>CM053573.1:39264901-39364676 GCA_028646485.1 Cryptoprocta ferox
AAAAAAAAATACCAAAGTTAAAAAAATAAATAAATAAAAGAGAAGATAAACAGAAATGAGATTCACAGCAGGAATTACTAACTATTCAGTAAAATCATTTTCTTCTCTTCTAAAAAAGGAAACACAAGAATATTCATCTACTACTTAGCTCCTAAAAAATCACAGATTTAGTAAAATGTTTATTAGAGATCTTTTACTAAAGTCATGACAATAGTGCCTTATATAACTACTGTCTCTGTCCTCAGTTCTACTACTGTGCAAGGAACTTTCAAAGAGGCATCCATTTTACTCCAGTGGGATATAGAAGAAGATTCTTGCTGTCCACCCTCCAAAAAATTATGATGGAAAGGGAATTAAACTAGGAGCCAGAACACCTGATTATCAGCCTCTTATCTTTATCATAAATGCTGTGAGAATTTGGGCAAGCTGCATTGTAATCTCTGTGAATACTTCTTCCATGAAAAGTGAGGGGGTGAAATAGAAATCTCTAAGGTCCACTACATATCAAGAATTCTATGATATTATGCTGATTAGAAACATAGTATTTAAGTGTTTCTTGATAGCTTAAAACTGGAAGTTTAACTTTCATCCTAGAAACACATTTGATGTTGAAATTAGCTGATTTATTTTGAAAGTGCTTAGCTTTGATCTAATGCATAGATTCAGAACATCATGATGTGTTTTAAACAAAATTTAAACATAAAGTGACAGTCTGAAGAGAGAATTACTGTTAGGTCCAGTTTTTTAAAAGGAGCTTATATTGCAATTTTTTTAACTAGCTTGAAATTCAAATAAAATCCTTACAAAACATGGGTTACTGTTTGTTTGCTTGCTTGCTTTATTCCAAAGAGCGTTTACACAGAGTTCCAACTAATAGTTGGAAGATAAACAGAAATGAGATTCACTTACACTAATAGAGCATAAGTAAAACTTTAAGATTTATCACAAATATATGCTTTTTAATATTGATCACAACACATCATTAAACATTTAAATGATTTAAAACTAAGTTTTAAATCTTGGTGTGCTTTAATTATGACTGGATAAAAACATAATCTAAGATAAGTGTTCTTTAAAATTATGATGGAAATCAATATAAATGCAAAGGTCACTGACAAAAATTAGATTCATTTTAATTGAAGATTATATATTTTATTAATATGCATTGTGGTGATAAGCTTCCCATTGACTTGTATTTTAATTTATTTTTTCCTTTCCTTATATTTCTGTAGATGTTGTGTACAAATTATTTATATCTTATACTTACCCTTAGTCAAATTTAGAAAAAAAGGGATGTAGTCTATAACTACTTGAAAACATTGTTTTAAGGTTTAGAACTAAAAAAAATTGTTTAAACTCCTGGTTCCAAGGCCTAGGTCAGATACATTTAGAATAAGGTATAGTGCAGTTCAAAAAAAATGAGATGTTTAGAAGCAACTAATAATATACTTAACAGACAAACATTAAAAATAAAAAATACATATATTACCAATATTTTGAGTTTTACTTTGACCTAGTTTATGGTATCTAAAGAGGAATTTGTTAAAATATTTACTGAATGAACTGGTGTGAGCATCCTATTTATTTTTTATTTTTCTTTTAATTTATTTTTAATTTATTTTTAGTTTATTTTTTTTCTTCTTTAACAATGTAGAGTATTTTAAGAGTTGATGTGAAAAAGTATATATGACTGATTTTCTGCCTCCAAGATGCTTAAGGTCCACTGGGAAACTCAATGTTTACAGGAAGTAAAAGGAGAAGCAGAAGAGGTAGAAGCAGCAGGAAAAGGAGGAGGGGAAGAGGAAGAGGAAGAAGAAGAAGGAGAAGAAGAAAAAGAGGAAGAAAACGAAGGAGGAGGATGAAGAAGAGGAGAAGAGGAAGAAGAATAAGAAGAAAAGAAAGAGAAGGAGGAGAAGAAGGAGGAGGAGGAGATCAGGAGGAGGAAGAAAGAGGAGGAGAAGGAAGAGGGAAAGGTGGAACAGAGGAGGAGGAGAGGGGGAGACAATGAACAATATTAATTAGTGGTTAATTAGAAAATTAACTTTCTACATATAAATCCAGGAAATTAAGATGAGTGAAGACTAGACATTTCTGCTGGATTTTATAGGAAATAAAAAAGAATTCAAATTGACCCCTGAGGCTAGAATATGGAAACAAATGAAAAGGGAACATACATATTACTCCTGTAGCAAAATGGACAAATACGAATAAGCAAATATCATGGGCAGATACAAATGAGTGAATCATAAATCTTTTCTATAAGTAGAAAAATATAAATCTTGAAATAATACATATTTAGATTAAAAATAGAGTTAGAAAAATTTTCTTGAAAAGAATTTTGCATAAATTTAGTAGAAAGAAATGAGGTTGAAGACAAACAAATTTACAAAGATGAATAAATTTAGTTTTGTATTACCTAATAGGAATGATGAAACCTTTGACAAACTTTTTGCAAAACGTGACTTGAGCAAAACTAATGCTTTAGGAGGTTTCTTCTAGCAGTAGTGTGTAGGGTGGATTTAAGGGGGCAAAAAGATATCTGAGTGGATTGTTAAACTAGCCATATAAGAATGACCAGAAGGTGTTAATATCAGTGGAAATGGAAAGAAAGGGGAATATGAAAGAAACATGAAGTGGAAGAATTTACTGAATGCAATAATTAAGTAGATTGGAAAACAGGTGTCAGGAAAGATTACAAGAATGCAGTGTGAAAACTTGGGAAATGAAAGCTCACTGAAGATCTGTTTGGGGGAGAACCAAGTCTGTGAGAATTCTGATGTTTTTGACCAACAATAGGAGTTTGAGACAGTGATCATACATTCCATTGAAAACAACATTTTTATATGGCTGAACCAGAGATGTTTGGTAAACTTAGAAATCATTTTACTGGAGTTTATAGTTGAAGTCATCAGAAGATAGGAAACTTCCCAGGGGGGTGGAACTAATGAAGAGCAGAGAGATAAAAGAAATAGGAGTTATGTGCTGACATATCTGGCCTCTGTGACTGTTCTTTGCGCTGTAAACACCCACCTAAGTAAGGTCGTGACTTCCTGAAACTTAAAGAATAGGCAAGCAAAACAACTGACTTAAAAGCGTGTTGTAATTTGCACTTAGCAGCTAAGAAAGTGTACCCAAAGAAGAGAATACATCTAGGGAAAATATATATTGTTGTAAGCTTTTGGAGGCTTCGGGAAGGAGTCCTTAAGCAACACAATGGGGGCAAAACCTACTGGAATCAGAACCTTGTCCAAAAGAGAAAGTGGTTAGGTGGTAGATGAAGGTTTTCTCTCCTTTTTACCCTGACATTTGATGAATATATAATTTAGGATCTTAGTTTTGTTTTCAAAGCATTCTAATGTTTCTAATCAAAATTCACTTGGGCAATTATTTAAAATTAAACTTTTGAATGATGTATTATATTATGAATTTTCACACTGTCACCTATCATCATTTAGGAAAATGTATATATATTTTTTTGTCTCCTTAAACAATATTAGTTTTTGTCTCCTCCAGCCGGAAATTTCAAGGGAATGATAACAAAGAAGAAAACAAGAGCCCAGGATAATTATTGTATGGTATATCACACAATAGTGATGGTGAAAGGCACAAAGTGAATCAGTGACATACTGAACTATTTTATTAACTCCATTTAAAAAATTTTTTTTGTTTAATTTTGAGACAGTGAGAGAGCAGGAGTTGGGGAAGGGCAGTGAGAGAGGGAGACACAGAATCCGAAGCAGGCTCCAGGCTCTAAGCTGTCGCCACAGAACCCAATGTAGGGCTCAAACCCACAAACCACAAGATCATGACCTGAGCCCAAGTCAGACGCTTAACCAACTGAGACACCCAGGCGCCCTTGTTAACTCCTTTTTAGATTCTATACTAACCTTCATGCAAAGTGAAAAAGTCATAACAATTTTTAAAAGGTATAAATACAAAGGGAAATAAAATATATGTTGTAAATAAGATGAGTTAAGATAAAAAACATATTAATTTAAATTATGATGAAAATTGTTATAGAATACATAATCAAAAATATGTAAGAGAATTCTGGATATGACAGATTTCCTATGCCAATTATCATTTTTCAAATCAGTTGCTGCCATTTACTCAAAATTACCCATGCAATTAACAATAAAGTACAAATATTTTATTTGTATATTAGTTTACAATTATTTTCTTAAGAGAGTGCAAATAAATTCACCTGCATTCTGCTGTATCTTAACATCGTTTGAGATAGCTGCTGAAAAATATTTCTAGAGCTTGGTATTTGGGGAAAAAGCGAAAGTTACTCTCAACTGCACAAAAAGTTACTCTCAATTTACCATGCACTTATCACTTTATTGTGGTAATAAAAGCCCAATATCTAATTTTTGTTATCAAAATAGCAGAATAGAAGTTTTCAGAAATTTGATTCTAGGAAACGTCCTTATAAAATTTAAGTTGAGTTGACTTGTTTAACTGTTAGATCACCGTAACAGGAATAGTTCATTTCTTCTGCAATCTATCTTTCCTTTTTTTCTTTTTTATTTCTCTTTTACCTATTTGCCTGTACCTACAATAGTTGGATTTTATACAATTCTCAGTCAGTTTCTGGTATCTTGAGCTATGAATTATGGATCTTGAAGCAGGTCTAAAGCAACAGACAGAATTGTAAAGTAGAGAGATAAGAGGTCTGATGATATAAAGCTGTTAACATATTCAAACTTATTACTGCCTATGATTCCTCTTCAGGAAGCAAGAACAAGGCACCTAAAGGTCATGATGCTGAGAGTAATTCAGGAAAGATATTAAAAAAGAAAAAAAAAAGACAAATGCTTGAGAAGTTATAGCAAGAAGATAAAATAATAATGAAGAATTATTCTAGGTTCTGTTATCCATCACAGATGCCATAATAATATAACCTATGAAAGGCTGTTATCAACATATGCTAATGTGTAGACTGATGCTAATTAGACAAGTTTTACTCTACACATAAGTCTGGGTCTTGGAGTTATTGCTAGTCATAAACATAAGGGGTTACTGACTTAATGACATGCAGAATTTCCTGCTGAGCCAGGAAGAAAATAATGGTTTAGAGATTAAAGTGTAAAGTGTTAACCAGGAGACGTATTTCAAACAGCTAACAAATTTTTTGTAGGAAGGACATGCTTAATGTTAGTTTAAAGGTATAGAAAGCAACAATGCTATTTATAACTTCATTTAAGTATTTAGTAAACAGGAACTTTTGAACATTTTTCCAGAAGGAATAAATTGATCCTTTCTCTCTTTTTCGCTGAGATGCTAGCCCCTCCCACCTGCAAGAATTAAAAAGGAAATCATCGGGATATTCTCCTCAACTCTTTCTACAAATTGATTCAGGTGGATGGAGCAGATATTGTGTGTGTGTGTGTGTGTGTGTGTGTCTGTGTGTGTGTGTGTGTGTGTGTGTGTGTGTGTGTGTAAGAGTGTGTGTGTACCAAAAAGGAGGATTACAAATAAAGCTATTTTATGGAAATGGAGAAAATATCAGTTTTCTTACTGTTATTCAAAAGATAAATTGTTCATTTCACCATTAGCCATAACTCTACTAAATTTCACCACAGGAATCCTACTGCTGCATTCCTGACTTGCTCCTTTGAGACAGCATAAAAGGGAGACTTTACAACAGGATTGTAAAACATGAAGCCCTTTAGGTATTTTAAGTTACTATACATATGTATGTATTTTCAGTATAACTTTTTAGCTGAAAAATGTATTTATTCATTTTCTTTTTCCTTTACAACCAATATTTACCGCCTATCTAGAAAAGTAGATCTGAACAAATAAGAAATGAAAAGTCAAGTGTAGGGAAATGTCTGATATTCACACAGTGATGATTGCTGTCTGTAAATTGTAACTGAAACATTTCTTCTTAATGTGACACTGATAAAGTTAATATGAAAATTCACAAAGAAGTCTTTAAGTGTTTCATCTTCATATAATTTACAATACATCCTTCTGTAAATGAAGCTTCATTTTATCTCTTGTGTAAAATTTTATATATTATCTCAGGAAACTGAGGCTCAGAAAAAAATTTAACTAATTTATTTGAGGTCAGAAGGTTAATTAATGTGAAAGATGAAACCAAATTTCTAGATCTTCTCATTTATTCCTCTCCATTCTCCATTATCTTATCCATGGAACATTGAATTTACAAACGAAATGGACAAAAGCAAAACACAGCCAGGTAAAAGAAGAAACAAGTGTAATCTTCTGAAAGAATGGAGAATGATGACATTCAGTATAGATTGCATCTAAATTGACCTTGAATTGTGTAACTCTCCATTTTCTTCCCTCTTGACATTGGCACCATTCCATACTTGATGAGTCATTTATTTATTACTATATCCCCAGTGGCTGGAAATCGCACAGGTACATAGCAAGTACTCAGTAAATATTTACAGAATAAATACATTGTATTTTGTATCTGAAAAACTCTAATATTTGTAACTCACCAAGTGAATTAAGGCAATCCTTGAAATTGACAAATTGTCAATTTCCCACACTGACAAATTGTCTGTTAGTGAAACACAGTTTGGATCACTTTAGTGCTGCTCTATTACTGACGCTCTTTGGGAGTCTATTAACCGGATATGTTAGAATGTCAAACATCCCGGGCGAACAGTAAACATCAAGCTCCAAAACGTGGGTTTTGTTTTTTTTTTTTCTGGCTGCAATACAATCAAACACTTGTATTAAAAATAGAACATATTTTGACTGACATAAAAAACATTTGCCTGTCCACTCTCTCACACTATGCAAACTATACATAAATACTAAAGAATCAGGTGGTATGTCATTTATTTTCTTGTTAATCTATTGTTATCTGTTTCCATCGCATATCTATTCACACTTTCCTTAATGTCTTGCAACATATTAAGTTGTACTTAATGCTACTGAGTATGCCTTGTTTTCACATGTAGTTTGAATGACTCTTCGTTTCAACTATGCCTGTTATTTCAATTAGAATGTATATGTACTTGATGAAAATAAGATTGGCTTCCTGAAAAAGTATTGCAAAAGTTTATTATGATAAAATGTGTGATGAGTTGGTTTGGATTCCATCAATAGTGAATAGAGATATAAATTTCCAATAGTCCTACTGCATGGGACTCATACATATGCAGCAGGATGTCTGGCCATGGGGTGAATGGAAGGGCGAAGTGTGTGTTCTCACTTTCATTGGGGGAATGCTTCTCCCACCAAGACCCTTAGCACTCAGACTGCTTTTCCCTACAGGTTGGTGTCCATTAATCTTACCACCTCCTGCCCAGCTGAGTCAGCATTTCCAGATTTGAAACTTTGTCTCCACACCAAGCAAATGACTCTTTAGTTGTCAGACCTTATCCAAGAGGAACAGCCAGCACAGTGGGAAATGACCAGAACTTACACGTTTACAGTTCAAAAGACATTAACAATTTTTTTCAAAATAAGTAGACTTCTTTGAATATTTGTTATCACCTAGATGACTTTGAAAGTGAGGAGTAGTTCTCCAACAAAATTGTTTAATTCCTCAAAAAGAAACACAAATAAATAGAGATGTCCATGTATTACCTTCTTGTAAAATAAACTCTCCCATAAACTATATAAGCACCTCTGAAGTTCAGGTAGTATTAATTAATTCACTTTTTGAATATTGGGAGATACTCATTCTTTTACTACTAATTTCTTATCTATTGATAATCTTGTTTTTTTTCCTGGATGGGGAAATCTCAATAGTCTTTAAGATGATCTCTGACTTCATGCGGAAATAAAAGATCATGATAAATGACTTATACCTTGCTAAAGAAACACCAAGATTTTAGCTGTTACAGGTTTCTAGATAAGCTAAATTACAGATATTTCATATATATTTTTAAATATCTGAAAACAGCAAAGCACATGCTTTCTAAGTACAGGTTTTTTCCAGATTGCCAGAGATTAGCATTTTATTAGCTGATCCTAAACTTAAAGCTGTATCCTATAAAATCTGTGCCAGTTTTGATTGTAAACAACTAAATATTAAAGATACATAGCCTTAAGAGTACATCATACTATAGATGGGGCAAAGCAACAGAAACCTTCAGATTTATGGCATTTTCTCAGTGCATGACAGGTATTTCACTTTTTTTTAATGTTTTATTTATCTTTGAGACAGAGAGAGACAGAGCATGAGCAGGAGAGGGGCAGAGAGAGAGGGAGACACAGAATCTGAAGCAGGCTCCAGGCTCTGAGCTGTCAGCACAGAACCCGACACAGGGCTTGAATGAATGAACCACGAGATCATGACCTGAGCTGAGGTCAGACGCGTAACCGACTGACCCACCCAGGTGCCCCAGTATTTCACTTTAAAAAAGATTTCTTTATAGCTGCCATTCTACCGTTCTTGATTGGATATGTCTTTAGGTTGATAATCTTTAAAACCTTGACGGCAGATGCCCTACCTTGTTCACATGTTTATAAATATAATAACATCTCACACAAATGAGATATAACAATGTTTCTTGAATTTAATGGTGGGAAAGTGTGTGCTCTAGCCTGTAGTTGTGAATGTCTGCATGCTAACTTGAAACCAGTTGTCCCAAACTTTAGTGTTGGAACTTGGAAAGGTGCCTGTGGAAAATTTATTTTCAGGGACTTCATACATAGGCATTTTTATTTAGTAGGACTGAATGTGGTTTCAGAATCTGAATTTGGATCAGGCATCATAATGATACAGACATGAGTGTTTCCTGGAAGATATTTTGAGAGTAAGGCTTTTTACCATTTATAGCTCATTGTCCTGCATGCGTCCGTCACTGTGTTCTATCAGGAGGCTAATTTTTAGAGTAATCTCCTCTTCCACTACCCACTGCTCCCATGCTGGTTCATATGCCCATTTTGGCACAGGATAGGGTAGATAGTCCTGAAGTAGGATGCAGAGCTGATTGACAACTAGTGATAATAGAAGGCCAGCACTAATTACTGTGCCTCATTTGCATGAGAAATTTTGAAGGATGAGAACTAAAGTGACCGGTATTTTTCTGCCAACAAATTACCCGGCTGACAGGAGGGTGTCACTGCTCATCAGTTCTGACACTGGGTAAGCTGCCACTTGTGCAATTAAGGAGAAATGAAATATTGCCTCAGAGAGTTTTACCTTCCAGGGAGTAATTACTATAGGTGTCAACAGGCTGGAAAAGGAAGGCGTCTATTTGTTGTTCTATGACTAAAGATGGTGAACGATGAAAAGGCTGATTCTGATGATCATAAACATTTCTATCCCACCTCTCAGTTTACTCATTTGTCACTGATTATAAGAGCATGAGAAAGAGCTCAGAAAACAGACAGTAATTAGGTAGTTAAGAACCAAACCCCCATTACTCAATCCATGGACTCTTGAGACATTTCTCAGATGAAGTTGCAGTTCTGAAATATAATGTTCCTGGGTAGATTTCTAGAACCAACAGAAAGGATTATGGACAGGAGGAGTCATTAGAAAATAGTTGGATAAGAACTTCTCAAGAAAATAAAGGAATAGGAGTCCACATTTTCTGGGGCCAGAATATTTGAAGCACCTCAAGCTTTGGTTTGTCGCCAAAGAGATTTGCAAACTTCCTTCACAAATTTGAAACTGCTCTCAGTTTATGTCTTTCCTCTTTGGTTTACTTGATTTGGGTTCTCATGCTGTCTCCATGTTTCCAACACAGACAAGTATATCCTGGTTTTCATAAGTTTCCCCCTGTATCCACTGCCCTCAAATAGCAGTTTGGAGCCCCCTCTTGGAGATGAAGTATATTTGAACATTTGCTGGGAGACAAGTGAAGGCTCGAGTTGGTGAGTAGAGGCCTTTTCATCTGGTTTACATAGCTCAGAGTTCACCACCATCATCAACAGTGATCACTTCAGAGTTCTGTCGCTCTGTTCTGTGTTAACCCTCTCAGACCCCTATGGCCTCTGGGAGACCTGACCCCTACTTTGAGACACATTGAACTGGAAATAATAACTCCCATATGGGAGAAGAATACTTCAGCCGCAAGAGCTTATCAAGCTTTGTTTTTTCTATGACTACTAAGAAAAGGAGTGTGTATGGGAAGCAATTCTCTCAGCTTATAGCTATTTTGATAGGGGTTCTATATTTAATAAAGGTTAAATCCATTGAAACTGTGAGTCAAAGGCACTTTTCATGGCCAACAATTTCACCTACTTTAGAAGCCCGTCTCTTCCCGCTTTCCCTATGTCTACTCAAAGTGGGAAATGGGTGACATTGGCTTTGTTTAATAGGCAACTGGCCCTTCTTCCAAAGAATATGAATAAGTATTTTCAATCTGAACTTGTACATCACTCTTATATGTCTCTCTCGTTCACACAAGAGAAAGCTCTCTCGGTAATTGCAAGACTTAATTAGCCAGTGTTCACACAAAGGCTTCCTTTGTTCACCTACCAACAGGCTGCTTTCACTGATGGTTCTCTGACTCTCTGAAGACTATTCTTTCCCTAAGTTTTACACATACTTCTATTTTCAGCTTTAGAGTCCTATGATATAAGTGCTCTGCATTTCAGTATCCAGTGTCATGTCTCTCCCTTATCCCTATTACAGATCACGCCTTACATGGCTAATGGTGATCTGATCACCTTCCTAGCCTGCCAGTCCCTAGCTTTTGATGGGACAGAAACAGATTTTCAGAACAACAGTGATGCTTTGGCAATAATGGTCGGTCCATGAAAGAGCAGATTTCTTTCTACTTCCATCTTCCCATTTTTAAGTCAGAGCTATAGCAATAGTAGGAAGGAAGAAGGGGATTAATGAACATCTAAAAAATGTTAAAAAGATGTTCTGTTGACTGTACAAATTTAAGCTCTATTTCTTCTATGAGTGAAAGGAAAGAAAGCACATCTTCTATCAGTTCACAGATTAAAAAAAAAAAGTTTAGATTCTTTATTAGCTCATTTATGGCAATCACATTCTGAGCATTACCCAGTATTACTCTTTGAAATTACCCCTTTTCTCTCTCCTCTGCTTATGGAAATCCTACTACATTTCATGACACTTTTTACCTTGACATTTAAAAGGCTTCTGTCCTAGAGATTACTGTTTTCCATCTAGGGTAATAAGCTCAAAAGTTACATATCTTTCGGAGTCTGACATCTATCGACTTAAATCTATAGTAATTCTGCCACTAGCATAGAAAAAACATTGGAATCTCAGTTGTGAGTTAAAAGGAAGTTCTCACTGCCTAGGATATACTAATCCCTCCCATAAGAGTACTTTTTATCATGACTATTCCCATCTTGTGGCAAGTGATACTTGTAGTTTATATTCTTCAAACTGAATATCTGTGGTATTCAAAAGAATACCCATAGATCCCCATGTAAAATAGAAAGTTTTTGAAATCACTAATTGCTTTCTTTTAAATCTATTAAACATAAATATTAGTTTATATTACCATGACATTATAATTTCAAAGATAACACAAGGTCCAGAGAAAGAGGTTTTAAAATCATAAACATTTAGCTACAATAAATATGCACCCAGTAATCTTGAGTTACCATCAAATACTACTACAATTAATCAGGATATTTCCCCTTGTTTCAGAAGAAAACTCTTCCAAGGTTTGCTAATGGAACACCAGTTCTGACACTCTCATGGGTGTTAGGATCCAAAAAGTTTCATTTGAAGTTGAATGAAATCAACCATGGCTGTGTTTGTATGTATGTATATATGCTTGGATTTGTGTTTTTCTGCTTTAATCCAGATTTTTATATGCCAGTGTACTCTTCTTTCCAAGATGGGAATATATAGTAAGCTTTCCTTAGTGCACTGGACAGAGAAATCCCTCTTTCAGGGAACATCTCATGATATTAGATTCTGTGGTACACATTTTATTTGAATTCACCATTGGTTCTTCTTAGAGTTTCAAGGCTTCCAGAGCTTGTAGCCATTGAACAGCAGTTTATCAAATATCACAGACAAAACAAAACCAATGTTGGCTTTAACTTTTCTAATGAGAGAATTATCCTTATAATTCTCAGAAGGTGTTTGCTTAATTTCACTATACTTTCTCACCAATTCTTTGTCCGCTACACACCCCTGCATTTTTTTCTCTACCACAATGACAATAACACAGGGTACATCTCTTGTTTATCATAAATGTGCCAGTATGATCACTTTTCTAAAACAAGTATCCTTTTTTTGGTTCAGAGAGAAGTCATTTCCTGGATTTGCAATATTTCTGAAGAGTCAGATTTTGTTTATAAATTAATTTATTTGTACATATAACTGGTCCCATCTACACTTGATTTCTTCTTTTATAGTTTGGCTTATGATATCAACTGTACTCCATAAAGTTACTTAGAGAATGTACTCCTCCAGTTTATTGCAGAATGTACTTATTAAAATAATATTTAAATAAATCATGTGTATTAAATGTTTTTATCATCATGAAAATATAAGTCTTTAGAACAGATAACTCATCCACATCTAATAGTAAACAAATTGGTAACAGTGTTCTGTATTTAGTTCTAGACATTTTTCTGTCAACGTTAAACCTGGCTTTTAAACAGACCCATTAGTGATGGTTTGCTCTACATGTAAACCTTCTTAAACTCAGAACTTTGCTAATATCCTCTCCAGTGTCTTCAATAACAAGCATCATTCAGTATCAACCCGAGAGGGGAAAACATGCATGTGTTATGGAGAGACGGCACAGCAGTATTTCTGGCCTTAAAAGGACCCTCAGTACAATTTGATAGTTAAAGCAAGAATCCAATAGAATGTAATTAACAATATAAGGAAGCTTATGATACATGTGAAAGGAATAATAATAAGGTGACAACCCTTAGCGCTGGGGTGGTCAGGGAAAGATCATGCTATGTTAAATCACATAATAAGCTGACTTAAACATTTCTGAAAAAAAATTATAGTGAAGGAAGAAGAAACAATGTGATTACACACTACACATGAGTGACTTTCAGAGATTTTAAGAGAAGATTTGAAGCTCACTTTCCTAGTTTACTGTGTTTAGGCAGTCATTTTTTTGAAAAAGTTAATGGTTAATAAAATTGTATGAACATTTAACTAGCTTAATTGGATTTAAGAGCTCTTTTCAGCATGTCCTCTTATGTTGAAGATTTACAATACTACAATTAAGTTTAAAATCTCTTTTCCTTTCTATCTTGGAAATGTTTGCAAACATTTTTTTAAATCTGAGAGTTTTATCACTCAATTGAAAGTATAAACAAGAATCAAAAGAACTTTCCTTTCAGTTGATTTAGTTTGTTCTTACACACTGAGTTGATTTGACATGGTGAAAATATATTCAAGTTACATTAAATTTCATTTTAAATAAGACCAACAAACCTGCATTTTAACTTCACTAAGTAATTTAGAGAAAATATTGGATTTTAATGCTATTTTGAAAACTAAATTATTCAGTAAGAACAAAAAGTCTGGCTGTATTTGATTGGAGTTAGCAACAAAAAGAAAACTTGATCTTAAGAGCAGATGTTACAAGAGAATATTTTTTTCAGACTGTCATTATCATCTGTTTCTTAATTTGTTCCATGAAAATCAGCAAGATTATTATTTAAAACTGCCTACGTTGAAAGACAAAAAGTTAAATTTGAAAAACAGTCATTTTACTATTGTTTTTGATGTCCTTGATTTCCTGCTCCTTTTCTCCCTCTCTGGTTCATACTCCATAAAACAGCATCATTACCTCTATTGATAACAGCAAACACATTCTAATTTAGTTCTATTTCTTTAAACTTGAGTGTGCTACAGTCCATATGGGTGTACCTGTACCGGTTACTTGCCCCACCAATAGGGGTAGGGGGCAGTATCTTCATACTCTCCATTTTTACCGCCATCAAAATCTGCTCTCAGAATAAATCTAAGAATTTAGTAATGACTTATAATGTTCCTTCTTCTAGAGGGTACTTAACCTAAATTAATAATATCCAAGTATAAGTTGTAGGAGATGACGTTCAGGTTTTGATTGTAGGACCTTATCCATATCCATAAAACCACTCTATGTAGACATTGGAGCAATCCAGCAAGACATTCAGAATAAATTTAGATTTTATTAAGCACAATGTAAATATTATATATATACATATGTATGTATATATATTCATGTTACATTAAATTTCATTTTAAATAAGACCAACAAACCTGAATTTTAACTTCATTAAGTAATTTAGAGAAAATTATATATGTAATTTAGAGAAAAAATATATACAGTTCCTGATTAAACACTAAAATGGAAGTAAGACATGTTTTATAGACACAAAAATTCATCCTTCAACCTAAGTATAAAAATACATATGAAAGTAACAACCAAATATTAACTATAGGTATTCTTAAGAAATAAAATATTTTATTGAAAGTGTCTATAGTGTAACTTTAAGGTAAAATTCTAAATAATAACTAGTACCAATGAGGACATGTTTCCTTAGGTATAAAAAAATATTTTAATTGTGCCTAAATTCCTAAGTATCGTTAATTTTCTTGGAAAACACTAAAAGCCTTCCCTTCCCCACCCCACCCCCAACCCCTGTCACACACATGCAAAAGACCCAACTCTATGTCTGTACATTTGGGCACAGAAGGGAAAAAAGATTAAAATAATACAGAATCGATAAACATGGTGCCATCCAATAATATCCAGTAAGATAGGGTGTTGACTAAATATAACTGCATAGTAATATTGTATGTACATGTTTACATTTTATTAAACATTTTCATACCTATTATTTCTTGCAGAAATCTTCATTTGAATTAAACAGTGAAAATGTTCTCCTTCCCATTTTACTATAAATTTAGAGCCAGTCAGGGCATTTAGAAGAAGACATGAGAGAAGCAGGATCAAGTTGAATGAGATTTAGTCTTAATCACACCACGTTAACACATTTTTCAACTTGGGAAAAAATTAAAAGTGGTCTAATCCAAACCCTCTCATGATATCTGCACTGTGCTGCACACAATTGGCTATTGATTTTCACAATAGTCATTCTGTGAAACTTGTGTGGTCCTTCTGAAGAAGCCAAACAGCGAGATAATGACAATAGCGCTTTTCATAAAAATCACATTTTGGTCACTATGTTTGCTGCCTCCAATTTGTGGTTTATGTTTCCTTTTATTAAGAAGAATTGGCTGATGTAAAATCACATACTAGACAGTAAGGACTCAGCTCCCCTCTCTTCTCATTTTCCATGGAACCATTGACCACCACACACATTGCTGTCAAATTGTTCTGCTTCTTGTCAGAGGCACACTGGGCAGGAGATCAGGAGGCTGGTGTGCACTAATTAGGAGGGCAGCCATGTTTAAAACTCTATTCTGAGAAATACAGGTGCCAAACATTAGCTTATGTAGAAGTTATTTAAGGAGAAAGGGCAGGGATAGAAGAATCAAAGAATTCTTAACATCTTTGGACTAGGATATTGAAAGCAATTTTTTTCATGATGGCACCAATGTGAGTGACATTCTTCCCTGAAACATGGAGGGGCTGAACTGTGGGTGCACATGGAACTGATGGCTTTAGAAAAAAAATTGAGATATATAAAATTCCTCATGTGGATTTGACTAAATAGCTCTATTTTTTCTGAAATAATTACAGACTGATAAAAGTGCTAAATTTACAGGTAAGAAAGTAATCTGGTTTGACAGAAATGATAGTATAAACTGTAGTACATTAAAAGTTTCCATAGCAAATTGATCTTTTAATACCAATTGTTATGCATGAAAAGTGCATTAAACAGAATTTTTTCTCTATTTAAATAAGTTGGCTTCTATTCCATACTGCTTAACTTGAAGTTAAGACATTATACAAAAAAATTGTTTAATTTATTTTTAGGGTTTTTTTTTAAGTTTATTTGAGAGAGGGAGAGAGACAGAGAGAAGGAGAAAGAGAGAGAGAGCATGAGCTGGGAGGGGCAGAAAGAGAGAGAGAGAGAGAGAGAGAATCCCAAGCTGACTCTGCCAGCACACAGCAGGACTGGGTGGGGCTGGATCCCACCAACTGTGAGATCATGACCTGAATCAAAATCAAGAGCCAGATGTTTAACAGACTGAGCCACCTCGGCGCCCCACAAAAAGGTTGTTTTAAAGTGTCTTAATTATGGGAGCACCATGGTGGCTCAGTTGGTTAAGTGCCCGACTTCGGCTCAGGTCAGGATCTCATGGTTCAACGGGTCGAGCTCTGTGCTGACAGCTCAGAGCCTGGAGCCTCTTCAGATTCTGTGTCTCCCTCTTTCTGCCCCTCCCCCATTCATGCTCTGTCTCTCAAAAATATATAAAACGTTAAAAAATTAAAAAAATTAAAAAAAATAAAGTATCTTAATTATGATTCCCACTTTGGGTGAGCACAAGCCCCGCTTCGGGTGAGCCCCTCCTCTCTCTCTCTCTCTCTCCCTCTCCTTTTGCTCATTTGCGCCCTCTCTCTCTCAAAAAAATCTTATTTATGTTTAAAAACTAGCATGAAAGTAAAGGTGGATTAAAAGAGTATACAAATGACTAAAAAAGCATAAAAATTTATTAATTGTATGCATCTATTACAAGTACAAATGAAGATATACAGCAGAAAGATTACTTAGAAATAGCTTAACACGGTCATTTAAAAAAATTTTTATGTTTATTTATTATTGAAACAGAAAGAAACAGAGCATGGGTGGGGGAGGGGCAGAGAGAGGGAGACAGAATCTCCAACAGGCTCCAGGCTCTGAGCTGTCAGCACAGAGCCCGATAAGGGGCTCGAACCCAAACTGTGAGATCATGACTTGAACAGAAGTTGGAGGCTTAAACGACTGAGCCACCCAGGCGCCCCAACGTGGTCATTTTTTGATGATGAGATTGGTAACTTTAGTTCACCTCCATTTTGTATGACTCTTTACTGGGAACAATTTATCAATATTACAATGTATTTTTTAACCTTTTATTTAGGAAATTTTGGAAAATACTTAAACCCCTGAGTAAACTAAACTGATGACTAAAAGATTTATAAATTAAATCATATCCATAATGAGAAGTGGCTTATGAGTTCATATCTGAGCACTTTGAAGATGTTTAAAATTAAATAAGATCATGACAGAAAAAAAAAAAAAACAAAAAAAAAACAAAAAAATGTGGTTCCCTGCCTGACAGCAAATCAGAAGTACTGTGAGGGTTTAGAGAGGCAGCACATTTCTAATGTTTGGAAAGATATTTAGTAGCTAAGATGCTCATGTCAAAATGAACTTCAGCAAAAAAAGCCTAATTTTTTAAAAAGATATTTGTCACAATCAGCCATTTAGTACCTCATTGGATGACAGCTTTTAGAAATAATTTAACTGAAAACTTTGAATTATATGCACTTTAAACTATCTGACTAAGAATCAAAAATCATTATAGATCATGTAAACTTGGCAGCCCTATTCGTGATAATAGAATAAATGAAATGAAAGAAAATATGGCAATAATTAATAGTGGAGTAGCTTAAACCACAACCCACTGAGTTATCGTATAAAAGAGAGTGAAACCCAGAGTGCATTAGGCAAGGAGTTAGTATAATGATTTTTTTTTAAGTTGTAATTGAAAGGCAATTTCACACACACACAAAATTTGATAAAGTACAGTCTGGACTGGTTCAAAGGTAGCGAGTTATCTCAATTGATTTTTCAGTCAGTTACAGATTGAATTTTTGTTCTACTCTTTCTACTCTTCTCACTACTGCCTTGACTAGCCTTAAAAAAAACATAAAGTGCCCTCTGAATTCATGCAGATATTTATGTATTTATAAATTAAATTAAATGGGGTGCTTGGGTGAGTTGGTTGAGTGTTAGACTTCAGCTCAGGTCTTGGTCTCATGGGTTCACTGCTGAAGGCGTGGAGCCTGCTTTGTATCCTCCATCACCCCCAATTCTCTCTGCTCCTCCCCTGCTCATGCTCTCTCTCTCAAAAATGAATAAACATTATAAAAAATTAAATTAAATGTGTAGTTCAAAAAGCTATGGGATGTGTATTCTGTGCACGATTTTGTGTTTTCTTAAATTTTAACATATAAACAAACACATCCAAGTTTAAACAATAGAAGAGAAATATGGAAAAAAAATCCCATGATGACACCACACAAACTTTACAAATATAAATGCATATTAAATGTAAATTTTAATATAAATGTCAAGATACGTTCCGAGTTTTGTAAATATTTCCTTATTGTTGATATGTATGTTGTAGAGTCACATTTACAAATGAAAAATCACAAAAATAAATCTTATACTAGCTGGAGCAAAACCAAGAACCAGTTGGAACACATTTCTTGGCTAGAGCTGCATGAAGCTTGTTGTAGAGGCTCATCAAGTCTGTGTCTCCTTCTACCATTTGGCTTTACTTCTTTATGCATGTTGATTTCATTCAGCTGTCAATTATATATATAATATACTAACTCCATAATGGCTATGGCCATGATGAACATTACATCTTCGCATCCAAGCAACCCAGTGGAAAAAGGACTTCTCTATCCAAAGCCTATATAACAGATAAGGAAAGAACTCATAAAGTTCTTGCGTAAATCCCACCCATCACTGTATCTAGCAAACTGGACGAATAAGAATGATCAGTCCTGGGTTATAGTCTGTAATTGTGTGTGTGCGTGTGCGTGTGTGTGTGTGTGTGTGTGTGTAGCATACTTTTGAAGAAATAGAATGAATACAAAATAATAAGATCAGGAAGATAAAAAAGGACTGCACTCCAAAGTAGGTGGTTTCCAACTATTTATTTGTCTTTAGTTACTCTTTTAATTCTAGCTTAATGTTTAAAATGTTTAGATTTTAGATATTTCTAAAAAGAGCTAGGTTTTGGATTTTTCTTTTAGTTTACTATTTCTGCTTTCTGTGTTGAAGAACAATGAATATTGAAGAATGAGTTTTCTCTCATTTGGAAGCTAGAGGTTAATTATTAGTAAACTACCTGGGCTCAAGATATATTTAGTTTTTAGTCTCTGGTTTTTCTTGATACATTACCTCTCATGCTTTCAAATTTTTGTACATCTAATTTCGAAAGTTTTACTTGACAAAGAAATCATTAACTTTGTTGGTATTTTCTGTTAATTTAATTTTTATTGACTAAATTTGTTTCTTTTTCATATAACCTTTTTCAAAATGTATTTGTTTGCTTTAGTTTTTTATTGTTATTTAAAATAATATCTAGTTTTAAAAATACATATTAATCTATATTCTAAACTAGCTCTCAAATTATAAATAAATTATTCTGTCTATAAATTTTCTGATATATACTTCAAATTTATGTTTTTATGTGCTTACAGTTGATATCCTTAGATTTTTCTCTTTATGTAATAATGCATTAAATAATTACATATTTTCCCTCTCTCTTTGCTTCTTGCTCCTTGTCTCTATGTCCTTCTGCTTTATATATGCCTTGGGATTTTCTGTATAGGCAATGATAGACTCTGTGAATAGAGACAGTTTAGTTCGTTTTTTCCAAATGTAATGACTTCTGACTCTCTTACCTTATTACACTGAGTAAGATATTGAGTAAGGTATTCAATAGAAGCAGTGAGAGTGGATATCCTTGTCTTGTTCTTGATATTAAAGGAAACTATTTCAACATTTGCTTTAGGTACTTACACACTTATAAAATCACACTTCTATTCCTGGTTTGCTAACATATGTCATCATTTATGGCTATTGATCTGCCAAATGTTTTTCTGTATCTGTTGAAATGATTTTTTCTTCTTCTTTAGTCTGTTAATGTGGTGAATTACACTAATGGAGAATTAGAATATTAATCTAGATTTGCATTTCTGGAATGAACTCCACTTGGTTATAGTCTATTATTCTTTTGACATATTGCTAGATTCTATTTGTTGGTATTTAATTGAGTTTTATGTCAATATTAATGAGAAATTGTGTTCTGGAGTTTGTTTTGTTTTGTTTTGTCTTGCTTTGTTTTGCAGTGTCTTTACTTTCTCTTATTATCAGGGTGACACTACCTCATAAAATGAGTCAGGAAGAGCACCTGGGTGCTCAGTCGGTTAAGTGTCCAACTTCAGTTCAAATTATGTTCTCACAATTCATGGGTTCAAGCCTCGCATGGGGCTCTGTGCTGACAGATCAGAGCCTGCAGCCTGCTTCAAATTCTGTTTCCCTCGCTCTCTGCCCCTCTCCCGCTTGCATTCTTTCTCTCTCAAAAATAAATAAACGTGAAAAAATATTTTTAAATAAAAATTTTAAAAAATAAAATAATTTGGGAAAATTTTCTTCTGTTTTCTATAATTTTTTTTCAGAATTTTATTTCTCTCTTAAATATTTGATAGAATTTACCTGTAAAGACATTTGATCTTAATATTTTCTTTGGGGGAAGATTTTTAAAAAAAGCTTTTTTCCCTTTAAGTTTTATTTAAATTCCAGTAAGTTAACATATGGTGTAATATTAGTTTCAGGTGTAGAATTTAGTGGTTCATCACTTACAATGTCCAGTGCTCATCACATCAAGTGCCCTCCTTAATCCCCATCACTCGTTTAACCCATCCGTCTGCCTGCCTCCCCTCCAGTAACCCACAATTTGTTCTTTCTAGTAGAGTCGGTTTCCTGATTTGCCTCTCTTTTCCCCCTAAATTCATCTGTTTTGTTTATTAAATTCCACAGATGAGTGAAATCATATGGTATTTGTCTTTTTCTGACTGACCTATTTCACTTAGCATAATACTGTCTAGCTCTATTCATTTTGTTGCAAATGGCAAGATTTCATTCTTTTTTATGTCTGGGTTATATTCCATTATATATATCTATTATCTCTTCTCTATCTATTATCGGTTGATGGACATTTGGGCTCTTTCCATAGTTTGGCTATTGCTGATAATGCTGCTATAAACAGGTTGATCGTATCTCTTTGAATCAGTATTTTTGTATCCTTTGGATAAGTATCTAGTAGTGCAGTTGCTGGATCATAGGATAGCTCTATTTTTAACTTTCTGAAGAACCTCCAAACTATTTTCCAGAGTGGCTGCACCAGTGTGCATTCCCACCAATAGTGTAAGAGGGTTCCCCTTTCTCTACGTCCTCACCAACACCTGTTGTAAAAAAAAAACAAAAAACCTAAATTCATAAGCAGGTACAGAGAGTGCCAATACAGACTCTTATCCCACACATGTATAGCCTCCCTCATCATTAACATCTCCCTGAGGGTGGTACATTTGTTATAATGAATGAACTTACATTGATACATTGTAACCATCCATAGTTTATAGTAGGGTTCACTCTTGGTGCTATACATCCTATGGGCTTGGACAAATGGATAATGACATGTATCCACCATTACAGTATTATACAGAGTAGTTTTATTACCCTGAAAATCTTCTAAGCTCTATCTATTTATCCTTTCTGTCTCCTGATTCCCTGGTAACCACTCATCATTTTATTGTCTCCATAATTTTGCCTTGTTCAGAATTTCATCTAGTTGGAATCATACTGTATGTAACCTTTTCAAATTGGCTTCTTTCATTTAGTAACATGCACTTAAGATTCCTTCATGTTTTTTCATGGTCTGATAGCTCATTTCTTTTTAGCCCTGAGTAATATTTCATAGTATTTTAATCCAGCCAGCTACTGAAGGACATTTTAGTTACTTCCAAGACAATGGCAATTATGAATAAAGCTATTAAAACATCCATGTAAAGATTTTTTGTGTGGATTCTGTTGATCTATTCTCTAGCTCACAGATTCTTTTCTCAGTCTTGTCCATTCTGCTAATGAGCCCATCAAAGGCATTTTTCATTTCTGTTATAGTGTTTTTGATTCTAGTATTTTGTTGTTGCTGTTGTTCTTTCTTAGGGTATCCATCTCTGTGCTTACATTGCCCATCTGTCCTTGCATGCTGTCTTCTTTATCCATTACAGTCCTTACCATATGAATCATAGTTGTTTTAAATTCCTGGTTTGATAATTCCAGCATCCCTCCCATGTCTGGTTTTTGCCCTGTAGTATGCCTTATAATTTTTTTCATGCTAGCTGTATATGATGTACATGATAAAAGAAACTGCTGTAAATAGGCCTTTAGTCATGTAGTGGTGAGATGTGGGGGGTGGGGGAACTGTTCTATAGTCCTATGATTATATCTCAGCCTTTCAGTGAGCCTCTGCCTCTGAACTGGGAGCTTCACAAGTGTTTCTCGGGATATTTTTTCTTCCCCTTAGGTGGAACAGGATGGCTACGATGAGCTGGAGTCGGGTATTTCCCTTCTCCCATACAGAAGGCTAGAACTGACTGTAGTTGGATATTTCCCTTATACCAGGTTAGTTAGACTCTGATAATTTCTCAGCAGGTTAGGCTCTAACTAACTAGTTTCCCCTGAGAATAAGCCTTGTTAAGAAGAACTAAGTGCTCTGGTGTATTCCTAAAGGTTATCTTTGTTCACTATTCTGCCAGATGAATGAGGAGATTTTTCTCTGATACTTACTGTGGGAACATAGTTAGGCTCCTGGAGGTCAATATCACCAGAATTATGGGATTCCCCATGATTGGCTTTCACCTCAGAGTAATCTATAGAAATCCATTAGCAATTCATCAGTTTCAAGTTTTCCTACTTCAGGACTCATTCCCAAGGTAGCTTCCACTTTTGAATCCCTGTTCTAGTAAGCCATAACTCCCGGTATGTGCCTGTCTGTCTCTCTAATCTTAGGGCAGTGGTTTGTCTGCCCAGGGTCCTCATCTTATAGACCCAAGAAGAGTTGTCAATTTCCCAGTCTGTTTAGCTTTCTGCTACCTGTTAGGATGTCATTATTCCAACTTTTTACATCAAACTCACATTAAACCAGGAATAAAACCGCAAAAAGATTTTTAAACTAAAGATTAATTTACAAACAGTGACAGAATCATTAAGGCTACTTCTTAATGAATGAATTTTAACCATTTGGTTTTTAAAGAACTAGAATTTATTTTCACTTAAGTTATTATTCTATAAATTATAATGATTTTTCCTTTTTGTTAGGGTGGGAGGTACATTATTTCCAGCTTTCTACATCTTAAGCTGAAGCCAGATGTCTGTCCCTTTCTTTTAAATTAAAAATAGTAATTCTATATATTTCCCTCTGAGTCTATGCTTGACCATATATCATCAATTTTTATGTAAAATATAATTGCAATTATTTTTAAGTTCATGAGTCATTATACTTTGTAAAATTTAATTTCTGTTAGAAGTACAAAACCTAGATATATGCTTTTCTTTTTTTTATTTCTGAGAGTATGAATAAATTCTGCTATAATTTCTAACTTTATTATACAATAATCAGAAGCTGTGATACTTATAATATCTGCTATTTGACTCAGAATATTACCAAGTTTTAGTGCTCTTTTACTAATTAATGAAATTTTAGATACGCAGAGGAATTGATTTTCAAATGGCACTGAAAAGTTAACTGAAACTCAGTATCAAAAATAGTCCTAAAACTAATTATCACTGTTACATTCAAGAGCTTAGTTGAAAAGTGAAGTCACAGTAAGTATTGAGGTTTGGGGGAAAAAGAAGATTAATGCTTTATTCTAGAATTACATAGTTCATATACTAATATGACCTATATTCACAGATGTTTTATGTAAATTGCATACACTGTTGATTATTATTGAAGCAGCTGTTACCTAAAGCCCTTAAGATGCTTATCTGGCTAAACCAGTGTGTAATTGGACATTTTGAGATTTCAATTTTATTACTGTGTCTTAAATTTATCTACATTAAAATTTACCATATTAGGGGCTTCTGGGTGGCTCAGTCTGTGTAGCTTCCAACTTCAGCTCAGGTCATGATCTCCTGGTTCATGAGTTCGTGCCCCGCATCAGGTTCTGTGCTGACAGCTTGCTCAGAGCCTGGAGCCTGCTTCGGATTCTGTGTCTCCTTCTCTGCCCCTCCCCTGCTCACACTTTGTCTCTCAAAAATAAATGAATGTATAATAAACAAAAATAAAATTTACCACATTAAATCTGATCCCTATTTCATCCTTTCAAGGTCTTTTTAGATACTAATACTGTTATCCAGAATATTATCCATTCCTTTTAGATTCATGTCATTTGCAACGTGGATAATCATGTTTTTATACAAGTCATTTATAAATGGTGATGTGTCACATATAACCTGATCAAGAAGAAAACCTTATGTTCTACTACTGGAAAAGTCTCTTCGACACTTTTCTATAAATAAATATGTTTGGATAAGGCCATTTATTTTATTTCACATCTGTCTAACCATTGCCTCAACCCACAGCTACATACTGCTATCTTTTCCACACATATCACAGAATTATCTAGTTTAATGTCATTTTGAAATTCAGATATGTCTCATCTATTTCAGGATTTACTTACTGATTTATTCTGAAATTATGCTTGTATGTCTGTATTAGGAGGAAAATACTGTAGTAAACTGACTGCAAGAAATGGCTGAATTCACCACTTCTCCCTCAAGGAATGCATACCTTTTGCATGGTAACATTACTACTTCAGTCAAGAAGTGGACTCTGTTTTCCTACCCTTGAATCTGGGCAAACCCTGTGACTTGTTTTGGCCAATAGAGTATGATGGAAGTATCAATATGACAGATCCACTCCTAGAGTTCAAGATTGAAGCACTTCTGCTGTTTCATGGAAATGTGCACCATCCTGACAACACATCCAGCGTAACTATTTGGAAGATGAAGACCAAATGGAGGATAACACAGTTGCTCAGCAACTAGCTGAACAGACAGGTGAGTCATCCCAAAGAAAATCAAAGGGTCTGGACCACATTTTCCACTCCCCATAGACTCATGAAAAATAATAGATGTTACTATAGATTCAATTCAATCCTTATCAAATATCGAATTGCATTTTTCATCTATAGATTCAATTCAATCCTTATCAAATATCGAATTGCATTTTTCATAGAAATATTTCAAAAACCCTAAAATTCAAATTGAACCACAAAAGACCCCAAATAGGTAAAGCACTCTTAAGCAAAAGAACATTCCTGGAGGCATCGCACTATCTGATTTCAAAATACACTACAAAGCTATAGGAATCAAAATAGCAATAGTGCTGGCACAAAAACAGGCATATAAACCAATGGAACAAAATAGAGAGTTCAGAAATAAATCCATGAAATTACATTCAATTAATCTTTGACAAAGGTGCCAAGTATATACAATGGGAAAAGACAATTTCTTTGAGAAATGGTGGTGAGAAAATTTGATATCCATATGGAAAGGAATGAAATTGGACCTTTTTTCACATTTTATACAAACATCAACTCAAAATGGATTAAAGACTTAAGCATAAGACCTGAAACTCTAAAACTATTAGAATAAAACACAGGGAAAATCTTCTTGACATTGGTCTGGGCAACAAATTTTGGGATATGATCTCCAAAGTACAGGCAACAGAAGCAAAAATAAACAAGTGGCATTGCATCAAACTAAAAAGTTCTGCCCAGCAAAGGAAACAATCAACAGAATGAGTGACAATCTACAAAATGGGAGAAAATACTTGTAAACAATACATCTGATAAGGGCTTAATATCTGCAATATATAAGAAACTCAAACATAATAACAAGAAAATAAATAATTCATCAAACAATCGGTACAGGACCTGAATAGACATTTCTAGAAAAAAAGGACATAAAAATGGGTAACAGATATATGAAAAAATGCTCAGCATGACTAATCATCAGGGAAATGCAAATGAAAAGCATAATAAGATATCACATCACACCTGTAAGAATGGCTATGTCAAAAAGATAAAAGATAAATGTTGGCAAAGCTGTGGGAAAAGAGAACACTGTACACTGTTGGTGGTAATGTAAATTAGTATAGCCATGGTGGAAAAGAGTGTGGAATTTCCTCAAAAAATTAGAAACAGAGCTACTGTGTGATTCAGCAATTCCATTTCTGGGTATATACCTAAAGAAAATGAAATTGGCATCTCAAAGGATATCTAGACTCCTTTGTTCCTGGCAACATTTTTCACAATAGTTAAGATATGTAATCAACCTAAGTGTCCATCAATGGATGAATGGATTAAAATATTATAATATATATGTATATAATATATGTGTATATGTGATATATATTTATTACATACATGTATTACATATATAAAATATTGTATAGTTTTTAAAAAGAAGGAAAACCTGTCATAGACGAACTAGAGGACATTATGCTAAACGAAATAAGCTAGAAACAGAAAGGCAAATACTGCATTATCTTACTTATACGTGAAATCTAAAAAAGTCAAATTCATAGAACCTCAGAGTAGAATGGTGGTTGCTTTGGGCTGGTGGATGGTGTAAGGAGGGAGATGTTGGTCAAAGGATACAAAGTTTAAATTATGCAGAACGAATACGTTCTGGAGCTCTACTATACAGTAGGGTGACTATAGTTAATATTACTATGTTGTGTGCTTCAAATTTGCTAACAGAGTAGAGCTTAAATATCCTCACCACACCCACACACAAAAGATGTGAGGTCATGGATATGTTCATTGGGTTGATGTGGTAATCATTTCTCAATGCATATGTATATCAAAACATCACACACACACACAGACACATACTCAAATCACAATGCACAACATAAATATACACAATTTTGTTTGTTTATTATTCCTCAATAAAGCTAGAAAAATATAAAAGTTTGTTGTATTAAGACACATATGGGGGCTTATTTGCTCGTTAATACGTACTAATTATCTAGATTGTCTAGTTGCTGCCTTAAAAAGAATATAAACCTTGGCTCTAAGATGGTTGTGAAGATAGAGAAGAGATCAGTTGCCCTGGGAAATAAGGGGACAGAACAGTTTCATCAATAACACAGGAGTCATCCTTTCTTGTGCACGTGAGAAATTGGGGCAAGAGGATTGGCGGAATTGAGACTTCTATGTAGATAACAGTGTGCCTCCCTGATAGAGGTTTTGATCAGCCTTTATCTCTTTTGCACGAAGCTGGAATATATACTTTATCTGTTTTCTTTTGTTGGGTCAATCCATTAAATGAGAAAAATAATAGAAGTATGAGTGTTTTCCAAAATAATGGCGGAAATTCAGAATGTTTTACATGACTGAATGCTTGTGTGTTTGGGCATGGAGCTGTCACTTCTATTATACTTCATATAATAATTAACTTATTAAAAACTACTAGGGTACCTTCTCGAAACGTTTCAATACTAGTTTCCCAATTAGCAAATAAAAAGTCCCAGAGGAAATAAAGCACATTTCTTAGATATTTAAAATTGACTACAATCAGTAAAATTCTAAATGTTTGTAAAATAATGGTTTTATGTCACCTTCCTTATAGTACTTCAAATAATATTTAAAAATTAAATAAAGCATTAATGATTATCAGAAGAGTCAAAACTTCTTGTTATATCTATATAACTTTATAAAATAGTTATATTTTATATAGCTGGATCCAGTAATTTATTCCACATGCCCTCCAGGTATTCTGATAATGCTTCATATTTGAAAATCACTGGTTTATGGTATATTCTGTCACCAGTAACACATGTGTGTTTTCTCTTCCTTTTTTGTTCACACCCAAACTCTACCATATATTTTTGGTTTATAGGAAAATTGAACAAAAGTTTAGAAAGTTCCCACACACCTTCTGAACCCTCCATGATTAGTCTTTTGAAAGTGACAAAATGTTTGCTAAAGTAGCTTTTGGTTCTGAAAGAAATGCATAATAAACATCATCTACAGTATCATGAGAATTAGATATTTCTAATATATCTTTCCTTGTTTTTTTGCCTTGCTTATTTTATCAAAGGCTATGGGTGGAATTCAATAGACAGTTTCTCCTTTTTTTTTTTCATAGAAGGGGAAAATATCTGAATATATATTTGGCAAGCATTTGCCCACACCTTCCTGTTTCTATTTATGTGAGTGTATAAGTATTCGGTCTAGTGGAAAGAAAATTTTCTTAGGACATATTTTCACTTACAGTACCTTATGTTTGGATTAACTGATGTAAACAAAGGGAGTATTATTGGCCAGATTTAATTGAGAAGCACATAATATTTAGTAGGCTGTACTTCTGCTTTCTTCACTGGGGCTACTTTTGAAATTGTCTGATGAGAGTCAGCTATGTGCTACTTTAAGATGTGACAAGGACTGTGTAAAACGATGATTAAAAATTAACTTCTGACCGAGTGTTTCTTGTGTAGCACATAGAGTCCAAGTAAGTCATTCGAAGTTACAGCTAAACTGCAAATCGAAGCTGCATAGTAAATAGGAATGAAAATCTCGTAGGTCAGTGTAACTGGAGATTAAGAAATGTATACTCTCTTTGAAGGAGATTTCTCATTTCAAACCGTGACTGCAAAATGTCTCCTTCATGTTCATGTAAGTTTGATGTTAAGTACTTTCAAATTTTGTACACTGTGCGAATCAACTTAGGAAATGGATACCCAGAATCTTATACTTCTATATTCTAAAAATATGTCTGCCTTTGTGCCAATACAAGCAAAGTACTTACCTGAAGCTGTAATTTCAAATTATTACCAAATTCAAATCTCTTTCTGCAGATGTACATATATTATATAGAAGCATATTATTATATAGAAATATATATATATTTATAATATATTTATAATATATTTATAATAATATAAGATATAAGATATAATATCCATCTAGGAAGATATTTTAATGTAGTCATAATAAGTACATATTCATATTTTATTTACATATATACATATTTATACATATATTACATATTATATATGCATATATCTACACTGTATATATTTATTCTTTGTAAATTTTTTAATTAACATTGATTTTTACTACTTTTTAAATGTTTATTTACTGAGAGAGAGAGAGAGAGAGGGAGAGAAAGAATGTGTGTGTGCACAAACAGGGGAGGGGCAGAGAGTGAGGGGGGAGAGAGAGAATCCCAAGTAGGCCCCACATCCAGCACAGAGTCCGACTTGAGCTGAAGTCAAGAGCTGGACTCTTAACCAACTGAGCAACTCAGGCGCCCCTGATTTTTATTGCCTTAATTGTGTTCGTGAAATTCTTTGACAATATTTTAATGGAGCATATAATAATGTAGAGTATTTAGCTATTCTGTATAAGAACAGAAGACTTACAATATAATTTTTTTACTATATCCATTCCTATTTCCTACAAATGCTATATATCCTTTTATATCTTTATTCCCTTCAGTAGCTGAGGTATAAGATTATTTTAAACTTTTCGATGCGTGAGTTTCTGCCATCGATTTTCTGTTGCCACTAATCTTCATGTCTGTCCTTCTATACTTGTCTTTCTAGCACAAGACTCTAGAGCTGGAAGATTTCTCTCCCAGACTCCCTCATCAGCTGGTTTCCATTTAGGTTCTGTCAGAGGGATGAACTGGCTAGAGATTCAAAGGCAAGATGAAGATGAAAAGTAGTTTGTTTCTGGTTCTTGCCGTGGCTGCAAGGAGACTGGCATAGGGTGTGGGGAGTTCTAGAACGTTGATGGTCCAGGCAGTGGCAGCAGAGTCCCTCCGAATCCAAACCTGCGGAGGCTCCTTCTACAGTGTGAATGACACTCACCCAGCAACACGAGCCGCGGTAGCAGCTGGTGTCAGTTCCTGCGTTTTGACAGTTATGGACCTCATAGCTGCTTTAGAAAAAAACCATTTCTCACATGTGCTCCTCCAGCCCTTCCAATACCTTTCAAACCAGCTCTTTTTCGGAGCTCTTTTCTCTGCTTGAAATATCTACAACAGTTTCTCTTTTCTGGACTGAAAAATGAGCTAAACCTGAGAAAAATTTGGCTTATTCATCATGACAATTAGAAGACAAGACCAGCGCATGTAGATAGACCTCATATCATGTCCATGTCTGACTTGACACAGAGAATAGACTGTTAGTTTTGAGGATATAATTTAGAGAAACTCTCAGTAGTGAGGAGAATTAACTAAGATTTGCTAGAACTTCATCTATTCTTCATAGATAACTAGGGAGACTACAGTATTGGGAATAAAATTTTGAAAAGAGCCTTTTATTTCAAAATAGCTGTCTTAAAATGTGTGTGTCCATGCATGCATGTGTGTTTATGTGTTTTACATCTACTCTGAGTCACTTCTTAACAGGTTATCCGTTTACTGTGTTAAATATTTATCGATAACTTAAACTGTAGCCTTAGAGCCAGAATATTTTAGTTTAAGCCTGGGCATTTCTTCTGACCAACTATAGCATGTCTGTGACTCTAGAAATTGCAGCAAAGAAAGTTGTTCCTGAATAAAACAGTGACTGTGTTCGCAGCCTGTATGAACATATTGACTATTTTTCTCTGTATGTGAAGCTGTGAAATCAAGAAATGGCTGGGGGTGGGGGCGGAGGGTGAGATATTCAAGAAACATACAGCGGGAAAAAGCAGAAAACAGAGTCAAGAGTCTTGAGTTGGCAGTTGCTACATGTTCGCATCACTGCTGCACTGGTTTAGAGATACTGTTCCTTGCTTCTCCTCCCTGTGTTGTGACTGTCATCCATGCTGATGAATTTGTGCAACAGAACCAGATATATAGAAATTTTTTTAGAAACTTTATTGCATAACATTATCCACTGGAAAGCTTATTAATACATTGGTTCAACTGCACCACCCTCAGATTTATCTTCACAGGATCAGGATATCACCCAAGTTTCTAATTTTATCAAATGTTCAAGAATGTTCTGATGTATGGGTCTGCCCTAAAGCAGCATTTTGCAGAATTGTTTCTGGATCCATTTAATTGAAATTTCCTTTTTCACTTGATTAAATCCCCAATTTCTGAGCCCAATCCCAGATCATTGAATCAGAGTCTCTAAATGGTGGATCTCAGGGTATGGAATTCAGCAAGTAACTGAAGGGTTTTTTATTCATGCTTAATTTTGGCACCCAGGCCTCATGGACAAGGTTGGTTCAAGGGCAAGTTCTGCACCTGTTCGCTGTCTCCCTGACACACTCTCATACGCTTTGCATCTAATTTAACTGCATTCCTAAAATAAATTCTGTCTCTGTTTTAAATTAAAATTAGAGACAATGAAGTTTAAGATGCAAATACCTGGCAAAGTTCACTAACAAGTAAATCATGATAATTTTTCTAAGCTCTACTAAGCTGAATACTGAATCCTTCTTGGCTTTCTCTGTAGCCACTTCTAAGTTTGGTGTTTTTCTTCCATTCCTCATGGGGTGCTTTTCAATTTTCATCTTTTTTAAATTAATTAATTTCTTTTGGGGGGAGAGAGAATGCCCACATGGGAGAGGGGCAGAGGGAAAGAGGGAGAAAGAGAATCCCAAGCAGGTTCTGTGCTGTCAGCACAAAACCCGATACAGGGCTCGATTCCAAGAACTGTAAGATCATGACCTAAGCTGAAACCAAGAGTCAGATGCTTAACCAATTTACCACCCAGGCGCCCCACAATATTTATTTTACTTGACAGCATTTGTCACTTTTGGGTTTTGAACTTGTACAGTTTCCTCAACTTAGAATACCCGCACTGAGTCACTTACCTGGTCTACACCTCCTTATCCTGCTGAGTTCATCTTCAACATCACCATCTCTGGGAAATATGTTCTGGTCTCTCTTGTCCAGATTATTCTCTCCTTTATATCGTGCCCAGGATCCTTCCTGTCATATATACCACACATTATTCTAAGTGTCCATTTATTTGTATTAGGCTCCCCCTAGGTCAGAGTTGTCAAACTTTTTCTATAAAGCACCAGATAGTAATTATTGCAGGTTTTGTGAATCATGAGGTCTCTGTCACAGTTACTCAATTCTGCAATTGCAGTGTGAAAGCAGCAATAGAGAATAAAAATGACTGTTTCAATAAGATTTTATTTACCAAAACAGTGGGGAGATTTGCCCCATGGGTTTTAGTTTGCTGACCCCTGCACCAGACTGTTAGCTAAACATGTCCATTCTTATTCATCATTGTAGCCTCAAATAGAGCAGCCCCTGGCCAATGGTAAACATATCATACAGCTTGTTTGAATTTAATCTGTGTTGGGTATGGAATTTGGTTCAGCTGAGAATAAACAAGTAAACAATAAGGAATCAGTGGTTTAAATAAGATAGACACTTATTGCTCTATCACCTAAGAGTGTTCTGGTGGTAGGCGATCAAAGGTCCTATGGCAGCTTCACTGTTCTCACTCAGTGCTTCGAGTCACTGGTCCCCATTTTTGTGTATACTCCTCCATCTTCAACGGGTGACTTCCATTTTCTAAGGGACTTCATTTGCGCATGCATGGGAAAGAGAGGAAGTTCATTAAGGAGACCTCCGGAAAGTCTGATATATGTTCACTTCTATGAAAGTGTCCAGAGACTTGGTCACATTTAGCTATAAGACAGGATGGGAAACGTGGTTGTTTTAGCAAGGAACACTATGATCCGCTAAAAATTGGAGTTCAATTGCAAAGGTGAAAAGGGAAAATGGATGTGGGCATTTAACATGCATGTTAATGGCTGATTTGGGGGGTAGCTTGGTATTTTGTTCCAATACTATATCTGTATGTCAGAAAACAAAGCCCAAGTATCATTTCCCTGGAATGACTGAAATGTGGCAGTAGGAAAGACAAATGCCCTCCGTAATGTTCCTTCACATCTTATGATATAGTAGTTCATAAACATAGAAAAATAACTGACACACGTTTCAAAACTTTAATGTTTGAGTGACACCAGAAGTTCACAAATAAGTGGCCTTTCTAAAAATTTCATGATTAATGTGCTTACATTTACTCTAATCTCTCATTCGACACTTCAGAAAGACAAATAATGTTTGCGTTCAGGCAGCTCCACCCACAATTTTTACAACTGTTTTTGTGCATGAAAGGCAGCCTGAAACATGCATAATTACAAATGTTTACATCTGTTTCCAATCTCTAGGCCAGAGCACAGAATTACTCTTGTACTGAGGCTTACACAGTGGTCCCATTTGTTTATTTATGTTTTGGTTCTTGAATTATATGTAAACATGCACAATGACAATGATGTTACAATATCAGACATCTGTCAGATGATGAGGTTAGTACACAGGAAGGGATTTGATCTTTATGGAGAATAGATATTTGATCTTCACCAGAAAAGTTTTGGGGTTTCTGAAAAATAGAAAACTTCTTAAAAATAGAAACTTTTTAAACCTAATTGGTTTTTTAATGAGTTCCTTTTCTTTTCCTGTGCAGTTTTGTGTTTTTTCCCTTTATTGTTGTATTTGGGAAAAACGAGACTACTTTCTTTCCTCTCTTTTTCTCTCTCTACCTATCAATCAACCTACCTTCCTCTGTATCTGCATGTGTACATTTGGACTTTACTCAATAATCATGAATCCGCTTTACTTATGACATTATTTCAATACTCAAATTTGATATATTGTTATCTTTTTATTTGAAAAGAGAAACATTTCAACATTTTGTTTCTTAGATCACTATTTTACCATAATAACCTTGGTTAATTATAGGAAGCCATGACCTTGGAATGTTGGTCTTATTTATTGTTTCACTAATGCTTTTTTGATATTAGTGTATCACAAAGAAAATATCTATTTTGTAATCTTTATCATTGGATTTATTTTTATTTCTCTTCTATTCTCTAACATTCGGTCCTCTAGCATTAGTGTACAAAATAATCGCACACAGATGATCACACACAGATCTTGTAAAAATATAGATTCCTGGTCTGTGTGCTAAGAAATCTGAATTTTTAAAAAAATTTTTAATATTTACTTATTTTTGAAGGAGAAAGAGACAGAGTGTGAGTGGGGAAGGGAGCAGAAAGAGGGAGACACAGAATCTGAGGTAGGCTCCAGGCTCTGAGCTGTCAGCACAAAGCCTGATGCAGGGCTCGAACCCACTAGCTATGGGATCATGACCTGAGCTGAAGTTGGACACTTAACCGACTGAGCCACTCAGGTGCCCTAGAAATCTGAATTTTTTAATGGCAGTGGTCTGTAGTCGATGCTGTTAGGATACTGGGTCAAGGATGTATCAAGTACGTTTATCTAACTGTTCATATCATTTTCTTTGTGTAATGCACGGTATGTGTGTGTGTGTGTGTGTGTGTGCGCGCGCGCGCCTGTGTGTGTGTGTGTGTTTATGTTTTAGTGGTTTTGGGGATGTTTTTTCCTTCTTTGTACATTAGCACCTTTAATTTCTTGGGCTGTTGCTCTGCCATCTCCTCCCTGCTCTCTGTCTCCTTCTAACCCTGGACTAACCAATTTATACGAGGTACTTTCAGCCAGTATTAAAGTTATTTCAGCAAAATTGCACTGCGTATCAGTATTTTTAAAGAAGTTTGTTATAAAAATTAGCTTAAAATATTTCTCAATCATAAACTGCTTTAGTTTTTTTCTTCTTTCAAATTGCATGGATTTTTTTTATGTATTAAATTTGAACAGTAGGCCTCTTTGGGGGATTAGTTGTTTAGGCATTATAGAAATACCAGCGGTTGGATGTTGGGGACTACTCCTGTGCATGCAATTAAAGCTGGATAAATGTTAGGAGATGGATCCACCTGGTAGTATATTTTTATTAGCATAAGCAATGGCAAAGGATACAGGGATTGGCCCTTGTCAACTTTAAGAATCTATTCAGACAAATGGTACAGTATACAGTAATGAAATTTTCAGTGTGTAGGCAAACAATGGTAAACTAAGTTACCATTGTCTTCTGAGGTGTCAGGGCACAAGAGTAGGCTATGTTCCAATTCTTGTAGGAAATGAAATATCTAGAACCAAGCTCATATTGGGAGTATTAGGCCAACAACCTGGAATAAAGATAAAGCAATAGTGTTCCTTAATTGACTTAGGAGAACATACTCAGTAACTTTTTAACTCAATTGTTGGAACACTGTTTTTAGAATTGGACTATTAAATATGGCTTCCAGATATCTTCCATAATAATAGCAGGCATATTAAATTTAAAAATTTGCTATGGCCTTGCATGTGTGTGCATAATCAATTTGAGATAATTATTGATGACTTGTCATTAGTTAGCATGCTATTTGATAGTATATTCTGTACCTCTATTTTAAGAAACTTTTTTATTCAAAGTAAAGTGGATTTTAAAAATACATAAGGTTTGGTTCTAACTGATTTCTTGTTAATCTATATCATTTGGCAGTCCATGCATTCCCCCCCTTTTATTATTTTTCAATATATGCATGAAAAAGGAATGGAGACAAAGTAATTATCCACTTTTAATGAATTCGAGGGAAGATTCTATTTATGAAGCGATGTTATTCATTCAAGGTAAATGACATGCTGTCTGAATTAATATCTTCATCACAAAGTTAGTACAAGTGGAACTATTTTTCCAGAAGGCCGAATTCCAGAATCGAATTACCTCTTAAAGAAAGGAGTGCTACAATCAGCCAAATCAAAGTGCTCAGAATGATTTTGCAGCATTCTAAAGGAAATTACTTCTGTAGATATGATAAAAACATACTCTATGCTTCAAAGGTAAGCGTAAAAGTTACAAAACCTATAAAACCAGATGCCAGTGACATGAGAACACACCATTCAAAAGAAGAGAAGCTGTCAGGCAAGTTATGTTCTATCAGTTTTCCTCCCCTGTGGAAAAATAAAAAAATTTAAAAAAAGATGTTTACATTATCTTCTTCAAAGGAAACCAGTTCATTTTCTACCATTACCTACTCCTTCAGGCTCATCCTTCACAATTAATTACTTGCCTAGGCATTTTCCCTCTTCATTAAACCTTTCTGCTTTAGAGACAAAAGTTAACCTTTCCACAGTTAAACCTATTTTCTGCCCATCTTCTTTGTTATCTTTAAGGTGCCATCAAATAACCCTTCTTGAAGTATTAATTTGAGGACCAGTTTATGCTTAGTTTTTATTTCTTTGTAGTCATTATTTGACTTATCACCTGTGGATTTTCAACAGTTCGCTAAAACTTCTAAAAACATCAGTGTCACCCAATTTCTAAGTTCAGTAACCTTCTCTGAGTCCTTACTCCCCTTGATTTTTGTGTCATCCACATATGGATGCCACCCCATTACAGATTTATTCTCTTTGGCTTCATGAGTAGGCAGTCCTTCACTAGTCCTCTCTCTCTTTCTGACTTCTCAGGTTTATGCTCCTTTCCTTACTCTTCAAATACACTTGATCTCTATCTTCCCTGGCTCTTACATGTTCTCCTTTCGAAATTCATGGTGGCAACTAACACCTTTTTGGGGTTGAACCACAATCTGTGTATGCAGTTCAAATCTTGGTAAGCCATAGTCTCATATTTTAATCTGTATTCAACATATATACCTTCCCTCTATGTAGGAGAGTAAATTCAAGATATTCAAAACTGAACTTTGTATACTTTTTGTAAATTTACCGCATACACACATGTAAATCTTCACTTAAAGTTTTCTCAATTATGTATGAAGTTAGATTGTTATTTATTTCCATCAAAAAAACACATTTTAATAGTGTTAGAGTTTAATGGTTCCTTTAATTATATATATATATGTATATGTACATATATATATGTATATATATATAATTTCCCTTATCAAATTGAAAGTTCATGAAGGAAAAGTCAATTTCTGTTTCTTCTAAATTTCCTAGCCCAAAGCCTGACACACTTAGTATTTACTGCTATTTAGGTAGCAAATAAATTCTTCTCTTAACATAAATTGGATACTTAGAATTTACATTTGGGATAAAAAATATAAGTCATTTCCTTCTCTTTTTCCCTGTAACTTAAAACTAGAAAAAGTCTTCATCACTATTCTGATTTCTTATTACACTAGGTACAGTAATCTCAAAACTCCTTTTTATGAAACCAGAATATTGGCTTCACTTCTGACTGGGTCAGTTCAGCACCATGAATGAGGATGGAGGCACCACAAGTGTGCCTATATTCAGACAATTAGACACAAACATTTCATTTTTATTATATGTTTAGATTGTTCTGTTTCAGGAAATCTGTATTTCCAACCATTAGAAAGAAAGTAAATAGAGACACTTTAAAACTCACCCCAATGGCTATATTGCAGTAGAGACATGATTTAGAGAGCCCAAGTTCTACTGGTCTTGAACTTCTTAATTTGTTCTCCCTGTACTCTTCTGAAGGGCTTCAATCAGCAACCAGTTCTAATTGTTCTGCTGAAGACTTTCTGGGTGTTACTTGGGACCAATTGACAAATTGGAGAAATGTTTTCATGGCATAAATGCAAACATAAAAGAATCATATTCGAAATTAGGGGTGTGTCCATGAGGAGATCCCTATCTGAATATTTGTCTTCTTATGTACTTTCCTCTCCCCGGAATGAGAAATATAATGCAACTGGCATGAATATTTTACTTTAAACTACTTTATTTTTCTTTATATACAACTTTCACTTACTTCTTACATCAATTTCAATCTAAGGAGTAGCAACTACATTATGCTCCTCAAAAATGTGCTTGATTCACATTTCTGGAATCTAAATTCCTACCTGCTAAGTACCCAGAGCAAAGTCTGTAGTCATAACTATCATAACAACTGTCAATTAGACTAACCGCAATAGCAGACAAATATTATTAGCTCTGTCTGGATATGTGGATACTGTGCTGAACTATTTTTTACTTTGAGAACATGAATAAACTTTAATTGATTTGGTCAGTCCTTGGCACATCTTGACCTTTGATAGCTGTCACTGTGATAAAACTTGAGAAATTTTCTTTAGCCTATAGCCAAACTTTCCTTTTTTAAAAATTGTCTCTAGTGTAGATATATCTTCTCTGGAAAATATCCCCAATTGCTTATAAATCATTCTTTTAATCATGGGTAGAGAAATTTTCGTAGTTTTTTCCCAAGTTTGTAACCCATTTCTCGGATCTGGTGCCCTGGAGATAAACTGATGACCTGGGGACCGGGAAAACAGTATCATCATGTCTTTATTCTCCAGAAAAAGTTTCTATACTTTTACATAATGAAATTTGAAATGTAGCTCTTAAAAGCCATTCACACCTTTCTCTTTAGTCATCTAAATACTGCAGAAAAATCAATATGTTCAGCTATTTCCCGACCTTGCTTTATGTTCCAGGGTTTTATAACATTCTAATGAAAACGTAAAGACTTATTCTCATCCCGGTATAATGATACTTGCAAATCAGTGTTGATTCCTGAAAGTGCATATTATATTCATCAGATTGCTGAGAATCTTGTCCATTGTTTCCCATTTGCTTGATTCCATTTTTAAAAATTATAATTTGTTTGGTATTCATATGTACCATATGAATTCGTAGCCACCACCTCCGGAGAATCTAATCAGTTTTGAATGTCTCCAAATACAACCAATATACACTGTTCCATGACACTAGGTTAAAAAAACAAACAAACAAAACCACACATGACTCAAGGTAAGAAGAGAGAGCTTTAAAATCAGAGTAAATATCCCTAAGGCCCCATTTCCTGACTAAAAGAACACAAAATGCCAGTTATTTGAAGGAATCCTCTTCACTTACTATCTCCAAGAAGAGTTCTGGGGACTCAGAGATGTTCCCTGGACCGGAAAGCCCACACTGCTGTTTCCTCTTGCCTTGGACTCAGGCAGAAGATGATAGCCTGGTGAGAGCTGGGCTCCGGATTTCAAGGTGGGACCTGCCTGCTGGCAAAGGCAGCTATGGCCCAAGGCAGAGTTAGAGTGAAGGGATGGAGCACATGGTATTGGGAATATATACTGCGATTTAGGGAAGCAGTATCCACTAAGAATAGAGAATGTCTATGCCTGTAAGTATAGAAAAGAAATCTAGTCCTGGGGTCTTGCTACAGGCATTTCTGTAATAGAATCAGCAAAATATAATCTAAAACGGCTAAAACTAATAGCACAAAAGTATTACCTTGAAGGATATCACCCTTCACCAAGACTGTCACAGAAAGACCTGGAAAAATTTCTCCTCAAAACTAGCTAATAGATTGACCTCAATATCTGTATTGTCAAAACCTTATCTATGATGCTTCAAACAAAGAACAAAGATCAAAACAAAACAAAAGCAAAAACAAAAACAAAAAACCCCAAACAAATAAAAAAAAACAAATAACAAATATTTATCCTCAGGTAAGCAAACATTTGAAAATGGTGAGTGGCATTGCTCAAGGACACAATCTCCACTGAGAAACAATGTTTTATATTCTCTTTTAGTCTGATATAAACTCTTCAGCTAAGACTTTTAACTCCTGCTCATTAGGATCCTTTCAAGTAGTGCTACCCAGAGATGTTTGCAGCAACACCCTCCATCTTTAGGAAACCTCATAGGTGAATCCCATACATTCAGCCTTCTGCATGTATTCCAGAACTCTAGGTCTCAGTATGTATCTTTGCATCAGATGTCTTCAGGCTGCATGTGAGGAGTCTAGCTCCAGGCCAAAATTTTCCTTGTGATCTTTTGTGCCTGACCATAGGCAATTACAAGGGTTTGCCTGGCAGGCCTGAGGGTGGGAGAAAGCCTCCCTCCCCACAAGAGGCCTGGTGCATGATCGGTGAACTGCAGGTTCAGGGAGGCAGTTGCAGTCAGGGACTCATGGTCACATGCATTCTGTGCACTTCTACTCCCGGTGCCTCCCTTCGGAGGCCTCTTTACTGGGAGGACAGGACTAAGACACTTTCCTCTACTCAGAACTTCTGTCTACTACTAGCACTTCCTCCTCTCCCTCTCTTTCTCCCCCTGTTGGTTCACAAAATGACAGGGGCTTTTTGTCCAGAGATATCAGTAGTGAGAAGATTCTCCCTGTCTGGGCTGATACACTTAACCCATGTCTGATGACTGTTCTATGGGGGAAAAATGGAGCATTACAGAGCTGGTACATATATTTGCTTATTACTAAGACTATCTTATTAAAGTCTTGGTTGTTACCTTCACCTTGACTTGTTGTCCTAATTGACCTCTTAGCTACCTGGCAGCTTGAGAGTAGTGTGAAGCACACAGGTCTCTTCCCCAGGAACTGCTGCAGCTTAATGAGATAGATGGGAAAAATGTGTTAGGAGGGAGTGTTCCCCCTCTTTATTCAGCTGGCAATTAATGTATGCAATCTAGTGTTTATCTATACTGAAACTGGCCAACTGCCCACAATATAATTATTTCAGAACATGAGACTTAAAAAAGATATGAATAGCAGATGTCTATACAAACACAACTCGCATATTCCTTTGATAGATATTCTACTCTCTTGCGAATTATCAGGACACTCTCACTGAATGGCTCTGATGAAGTGAAGCCAGTGCTCCATATTGTGGCTTATAGGGTACAACTAGTTAGAGGGAGGGAGTGCACATAATATCCTCCAATTCACATGAGAAAGCTGCAGTACGTTTGCCCTCAGTGCTGTCACTGACACCTTGAAGCTCAGGTTGGCTCTGACGGGATGCAGAGGAGAGTGGTAGATGACAGAAAACATGTACAACTGCCCCTGGCTTCTGCTACAGGGATTCTGAAACCCTTGTCTTTTCTTAGGTGAGCAGAGTGTCTTTTGCTCTAGTGAGATGACTCTGGATGGCTCCTGGATGATGGCTGGTCATGGGAAAGACCAAACTATGTTTAGAAGCTTAGAATTCCGAGCTCTAGCCGCCCATTCCTTGTGAAGAGAGAAGGGCTGTAAACGGAGTTAATGATCTATCATGTCTCTGTGATTAAGCTTCCATAAAACTCCCAGTAGTATAGGTTCGGAGAGCTTTCAGGTGGGCGGACACATCCGTGTACCAAGGGGAAGACACACCCCCAGCTCCTTGGGGACAGAAGCTTCTGCATTTCAGGACCCTTCCAGACCTATGTTATCTCTTCATCTGGTTGGTCAACTGTAACTTTTACCATATCCGTTAATAAACTGGTAAATGCAAATAAGTGTTTTCCTGAGTTCTATGAGCTACTCTAACAAATTAATCACACCTGTTTAGGGGATTGTGGGAACCTCTGATTTGTAGCCTGACAGACAGAAGTTCTGGGTACCTGGGGAACTATTATTCATGATTGGCATCTGAAGTGGGGGTAAAGCAGCCTTGTGGCACTGAGCCTTTAACCTGGTGGGATCTGACACTATCTCCAGGTAGTGTCAGAATTGAGTTAAACTGTGAGACCCTGAACTGGTATCATGGAGAATTGCTTGGTGTGGGAAAACAAAACAAAACAAAACAAAACAACCCACACATTTGGTGGCCAGGATGTTAGAAGCGTAGTGTTCTGTGTAAGTGGTAAAGGAAAAGGGAAAAGGGAGAACTATGTTTTTTTTTTCTTTCAATACAAGAGTATTAAGGAAAAGAGAGGGAGCAAAATAGGGAGAATAGTTCATTCTTCAGGGTTTCTGTCCATGATTTTAAAAAAAACCTATTGCTGGTGACCCAGAGGCCTCAACCCAGCTCTTCAAGTCATCTTGCTCATCAGGAGAAGACCCTCTAACAACCTTGGTTCCCATAGACAGATCTATACTGCTAGGCAAGGTGTGTACTTCCCAACTCCAAGACATTGTGCATGTATACACTTCTCAAATTTAATGAGTGTACAAATCACCTGGAATCTTGTTAAAATGCAGATTCTGAGTCTGTACGTCTGGAGTGGGATCTGAAATTCAATATTTCTAAAATATTTTAATGTTTATTTATTACTGAGAGGCAGAGAGAGACAGCATGAGCAGGGGAGGGGCAGAGAGAGGAGGAGATAGAATCTGAAGCAGGCTTCAGGTTCTGAGCTGACAGCACAGAGCCTGACATAGGGCTCGAACTCACAACCCACGAGATCATGACCTGAGCTGAAATCAGATGTTTAACTGACTGAGCCACCCAGGCACCCCTGAAATTCCATATTTCTAACAAGCTCCCTGAAGTGATGTCACTGCTGCTGGTCAAGATTATAGGCTATATGGGAAAGACACAACTAAAATTGCGCACTGTACCACCTGCACAAATGTTCACAGTGACCCATTTCATCAGCACTTGAAATCCTGAAAACTATGTTACCTATTGCATTTTCATAAACTTCTTTTAAATATAAAAGGGAAAACAAAGCACAAATTCTTCCCTTTCACCTATAATATTTTCCCTAGCACTCATCCAAAAACCAGCTCCTTACTGGCCTAATTTACTACTCTTAATGGAGAAATCAGGGAGTTTTGTGTTTTTTGTTTTGTATTGCTCTTCTTTCCTTTCCTTTTCCTTTCCATTCCTTTCTCTTTTTCTCTTTTCTTCCTTCTTTCTTTCTTTCTTTCTTTCTTGTTCTTTCGTTCTTTCCTTCCTTCTCTTTTTTTTAAATCATATCCATTGGAAAACCATTTTCTTTTTGCACTAGAGTTAAAATCTACCATTTACTTAACAATATGTGTCCTCAAAAGGACTATGTAGTTATTCACCATTACTAGAATAGTGTTAGATGCCTTTATTCTGAATACTTTATTAATATGAAGATTATCCAGTGTTTTCCACTCTGCTCTCAATGTACAATAAGAATGAGATATCTTTCCTAAAACTAAGATCCCAGAGTCCAACTATAGCTGCATTATAGAAGTGAAATATTATTCACAGCCTCTTTCCAACATGCATGTCCTAAGGACTACTGTGTTCTCTTCTCTGAGAGAAAATGACTCACAGTTTATGACATGGGATTGCACATATATTAAGGCCTGCTTCAGGTCCTTGGGGGCTACCTGCTTACCTCTTAATTCCTGCCTGGCATAAAATGTAGTTTTTAGTATCCTAATCCTGATAATATACAATTGATAATCATGAAAAATTCAAGATATTAAAAAAATAGTCCTAAGCCTGGGCTATTTAGGACTATTTTTTCAATCATTTAATTGAGCCACAGAATAGACTTATGCTTCCAGCCGTAATAGAATAAGAAGAATCATACTTATTCTCCAGATTTCTATAATTAAAAACCTGGACAATATATATGAAACCATGGTTTTCAAATATTAGACAACATGGCAGGACAGGGAAGTCATTTGGAAGAAAGAAAAATATGCCCAATATTTGCCCAACTAGTAGAGTTGACATTTGAGGAGACAAAACATTCAAACAAAAGGAGTAGAGTAGAGAAGAGAGTTGCACACAGAGAACTCTGGAGATGTGGAACAGATTTTTCCTGAATCAACTGAACAACATGTGAGAAAACTACATAAGGCTGCAGAAAGGAGACAGAATAACTACTGAGGTCACACAGAGCTGGCAATAGATCATGTTTTCAAGGGTGAAAGAGAAGAGGGACATCAAGTTGAATACTCAGAATTTCATTGCTTTTGTACTGGATACAAAATAGCCTAGATTAAGATTATACTGATCTTGCCTAAAACAGCTTACATAACCAGCTTTATGTAGCCAGGTACTTTAAGTATGTCTTAAAACAAAGATAAGAAATATTTAAAGGGATGTCAAAAAAATCTAGTATGTACAAATGAAATTTTACAATATCTGGAATCCAATAAAAAATTACTAGTTATGCAAAGAAATCAGTAGGGTACAACTCAGAGGCACCAGGGTGATTCAGTCATTTATGTGCCAACTCTTGATTTTGGCTCAGGTCATGACCTTACAATCTGTGAGTTCAAGCCCCACATCAGGCTCTGCTCTTACATTGTAGAGCCTGCTTAGGATTCTCTCTCTCTCTCTCTCTCTCTCTCTCTCTCTCTCTCTCTCTCTCTGTCCCTCCTCTCCTCGGGCTCTCTCTCTGTCCCTCTCCTTTTCTCTAAAATGTAAATAAATAAAATTTTAAAAACTACACAAAAAGAAGAGTACAGCTCATACAACAAAATCAATTCACTCAATAGAAATGAACGTAAGGGGTACTTGAGTAGCTCGGTCGGTTAAGCATCCAACTCTTGGTTTTGGCTCAGGTCATGACCTCCCGGTTCATGGGTATGAGCTCTGTTTCAGGCTCTGTGTTGGCAGTGTGGAGTCTTCTTGGGATTCTCTTTCTCGCCCACTCTCTCCCTCTCTCTCTGCCCCTCTATCACTTGCACTGTCTCTGTCTCTCTCAAAATAAATAAATGAACTTAAAAAAAAGAAATGAATTTAGGATGTCAGAGATGCTAGAACTATCAGACAGGCATTAAAAAGCTACTATAAATATATACATAGCAAATGTTCAATAAATTAAAGAAAACCATGAGCATGTTAATATTTAAAATGAGTGAAATCAAACTGCTAGAGATAAAAAATATAATGTCTCAGTTGAAAAATACACGGAATGATATCAGAACATAGTAGATGCTACAGAGCAAAATATTAGTGAACTTGAAGATGTGGTAATAAAACCTACTTAATAAAACATAAAAAGACTGAAGAATAATGTAAAAAATATCAATCAGCTATGGGGACAAATTAAAGAAGCCTATTACATTGGATTTAAAGTCCTATAAGGAGGAGAAAAATTTGAAAAAACTGACTAAAAATTTTCCAAATTTGATAAGAATTTAAACTTACAATTCCAGGAATTTCATAAATACGAAACAGAAGAAACATTAAAAACTACACAAGGCAGGGACACCTGGATGGCTCAGTTGGTTAAGTGTTCAACTTTGGCTCCAGGCTCAGAGCCTGGAGCCTGCTTTGGATTCTGTGTCTCCCTCTCTTTCAGCATCCCCCCTCAAAAATAAATAAACATGAGAAAAAAACTACACAAGGCATATCAATGATAGAATTCCTTAAAACCAGTCAAGAATTGACCTAAAATTTGCAAAATGGAGCAGTATAAAATAACCTTATCACTCACACTTATTTTCCACAGGTTGCATGAAAGGGAAAAATTATATAATTCTGTTGCAAAAGATTAATTCCGGAGAACCTCTTATTTTGATAAATTTTTATGTTAGAATAAAAGTCCAAGCATAAGACTAAGAAAGACAATACAATCATTGCTCCCAGTCCTACTGACAGACCACAATGCATTTATATTTTCCAATTAGCCAGGTTTTCATGTTGGTTTCTTCTAATGTTTTATTTATTTTTGAGAGAGAGAGAGAAAGACAGTGCAGAGAGAGAGGGAGATACAGAATCCGAAGCAGGCTCCAGGCTCTGAGCTAGCTGTCAGCAACAGAGCCTGACACGGGGCTTGAACCCACGAACCACCAGATCATGACCTAAGCCAAAGCCTGACGCTCAACAGACTGAGCCACCCAGGTGTCCCTCATGTTGGTTTCTTAAAAATTAGAAAAAAGAAAACAAAAGCAAATACAAAATCTCCCTTGTGATGTCAGATAACAACTTTAAAAGTTCCATTCCCACCCTTTTGGGGATTCCCTGTAATATGGAATTTGGCATTATTTAAAATCAATTTCTATGTGAGGAGGGAAGAATAAGATTTCCATTTTTCTTTTGGTATTTACATATTGTCCTTTCTGTTAGATTTGGTTTTAGTCTTTGTTTCTATCCTTTCCGTTCTGCTCCACGTGGAACAATAAATACTAAATACACACGATGCTGTTATAGGTTCTCCAAAAACACTAATGAATGAAACAAAACATTCCTCCTCAATGTATATTCTTTTTACACACTAAATTTTACACACTAAAAAGATATTTTTAACAAGCAGATCTAACATTAATTTTTGTAATGATGTTATTCTAATAGAAAACTAAAATAAGCTAGTTTTTATTTTAATTAAAAGAGCTCCTTTTTCTGCCTGGTGTCTGTTAAAGTATAATTTTCAGTCAAGTTAAATTGTGACTTTAATACTAATATGAAGTGAAGAGTCTTCAAAGATTTTATTTAATCCACTAATTAGTGAGAGAAACAGCAAACTATTAAAATCAGTTCAAATAAGAATTCTGGAGATTTCTGTACAAATCCATTTGCATTGCCATGAGCAAAAATCATTTACATGGCTATGTAACATAATTCCAGGAAACACTTGCATTACTTCAGTTTTCTTTAAGTTAACTTCTATGTATCACAAGTGGATATCCTTGTAGACTCGAATAATTCCAGAAGGTCAGTGAGGCAATTCCCAGTATTTCACTCAAAGGACACCCAGTGATCTCTTTGTGCAAGACTTCAAAATGTGCATATATGCAATTTTACTAGTCCTGTGAGAACTTTGTTAAAATTCATTAAAACAGTCATAGTAGATAAACTAGAAAAAATTACATATTATGATTTTTTAAATTGATTCCTCATTAAATAGGACCTAAGTGAAAAATAAGTGAATTCTACAGAGAAAAGTTCTAACATTTGTTTGCTTAAATTATATTTAACTTGTGAAAATTACAACAAATCGATTCTCAAAAAATAAGTGGACTGTGACTCCACCTGAAAATAAACATTGATATCTGGGACATAAAGATATTAATTGCTCCCCCACACATTGGAATAGTATTAGATAATTTGAAAGAAGGTAAGAAAAAATTTTCACTAAAGATTAATGACTTTGTAAGTTTCAAGGTAATATACCAAAAAAAACCCATAACCACTTATCTCTTATTTTGCCTCAATGATTTTTTCCATATTTTCTTTTACAGGTCAGTAACTAGAGCATGAAATGGATGATTCATCAATTTCCTGGGTGTTTACAAAATAAAAACCAAGTGATTTAAGTACTATAAATGTAGTTGAATTTTGAAATTTATATTTACTATTTGAAATTACAGATGTGAATACAGAAGACCCTGATGTCTGGGATCCCTGGGTTCAGGTCATGAACTCACAGTCCATGAGTTCGAGCCCTGCATCAGGCTATGTGACAACAGCTCAGAGCCTAGCGCCAGCTTCAGATTCTGTGTCTCCCTCTCTCTCTTCTCCTCCCCTGCTTGCACTCTGTCTCACTCTCAAAAATAAAATAAAAACATTAAAAAAAACTGATGTCTTTCTAACAATTACCTTTGTTTTTCTTGGTAGCGCTTGGATGCATATATACAATCCTATGTCAACAGCTAAATGAAAGAAAATTCTTAGGCTTTTTTTTTATGACTCTTATTTCATTTCTATTTAAAACCTAATAGCAGCCTTTAGTTTTGCATGATTTCATGATTATTTATGTTCATATTTTATCTATAATAACATGTAAAAATGCAGAAATGAACTTTCATCCTGTGATTGTTGCTTTAATCCATACTCAGAGATAATATCACCTTATCCATATCTCCCGACATCAAGATCAGTGCAGACCCAGCAATTTCTTTTTCCCTACAATGAGAAGGGGTTAATCCATCTTGTCTGCTAACCCAAAATACATGGAATCTTTCACAGGCAATTACAGTGACAGAGAAATATCTAATTCCCTCCTCAGCATCTTTGGGATGCACCTTGTAAGCTGTTTTCTCTGGTACCTCTGTGCCAACTTTGTTTCTCTGCTCTGTGACTACAGAGTCGTTTCATTTCAAGTCACGGATTCTGGATACCAACCAAGCTGGCAAATGAAAAATAACTCAGCCGGGGCCATTTCACTCACCAGTGATCTCTGTCTTTGAGATAATTCCTCCCTGAGGTTTCTTTCTCTCCACTACTGTGTTCTTAAAGGCCTGACACAAGGCAGCAGGCTGGTGCCACTGTCTAAGGTTTCAATTAAGACGTGTAGAGATATCAAAGAAGTAACACGCAGGCCTCCACAACAATGCCTCATGCTTCACCCTTGGTTCTAGTTCAGAGATAGCAAGATGCTTGAAAATGTGGTTTCATTAATCCCCACCGCAGACCCTGGAGGTTGAGAGGACAGACAGGGAGCCAGCAACAGGATCAGCTTTGAATAGTCTCTCTGTTGCCTGTGTACATTTGGAGCTGACTGTGAAATCTATGTGGACATACTGAACCCCCTAGTTAACCTCATGGTGCAAATGTGTTGATCAAAGGCACTCTGTCAGTATCTGATTAAAAGCCATGTAAGAGCACTGAAGACATTTCCTTCTGGTTAACAACTCTGATTACAGGGGGCTCCTGGAGTGAGTTTTCCTCTTCACAGTCAAGCAGGTCCCCCGGCTCCAGCTGGAGCTCTAAGGTTTCCCAACGGTACCGCTTCCTGTTGCTGAAGGCTTCAATTCATTCACAGCTTGTAAATCAGTAGCCTGTAAATCAACAGATTGAGCTACTACTGTTTAAAACACAGTTTCCTCAACAAGCTTCCTTCTGGTTTTGTTTTCATATATCAAGGGCATTAAAAAAAAAAAAGTGTCCAATTTGTAACACCTGGACCGATGGAGACTCAGCAGGAGCGACATGTTATATCAAGCTCTGCAGTTTTGTTTTTGTTTCAGTGGAGCAAAGATTTAGTGGCTGAAGTCAAGATAGCAGTCACCTAGAGGAAAGATAAAGGCCTGTTTTGGGGAAATGGAAAAATACAAACGCCGTATGCATCTCAGCAATTTTTAAAGTCTGATAAGAAATATAAAGCTAAAACTGAAATGAAAATCAAGACATCTTATTATTTGTTTTCTCTTCTATATTAAGCATGTGTAGATAATATTTTTAAATTGACGTTAAGTGTTTAATCCAAGTGTTTTGAATATTTTATATGACTTGATATCTATCGAAATAGGATCAACAGCAAGAGGACTAGCTAATTACAGGCATAACGGAAAATGTGTCAGATTACTAAATTCATGGCTTCGCCTATTATCAGAGTGTTTTAGATGGCAATAAAAGTACCGTATACTCTACAAAATATTATAATAAACATTTACTCATTATTGCCATGTCTATTTGAGAGGGGCAGAATTCTGTGGCAGACCATTTCTAAATTTTAATGTTATATTCAAAGTCAACATTAAGCATGGATATCTAGCATCTAAAAAAAATGAGTAATACTATTTTACACTGGTCCCTATATTAAATGCACCAAAATAACATAGAAACTTTATTTATGTCCCTTGCCAGGAATCTGAGACTATCTGTATATTGATTTTATTTATATGGTAGTCTATAGGCTATCTGATAAAGGTGTTTTCGGAAGAAATCTTTCAAGGAAAATTAGTAGTATAGAAGTAGTAGTAATAGTAGTTGTAGTAGTAGTAGTAGTAGTAGTAGTAGTAAAACAGACTTAGATTTAAGGATTCATTCAAGTTCTTGGAAAGGAGTTTTCGTAAGCCATACATTTTTCTTTAAGGTAGAGTGGAGATGAAGAAATCTCACTCTATTTTGGTAAAAAAGGCTAAGAGCTTCACTACTAGCATGCAGCATTTCCCTTGAGGGACTTGGTCTAACCTCCTAGACAGGGAAGGATAATTCTCTGGGAGGAGACTACATAGAGAAAGTCACCTTAGGTAATGTCACTTAAGGGCCATACCTTATTTGCAAGCTAAAAAAAAAAAGTTTCCTTTTAGCACACAGATGCTGATATCAAGTGCACTCGGTGGCAATGTTGGAGCAAGTCACAAAAATAAGCCATCCAGAGCTTCAAGGGATAAAGTGTACAGATGATGGGAAATGCCTCTTCCCAATAAGAAAGGAATGAGAGTTACAATTAGGAGACCGAGCTTACCACCTGGAGAAGGGGACGTTGGGTTGAGTCAAAATTCCAGGACTAAATTTAGATGGGAATGTTGCTCAGTGTAGCTGTCATGAAAGCTAACCATGCCTATGTCTTATAGCTGATGTCCTGGTAAATGGCTTCGCATGCCATACACTTAAGTTTGTAAGTAACAACGGTCACAAATGTTTCACCCACTAGTCTTCCATGCTAATCTTTACCTAATTGTTTCTCTCCTCTTCAAACCCTCTCTACATCTCTACCTGTCCCCTCAGCCACTTCCCAGTATTTTTTAGAACTCCCACTCTCAAGAACAACTTGTCTACACCTTGAGTTCTGATTCACTGTTCAGTACACATGTAAGCCTTAAAATAAAAATAAATTTCCTTTTAATTCATCTCATCCATAACAACAACAGTTATTACTGCTTTTTGTGCTCAATACAATACCCAAACCCCTAAGATATAGAGTGGCTCCCTATTTATTCTTGTTCACTATGGATGGTTCAAAGCTACGGTAATGCTGCTGTCATTTTAATAACTTTTCTTTTATGACCTTTTCACATTATATATAGCATGACATGTCTCACTCATCAGAATCAGCAGTAAGAATATACTTCTTCATTGATTAAATCCCTTCCAGTCTTCCTTGTCACAACTTACATTTTGACTTCATATATTTCTCTAGTTACTAAACCCTGAAATCAGTCATTTAAAACATTCCTATCTCAATATTACATATTGACTGAAATATCTCACATTTCCACTGTTATAATCTATCTGGTTAATCTATTGAGCTGTGCATACGCTAGGTAAGTCCTACTTCCACTCTTCCTGTAGAAATTCATCAGAGACATCCTAGAATTAAAAAAAATGAGGGAGGGAGGGAAAAATCAGCAACTAGAATCATTATGAATTCATTCCATCTATTCTACAAAATATGCCTTCAGTAACCCAATCTATCTCCATTCTGCGTGAAACTCAACATTACAGTAATTTAAATAAAACTGCAATATAGAAGCTGGTTCCAATCTCTTTGGGTAGAAAAAAAAACTAAAGGAAACATTAAAAACCTATCTGGATTTCCTTGTAATGCAGCCAAGTTTAGAAATAATATTTCACATTATATTTCACATAAGACTACTATTATTCGGGACAATGTTTCCAAATGATATGAGGATATATATATTGATACACACACACACACACACACACACACACACACACACACACACATATCAGGATAGATAGATAGATAGATCTTTTCTAGCAACATCTACAATTGGAAACCTGTAAAAACTGAAAAAAGAACATGTCTATAAGTATTAACTAAAGCTTGAGACATTGCTTGATTTAGAAGCACAATGGGTTGTTACTTTTTCTTTTGAGAGAGGAATATCATTTTCCAAATGCAGAATTGATGAGAGAACCGTATGTGAGCAAGAGAGGGCTCCAATCAAGACAAGTTTATCATGAGGATAAATTTGAATGTGCATTGGGCACCCCATCCTGTGAAGGATAAAGTCTTGAAGGACTGTCTCCTTTCTAATGAATGCAGGGGAATGACTGACTTAGCTACCATTTCAACCTTTACTGAAACTACCATAAAATGTCTTTCTTAAAATTGCATATTTAAAAAAAAGTAAAACGTATATTTATATGATAACCTGGCATGACTATATTGATAAACATTGGTGTAGAAAGAATGGTTCAGGACAGGATGACAGTCTGATTTACCGAGTAATTTCCTGGACAACCCAGCTAAAGTAGATGGGAGAGGATCAAGGATATCTTGTGTAGACTCCTATACAGAATCATCTTGATGTATAAGTAATCACAAAGAGATCCAAAATTCTACCAAATGCCTAAGAATATCCAAGATCTTGAAGAAAGAAATCAAACTTCTTGATATTCACTTTATAGGATAGGAGGTTTAACTTATGGAAGTAAAAGTATGGATACGATTACTGCCATATCTGTATAACATGATCTCTTTAGTCATCTAGCAAAGATTTAATTTTGATTTGTCTTGTTCTATATTCTAAATACATCTCTAGTTTAAAAAGTCCACCAAAAGACCCACACTACCAATTATAATTCATTAAAAAATAAATATGAGCTAATAGTATATTGTAAAAATATTTATTTAACTTAAATTACACTAATCAAAATGTAGTGTCACTATTAAGGAACCACAAATATATTAACCACTGTACTTTTAATTAGTCAAACAATTTTGATAGATTTTTTTAAATGTTGATTTATTTTTAAGAGAGAGAGAGAAAGAGAGAGAGAGAGAGAGAATGAGCAGGGGAGGGGCAGAGAGAGAAGGAGACACAGAATCTGAAACAGGCTCCAGGCTCTGAGCTGTCAGCACAGAGTCCAACATGGGCCTCGAACTTGTGAACCTTGAGATCATGACCTGAGCTGTGGTCAGACGCTCAAGTGACTGAGCTATATAGGCGCTCCATTTTAGACAGATTTTTAAGAGAATCCCAGTAAATAAGAATTAAATTAGTGATAGTAAGGATGACATGAGACCTAAAAATCATATCATACGAAGAATGCCTTAAGGGACTGAGATCATATAGCTAAGAAATATAGACTTAGGAACAGAGAAAGGCATCTTGCAAATACCCAAACAAGAGAGGTTAAATTTGATTCAGATAGTTTCAGGAGGGAGAACAAGGACCAAGCATTAGTAGATATAAGAAAGCAATTTTGTTTCAAAACAAAACAATATTTGAGTGACTAAAATTTGAAAGATCTAAATCAGTATTAATTAGTTCCTATCACTGGAAGCATTTAACGAAAGTTGGATGGACAATTATAGCATGTTGTAGAAAAAAGTCCTTCTCTAATATGACAGTTTATAACATAATTAAAAATAATTCACTTTCAATAGATAGAGCATGACTACAATATCAAATCATACTGGTTACAGAAAGGTGTATAAACTATAGAACTCTACTTTCCACTCTGTCCCTCCCTAGGTTCTAGATCCAATCTTTAGAGTTATGTCTGTTAGCAGTTTCTTGTACATTGATCCAGGGATATTCTATCCATATGCAAGCACTTTACATAGCTGGTACATACTCAATGGACTTTTTTAAAATTCTCTTTCCCTTACTGATAAGTCCATATTACTGCTTAAAATACTGTCTTAGTCCTCATAGTAGCTACATAGAGTTTCTTTTAATATATGAAGAATAATGTGTTGGACTAGTATCCTATTGTAATCATATGGGTGTCTTGATTCTTGTTTTGTGATAAACTTAAAAATAAAGATCTTTTACTTATATGTAAATATATTAGAAAATATATGGGAAAAATTCCTGAACATAAAATTTCCAAGTACAAAAGAATTTTCATTTTAAATTTTGATAGAATTTGTTTCATACAGATATTTATATTGTCCCACACACAAAATTGTAGAGTTTTAATTTCACAAAACAGTATTTCTTGTTTCATTTCTCTTAACCTAAATGAAGTTGGACATCTCTTTCTATTTAAAAAATTTGTATTTTTTTCTAGTCACTTCTGTTTTCAAGATGAATATCATTTTGTTAATGAGTCCTTGATCTTTTTCATACCAATTTTTAGAAGCATTTAATATGTTAAATAAATATGAATTGAACTACAATAATTGTTACAAAACTGTTTCCAAAATTTCCCTGTCTTTTGATTCCGTTTAGGCCATTTATTTAGATTTTTATTAAGTTAAATTTATCAATTATTTTTAATGATTTCTGGAATTGATATCATAATAAAAATTCTACCTCCAGGTCCTAATTTTATAAAACACCCTCCAGTGTTTTCTTTGAGTGCATCGGGGTTCAATTTTCAGAGGATTTAAACATTAGTACATAAGAATTTTTCTTGTCATAAGGAGTCAGATCTAAATATTTCTTAGATTGGTGCTCTGTTGTTATAATGTTAATTAATCCATCTTTTCTTCATTGAGATGTAGTGACACTTTTTCCCCAACAAATTCTCTCACATATGTTGGTGTACCCATTCATGGGTCAGTATCCGTCATGGCATTTAAATATATTTAATAATTGTTTGAGCTAGTTTTGTCCAATTACTTTTTATTTTCAGATTCTTACAGCTATGATTGCATATTTTTTCCATATGACTTGTAGAATCAGCCTGGATTAATAATAAACCTAGTTGTGAATTCTTTGAATTATATTAAAGTTTTAGATTAGGTTTCAGTAAATTCCAATGAATAGGACAAATCTGACCCTTCCCTTGTTTTTTTAAGTAAAATTTTATTGGGATACAGACATATTTATTCATTTAGGTACTTAAAAAAATTTTTTGTGTGTGTTTATTTAATTTTTTAAGCAATAGAGACAGAGTGTGAAAAGGGGAGGAGCAGAGAGAGAGGGAGACACAGAATCAGAAGCAGGCTCCAGGCTGTCAGCATAGAGCCCAATGCAGGGCTCGAACCCACAAACCACAAGATCATGACCTGAGCTGAAGTCGGACACTTAAGGGACTGAGCCACCCAGGCGCCCCTCATTTAGGTACTATCTATAGTTGCATTTGTACTACAGCAGAAGAGGTAAGTAGGTGTGATTAAGATTATGTAAACCATCGGGGCACCTGGGTGGCTCAGTCAGAAAAGAGTCTGACTCATGGTCTTGGCTCAGGTCATGATCTCTCAGTTCATGAGATCAAGCCCCTCATGGGGCTCTGCACTGACAGTGCGGAACTTGCTTGGGATTTCCTTTCTTTCTCTCTGTGCCCCTTCCTTGCTCATGTGCTCTCTAAATAAATAAATAAATAAACTTTAAAAACTATATAAACCTTAAAACCAAAAATTATTTAATATGTGAACATAAATAAAAAAAGGTTTTGATCTCTGTTGTAGATTAATATCCCATGGTTTAATATACTTCCAAATTTCTGAGGCAATCACCAAATTTCACAGTAAATTACCACAGTAAAACCACGGCTTAACACAGTAAAATACCAGAGACAGTGTAGCTTCTTTACATTTCTTACAGCAGTGCCTTGTGTTACTGTAACCTTCAGTGAATTCTCAATTAATTGTGACTAAATTGGTTTGTATTTAATTAAGTTCAGCATATTTCTAGGACAAATGAGAGATTATTGAGAGCTAACAAAGATAAAAATGAAAAGAAAAAAATCTTAACAGTTATGAATAGGGTTTCAAATTATCAATACCATTTTCAAAGAAAATAAACATGATGGCAGCCATGATAGAGATAATTTCACTGGGAATCCACTTGTCTAAGCCTCTTACATTATTAATTTTATTATTTGGATTCATGATTGAAGTAGGTGAACCCTACAAAATTCAAGGACATTTAGAAATATTTACTTTTCCAGGACCAGTTTTGAAATATCGTCACAAGGGAGGAAGCGGCCTTTGCCAGTTACAAGGGACTCACAATTCTCCTGCTTCTGTTTCAGAGGCCTGAGGGTAATTTGATGACTGATACTTTTTCAGTTCCCTGGAGAATCTAGTTAAATTGAGAAGAAAACAATCACCATAAATCATACACGATGTCTTGAGACTTAACATTTTTCATATAACTCAGAGGCTACTCCAATCATGACACTTGAATGACATACAATAATAAGGTACATGGACCTCCAATTATCAAATCAGGGTGGTCTCCGAAGAAGGTAGAGATTTTAAAAATTGCAATATATTGCTAACAAATTGTGATTAAACACTGAGTCGGGTTAGCAAAGAAACTGTCTCATCTTAATCACCATCCATTTCATTAAGTTGAGATTCCAGCAAAGTGTGACAATTACAGAAGAAATCACAAAAACTGTTCAATGAATGAAAAACACATACTGTGCCAGATCTTTGCTCTAAGATTTTTCTCTCCGTTATTTGCATTTATATTATAGAGATATACATTATTTTAGAGGACCTGGTTATATTACAAAGTAATAGCTCAAATATACACACAGTTTTCTTTCCTTATTTAGGTCTCAGAGATGGAATATTTCCTTTAACAGTCAAAGATTTACACACTGAAGCTATACACATACATTAAAAAAATCATTCTTGTGTTCTGCTTATAGTCTTATAATTTTTAGTGAAAGATGTTATTAAAAAATCAAAATATGTTTTCATCTCTGTTAATAGTAAAACTAAGAGAAGCAGCATCAATTGATAAATATGATTGTGTGCATTATCTGATTATTTATAAAGGAAATAAAACTCAAGAAAACCAGAGATTAAATCTCCAATGCCTCCCTTTTATCTACTCCCCCACCTGTCATTCCCAAAACTTTCCTCAATCCACTTTACAAATCTTCCACTGTTCCTCTATATTAACATTTTTGCTAAGACCAGGCTGAGTTATGCATTATTTCCTGCACACACCTTGTATTTTCTGACTTTTTTCCCCAACAATCTGTACAACTACAATGCCTATGAAAACTATACTCAGAATCTCTTTTAATTGTCTTTTTACTTATGTACTTTCACAAATCTATTCCAATGCATAGTGATCTCTCTTTCTCTCAACTCCTAAAACTTGGCAACAATGCTTCCTAAACTTTTCACACCATGACAACATGACCAAAGGAACTACACACTATAGTAGGTCACCATGCCTTTTCACCATATGGGAAGAAAACTAAATAGAGTTTCCAAATGCCCCAGATCCAACAAGGTGGGCCAGCCTTCAGAATGTGGCAGAGCTGCATGCAGGCAGGCCTAGAGGAAAACCGAATCAAATCAATGTTTTGACAATATGTCAGGTGCTGTCTTATATCATGACTGACATCACACTTCATTATTGCACTCTTCTTCCTATGTTTTTTGAATGGATCACACGTTTTTGAAGGTAGGGATAATATCTTATTTATTTATAAATTGTGATAAAATATATATAAAACATAAAATTTACTGTTTTGAACATGTTTAAGTGTATAGTTCAGCAGCATTAAGTACATTGACATTCTGTACCAACCTCACCTCTCTCCACCTCCAGCACTTTTCTTACATTTCAAAACTGAAGCTGTCTCCATTAAACAATAACTCCTTCTTCCCTCCATCCTCTGGCCCCTTGCACCCATCACTGTACTTTCTCTATTACCTAGACTACTAGAGGTACCGCATATAAGTGGAATCACACAGTATTTTCCTTTTGTGACTGGCTTATTTCACTTGGCAGAATGTCTTCAAGGTTTATTTACAACTGTTTTTAAACATGACAATGATTAGCATATCGCACAACACCCAGAAGATAGATCCATCTATATCTGTCTATATCTATATCTATTATTTATTACTCATTTCTCTTTAAGCAGCTTATATTTAGTGGCAACAATTATGTGTTAAAAGAGCTAGTTTCTGATTCATTAGAAATTGTAAGTCATCACTAAGCTTTACTGCATCTGGTATCTTTGATTTCCAGTTAAATTCTTTTAATGTGAATCAATATAGTCATTTGTTTGAAGGGCATTATGACAGACTTAGTGACTAATTGACTTTGATGTATGGAGTATAGTTTATCACACAAAATCACACAGTCTTCAATTGACCCTAATAATTCAATTATTTTAAATTAGATTATTGTGTCATAGTCATTAATAAGACCATGTCTCTTGATATTTCTTGTTTTTTGGAGGTTTTCTAATAAATTTGTTGAAAGGATTGTTGCTATAATCCACCATTTTCCTCTAAAAATTGTCAGTGATTTACTGATTTATATAATCAGGTTAATACTTTAAGTTTCTTTCTTATGGCTTATGATATTTAGATAAACTAATGGCCCCATCCCCTGGACAAGATTCTCTCTATAATCTATGACAAACTGACAGAAACCAACCAAGAAAAATCATATTAATATTATAATAAAATTTATTTGAGAATGAGATATAGTTTTAAAACTAATACTGAGACAATTCCAAGGTTAAGTTTTCCCCCTGCTACCTACATTCTCTCACATTTTGCAATTTTGGCTGCTCTATTACATTTTATGAGTCACTGTTGTAAAACAAATTGTAAATGAATTTGGTCATGCAGTCCTGCAAGCAGTCTACTTGAAGTATATTAATGTAGAATGCTTTTTTATCCTGAGGTCTTTATTCCCTTCTTTTATATTTGTCTCAAATATTTATTGGCTATAACACCCCAGCAACTGAAGTTCTGATTAACTTTCAAAGCTGTGATCTGATTTCGAAATACGTATTGATGCTAAACACACTTAAAAGCATTAGTTTACATTGCATATTAACAATTACATAATAATACATTTAATAAAAAACATATTTTAATAGCAAGAAACAATGATGATAAATGAGAAAATCCAGATATTTTCCTACTTCATATTCCTGATTCTCTGAATGTGCTAAAAATGGAAACAATTTTGTGCCTAAAATCCTTAAGTTTAAGTTTACAATAGTTGATGGAGGGCTGTGCAAAAAAATAATTATTAAAATAAATACAACTTTAATAACAATTTTGGAAAAAAATGTTACGGCACCAATTTTAAAAAGCAAAGGAAAATCTAACATTGATCTTGGTTATACACTGCATCAAATGAAAGCCTTCAGACTGATACACAGAAATAACTTCTCCAAAAACAATTATGTGGGTGATGACATTCTCTTGGAAAACTTCAGAGATTTTTTTCACAAGTCCTATGAATGCCATTCAAGCAGTGCAAGTGTACTTCTCAAATGGACAATATAATTAATATGCAGTAATCAGATACTATCCATATTCTAAGCCACTAATTAAATATACTATAGAGTTTACATAAAGTGAAAATCCATATTATTTCATACCTATTTCTCTGATTCAGGCCATAATCATTGAGTCATTTCATCTGATTCAGGCCATTCCTGACCATGTCAGGAAAAAACAAGCCACTTCATGCAATCAAAATATAAATTGTTTAGTATAGATTTAGATCATTGCCATAAACACTAGTAGAGTGGAAGTCAGTGAAATATGCATTCAAGACAGGTAAGTTGCTGCTAAATGTTAGTAAAGCATACATTGGGAAGCTCAATTTAAAGCAGCAAAGTATCTATTCTCAAAGACTTGCCAGAAAGTTGTCAAGAATCTCTACAAAGTTTGGACCTTTTCTGCCAGTCATCAGCAACAAAGCACAGGGGCCTCAGTGGGATGTGGGAGGCCAATGAGAATTTCTCAACTCCCATTCATTTGCATATCTTTGATCTCTCCTGCTTTCTGTCTTTCATATCTTGGATTAGGTCCCTTTCATAGAAAACTAGGCTTGCATGAAACAAGGAAAACACTTCTGGGATATGTTTTTCCCAATAATACAGAGGCGACCTGGAAGAGAACAGATGTAAAGTTAAAAACTGATAATTTGACAATTTTTCTTTGGTGTACATTGCTTTTTTCATATTTTACTTTTGAATAAGCTTGTCTTTCTCACAAAGATAAAGAGATGCTTGCCACATCCTTGAGAGACAGAAAGACTGGCACACCACTTCATAGATCTCAGTATGAGGTTCATTTGTCTCCTTTTTTTTAAAGTTCACTTATTTATTTTGGGGAGGGGAGGGGCAGAGAGAAAGAGAGGGAGAGAAAGAATCCCAAACAGGTTCCATGCTGTCAGTGTGGAGCCCATTGCAGGGCTCGAATTCATGAGCTGTTAGATCATGACCTGAGACTGAACCAAGTGTCAGATGCTTAACCGACTGAAACCACCCATGTATCCCTTGTCTTTTGATCAGTCATAAAACTATCCATATATGGCTTTGTGAACATCTAGATATCCAAAACTGAAACACTGAAATTAGGGGTACATAATACTAATGCATTTATATTAAATATAAGGACAGACAAAGATGAAGATAAACCCCAAAATAGTTTATGTGCATAATATTATATATGTGTACTATATATATACACACACAAAACAAGTAAATATAGTACATGTACTAAACAAGCCAACAACAACATTTATGCAACTAGATACATGGTCGTGTGCTTAACCGACTGAGCCACTCAGGTGCCCCTCAATGTTCTAATTTTTAACAATAAAGAACTGATGAGACTGTAAATTTATTTATTTTTAAAATAATTTAGCTACCCTCAAGAATTTCAGACTTTTGAGTTTGATTTTCATAGATATTTGCCCTGAGACTACAATAAGAAATTATTTCAGAGGCTTGGCCTTGAATTGGAAATTAAAAACAATAAGTCTATAATCTTTCTTCAAGTTTTTCAATACATTTAGAAGACGGCAGCCCATTCCACAGTTTTTGTATTTTTTTCTCCATTATATTGTATTACTATAATTATTTGGTCTCCCAAAGTCTACCTTATTCAGGTATTTGATTACCTGTGATGATTTAACTCATTGTTTCACAACTGTATTCTAAGGACTATTAGTTCAATTTCCATTTCTCACCGGCAATGAAGCTATTACTAAATTAAAATCCAATAAGATTACAGACAAGTTTCAGATTCCCATCCTATAGATTCTATTACCTTAGACTTACTGCACCAAAACTGCATCACTCAGCATTAAGTTAGGAAAAAGAGAAGCAACTCAATGTATTTTGAGTACAAAGGTTTAATACATTACTAGGGGCATACATGATTATTAGGAAATGTTTGTGGAATGAAGATGCAGGAAGCCAATGCCAAAAGTAGGGTTCCTGCCACTGAAGGTTAGGGAAGAAAATACTGTATATTCTAGCCTGAAGCAGAAAAGTGAGTCTCAAAAGTTTGAAAGAAAGCTGCCACATTCTCAGGAATCTTTAAAAAGTTCATACTATTTCATTCCGCAGCAGAGAACTGAATGGTTATCATGAGCTTCTTAGTAGCTTGCTGTGAATTTCACAGCTTCCAATTCTTCTGGCTGCAATTCTGTTTTGAGGAAAATATCTTCCCTTTTTTTTCTGCCATTCAAATCATGGGCAGAGTCCTCTCATCACCAAAATCTGAAACTGTATATAAAAAATGATTCTGGTAAATGCTTGTTCTAGCTTCTCCATGCAATGTCGAGTATTCTTTAAGAGGTAGCAATTATGTTGAGTTGAAAACAGATAAACCATGACAAGGACTCCCTCTTCAAACAATTACATATATGATCCCCTAATTTCCTTCACCATTCTACCCCAAGAATTATTATTCTAAAATGTAATTCAATTAATATAACTCCCCCATTCATCCCCACAAAAAATTAAATAAACCACAAAGACTTTCTGTAATCTACCTCCAATCTCCTCAGTCTAGTCTTCAGTGCTTTCAGAAAGCATTCATTCTTCTCAAGTGCACATGGGATATTTTTCAGGATAGAACATATGCTAGGCCATAGAAAAATCCTCAATAATGTTAAATGAATCAAAATCATACAAAGTGTGTTCTGATCACAACAGGATTAAATAAAAAATCAACAACAACAAAAAAGCTTTTAAATCAGTAATATAAACTTCTACCTTATGAAAATGAAGATCAAACTAAATCCCAAACAAAAAGGAAGGACATAATAAATTTCAGAGTAAAAATCAATGAAATAGAAAACAGAAAAGAAAAATAAATCAATGAGCTAACTGTTACTTCTTTGAAATATATCAACATAGTTGTCAAAACTTGATTTATGAAAAATAAAAAAGAGAGAAGACCCAAAAGTAAAATCAAGAGTGAAAGAGGGAATGTAATTGCTCACTTTATGTAATTAATGGATTAAAATGGAATACTCAGAACAACTCTCTGGGTATTCCATTTTTTTTAAATGTTTATTTATTTTTGAGAGAGACAGAGACAGAGCACAAGTTGGGGAGGAGCAGAGAGAGAGGGAGACACAGAATCTGAAGCGGGATCCAGGCTCTGAGCTGTCAGCACAGAGCCCAACGCAGGGCTTGAATTCATAAACCGTTAGATCATGACTGAGCCGAAGTTGGATGGTTAACCGACTGAGCCACCCAGGTGCCACTGGGTATTCCATTTTAATCTATTAATTACATAAGGTCAGCAAGTCAGCAATTGTGTGTGTATATGTATATATATATATATACACATAAATGTATATATATATGTGTGGGTGTATATACACATATAAATGTGTATATATATATAAATGTGTATATATACATATAAATGTGTGTGTGTGTTATATATATATATAACACATACATTGTTTCTTTTAAGTAGCTGTAGGTTTACAACAAAATGGAAAAGGTACAGAGATGCCCCATATACTCTCTTCCTCCACACATGCATACCTCCTTATTATCAACATTATTCACCAGAATGATACATTTTTACCAATAATGAACCTACATTGACACATCATAATCACCCCAATCCATAGTTTTTCCTTAGGGTTCACTCTTGGTGTTGTACATTCTATGGGTTTGGACAGATGCATAATGTCATATATCCATTATTATAATATTGTATAGAATATTCTCACTGCTCTAAAAATCCTCTGTACCAGAATATCTTTTTTAAAATTCAAAAATTATTTTTTGGAATATATTTCATTTCAGTTGACCAACACTGACATTGGGGAAATATATTCTCATTTATAAAACAGGATGCAGGCTATAACATTATATATTTAAGCCAAAGTGACCTAGATTTAAACCCTGCCCACTCCCTTTTTAGAAATAGGGTATTGAAAATATTATTCAGTGGGGTGCCTGGGTGGTTCAGTTGGTTAAGCGTCTAACTTCAGCCCAGGTCATGATCTCATTGTTCGTGGGTTAGAACCTTGGGTAGGGCTCTGTGCTGACAGCTGAGAGCCTGGAGCCTGCTTCGGATTCTGTGTTTCCCTCTCCTTCTGCCCTTCCCCTACTCATGCTTTGTCTCTCTCTCTCACACAAATTGAATAAATATTCAAAAAATTTCAAAAAAAAAACTATTGTTCATTTCTCTTGAGTTTCAATTTCTTTATCAGTAAAAATGGGAATAATATTAACATATGAAATGAATATTAGAATTAAGAGGTAATTAAAGTGCTTAGCATAGTGCCTGGCACCTATATGTTCAATAAGCAATTTTGGTATTATTATATATTGTTAGAGTTTGTTTTGAGGGAAGAAGTATTTTTTCTCTAAAAAGGTATGAATATCCAAGAAATTACAGTTAAATTACAATCCTGTGTTATATCATTAACATGATTCATAAATGTAGCTTATGTTGTATAAGAAAACTTACTCATTTTTACATTTAGGTGGATTTCTAGGCAGAAAGAATTTCTTTAAAACAAATGTTGCAAATTGACTCCAACAGCCAGAGGCAAAGCAGGAAACAAATATGCAAAAACATTGTTAAAACTTCTACAAATTCTTCTACAAAACTTCTAAAAATTCTGTTGTGTGGGAGGTACTAGCTGTTATTCAAACAAGTGTTGAGAATGTGAATGGGTTGGTACTTGATGGGTGATCTCACCTATCTGGAAGATCCTCCTGCCCTCATTTAGTTCTTCCTGTTCTTAAGAACTTCCTGAAAAGACATGCAGATATTCAGAAAGGCTGACAGGAGAGTGAAGTGCCAATTATTGTCCCAGTTGACAACAAACAATTCCGCTCATCAGTAAGCCAGAAGGTGAACCCTTGGAGGAACTCCTTCAATAAATGCTACAGTAAATGTGGCGAGCATGTCACAGAATCTTTCAAAACACAGTATGCATCTTTTGGATTTACAAGCAGCCTGCTAAGAATCTGGAGACCTACTTTCTTCTGCTATGATTTCTGTGCATTTTAAGAAACAGTCCTAAATTTTACCCCTTCCCCCAAATACTTGGTGCTGTAATACTTTTCTGGGTTAATAGGAAGCATAGTTTCTTCCTGTAATTTAAGAAAAGACATGTATTTTTCCTAAAGCAACAAACAAGTTCAAGCTAAAATCTGCCAATTAAGCATTTTAGAAAATCTTGCAGTTTTCTACAATAAACAGAAAACAGAAGAAAAGGGAATCAAATACATAATTTAACATCTAAAACTGAAACATTAAATTAAACATCTAGGACCGTTGATAAATTTGTTGTTCTCTTTAAGGCATATTCAAACTATGATCTATAGTCTGTTATAGATTGATGCTATCAATATAACTACATGTTATTTCAAAAATAATGTAACTGTTATAGTAACTATTTTTGGAGGAAATAGTAAATGCCACTTGTCAAGTTAAAAGCCGATTACAGTCAAATCCCCTAAAAATCTGTACCTATTATGTGTATTAATGACTTTTAATAATTTTAAACTATATAGTATAACTGTGAGCTGAAATAGAACTGTGATTCTTCATGGAAAATGAAAATCACAAAACAACTATTAAATGGGCTATTAAATGTGCACCATACCCTTAGCAGGTCTGTTGGAAGTGCATACTGCTTTCGTGCAGAAGGTGTTCCTGACTAATTGGATACACGATTTATTTCAGATCATAATAGATGTATATCAAATAAAAGGAAAGGACATGTTCAACTTGACTCACGTCGTTCACACAAGCACATATGTCTGTGTTTTACCTATAGCACATTAGCATACACTCAAAACATTAAGTTCATTTTGTGCTTTGAGAGTTAGCAGAGCATAATGGTAAAAGATTATGGTCAGTGCAGTCAAATTAAGTAGATTTAAACACTGACAGACAAGGCTGGTTATGAGATCTAAGATTTTGGGCAATTTACTCAATCTCTCTATTTTATAGTACTTACCTAAAAAATAGAGATTCTCTACCCTAGAGGTTTTGGGGGGGGATTGCTAAAGATACAATCCATATAGAGTTTTTATTATTGTGTCTGACCCCCAACAAATGCTTAAAAAGAATTAACTATTATCTTTATTATTATAATCTTTAAGAAAAATATTTTAAATACATTTTAGGTTTTTTTTGCCTACTATATCTATTGTTCTAATTCCTCTGTCTATTATTGCATCTGTACAAAAGGTATAGTCATCACTTTTTAAAAATATTAATCAATATATGAAATATTTCCACAAGTACTTACCAAACATCTACTATGTTTTGAGCACTGATGAAATAATGGTTACAAAATAAATGTGTCTCTGTTTATGTGAATCTCATAACACATTAAAGGTAGACTTACATAAACGTAAGAGGGGATTTTCTAATTTATTATAAGAAGATTGTCAACTTATTTTTGGTTGAAAATTAGTCCACCTGCAGACTAATTACTAAATATGGATCTAATATGGATTAGATATAGATGTTGCCATTTTCTTTCTAGCAACTAAATGCTGCCATACACGGAAGCACATTTATTTTTATGGTCATTCATCCATTGAATTAAGTAGTTGTTGAGTCCTTCTCTGTGCTGGGCTCTGGGAGGCACTCTGAACCAAAATGCTGATAAGAAATTCTTATCCTTGCCCACCGAGAGTGGTGGGAAAGTAGATATGTAAGCAGAATGTGAAGTTATTTATAGTTAAAGGTGTGAGCAAAGTGCTGTGAACAAAAAAGAAGCAAAAAGAAGGAACATTTTAGATTTTAAATTTAAAAGTTGACAAATGTAGATAGACATATAAAAAGCAAAGGTTATAAATATGAAGAATCTATGTAAGAACATTATAGTTCTTAATATATAGTAATAGTTATAGCAATTAACTAATTGCAACTAATATAATACTTAATACATAAATAATATACAAGTAATGTATTACTTAACACATAAGCAATAGAAGATATATTTAACTAAAAGTAGAATTGAAATTACAGAGATAAAAGAAGAAAATGATAACAAAAACTGACTTTTGGCTGTAAAAGAATGTCATGAGAAAACAATGAGTAGTAACTTTCTTTTTATTGAAGACAATGCAGGAGAAATCCAGCCTCAGAATAAGAATTCCCTCATAACACCGGATGTATTTCAGGAAGGTTGTGGAATTACTTCTTGTGAATATTCACCAGTTATAGTATAGGGTTGTTGTGGTTGTTTTTTCTTGGAGAGAGAAGGCAAATGTTATATGCATTCATACAAAGTAAGTTCAATCTTGCAGCTTCAGGTAACCATCAGCAGGATGTCTCCAAGGCTGAGCAATAACACTCAAATTTCATTCTTATCTATGACCACATATAGCCATCTATCAACTTAAATGAAAACATACCCCAACTTTGCCATCTGACATTTTGATTCACGGTAGCAAGATCACATTCAGAGTTCTGACATAAGGATGTCTTGTTGATCAGAAAAAAAAACTTGATTATTAGTCAACAAAGATAACAGGAAGTTGTTTTAATAACAGATAAAAGACAAATACATCACCCTTCCGATGACAAGAGTAATTTCATTCTCAGTTTCTGGTGGTGCTTACTCCCCGCCCCCCACCAAACAATGGCCACTATGACAGCAACACTGAGGTTTTCACTAATCTATTCTTTGCTAGATAGTGATTGAAAGAACATTGCATATTTGGACTGAGTTATGGCCATTTTGAGTGTTAGGCTTCTGGTTTCACAGATACCTAAAAAATGGCCCACAGAGTCATTTATAACTACATATCATGTACCTAATAGATGATGAGCTCTAAATTCTCTCTTTTGACTGAAATTTTGAGGGTGGAATTTGGATTCTCAAGGACTAAAACAGAAGTGGAAATATCTGTGGAGAGCCTTAGTATATACACTTTGGAATTGGTAGGAATTTTTCTTTGGTCGAGTGGCATATATTTTCCTGTTTCAACAGTTTCTCTGCCTGGTTAAAAGTAATCAGTCTTATACTCACATGAGTTGGTTAAGATTACTGTCTTTGCTTTCTACAAACCCATACAAAATAAAAGTGATGTTACATCACAAAGGAAAAAAGCGAATCAAATATCTGAGCTAAGGCCTAGGCCGAAAGTAGTCTGACAAATGTTAGGAAGTGAGCCCTTAAGTCATTCTCAAGTGAACTTGAATTCAGTATAGCTTATGAACATTCTGTCCCCACCCCCTTGGCTTATTTGGCTTTCAAATACATTCTCTTTCTCCCTGCTCTTCTTAGTATCAAAAAACACTGACCCATCCAGACTGCATTTCCTTGACTCCTATGTGAAGTGACTTATGGCCGATTTGGCCAAAGAAATGGACAAGCAGGGCCAGATGCCCTGTCTGATACAACTGCTTCTACAAGACTGGCTCATGTGGTTCAATGTTTCAGTGAGGATCTAGACTCCTTGACTCTGGAAACAATACTTTCTTTGCTTGTACCTCCAGCCTAGCAGTGGTAGAAGATTCCTGTTATTTCTCACCCTGGGTTTTCTTTCATGGATCCCTACTGGTTTATTGGCTCTTTTATTGTCTATGTAACTTTCCCTGATTTAATTATATTGATTTAAACATTCACAGTAGCATTTTCATAACTTGTTTGAGTTAACCAATATAGTTCTTGGGACCAGAAATAGTCCTAAGATAGAAACCCTCAAGTTGAGGTTCTGAGATGAAAGACTCACAAGATTAAGTGGGATATTGTGAATCAGTGATTTATAGGAGGATTATGATAATGTAAATGATTGCCTGTGGTTGCTTGGAATAAAGTGCTAGTCAAAAGGAAGACTTTAGGAAATCAAGGAGTTGCTTCACTTGACCATCCACCATAGCAATAATGAGGGTTGCATCACTCAGACTGCAAGGTGGAGTCTTTTCTGACAGAAGAAAGCTTATAGGAAAAACAAGGTGAGAGCTTTGAAGTCTCCACTTAAAGCACAGGAGCCAAGGAGAGAACTTCAAATCTGGAATTTAAGAGAATCTTCATCTTCTTAAAGCTTCAGAGAAAACATTACTGTTAATCAGACCTGAAATCTAAGATGAACACATAACTGTACCAAGCCTGTTATATAAAAATAAGGGTATTAGTGGAGAAGGAATAGGGCTATAAAATTGTGATAGGTTTATCTCAGTGTATGTACACAAGTAAGCTTTAGGACCATTAAGCCCCAAATTTCCCTGAACTTCTTTGCAAACCAAAGAAATTTGTTCTTCCTTCTCTGAGGAAACTAGCTAGTTAGTATAGTCAGAACACATACTCATATAGGATTTTGAAGTTAATCCAATGATTAAGCTTCTAAAACATATGCTCAGTGTTAAGGGGAAAAAAAGGGGGACATTGGGGTGCCCAGGGACTTGAAACTGTGCTCATCTTTACCAGCCACATACCTAAAAAGAGGAAAAAATGAGGTCCCAGCCAGACCTAGAATCACTCCATAGGAACTAAATTGTAGAGAGAATCAACCATCACTTTGCATTTATCAAAAATGCAATCCAACTTCTCTCTCCACCAACCTTCCAGTATTAACTATTGGTGTCTGTATTGGCCAAATCCAACTAAAAGCCAAAAGTTAGAGCGGATGGCTTACCTTCAAGGATGGACTCTAACAATATACAGTAGGTAGCAAAGTGTAGAAATTAGACCTGAAAGTGGAGGAGAGCAAGTGGAAACTATAAAGCATATTCTACTCCTTTTGCTAATTTTTATCTATTCCAGATATTTGCTGGTAGGAAAAAATTCTCAACCCAGACAGGCCTCAATTATCTCTTTAAAGGATAATTTCAATTCACTTTTGATTCCAATGGAACTACTATTATAACATTAGCCATCACTTTTACTTTTCAGAAAAGGTAGCCGTGCGAATAGTTAACTTGAGTTCGAGCCATCACAGTGTCCAGCTGTGTCCCTGGTCACTAGGCTAAAAACTGATAATTAGACCTTTCTTTTTACACCAACCATTCTGTGCTCTTACTCTCTGAGACCATCTCTTCCTGCCATTTGACAGCAGCTTTATTTGGCAGAAAAATCCAAATATTTATTATTATAGGACCCAAGCCCTCACTGGATCTGTCTTTATTGGGTTGAAGCAATGTTTCATTGATGATTGTTACTGGATATAGGATTACTAAGAGGTACTTCAGTGACTTTTTGGACGAGTCTTCCTTTGCCCCTGTGGTGGACTAGAAGATCAATTTTCCCTTCATAATTGGAGATAAGCACTGTGACCATTGGACTAACCTTATTCTTTGTATTTGTTTCACCATCACAAGAAGCCCCAAAAGGCCAGGGTATGGTCTACCTAATTAACAGAGCCATGATTATGTCCCTTAGTAAAAGCACACCTCCTTTGGCCACTAGTGCCTTCAAACCCACCCAGCACCAGGCTGCAAAGGTGAGCAGCAAACATTCAAAAATGGATTATTAAATAGATCAATAAAAATATGTCAATAAAAGTCAATCTTCAGCTTGGTTAACAGATTTATATATTCTAACTGAAGAGAATTGAAATCATATGTTACTCATACATACAGAGAGTTGAAATCATTGATACTACATTGTAACTGTGGGGTGTAACTGAATATTAAATAGCCCATAACACTATTCTATCAAATTCTTTTTGCTTGGGTGAGTAGTTCATGGTAAACCAATGAATCCCTCCCACATGAGTCCATCATTACATTCCTTTCACCATAAAATGAGTTTTTGTATATAGGCAATGATGTGTATGATAACAAGGCTATAAATAAAACATTATGTAAAATCCACTAATGGGTGTTCTGGCAGAAGTATTTCAGACAGGGAAGGAAAGTTCATATTTGGAATATGTACATATATTCTCATGAAGACAAATCACTGCCTTGCATCTGAGGGAAGGGATCAAAAAGAATCTAACTGTGACATATATTGAAAGGTTGGGCAGGTGGTAGGCAGACCAGCCTTAATGAGGGAAAGTCTATGTGTTTTGAGCCCAGGCCTAACCCATGGCCCACTGAGGATACAGTGGAATATTTGGACAACAAGTTTGATTGACATCAATAAGATGACCCATCTTGCCCACCTGGTTATGGTGTCTCTGAAGTAGGTACTTCTAGAAGATATCTATTTGGTATATGATTTCCTTCCCTTTTTGCTCATTCTGTGATGTCCATCCATAGCTTTCCTGATCCTCTTTGTCATAAATATTACGATTTATTCTTTGATCCCAGCAAGGAAAAAACCACTACCAAGAACCAATATAGACCATATATAATCTTTCTTTAAATATATATACATATTCATTTATTCATACTTGCATTATAACTAGTATACTGCTTGACTTTTTATTTAAAAAAATATTTCCTTTCACTATTGTCTTCTACAGCCTCCCCAAGCTAGGCTGTAACACAAACAGTTGCATTTTCTAATGGTACATGCTACTGTGCATAACCGTGTGTAAAGCATGTCTATTCCTCTTTCTCTTTCAGATGACTGGTTATAAGAAACTTCCTATGAGCTCCTGTGTGTGGATTGAATAAGAAGTGGTGAAGCTGTAAGAGTAGGTATTTGTGAATTTGAGCCATCTGCTTATGCTAATTACTCATGCAATCTAGACCTTTGACAGTTTGGTGTCACATGTACCATTTCCATTCATTCCACAGTGAAAGGCCTTTGTTAATATCCAACATTAATATTTTATGGATTAGATAGGCACAGAATATAATTGAATGAAGAGGTATGGGCTCTGCTCTTATTAGAAAATTGGGGCTTCCCAGAGGCCCCATCTACCATCCCTATCTGCCACACAGATTTCCTTCATGATTAATTATGCTGTGTCATTAGGGCCAGGTGGCAGAGCACCTTCCATTTCAGACTGGGTATGTTAACGAGTCTTCTCTTTCTCCAGGTTCCACTCAGAACGGATAGCATTATGGATTTCCCAGTAAATGAGACAGAACAGATAATCTAAAATTTAATGAAACTGCAAAGCTTTAAAATTTGACTTCTTCCTTGCTAAATGGCAGTATAAAATGTACTAAGTTGTCTTTCACTTTAAAAGAACAGCCCCAACATTCCACAAACACTAGAGGAAATCACTAGTGTGGGGGCCTCTGAAACTTCTCAGGGCTGACTGCCTGCACTCAGGTGTACACCTATCTCATTAAAGCATACAGGGAGCTTTCTAATTCCTCTTCACCAGGTCATTTGGTAAAATGTTCATATTGTTAGGGATGGGTGATCAAGATAAACACAATACATTTACTCCAATATTCCCATTTCCTAAGCTCTTGTACCCCTTTCTCTATATTGTATGTCAGGAAAGTTCTGACATCTTAACCTCATTGACTCTAGGCCATTATTGAGTCCAGGATCTCCTTATCCAAAAATTCAAATCATTGAGGCCCATCCTAGGAGCTGGAGCTAACATTTTAAATCCTGAATTCCAAGTACTTTTACATATATCAATACATTTAGCCTAACACAACTTTATATTCCCTTCTTCCTCCTCCTCCTCCTCCTCCTCCTCTTCTTCTTCTTCTTCTTCTTCTTCTTCTTCTTCTTCTTCTTCTTCTTCTTCTTCTTCTTTAACACAGTCAAGAGTCTTCCCCCAAAGAGATGGGAAAAGAAGTCTAGGCTGAAGACATATTAAGATACAGACAAGGGCATTGTCAGCATTGATTTGGGGCTTATTAAAGCACCACAGTCAGATGGGATCACCCACAAAGTGACTGTAGATAGAGTAGATGTCTATACAAAGACTGATCTCAGAATACTCTGAAGTTTAGAGAGAAAGGAGATGAGAAAAATCAAGAAATGACACTGAGAATAAAAGGCTAGATTTCATAGAAACATCAGGAAACTACAATCTCATAAGCCAACAGGAGAACATATTTAGGAAGAAAGTGATTAATTGGGGAAAAATGTTGCTTGAGGAGTCAAGATGAAGAAGGAGCTTTGACCATCAGCTTTAAAACATGATGTTAATATGATTCAACAAAAGGACAGGTGTCCTCCCTCACCTACATGGGATATGTTCCAAGACCACCAGTAAATTCCTGAAATCACAGATGGTACAGAACTCCATACATACACTATTTTTTCCTATACATACATACCTGTGATAAAGTTTAACTTATGAATTAGGCACAATAAGAGATTAACAACCATAACTAACAATAAAATAGAATAATTATAAGAATATGCTCTAATACAAGTTATATAAATGTGGTCTCTCTCTCTTAAAATATTTTATTAAGCTATATTCACCCTTCTTCTTGTGATGATATGAGATGATAAAAGTCCTGAGTGATAAGATGAAGTGAGATGAATGAAATAAACATTGTGATATGGTGTTAAGGCTACTACTGTCCTTCTACTATTATGTCAGAAGAAGGGTCATCTGCTTCTGGACCACAGCTGACTGTGGGTAATTGAAACCACAGAAAGTGAAACTATGGTTAAGAGGGGAGATCACATAATTTAAGAGTGGCTGTGGAGGTAAAAACGTGGTAAGAATGGATTCAGGACAAACTGAGAAGAAACAAATTGGAGGATGCTCATTTTAACAGTTTTGCTGTAGAAAGAAGCCTGGATATATGGTAGAAGTAGAAAATGGAGGTGAAGTGAGTAAAGAAAACTTTTTGTGTTAAGATAAAAGAATTCAGCATTTTTGTATGGTGATAAAGGTTTAAAGAAAGAAAAAAATAATAAATAGTGCAGGAAAGAAGGGGAAAAATGATGGGGCCATGTCTTGAAATAGGTGAGTGATAGGAGATGAAATTCAGAGCACAGATTAAGAGGTTTCACTTGCCTAAGAGTACACAGTTCATTTGCTGTAATAGAAAGGGATATGGACTATGAAGAGGGTGGATATGGTCATGGGAGCTGGTGAAACCTTTCATATTGCTTGTATTTTCTAGTGAAATAGAAAGTCAGATCATCATTTATGCATGAGAACAGCGAAGGTTTTGGAGATTTGAGGGTAGAAAAGAAAGTATGAAATAGTCAAACAGGAAGATTTAGTTAAACTGCTCATGAAAAATTACCAACAAATTCTTTGTGTATAGAATAGAAGAAACAGTGATCTTGGACAAACCTAAGCAATTCTGAAAGTTAAGTTATAGGCAGAGCAAAAAAAAATCCCAAAAAGTTCACTGAGAAGCAGTAAACATGAAAATTTTGGGGGAAAAATATCCTTGAAGTAGTGGTGATACCAGTGGTGTCTAGGGGCAAGAATGCTGCAAAGAACAATCATGTTCAGATGTTAAGGGCTGGGGAAGTTTCTATTATATATAGCAAAAAGAAAGCTATTTAGTTACTTTGACAATACCTACTTTTTAGAAGGTGAGGGCATATCAGCAATAATAATTGACTTTTATTAAAAACAATATATTTCAGGAATTTGTATGAAACTTTATATGTATTATTTCATCCAACTCAAACATGTGTATGAATTAGGCGCTATTATATTTTCATTTAATAGATAAAGCAATTGAGGCGCAAAGAGATAAGTAAATATGTCACAAATACTGAGAACAAAGAAATATTTTGAACCAGGCTTTCTACTACAGAACATGTCACCTTTACTACTGCATTAAACTGCCTTCCAGAAGTCAGACTTTCATAGATTATGAGTGAGTAGAAGTCAGGAATCATAGGAGGGAGAGTAGACAACTCTTTCAAGAAATTTCCTGTGATGGAAAGAAAAAAAGTTTGATCATTGGAGAAGATGATAATGAGAAGAGATTTTTAATTGTTTTTAATTGCTTTTGTTTGATTTGGTTTTCATATGCTTAAATACTGATGGGCAAGAGTCACTTGTGAGGGAGACATTGAAAATCAAAGTAAAAGAGAAAGTCAGAGGTAGAGAAATTGATTCATAGAGTGAAGTCTATAAATAGAAAAGAAAGGATAGATTCCAGAGCACAGGTTGAAAAATTTGAACAATAAACTTCAAATAATATGCTGGACACTTTTGGTACTTTAAGAGAAGAAATTTATTAAAAATGGATGGAAACACAGGTCTATTCATAAATTTGGTGGCAGGAATTTGAGAGAGATTTTCAGGTCAATTATTTTTTTTTTTATTTTTGAGAGACAGAGTGAGCAGAGAAAGGTCAGAGAGAGAGGGAGATACAGAATCTGAAAACAGGCTCCAGGCTCTGAGCTAGGTGTCAGCATAGAGCCCGACATGGGGCTCGAACCCACAAACCGTGAGATCATGACCTGAGCCGAAGTTGGACACTTAACTGACTGAGCCACCCAGGTGCCTCTCAGATCAATTCTAATAGTAGGGTCAAGACCATCTGTTGAAGAGAAGGAAAAAAGGGAAATGATGAGGTCAAAGACTGTGGAATGCTAGACATATGTATTAGTTTTTCTAAGAATAGACAGAGAAGGCTGACTTGTGAATCATAGTGGGATTGACAGTGTGCACTGAAAACAGAGCTGACAATTAAAGCCATACATTTTTATTGTATCAATAGTAATAGTAGTAAATAACATTCATAGGGCATTATTATGGACTGGCATTGTTTTAGGCACTTTGCTATATTAACTCATTTAATTGTCACTGCAACTTCTCGGAGTTAGTATTATTATTGTCCTCATTTCATGGAAGAAGAATTTCAGAATAAAGAAGTAAATTGGCCAACATTATAAACTAATAAATGGCAGAGCTAGAATTTGACCCTATTGTAGATTTTAACTACTGTTTTATACTCCAGAACTATAAAGGTTTATGATTTACCTCCAGCAATGATAAATAACTCATAAGATGATAGGTCAAGTGGAAGAGGTTGGCAAGAGGTTGCCTGAAATGGAGACACTATCATATAAACAAGATATGGAAGGCCAGGAAGGGCAAGTAGGTGGTGGTGTATCTTAGTACATCATATTGGGGTGTGAGAGCATGCAGTTTGCCTTTGAGAGCACAAAGTGGAGAAGGTGTCCCAAGTTTCAATGTTCAGAAATAGTGTTAAAGATTTATCACAGAGGCCCCAAATATTGTTATCTTCTTCAAGGTAATACTTCTGTAGCTGACTTACATAGTGATATTTTGACTCTGGACTTTATGAGCTTATTTGTGTCCTTTAAATTTTATTTTTTAGATTCAAATTATGTAAATTTAGGGTTTACAACATGATAATTTGTATACATACACTTAGTGAAACAATTTACTACAGTCAAGCTCATTAACATCTTCCCCTCACATAGTTACCATTTGTGTGTATGTAATGAGAACACCTGAAATCTACTCTCTTAGCAGATTTCAGTACAGTATTATTAGTTATAGTCACCTCGCTGTAAATTATCTCCCTAGATTTATTTATCCTATATAACTGCAACTTTGTATCCTTCAAACTATATCTCCCTTAGCTCCACTTCCACACCCCTGGTAAGCACCATTATTCCCCTTGTTTCTATGTATTCAGCTTTTTAAAATTCCATATATAAGCGAGATCATGTGGTTGTTTTTCTTTTTTCTTTCTGGTCTGGTTTATTTCACTTAGCATAATGTCCTCCAGGTTCATTCATTTGCTGCAAATGACAAAATCTCCTTTTTGAAGGCTCAGTAATATTACATTATAGGTGTCACATTTTCTTTATCCATTCATCTGTCAACAAACACTTGGTTGTTTCCATATCTTGACTATTATGAACATAAGAGCACAGATATATCTCTGAGCTACTATTTCATTTCCTTTTGGTATATACCAGAAAAGGATTGTTGAATCATATAGCAATTTTATTTTTAGATTTTTGAGTAACCTCTATACCTTTCCACCATGGTTGTACCAATTTACATTCCCACCAACTTTGTACAAGTGTTCTCTTTTCACCACATCCTTGTCAACACCTGTTATCTTTTTTTTTAAACAGGCATTCTAACAGGCATAATGTGATATTTCACTGTGGCATTTCTGTGATAATTTGGGATATTGAGCACTTATTTATATACCTGTTCACCATTTGTTTGTCTTCTTTTTTATTATTAAAAATTTTTTTAAATATTTATTTTTGAAAAAGAGTGGGGGGAGGGGCAGAAAAAGAGAGAGACACAGACTCTAAAATGGGCTCCAAGCTCTGAGCTGTCAGCACAGAGCCCAATGCAGGGCTCAAACACATGGACTGCGAGATCATTACCTGAGCTGAAGTCAGTCACTTAACCAACTGAGCCACCCAGGTGCCCCTATCTTCTTCTTTTTTTTTTTAATTAGTTTAATGTTTGTTTATTTTTGAGAGAGAAAGACACAGTGCAAATAGTGGAGTGGCAGAGAGAGAGAGGGAGACACAGAATTCAAAACAGGCTCCTGGCTCTGAGCTGTCAGCACAGAGCCTGACGTGGGGCTCAAACCCATGAACCACAAGATCATGACCTGAACTGAAGTTGGATGTCAACTGAGCCACCCAGACACCCTGTTTGTCTTCTTTTCAAAAATCCATATTTAGGTCCTTTGTCCATTATTTACTCAGCTGCTTCTTCTTCTTCTTCTTCTTCTTCTTCTTCTTCTTCTTCTTCTTTTTGAGTTGTATCAGCTCCATCTATATTTTGGATATAAACCAGATATATGGTTTGAAAATATTTTTTCTCAATCCATATGCTGCCTTTTTGTTTTTAGTTATTCAAATGGTTTAGAATTTCAAGTAAAGATATGTTTTTAGAGTAAATATAGTAAACAAACTAACAAGTATCCAACTTCAAAATAATTTCACAGATCTTAGTGTCTATTATTTTAATTTGGTTTTCCTTTTCATGGTTCAGAAGAGATACTCTATTACTTTATAACATGCTATTTCCTCATTCTGCCTGTGATGAATGAAGTTACATTTATTACTCAGATATTCTGTTTCAAATTTAGTGAGCAAGGTGATGTTAACAAACACATTGTGGTAAGAAGATGGAATTTAACTCAAACACTGCAATTACTGGTTTTGTAATATTAGAAAGCTCAATGAGGCTCCCATCTTTACCTTGGTAAAATGGGAGTAAGCTAATTTTGGTATTGTAGGGTAATACTCATAATCTGATTTAGGGAACGTACTTGAAAAAATTCTAAAATAGCACATTTTCTTTACTAATGACTGTTGTATTTCAGCTACTAAATAGCCATGTGTTTTAGCTAGAGATTACACTTTAATAACTTCTGGAGAGGTTCAGGCCTGCCCAAGTGTGCGTACCTTAGAATTACATAAATTCTAGCACCCTCTTGGAACATATTTGTACTTATTAATTATAAAGTTTTAAAGAGAAGTTAATAAAATGCAGAAAATCTCCCTTTATTGATTTCCTAAGGGCTAGCATAACAAAGGATCACTGCGCAGCTTTAAACAACAAACATGTATTCTGTCATGGCCCTGGAGGCTAGAAGTCCAAAGTCAATGGTCAGCATGGTCAGTTCCTTCTGAAAGTTCTGAAAAACAGTCTGTTCCGCGACTCTTTCCAGTCCTCTGTTAGAACCAGGAATCCTTGGCATTCCTTGGCTTGTCAATTCATCATCCAGTCTCTGCCTCCATTCTCCCTGTGTGTCTGTCTTCACATGCCAATCTCCTTATAAGGACACCAGTATAAGGGGCCCACCAGAGTTCATTATGACCTCATCTTAACCAATTACAGCTCATTATAATCATAACAACCTGATTTACAAATAATGTCACATTCTGAGGTAGTGGCGGTTAGGACTTCAACAAAGCTTTTTTTCGGGACACCTGGGTGGCCCTGTCAGTTAAACAAGCCTCCAACTCTTGGTTTCGGCTTAGGTCATGATCCTGTGGTTTGTGAGTTCCAGCCCCGCGTTGGGCTCCACGCTGGCAATGTGGAGCCTGCTTGGAATTCTCTGTCTCTCTCTCTCTCTCTCTGCCCCTACCCAACTTGTGCTGTCTCTGTCTCTCTCAAAATAAATAAATAAACTTCCAAAAAAATTAAAGATTTTTCCAGAAAACCAAACTAAATTGAAATTTGTTCCTCTCCCACAGAGTAACTGATACTGTCTACTTATCTTTTCTATGAGCACTGAATTATCTCTATTTATAATAAAGAAATGTCTATAGAGGAAGCCCCGAGTTACATTAATTACAATGTTATTAAACCCAAGAATATGTCCCAAAGCTTGTAACAAAAATATTTGTTTAGGCCTTCAGCTTCTTCTTGATCTCTGGGGATAAGAATAGAATAGTTAAAAAATCATAAGGTTTGACCTTGTTCATAACATTGAAAGCTTAAGGTGTATCAAATTTCTACTTGCCTCACAATGACCGTATTTTCCACTAGCAGTCCATTTTAAGTCCAACTCCCTAATGTTCATTAGCTTAAAACAGGTAGGTTTCTTATGTATCTTGTAGGATAGATACAAAGAGGCAGCAAGATTCCATTTAGATCTTTTGTCCTAATAATCACATTAAAATGATCTTACAAGGCAGGATGTTTTAACTGTAAAAGTGTAGGTTCTAAAGTCAACATGTCTGAGTTTGAATCCCAGGGTATCTTCAGTTCTTAACTTTGTCATGATGGATAAGATAGAGAGAAGCTCATATATCTTAAAGAATTCTAGAAAAGATTGGGGTGCAGAGTGGCTCAGTCAGTTAAGTATCTCACTCTTGATTTTGGTGAGTTTAAGCCCCACATCGGGCTATGCGCTGACAGTGTGGAGCCTGCTTGGGATTCTCTGTCTCCCTCTCTCTCTACCTTTCCCCTGCTCGTGCTCTCTCTCTCTCTCTCTCTCTCTCTCAAAATAAATAAACTTAAAAATAAATAAATAAAATAAAACAAGCTCTTGGCTTCTAGGTATTCCCTGGTTGGAGAGGATATACTAGAACCTACAGAGGGCACATATTGACTGCTGCAAAAAGCGACCTCAAGACTTTAAGAAGAAATGCAGTCAAGAACAGCAAACGAAGACAAAAAGAAGCTGGGGCCACTTTGAGTTAAAACAGCATTACATATTCCAGATTCTGTTCTGTTACTGGATAAAAGGGGTAGAATAGCAAAATAAGCTATGGGAAATGAATAAGGGGAATGCTGTTTATTTTCTCTCCAAGGCTCCTGCATGTATCACGGCATTAGAGCATGGTACAACACCATTGTGCGTAATGTGACTTAATCATTTAGAAAACTCAAAATAAAAAATTAAAAGGTAAGCAATTATTTGTCTCAGAGTTTTTGTAAGGCAATGATGAGTAAATATTTTCTTTCAGAGATTAAGCATTGATTATCTGGAAAGTTTTACTTATCCTAAGCATCTAATTTCCCAGAGGGTACAGTATAAATGAAACATCACTAGCTTATTACAAGAGGTGATCCATTATTGCCTACTACATAGAGCAAATTTCTATTAATTTCATTTAACTTTTCCCTTCAAGTAAAGCAGGAGTCATTTATTAAGAGATAATTAAAATATGGCTGCAGCATATTCATACAGAGTCAATAAGCACAAAATATCATATAGCTATTATGTGCCCATTTGCTGCCTTATGTAAGAATTATATATGTAAATAATTTAATCAAGATTAATAAATAAAATTATACATTTATCATTACTTCAGAATATTACATATTATAGCTTTCTATACATATCCATTTGCCTTGAATTATTTATGGTTTAATTAATGTAATTGATTACTTAAAACATATTGGAATAAAAGCAAGTACTGTCTATTCATATTTACCAACTACCAAACAAGGTACTGGGGATTTTCTCATGCCATTTCACAGCAGTGTCTACAGAGTCATTCAAGATAAACACAGAGATTCTTTTCTTTAAAAAATGATAAATTATTTAATAATTGAGGAGTTTTAACATATGAATAGGTAAATTTCTGAACATCAGAACAGTTGGGAGATTAGTCATGGTTCCAAGCTACTAAAACGCAGTAAGATTTCAAAAGTTGGCTATTGTGATCTGTAGTTTAGTGGTTCTCAAAGTGTGGTCCCCATAGCACAGGAACACACACTCTTGGGCCCTATTCCAGATATGAACTCTGGAAGAAAGCCCAGTAATCTGGTTTTAATCCTCTAGCTGATTCTGATTCAAGCTGAAGATTGAGAGTCACCATCAGAGTCAATTTCTTCTTCTCCTCTCATACAACCACTGGGACAGTGAAATTTGAGTAACAAGATCGTCATTAGCTACAGTTTTTCTCTGTGCTTCTCCAGACCCATGCTCATCCTTCTGTACTCAACACTCCATCCTGAGAGGGTGACACATATAGACCATCACAAAAGTTTCCCTAAACCTTGGACTTCTATTTGGATTCTGTCAATGGATAACAATGGTGGGACATTTGAAGAAGGGAAGAGAGGGCTTTTGGTGTGTTTGTCACCCCAATTCCTTCCCTGTCCTGTTGCTGTGGCCTGCCTTCAATCCATGATGAATCTTAAGAGCACCATTTTAGCGACACTCCAGGCAGTTTTCTCCCTAGTTTATAGAAACTGTCTCATCCTCTTGCGCCTTCATTATTAGAGGTAGAAATGAAGCCTGGTGGTTTTCTTACATCTTAACCACAACCTTTTAATTATACCCTTTTCAAGTTTCCCAGTAAAAGTGTGCCACGTATTGCCTATAGATTTACTGACTAATTTACCTCCATTATCAAAATTTAAAGCAACAAATCATGTTGCAAGTTATTTATTTTTAAAAAGGCCATTAGCAAAATTTCTTTGTAACTTCTTGGCCAAAGCATTTATGGGACAGTGTAAGTCTTCCATCTCTCTCTTTGACGAGGGAGCCACATAGATACCGAAGTCACGGGTTAGAAGACGACTTCTGTGTCTCTTGTCAATTTTTATACAAGAAAAAATGAAAATTTTAAGAAAGAACTTTTAAAACTAAATAAAATGCCCTTTATTAAATTTGAAATATATTATTACTTAAACATGCTTAAACTACATCCCCAATGAACTACAACTAAATTTAAAAAATCCATTTTCTTGTAATTATAGTTTGTGTAACACTGGTTGTAGTAGTCAGGTTAGGATAAGGTATATTGTTATAACAATTTATAAAATCTCAGTGGTTAAACACCATAGAAGTTTCATTTGTCCTCATACACAAATTGTCTCCCTGACAAAAAACTGGCTTCCTTTTTTGGCATGCAAACTTTATCCTATGAGGAATGTAGGGTGAAAGTAATGGGGGTCCTATGAATCCTGGCCTGGTATGCCCAGGTTATAGCCTCTCTACTATAAATTTGTGGCTGGGTTAAGAAAGGAGACCCAACCTCTTGGCCACACTCTTCTGAAATTAGCTTCTGCAGCATTATGCTGGTGGGTGGGTGAGAAATACTGACAGCCTGCCCCTTCTGTGGAGATGCCTTAGCCCTTGCCTAGGAGCTACAAAGAAAGAAAGCCCCAACTTCTTGACAACACACACCAGGAATAGAGCTTTTGCTATGCTGAGCTGAGGAATGGGAGGGGAGGAGAAAGTCCTTTCTAAAATGCTACAGAGATATTACCTAATTTAGTAGTGTTTTTGAATAAAGTCTCTCCATGCACTGTTTGCTCTGGGGAAAAACTCCAAAGATTTTAACTCTTTATTGTTTTATAATTTGTGTCCATTTCTTGTTGTTTTGCTGTGATATGGGTCCATGGAACTCATCATACAGCCATTCTAGAAATACCAAAGGGTTGTTTATACTTTTTCTAATTCCAGTTAATTTCCAGAAAACTCATTCTTATGATTAGTTAGAAGACTAAAATCTCTCTAGTAACCCATCATTCCATTAAACCATTACTCAATATAGGGGACATTCTTATGGAAAAACAAGCAAAATTTGCCAAGTTCCTAGTTGTTATAGACTGACTGTGTCCCAAAATTCATATGTTGAGGTATCAACTCCCAATATGATGGTATTTGGAGATGGAGCCTTTGGGAGATAAAGGTTTAGATGAGATTGGGGCCTTCACAATGGAATTAGTGCCCTTATAAGAAGAGATACCAGAGAGGTTGTAGTCTGTGTGGGGACACAGAAAGAAGGCAGCCATCTGTAAGAAAGTAGCCAGCTGCAAGCCAGGAAGAGGGCTCTCACCAAAACTCAACCACACTGTCACCTTGATCTCAGGTTTCCAGCCACTAGTACTGTTATTTAAGCCACTCCATCTATGGTATTCTGTTATGGCAACCCACGCGGACCAGACACTGGTACTTGTGCTTTGGTCTTATTATATGATGTTGCTATTAGACACTACTCCCGCATATTCTAATGAATATCTATTCGTAGCAAGGGTCCCGTCTTTGGTGAACCAGTTCCCTCCACCGATACCCAAACTTGGTATTGGGTTTCATGGTATTGGGTTTCAATTTCAGAGTCAGTTTAGAACTTAGTTCACTCTCAAAGGCGCAGCTCATACTCTCATACCAATGACATTAATTCTAGAAAAGGTAACCATCTCTAGCCATGTGTTTTCTGGAACTAAACTTTCCCTTTTGGGATGCCTGGGTGGCTCAGTCCATTAAAGCTCTGACTTCAGCTTAGGTCATGATCTCACCATTTGTAGGTTCGAGCCCCATGTCGGGCTCTGTGCTGACAGCCCAGAGACTGGAGCCTGCTTCTAATTCTGTGTCTCCCTCTTTCTCTACCATTACCCCATTCATGCTCTGTCTCTGTCTCTCAAAAATAAATAAACGTTAAAACATTTTTTTAAAACATCAGTCCCGATGGTGAGCCTGAGATAGCAACAAAAATCTCTCTACTGGTGTATTTTTAAATAAATTTTCTTCTAATCAACATTAGTTAGGTTAGTGGCATTCCCAGAGAAGTGTTAATAATATTAAACTTCAAAAAAATGGTTATGGTCTCAATTCCTCTCTCTTCAAATGTTTTTGTTCCAATTGTCCACTTTCTACCTACAGATAAGCTCTGCATTTCAAGCAGCTTTGGGAGAGATTTGAAGCCACAGACAACTTATTTCACAAGTCTCCAGATATAATTCTTCCTTTTTGTTTATATTTATATATGTAAATATGCAGGGGTCATTCCAAGAACTCTTTCCTGAATAAACCAGTTCTCTTCTAAGGTGACCTACTCTCTCCACCAATAAAGAAAGCTGATATTGTCATTTTATAGAATTGTAAAGGCTTTTTAAAAATTGCTTAAAAAATCACTTTTTATCACTTTTTACATTTAAGAACATCTTAATTGAAAGATTAGCAAAACTAAGAACTGACAAATCATTGAATTAATTCTTAAATATAGTGCATTCACATTTCTGCTATTTTTTATTTACTCTCTGTATCAGTTCTGCAAAATGAGCAATGCATTTTCATTCTTGCCTTCACAGATACACATATTTTATAAGGTCGCAGTGATATATTTTGCTATACAAATCATAAATACAGTTTATACACAGAGCTCAGGTTTTGATACACCTATATCCAAAGGATATTCACATGTGATAAATCACTGATTGAAATCTGAGACAATTAAGTGGTGATGACCTTAGCATACTAGTGGCTGTATTTTTCAATAAGACAATGTTAGTCCTTTACTTAGGTCTGACTGAGTAAAAAAGAGTCAAGTTAGGCTCACATCGCATTTAATTTCTTGTCCCTCAAATATACACAACGTTAATTCACACTAATCAAATCCACATGGTAGCATCTTGCTTTATTAGACCAAGTTGCCTTGCTTTGAATTCCATTATTTAATCGAACTAAAAGCTGTTAGTCTACCAAAAGGCAAAACAAGTATCAACCGTGCAGTGGTTTTTATCTTTTATTTTTTCCTTTTGAAATCATGAATAGAAAACTCTATTCTGCATTGTTATAATACAATACGTGATAATGTTTTGATTATAAAATATTCCAGCAATATCCAGTTGTAGAGTGAAATATAGTTACTTACTTTCATATTTTACTCCCATTCTCTCTTTGCTTCTCAGAAGCAACCTTTCTCAAGAGCTATTATATCTTTTCAGGCAGGCATTTCTGTTCATTTCTAGACACAATTTGCAGGATGGTGAATGGGACTTATCCGTTATCTTTTTCTAGGGTAATCCAACACATAGTATACAGTATTTAATCCTGATAATCCGGACGTTCTGAAAATTCTGTGACCCATGTAAAGCCCTTTAACAAATAATTTTTCTGCTTATGAATCCAGATTATGTTCTCTTATTGGTAACAAGAACTCTGAATGACACAGACTTTACTTGACTCTTTTCCTCAGAAGATCATCATGGGTAATAAACTCTGAATTTCTGATTATCATGAAATAAATTTGCCAAATGATAATTTAGCTGCATACACTACTTTTGTGTGGTGTCTTTATAGTTCAGCATTTTATAGATGCTATTCTACTTTCTTCTAGATTCAAGGGTGCGGATAAGTGTGATGGTAACGTAATTCTTTTTTCTTTGTAGGCAACTTGTTCTTCCTGCCTTGAATTTATAAGAATATTTTCTTGATTTTTATAGTTCAGACGTTTTATTAAGAAATGCCTGGTTTTGTGTGCTTTCGCTTATCAGTGTGACCTTCAATTAGTGAACTTTTTCTGTGGCATGTGTTTATTTAGTTATTCTTCAGTTCAGGAAAATTTTCCTGTAATTGCTAAATTCTTGTCTTTCCATCATCAGTTTGTATTTCACTTTATAAAGTTTCCATTTTTCATTTAATTCCACTTAATATATTCTCCAACTTCTGATCTTTTCCTCATGATTTTGTACTTTTGCTCTTGGATCTGAGTTATTTCTTGCATTTCATTTTCCAACCACTAATTTTGAATATTTGAATATTTATTATTCTTTTCTTCAATAAAGCTACTGATTTATTGTTAAGAAAATGGTTTGTTGTTTGTTTAGCTTAAGAAACCCTCCTCGGGGGCACCTGGATATCTCAGCCGTTTAGCATCCAACTTTGGTTCAGGTCATTATTTCATGGTTCGTGAGTTTGAGTCCCACATAGGGCTTGCTGCTGTGAGTGCAGAAGTCACTTTGAATCCTCTGTCCTCCTCTCTCTCTGTCCCTCCCCCTTTCATGCTCTCTCTCTCTTAAAAATGAATAAATATTTTTTTTAAAAGTCTTCAGACTTCACCTCAATTTCCTAAGAACTCATATATTTTTCTTATTGAGATTGTTATCTGTCACCCCCACCCCCATCTCTATTTGTTGAACATGTATTCTGTTTGTTTGGTCCGAATATTTTTCTTTGGGATCTGAACCCTTCAGAGGGGATGTCAGTTTTCCTTGTTACATCACTAAGACTAGCTGTTGGTGCTTCAACAAGTACGTGCCATGTTATAAATGGTGGATGTATGTGGTGACCCAGAAAAAGGCAGGTTGCCACACCACTAATAAGGGGCCTTGAGGAAGCTTCATGGCTTTACTTGCCCAGTTTCAGGGTGAGAGAAGATTTGCTGCTTTAGCCCTTGCTTATCTACTTACAGGTCAAAGAAACATGACACGCTTAGAAGGCACTGATGTTGACCTTACCTCTAATGGTCCGTAGGTCCCTGCAGAGATCCCTGGTCCTCCCCAGAGCCTCCGGCCACTCAGTCCTCAGGGGAGAAAAGTCCAGGTCTTACTTGCTTCCTTTTCTGGAAAGGAAAACTCAATGTATTTGGTAGTAAAGTGAAGGAAGAGTCCATAGATGCCAGAATTCACCATAAATTTCATGATTGATATTGTGGACCTACTTTCCCTTCAGTATATTAGTTGTTTTTCTTCTATTCCTAGGTGACTTTAAATAAAAGGTGAGAAAAGCAAAATATGGATTCAGCATCTGTCTTAACACCAATCTTTCAGCCACTCACAGCTTTTGTTTTCAAATTTTTATGCCTCTTTTCCCACAGCTCCAACTTTCATGCCTGTAACATTTTCTCTCAACTGACGGACATGTCAATGGGGAATCAACATTGAGCAAGGAGAGCTGTGTCATACCTGTCAACTCACACCACAAGGGAACCGACATCCGCACTGGCTTTGTTTCCAGCATCGGGTCTTTGAGCATTTTGTTTCTAGTGTCCCAAATGTGATTTCTACCTTCAAATTCCACTCGTTAAGGTTTTATCATTTTAATATCTTACATTATCATAAAACAGATACCCTCAAAATAATAGAATATCCTTTTGACTTGCTGGTTAACAGCTGCTTGGAACCATGTCTGTCAGTTCTACACATGACAATAAGGAAAGAATCAGTTTGAAGTGTGTCTTTTTTGCTTTATTTTCCTTGTTCACACCTGATAATGCATTCCTGTGATAAAAACATAATTTTTCAGGACTCATCTCCCTCCCTTTCTTTATAAGTTTCTCTAAATTGAATTTTTAAAATTGCAAAGTTGTTAAAGATTCCACTAAATTTAATCAGAATTAATCAAATCATGAAACACAGAGAAGCTTATGGACTTGCTGGACTAGTGGCATTTTAGCAGCATTTTAAAGTATCCATAAGTATATTAAATATTTCATTCTAATAGTTTTGGCTTTTACATGGCTTCATTTACATTAAATGAAGAATTTAATCAATCCGGAATTTATTTTTGCAATTTTATGACTAGTGTGAGGGAGAGATCTAATTTCACTTTTTTTCCATATAAGACAATCCCACATTATTAATTTAAAAAACTATCCCTTTTCTACAAAATTTTATAACATTTTGAAAGTATGATTTTATATTTATAACTATTTATTTTCATGTCAAATCCTATTAATTAATCCGAACAATTGGCTTTACAAGGCAAATGTTAGACTCAAAACTTTTAAATCTGAATGATGACTTCTAGATATTAAAACAAATGAGGAACATCACCCAAATCAACAAAAGATCATCATCTTTTGGAATAAGTTATTTTTGTTAAACTAATCATTGCATTAACTCAAAATAAATTAAAATAATTTTGTTTTAGATGAGCTTAAGTGCTTGACAATGGATTTCATACTATGAAGAACTGAATCCAGTACCTGTCTCACTTTGTGAAATATGACAGTTAAATCTTCTTAGGTGGAGCTAAAAATTTCTGCCCCTCTGTAATACCATGTTGAAAAAAATGGGACGATGTTCATGGAGTTCTGTCGGGTAATACTTAGTTTCACTGGGTAAAAATATCTTGTACGTATGAGGAATATCTAAAAGATGAGAAGAAAAAACAATGATTGATATACACAAATATTTTTAAATTTTATAGAAGAAATTTATATTTGGTTTTTACATTTGAAGCAAAACATTTTTTTTTTACTCAGATCAGAAAATCTGTCAATTGCAGATCTGTTACTTTTAGACAGTGCGCTGTTTGCTGTTAATTACAGCAAGGTATTGTAAGAGCAATCATATCTAATTATACAGATGAAAAGTGAAGAAAAAAAAACCTATGAGGTCTATATCTTTACATCAATTAATAAATAATTTAAGTTCTATATGCTCTGGTGATTAGAGAAACTTTAAAATGTCTCCACTTAAGGCATATGTTTAAAAGAAGTATGAAGTTCAATATCAAAATGAATAATTTTCAAACTTCTACTAAGAAACTTCAATTACAGACTAGTGGGAAAACAATAGCCAGATCTTACTTGGTTTGAAACGAATGAAATGATGTACTTTTCATCAGAGTAGAAGTGAGAATGTCCTTGCTATTTTGCCTCAGGTAGTAGACTATATTCAGTTCTTACATAGGCAAGTATAACTTCGATTGGAGCTTCTTTTAGTTTATTTCCCTTTAGTTTGAGTTCCTAAAGATGAATGGAGATAGAGCAGCTGCTTCATCCTTGTTGTAGCAGGTAATATTAAGTGCCTACCCGGAACTTTGGCCTCTGAGGTTACACTGGCAAATATATATTTCTCCAAGGAACCATTCGATTGAGACCATATTTCAGAAACATATGAATTTTAATAATCTCAGGTTTAAGCTGAATTAACCAAGTAGGTGAAGACAGGTCTAGCCATTAACTACAATTGTCTAGAGTTCCCATCTGCCAGGTGGTTTAGACCAGATTGCAAAGAAAGTAAGAAATACTTATCAAAACGTTGTATTTGAACTCAGGCTGTCCCCTTGTCACATCTGTGAATATCAATGTATGATATTTAAATGCATTGTGTTATAACCCTCAAAGCCCTAAGCTTTCTTTTGCATGATTAACAAACAAAAAAAATCCAATTTTTTTCCTTGGTATTTCCTTCATCAATCATCTAAGTATCTGGAGAGACAGGTATGTGTAGATAAATAAAGGTTGTTTGGTTATCACTTGATATTTTGTGATGCTTGCAACATTCTGAGTCCTTGGCCCTAGTATTATTTACACATTTATGTAATAATTACTGATTGAGCATCTCTTGCAAGTAAAATGTGATTCTAGATATTAAGCATAATTAATAAACAAGATGGTGAGGGTCCCTCACCTCCTGGATGGAGACAGCTTTCTAGCATTGCTTTCATGGTTTTTCTGGGCCACTGATCCTGTTGGTTTTATGCCCTCACTGCTGCCAAGTCCTTGGGCCCATCAGCTGCTTCTCTGTAGCTGCAGACCTCTTCTACACTGTTCATTTAGGTGACACTCCTTACGCCTCTCAGGACAAGCTCTTTCAAAGGGATTTATCATAACGGAGCTCCTGCACCGTTTATGACGCACTTATTTCATTTATGCCAGTGGTTCCTAAACTTGGTTGTGGATCAGAATGACTTCATGAAATGTTTAAAAGATACAGATTTTCTTTTCTCTTCATGTTTCCTGAATTAGAGTAACTGGTAGCAAAACTCGATAATCTACATTCTTAAAATTGTCAGATAATTCTGATGGAATGTGAAGCACAGCCTCCTAGTTCACCTGCTCCCATGAATCCCTTCAAATCTGAGCCCTGCTGTTCAGTTCCACTCACTCCTAGCAAACACGTTCATGTGTCTGGTTTTGGCTTGTTTGTCTGTTTCAAGACCCCAATTTCCTTTTCCATTCTTTGATCCTATTAAGAGGATTTTCAGTTTATCACTAGAGTTTGAATAGGCCCAAACTCTCATCATCAATAAGTTTGAGTTCATTCTCACAGGACTTTATAAAATTCCAAGTTTGAGGTTTCCATTTTTATGTCCCTGGGCTAGGACCAACATTCCACAATAGCTATAAGATTCTTTCACTATTTACTAAAAATACCAAATCTGATGTGCATGCAGACTCCAGAGGGTGATGGTGTCTAAAACCCCGGAAACTGAATGTCATCTTCAACTCAGCTAAATTACAGTTACTCATAAAATTTCTGTGGGAAAGAACATTAGTCGAGATAAAGATGCTTATTAGAATATTAATCTAACAAAAATATCTTTAAAGTTGGCTAATCTTCACTTCCGGAAATATGAAGTTATCTTTGGAAAAAAGAAAAAAGAATGATGGTGGTAAAGAGCAAGCACATGTTGAGACAGAGCCATTTGGATTCAGGTCCTGGCAATGAGGCTTTCTATCAGGGTGGTCAAGACAAAATGTTTAACTTCTAAGGTCTAGTTTCCCTCATTGGTGCAGAAATGCTAGTACCAAAAAGTACCTAGTTTATAAGATTATTCTCAGTGTTAGTTGAGACAATGCACATTAAGCACTTAAAGTAATACTTAGCACACTGTAAGAATTCAAGAAATAATGACTTATTTATATCATTATTATTGATATTATTATCATTATGATGGACAAATATAGAAAGTTGTCACTGTTAGGTAGAATCTCTCCCTGGGTAAAGTAATAAAAATTATTATGGCATACCAATAAACGTTTTCTCTCCATGGTCATTATGCAAGAGACATCATCAATTTTTTTTTTCTCTCTTTTGGAGGGGTGGTGGAAAAGGAATTTTTGCACATGTCTCCAGTCATCATAAAGAAGCCTGTTCTTATCTAAATTAAAAAATAATCACCCTCTTCTCGTTTAAATATCAATCATGTTTATATTCATGACATGTTGAGAAGAGTATAGTTGACAAGCTATTTCTGGTTCAATTGGAAGATATCAAAAATTTACTTTTTCTGAGATTTGCATTCTGAAAAATTTATTATAAGCAAATAAAATTATTTGATGCATTCTGTAATCAAAAGCACTTTCTGTAATGTAACACTGTATGTTAATTATTCTCCAATAAATAATAATAATAACAACAAAGTTCTTTCTAAATAAATCTTATGCAAATCAATGTTGGAAATAATTTTAAATTATTTTATTAGATATAAAAATGAAAAGAATATCATCAATATAATGATCTGACTTCATTTTTTGAGGATTATAACAGAATTAACCTCTTTGACCTCTCTCAATATCTAATTCTAAAACAGCTTTACAAGTTATCACTGGTCCATTGCTCAATATTTAATTAAAAGTAGACTTTACAGAACACAGACCTTGGATTAAAGGAACATATGATATAAGTTAGTGGAATGCTTCTTTTTTTCATTTTACCTTGAACCAATTTTTTCACAAGAGTTTATGATAAAATTCTGAATATATTTGCTATTAGTGGGTATTTGTTTCAGAAAAACACAAAATGAGTTGATGTCACAAAGAAAAAACCAATACTGTAAAAGTATAGGTAACATAATTAAACTCTTTTTAAAATAAGTTTTTAAAGTTTATTTATTCATTTGGGAGGGGGAAGAGGCAGAGAGAGAGGGAGAGAGAGGAACCCAAGAGGGTCCATGCTGTCAGCATGGAGCCCAATGAAGGGCTCAAATTCATGAACAGTGAAATCGTGACCTGAGCCAAAATCAAAAGTTGGATGCTTAACCAAATGAGCCACCCAGGTGTCCCTACTTATTTTTTAATAAAACTATTTACAAGTTTCACACTGTAATGCACAGTGTTAATTTTCAAAAGAAAAATCTATGTATAAAGTATGTATTAACCATTTCTAACTGACTGCAATTAAAAAGCCTCAGTCTCCTTCCCAGTGGTGGCTACAGAATTCCTGTACAGGAAAGTCTGTTTGATAGGGAAGACAAAGACATGTTTTGACTGGGTGGTAATATAGTAACCCCGCCATTGTGAGATCGAGCTTTTCTATCTGCAATGGTTTGGGCAAACACAGTTTTATGGTTAGGCTAGGGGAAGTAGAGGAGAGAATATCTCCTTTTGTGATACCATGGCTCCCCTCTCTCATAAATTACTAAAACAATAAAATTCGCTTTAGTTACTTCAATTTTATTAAAAATTTTAATGTTTATTTTTTAAAGAGAGAAAGAGAGAGAGATAGAGGAGAGGGCGAGGAGAGAGAGGGAGACACGGAATCCAATGCAGGCTCCAGGCTCTGAGCTGTCAGATGTGAACCACAAACTAGGAGATTAGGACCTGAGCCAAAGTCCATGCTTAACCGACTGAGCCACCTGGGTGTCCCAATGGCTGTAGGAACTTCAACTTTCAAAGGAGGCAAAGAATTAAGAAACCCATAAGCCAATAATAAAATTTAACATATTTTACAATTAATTCTAACAATCTGGAATTATCCTATTCTGTATTTTTAATTTTATACTAGAACTGTTGTACATTTCATGGATGACTGTGACTTCCAAACACATTACAATATAGGAAAAAATAATTTGTCTGTGAGACATAAAATAAAGACCATTAAGCAAAGACTTTTTAGTTAATGAACCTATGCAGATTTAGCCTCAGGGGAATGGTGATAACAAAAAGGATCATATATCATGAGAATTACTACTTATTGAATGACAAGATCCATTCGTCCCTTCTTTTATAGAGAACCCTGCTAAAGAATAAAAAGGAACTTGTCCTTAATTTTTCTATGTGTAAGCTGCAGTTTGAGGAATTAATTTTTACCTGATTAAAAAATCTGTATCAACAGAGAATTCCATACTGACTCTAAAACTCTTCCCAGATATTTTCTGAAAGCTTAACGAAACAGACACTAGTTTCATTTCTCTCTTAGCGCAGGACTTTAGAGATATAAACAATTATTCTCATCCAGCATAAAGCTGAATTTCCTGGCTTGGAAAGCAAATGTATACAGTTTTATTCTATGTACACCATTCTGTGCCATGAATTTCTAGGTTACTTGTACATATTTGCCACTTTCCTCTACTTCCTAGTATGCAAATCTAATTGGCTGGCTGTCTTACAGTTTACTCCCCCAATAAAAGACTGCATTATGAAGCATGCATCTAATGAGACAGAAAATCAGGATGAATATATGATTCCTCCTTTGCCCCATAAAGCCCCAAAGACAACATGAATACATTTGAGAGAAAAAAATATTATTAAAAGGAAAACTGGCCTTACAATCTCATTCTAATGGGATACGCAGAAGAAATATGAATACTGCACTAGAGTTAAGCTGGTAAAATGTTAGGTTGATGGATGTTTATGGAAAATGCATGTGTTTCTTCCTAGGGAAGTGCACATACCAGCTTTCATAGCTTCCACAATATACGAGTGATGTTTCCTTTGCTTGCTCTATAATCATACAAAGTGGGCAAATATGTAACAGTGAAGTCCAAAATTTTGCTGTTAGCTTCATTCAAAATATTCAGATGCTGTACTGTGAGTTATTATCTAGTGAATGACTGTAATAAACATAACCAACATGAGTACTTGGCTTTATCTTTATTACTGCCATGTTAAGGTACATATCAGCTTTGTTTACCTGTGCTAGCCTAACTTGCAAATGAAGTGCACATTGGTGAACTGTCCCAAAGTTCTACTTCACTATTTTTAGCCTATGGCCCACTTTGTACTTTTGACATAGTAGAGTGAAGATGGAGAGATTGGTTCTGGTACAGATCAGGTTCTCATTAGAGTGCATTGAATTCTTTAATCAACAACATACTTTTTATAAGAAATTAAAACCAATGCTTGGAGATTTCCTGTTTTCGAATGGTTTACTTTTCTCTTCTTAAAGTAGCCTTAAGCCAAAGTGAAGTTGAAGGTTTGGGGGGGGGGTTATGCAATCCAGAAGTTTGTTGACAAAACTTTTTTGATGTCTTCTAATTTATAATGGAAAGTGAACCTCCCAGAATAGTACAAAAAGCAAGTGAATCACATTATTCTAAGTCAAAAATTTAAATACAAAACAGTTTCTAAAATGCTCATGTTTAAGCTTTGTGCCATTGTAGCAAACTCTTACTTCATGAGCAGCTTATTCTGTGTGAAAAGCAAGTATCCATATACCTAACTATGAAAATACTAAATAGAAATGGTAAGGCTAAGCTCCATACAGAGGAAAAACTCAAGTCTCAATTTAGTGCATTGATCTTTTGTGTGTGTATCTGTAATTGAAATAAATTGAAGTATTCAGCCAAAGCAAGAATAGAACTAAAATGGGTAATGTTTATACATCTTTTCACTTTCAAAATCTTGTTTTCTAAAATTGAATGATTCAGAAAGGACGTGTAGAAGTCTAAAACTAGTGTGGTTTTCTATTTTCCTCCAGAAGGAGTGTATTGTTGATTATTTGGCTCCTTTCAGTCAACTCATTATATTTATTTTTTAATCTGTTCTTTCTTCTTATGGTCAAAGACTGCTTCTGTTTTACTTCAATACAGTAATTTTTCATTATTTTGGTGACAAATCTTCTAGAATATTTTATTATAGAAAACATTGTTTAACAAGACTTCTTTAAAATTAAATACTTTTGCTCTGCAAAAGATAATGTGGGGAGACAAGCCACAGACTTGGAGTAAATATTTGCAAAGACACATCTGATAAAGGACTGTATCCAAAGTATTTCAAGAACTCTTTAGGGGCGCCTGGGTGGCTCAGTCGGTTGAGCGGCCGACTTCGGCTCAGGTCATGATCTCACGGTTTGTGAGTTTGAGCCCCGCATCCGGCTCTGTGCTGACAGCTCAGAGCCTGGAGCCTGCTTTGGATTCTGTGTCTCCCTCTCTCTCTCTCTGCCCCTCCCCCACTCATGCTCTATCTCTCTCTGTCTCAAAAATAAATAAACTATAAAAAAAAAGAACTCTTTAAACGCACCAGTAAGATAACAACTCAATTAAAAAATAAGTTAATGAAAACAGACACACCACTAAATAAGGTACACAGATAGCATGCATATGCAGAGATACTCCATATCACATGACATTAGAGAAATGCAAATTAAAACAACTATGACATATCATGACACATGTATTAGAAATGGCCAATTGTAGTGCCTGAGTGGCTCAGTTGGCTAAGTGTCCGACACTTGATTTAGGCTCAGGTCATGATCTCACAGTTTATAGGATCAAGCCCTGCATCAGGCTCTGTGCTGACAGCATGGAGTCTGCTTGGGATTCTCTCTCACCCTCTCTCTCTGTCTTCTGCTCCTTCGGGTGTGCTTTCTCTCTCTTTTTCTCTCTGAAAATAAATAAATAAATATTAAAAAAAAGAAACGGACAAAATCAAGGACACAGACAATGCCAAATGCTGGCGAGGATGTGGAGCGACAGGACCTCTCATTCATTGCTGCTGGGAATACAGAATGGTTCAGCCACTTTGCATGATAGTTTGGCAGTTTCTTACAAAATTAAACGTCCTCTTTTCATATGATTCAGCAATCACACTTCTTGGTATTTACCGAAAACTATGTCCACACATTGTGCATGTGTGGGAACATGGGGTATATGAAAACTCTATGCTTTTCATTCAGCAGTGTTGTGAACCTAAAACTGCTCTGAAAAAAATAAAGTTTATTAATTAAAAAGTGTTGCCCAAAATATATTTTCAATGCTCCCTTTCAATTATGTTGAAATATTTTACAGTAGATTTTCCCCTCCACTTTCTCAGTGTTGTACAGGAAGATATTTATTTAAGTTCTATTTGCAAAATAACAGAACATTAAGATAGTTCCTTTCACTGTGTGTGTGGATGGTTATAGATTTTTCCCTTTCAGACCTTCACCTTATATTAAGTTACTGTTCTGAATAATAACTAACTCCATTTGTGAGGGCTATTTGACATTCATTTACAGCATGTCTACTCAAGATTCTTCTGCTCTCTTTTTAGCCATGATAGATAGACACGCACACAATCTGGTTTTTTGCTTTCTTCTTCTTTTTCTGGAATATTCCAGACAACTTATCCCTACTGAGAGCATCCATTATTTCCAGGATCTACTTCTATTTACTGTGAATCTATTTTCCATCAATAGTTAACAATCATAGGGTATATAACACCTTCACCCATTCCTTTATTCTTTTCATTTTGGTTTTTACATTTTTAAAATAAATTTTAAAAGATAGTCACTGTTAGAACGAGATGCAAACCTCTAGTGATTGACCACAATAAATACCAAGTTTTCTTTCTGATTAACTCAGTTTCTTTATTCTGGATTTATATATGAAGCTGGATAAATGTCAAATCCATTTTTCACTGCCCTTGCTAATATTTTCCCCTTGTTCTGATTCAGAAATGTTTGTGAATGTATGCTGAACCTAGTTTTTCTGCCACTCTAGATCTATTCAACCATGTCTCCCCAGGACCTTGGCCAATTGCCTTGCTTCTTGGCCAGAATAGCTCTAGCAGAAGGTCCATGCTGTTCCCAGAGCTGTGAAGCTCTGAGACCCACCACTGTTATCAACACCACTGACTGAAGGACCCTTTGTTTGGTGCCAGCTGACAAGAAGAGACCCCTCTGCTTGCACAGTGGTTGGATTATACCCAAGGAAGCTTGGATTTCACTGGTGATTTCCCAGAGAATTGGCCAGGTTAAACCAAACAGGCATATGGGGTATTAATGTCCTAAGGGGAAGGTTTTGACCAAGGACATAAGGAAGGCAGGAAAGATGCAGCAAATAAATTCTCCCTTCCCTCCCCTAGTTGACTGTTTCCAGATAGAAGGGTTTCCATGTGGCCTTCTTGGATATGTCCCATGTAACTGAGCAACAAAATGTATTTTAAGGAAAAGCTGTGGCCAGCTCTCAAATGCACCATCTTGTGTTTGCTCTTCTACCTTCCTTGCTTCACTTTTCGTTATCTTTGACTCATGATTGCTGGGCGTTATATCCCCAGTGCAACATTAACCTGCTAGTTTTTGCCTCTGGCTCTGTTTTCTAAGAAATCAAGATTAAGTGTGTGTGTGTGTGTGTGTGTGTGTATGAGAAATAAAAAAAATGTGTTTCTCACTCTATCACTTTTCAACATACAGTAGGTATAATTTGTCATAGGGAGTCTTTTTTCATGCTCATCTTTTATATATAAAGTAAAAATATGCCAGAGAATAATTTTAGGGAATAGAAAGTGCTGTGAATACACATAGTACATTGTCTAATGCAATAATTCCACTGATGTCAACATGTTAAGCTGGCACTGTTGGGCAGAGAAGAGATATAAGTTAAAACATGCTTTATTTCTTTTTCATTGGGAGAATAACAGATAGTGATAACTCTGTAATTTGTTACAAAAGCACCTTTAAATGGGTAAGATTAAAGTATGAAAGGAACAGTTAGTATAGAAGTAGAGGCATAACTTTACAGCAGTAGGATAAAATAAATGAAGCAAAAAAACATTTATCACAATAACAAAGAGTAAGAAGGGTAGGGAACTTGAAATATAATAATAGAAAAAAATAATAAACTATAAGTTAATATAAGTCAATAACTATAATATAAAAAATTAATGTAAATAAAAATTTACTTCAAATATCTCTCTGAAAAGATAGTCAAGAATAAGCTGAAAAATAATTCACAATATGCTGTTTGCAGAGACAAGCTTACAACAAAAAGAACAAAATATATTTAAAGTTAAGAGCTATTGGGGCTACTGGGTGGTTCAGTCAGTTGAGTGTCTGACTTTGGCTCAGGTCATGATCTCACGGCTCGTGAGTTCGAGCCCTGTATCGAGCTCTGTGCTGACAGCGCAGAGCCTGAGCTTGCTTCGGATTCTCTGTCTCTCTCTCTCTCTCTCTCTCTGACCCTTCTTTCTCAAAAAATAAATAAACATTAAAAATTTTAATAAATAAATAAATAAATAAATAAAGAGCTATACCATGTAATTATATTTTTCAGGGCTCTCCAGAGAAACATAGTCAACAGGCTCAACCAGTTACCAAAATTCAAACAGTGGAGATTTAAAAGCATAGCTCTGGTGCCAGAAGAGGAGAACATACCAACATAACATAACTGGAGTAGGTGTATTTCAAACAAATGTTGGAAGAATGGAGTATTTAATAAACTTTCCCAGAAAACCTTTTCATTTGGAAAAAAAAATTAATCCCTACTTCCCAAAAAATGGAGATACTCTAAATAAGTTCCTATAAATAATGTTTTTAGAAAATATGGAATATGTTAATAACTTTGGTATTTAAGTAGCCTTCTTAAACAAGATAAAAGCAAAAGCAATAAATTAAAATTTTGTATGTATCTAATATAAAATATCTTTATGGCAAAAGATAACATAAACAAGGCTAAAAGCATTTTGTGGGGAAAAAATTCAATCAATAAATGGAAGAGATCCAATCTCACTAGTCATCAGGATAATTCAAATTAAAGCAAGAAAAAACATGATATTTATCCATTCGACTGGTATATATATAAGAAAACTATATTGGAGATGTGTAGAAATATACACTGTTTATAAGGATTTAATATAATACAGACACTTTGAGAGTCATTGTGGCAGTAAAAATTAAAATTTTATACAAATTAGTCAGTTCTCAAGATCTACCAACAGAAACACTTATATCTGCATGAAAGGAAATACTTAAAGAATATTTACTGATTTCAATAGCAGAAATTAAGACAACCTAAATATATCCATCCATTTAGAGAATAACTAGATAAACTTTTACATGCCCATACTATGCAATACTATACAATACTTACACTGAACAATGTAGTTGAATAAGTAAGTACTCTTCCGGAGGGGAAACAAATTACAAAATGCTACCTAACAAAGAGCAAAAGAAATTGCTAAATAGTACTTATGGCGCTTTGTGTACATGTACATAGAAACATAGCTAATATATATATTTTTTATGGATGCATATGCTGAAGTATTTGCTCTGAAAAGCCTAAAAGTATACATTGAACTCATAAATATGCTTATTTTTCATTAAAGGGACAAAATTAAGGTTAATCAGCAAAATAAATTTTAGTCTTATTAATAATATTTTAATGTTTTATAATGGAGATATTCATGCATTACTTGCATAATTAAAATTTAATTTGAAATATAAAGAACATGAGTGAGGAAGAAGACCAAATTATTAGTTATTCATCGGCCTGGGGCATGAGTATTCTTCATACTGTCTGTCCCTATAGCATAGCAACCTTACGAGAATTATATAACAAAATGTATGACAACACATTATGAAATGTAAAACATAATAGAAATTCTAGATTTTATTCAAGGTTGTTATTTTTTTACTTTAGGCAAAATGGTTTTTGACACTGTCAGAATATAATGAAATCTTTGCCAACAGGAATATTAATGACCATTATGCCATTGGAAAATGCCTGGAGCTAAAAAAAATTAATTTCCTTTCAATCACTTCCCTTTTCAGAGCTATGTAAATGGGAATCTTCTGATAGTCAGAACAGACCTATAAAGAAACAGTTCATTGTTAGCTCATGAAATGGAAATAGCAGTGAATATATGTGAGGAAAACAAATAATATTGATAAAAATTAAGGTTTCATTGGTAGAGGAAAAATTACTTTAAATTGGCATTTTTGGAGAAGGACAAAAAGCAAAATGATACAGGAAAGAGGAGGTTTTTTGGAAGATACGGTTTGCTGAATTAATGAAGGAATTGACTATAGTTGTATTGTTAGTAGTAAGACAAGCTGAAATGTATGAGAATTACAGGCTTCAAAGTTAGAAAGGATCATACACACATGGACCAAACCCGCCTATTCTACAGATAGAGATCACTTATGTACAACAGATATGTTGAAAGAAATAAATAAAAATAGATGTTTTGTATGGCTTTTTCAAATTTAGCTTGTGAGGTAGAGGTAATCTGATAAATCATATGTTCATGCTGTATTTCAATAAGATTTCTCCCCATACTATAAGGGAAACCCCCAATAGTACATAATGTTCCATTTGTTTTGATCATCCACAATGACTTTTTTTAAATAGCAAAACCAAATACCATTATATTCAGTGAAACCTGACATTTCCTTGTAGAAGATTGAAAGGTAACATCCCATTTTTTCCAGAACTACCCCAATCTAGTCTTTTTCCTATGTTCTATAACTCAACAAAACATGCTGTCAGCATCATGGCTGTCCAAGATGTACATACTGGATATACCAATAATACTTCTTTCAAACTCAGCCAGTTGCTGCCATTAAAGTCTAGTACATTATCCTCTAAATATTCTTCACACCTGGCCATGCCTCCTTTTCTTTACTCTGTTCCAACCTAAGTTCCTATCATTGCAAAATACAGGGAAAAAATCACAAGTATATAACTTGATAAATTTTCACATCATTGTTGAACACACACAATACTAGCAGTAGATCAAGAAATTGAATCTTTAATGCCATCATAGAGATCATCTCATCTATTCCATCATTACGTTCCCTACCCAAGGTTAAAATTATTATGATTTTTAACACCATTAGTTTGTCCTATTTTGAGCTTTCTATAAATGAGATTATATAGCATTTTCCCTGTTATGTCAGACTTTGTCGACTTACCATTAGGTTTGTGAGATCCACAGTCACACTGTCACAGCCATAGTTGTTCAATCGCATTGCTAGGTAACATTCCTTTCCCTGGATTCTTCATAATTCATTTGCCCTTTCTATTCTTAATGGATATTTCAATTGCTTTCGGTTTGGAGCGATAACAAAATAATGATGCGAACATTCTTATGTGTTGTTTTTAATGAACATATGCCTGCGTTCCTAATGGGTGTATGCCTAAGAGTGGAATTGGTGGGACATAGGTTATGAATATGATCACATTAGTACACAATAAAGGTACTACAAAGTGGTTGTGTTAAAAGCTTCAACTGGTTCATATGAAAAAGGCAACATTAATATTATCTGTGTTTTTAAATTTAACCATTATGGGAGTTGTGGTTGAATCTCATTGCAGTTTTAATTTATATTTCTCTGATGAACAATAATGTGGAACCCTTTTTCAAATATTTTTACCTATGTAAATATCCTTTTTTGTGAAGTATCTATAAATTATTTTTCTACTGGATTTTCTATTTTTTTCATTAAATGTTAAAATATATATGTATCTGTTGCTGGAAATTTTATGTATGTGTATATATATGATATTAATATGTAATTCCTGTAGGTTGGGATTTCTATATATAATTATGTATTATATTTATAAATACTAGAATGTGGATATTAAATTTATACAGTATACACTCTAAAAATATATATATACACTATGTAAATTATATAATATATAGGGACACCTGGGTGGATTAGTCAGTTAAGCATCCAAATTCTGCTCAGGTCATGATCTCACAGCTTGTGGCTTCAAGCCACGCGTCAAGCTCTGTGCTGACATCTCAGAGCCTAGAGCCTGTTTCGGATTCTGTGTCTCCCGCTTTCTCTCTCTCTGCCCCTCCCCAGCTCATGTTCTCTCTCTCTCTCTCTCTCTCAAAAATAAATAATAAACATTAAAAAAATTAAGGGTGTAAATCATATATCTTATGTGTTTATGTATACTTATAAATATTGAATTATCTGCAATTATATTATTTATATTCTCTTAGTTTCACTATTTTAATGGTGTTTCTAAGAAACAACATTTTAAAATTTTAATGTAATCTAATACATTTCTTTGGTTTTTGTGATGAGCATTTTTTTGTGACTTGTTTCACACATCTTTGCCTACCTCAAAATGAAGAAGATATTCTCATATTTTGCTTTTAGAATTTTTAATGTTTAACTCACATTTATATGGGATT
>CM053573.1:39365176-39625563 GCA_028646485.1 Cryptoprocta ferox
TATTTTAACTGGAAACATGTTATAAATATTAAAAGGCAGCATTATTATTATTACTTCCAGTTAACTTATTTAAATTTTTTTACATATGCTTATCATTTCTTCTATATTTTACTCCTTACAGTTTTATGCTTCTGTTTGGTATCATTTTTCACGTCCCTCAATTTCAGATTCTAGATTGACAGAACTTGTCCCCCCAGAATATTGAGAATGCTATTCCATTCCCTTCTGAAATCATGGTTTCTATTTAAAAGACAGTAATCACTATTTTTTGCAACTCCTTTGAGGAACATATATTTTTTCTTGGGGTACTTTCAAAATCTAATTTGTCTAATTTTTTTTCTCTCTGATTTGAGCAAATTATCTACGATGTGCCTCTACATCTATAATGTGTAGTTTCATATGCTTGAAGACATTCAATAAGTTCTTGATTCTGGGGGTTATCTTTCATTAACTTTTTAAAATAATCACAAATGTTATCTCTTGTAATGTTGCCTTTATCCTATTATCTCCCTGCTTTCTCCTACTGGGACTCCAATTACATGTATGCTTTTATTATTTCATGGTGTACCAGAGGACCTAATAATTAGCCTATTGATTTTCCTGTTTCTTCTATCTCAAGTTTAAACATTTTCTGATGCTCTAGCTTCAAGATAATTAATCTTGTCTTTTGCTATGTCCATTCTGCTGTTAATCTATACAATGTGTTCCTAATTTCAAATACAATTTTTAAAAATTCTCTATAATACCATTTTAACTGAATGGACTGTAATTCTATAAAATTATAACAAATTATTTATTCGTTTTATCTTTTTTCCCTGTTTTTTAAAAATATATTCATAATAGTTACATTAAAGTCTTTGCCTCTTGGGGTGCCTGGGTGGCTCAGTTGGTTAAGCATCCGATTTCGGCTCAGGTCATGATCTCATGGTCTGTGAGTTCAAGCCCCACATCGGGCTCTGTGCTGACAACTCAGAGCCTGAAGCCTGCTGAGGATTCTGTGTCTCCCTCTCTCTCTGTCCCTCCCCTGCTCATTCTCTCTCTCAAAATAAATAAAACATTAAAAAATTTTTTAAAAAGTCCTTGCCTATTAATTTCAATAACAGATTATTTGAGGTCTTTTTTATTATCTGGTTTTGTTTTCTTTACATTATCTGTCACATCTCCTCTTTATTCATATCTTTTTTATTCTAAGTCACATACTGTCTAAAAAATTCTAGAGACTATGGATGTAATTCCCCTTCTTCCCCTAGTAGAAACAATTCGACTCTTCCTCTGTTCAGGTGATCCGATTAGGTGATCAACTGATCACCTCAATCCAATCCAGGTATGATCTGCATGGAAATATAAGTGGCAATTTAGTAATCAATCGTTCATTGATTCTGCTTTATCCCTCTTCTTCATACACAACCCTCCCAGGCATTTGACTGGGTACTTATTGGAGGGTGTTCCGTTTCGTTCTGTTTTGTTTTGTTTTGAATTGTTTTAGTTCCTTGGCTTCTTGATCCCTATAACTTCAATATCTGTGTAAATGTCTTGACTTGGAAACTGCGCACATATTTGACGCAAGCCCCTTGTCTTTAGTGCGATTTTGTTTCCTAAGTGTCCAGAGATGGGAGAAGATTTCATTCAGCCTTTTAAAAATTTACAAATCAAACTTCTAATCACCACCACCATCACCACCACAACCCACCTACCCTCTCACACATAAACAACTCACTCAATAAATGTCTCATCAGGAAAGATGGCCAGGTTCTTGGGCTCCACTATATTCTTTTGTTTGTTTGTTTGTTTATTCATTTTTGGGAGAGACAGAGAGAGAGAGAGAGACAGAGACAGAGACAGAGACAGAGACGAGCAAGGGAGAGGCAGAGAGAGGGAGACACAGAATCTGAAGCAGGCTCCAGGCTCTGAGCTGTCAGCACAGACCCTGATGTGGGGCTTGAACTCATATACCACAAGATCATGACCTGAACTGAAGTCAGACACTCAACTGACTGAGACATCCAGGTGCCCTGGGCTCCAAATTCTATTCCAGCATTCCAGCACACCACCTCGTGTAACAGTCAAAAGCTCAAAATCTCCCTTAGACTCTTTTTTTTTTTTTTTTGAACCTCAAGAGGGTCCATATCCCTAAGATAAGCCCAGTTCTCTGCTTGTGCTTAGGAACAGAAAATAATCCTAAAGTATGGCAATGACTGTCAGATCATTTAGGAAAGAGTCTTCCCTCTATGTATTTTTAACTCCTTTAGTCCTTGTTGATATCACACATTTTGATATCTTTAAAAATATAGTATTCATGGGGCAACTGGGTGGCTCAGTCAGTTAAGTGTCAGACTCTTGATTTCAGTTCAGGTCATGATCTCATGGTTCATAAGTTTGAGCCCCGTGTCAGGCTCCAGGCTGACAGTGGCACAACCTGTTAGAGATTCTCTCTCTCTTATCTTCTCTCTCTGCCCCTCCACCACTCACATGCATGTTCTCTCACTAAAAATAAATAAAAACTTTAAAAAAAAAGGCACAATGCATTAAAAATATGGTATTTGTGAATATTCTTTTATTTTCTAGATACTGTGTGGGAAATATTGATCTGCAAAATACTAATTTTAAAACTTTTCAATAGAGGGATGAATTCTGATGTTTTCTCCTCCTTCTTCTCTCCATCACTATTATCATTTAGTGTTTGTTATGTGCCAAACACAAGGTTAAATGCTTTTCTGTAAGGGTCCCTCGATAATTATAATAACTATTCCTACTTTTTCTATTTATATTTAGAGTAACTCAGGCTCATGGAGGTCTATACAGGTAGGAAGTAATGGCACTTGGACTTTTTCACTGGCCGTATGAATCTAAAGTACATGATTTTTACCATCATAGAACAAAATAATGCTTTTCTCTGTCTCTCTCTCATTCTCTCTCTCTCTCTCTCACTCTGTGTGTATATATAAATATATATATTCAATATTTTGTGTACATTATATATTTAATGTTTTATATGTTTTATATATTCAATATTTTATATGTGCGTTATTTTATATATATTCAGTATATTTCCTAAGAAATCATCTGTACACAGGTTTTGCATCAGAAGAATAGGTTTATGTTCTAGTTCTTGCACTTTAAAGTGTGACCTTGCAGGGGCACCTGGGTGGCTCAGTCTGTTGAGCTGCTGACTCTTGATTTTAGCACAGGTCACAATGTCACAGTTGTGACACTGAGTACCTCACTGGGTCACACTAGATTTGGAGGCTCTTTAAACTTCTCTTTCTCTCTCTCTCTCTCTCTCTTTCTGTCTCTCTATCTCTCTTTCTCTCCCACTACCCCTCCCCGGCTCTCTCTCTCTCTCATACATACACACATACATATATACATAGATAAAATGAAGTATGACCTTGGGCTCAATATTTAACTTTCTTGAATCTCGCTTTCCTCATCTATAAATGGTATAAGTAATACCTCAAATGTTGTAATTCTACAATAGGAGTTAACAATACAGAACATATTTTACACCAGAAAGCACCATAAATACTTTAGTTATAATTTTCATGACAGACATCTTCATTCATATCCTGACAAGCTGTAGGTTGCTCATATCCTTCTTGTAGTCAAGTTCATCACATGCCAATTATACCTAAACCAAACAATCAAGTTGTTATCTGACTGTGCAGGATAACCAGCTAATCTCATTATTGAACTTGGTACATTATGTTGAATTATATACCTTAAGTGTCAAGGAAAGGTCCTTAAATAAGCCATCAGCTGTAAAAGGATTTTAACCTTAGTTGGCTTGCCAAAGACATTTTAATTGATTGCACTGTTCAGTTTGCTGAAACTGCTAACAGGGGCCATGAGAAAATTGAGCTGCCAGTTGTTAAAAGAAATAACAGGATGAAGGGGTGGGGGGAGCAAGTTAGAATATTTTTTTAAAACAAAGACAGATATTATGTTGAAAATCAATCAGGCATAAGTAATGTCTGTACAATATGTTCAGTCTCTATTTGACCGAAATTCATATAACAGAAAAGCATGAAATATGTTTTTTCCCTTTAAACAGCACCAAATATTGGGAAGTTGATTCTCATAGTGATGAACTCTCATGCATTCCAGCCCAGACCCAACTTCTACATCATCGTCAGTTGCAGTTATGTTCTATGTGGTCTAATTACAGGGTTATGTTTATTTATGAAACTGTAGTCTTAGCACACACCCATTTAGTTCACACAAATGTAATTATATGCTCTGTAAGATAACTGTAACTGGGGGAGAGAGAGAGAGAGAGAGAGAGAGAGAGAAGAAAGGGGAAATAGAGGAAGAGATGAGAAAGAGAGACTGGGAAGAGAAATGTCTCTACATTTAATTTTGTGGTTTTTAACTTTTCAAACTATTAACTAAACAAGCCAAAATTAACTATTGCAATTTTCGAGAGTAATTTCGACTCCATGAGATTTTCTAATCTAAACCCCTTACATCTTATTCCACTCTATTTTGAAATGGATAATTGATTCCTTGTGCCTTTGAAAGGATTCTCTTCCCTCTTTTTTTTTTCTTTAATTTGAAACTAATTTACCTTATAAGGAAATCATGACAGGTAATAGTGTTTTCTAAAATCAATCTCAAAAGTTCAGAACACTTCTTTAAGATCACACAGACAGTTATTTCCATATAACCAAGAGTAAATTCCTTATTCTCTATGTGTTTCTTAAATGACTTTGTATTTCCTGTACACTACATATAGACACACTTATATATGTGCTCACAGCCTACACACGTTTAGATATGTCATATACAAAACAAATTTTAAAGCAAGAATCACAAGAAAAATTTGGAACTTTTTAAAAAGGGAGATAAAGTTCCCACAAGACATTCTGTAGTTCTTTAATTTTCCATAAACTGGAATTACTATTTTCACTTATTTTGTCAATTGCCATACTTTTCTGTAGATTATTCAAATTATACTCAATTTTGTTGTTTATTTATTTATTTTGAGAAAGAGAGAGTATGAGTAGGAGAGGGACAGAAAGAGACGGAGAGACAGAATCCCAAGCAGGCTCCGTGCCATCAGCACTGGGCCCAATGTAGGGTTCGAACCCACAAGCTGTGAAATCATGATCTGAGCTGAGATCAAGAGTTGTTCCCTTAACCAACAGAGCCACCCAGGTGACCCCTCAATTTTGATTAAAAAAAAAAAGTGCTGACAGCCATAGCTTATGTATTCCATGTTCTGATCTTTCTGACAATTTCCCTCCTAACTATTCATAGGCCAGTTAGTGGACTCTTCCTTCAAAGGTAAAGTAGAGAATGATATGTGTTACAGCACTTCACCGGTGACTCTTTGTTTACATAATCATCTCTTCCAAACTTCATCTGCGGCATTTGAAGTGAATGTCAAAAAAGTCAAAACCTTTGAAAAATTTTGTAAAATGCAGGAGGTATATCTAATATTTAGGCAATTATATGATATAAACAATATTGTGGAGCAAAATACAGCATAAAATTGAAAAAATAGGACTATAGCAAAAGAATAGTCTTTAATAGTATATAATTCTCAAAGAGTAGACTATCTAATTTTATTTTTTTATTTTTTTTTACATTTATTTATTTTTGATAGAGAAAAACAGAGCACAAGAGGGGGAGGAGCAGAGAGAGAGGGAATCTCTGAAGCAGGCTCGAGGCTCTGAGCTGTCAGCACAGAGCCCCATGCGGGGCTTGAACTCACCAACTGTCACAAACCATGAGATCATGGCCTGAGCTGAAGTCGGGCGCTTAACCCACTGAGCCACCCAGGGGCCCCAATTATCTAATTTTAAATTGACCTTTCTATCCTATGCTTTCTTGTGATTTAATTGGTTTTTAGCATCTCACTAAATGAAATGAAAATAACAATAAAAGTCATATCATTAAACTTTTATATCTACACTTGATCTTAGCCAAATGATTGAGACACAGTTAAAACTTTTATATCTAGCATAGTTCAAAAGACAAATAAGGCTAATACACACTAAGATGTATACAGTGAACCTGTTTATTAATTTAATGATCCCTTTTGAAATTTATGACTTAAAATTTCTTCAATTTGTACCTATAAACTTAGTAATAATTTTCACGAATTGCCCCTCTAACAAGCTTTAAGAACATTTTATGTGCTCGGGGTTGTACTAAACACTAAATACATAACTCTGAGGTATAACAGCTGAACCTCTCATGTCATGGATTTTATCTCCTTGTAATTACAGAATGTTCTTGGGCCTTCTATAAGAAAGAGTAACAAATTAAAGGAACTGGGGGCAAAAGTTGTAGCACATTCTGTGTGGTCTTTTCAGGACTTCAAATAATTCATAAAATCAAGATTGAAGTGGAAATGTCCACTTCAAACTAGGAGTGACTGACTCACCCTGAATTTGATCAATCTATGTGGCATTAATAAAGAAAAAACCTACTTAATGGGGAATTCTAATTAAAAAGAATTGCAACACCTTTTAAGCACATGGACATGGCCATGGACATTTATGTAACCTCCTTTATATTGTTATTAAAATAGTAGATACATTGGTCACGTACAATTGGTTTTTACTCATGTTAATTAGATTTCCTTTTCATTTATTTACTTAGTCATTCAAAAATAATGACTGTAGATATAGCAGGGACCTGAACATGTAGACAGTACTTTCTAAAGGGAAGTGACAGGTGGTCTTTTCCAAAATTAACTACAGCAGTATTTCTGGTCCCTGCTGCTCTTGTAGACCCTCGTCATACTTGCATCAAGAGCTGCAGTTTCTTTCCCTTCCATTGGAAACTGGCTGGGTTTTGTAACTCACGGAATAAAATTCTGCAGCAGTTATGTGCTGTGTGAGATTTAAAACAAAATCATAAAAGGCAAACTAACTTCTCTCCCCACTTACTTTGGAATCCTGAGTCTCCATAGAGGATTCTTGGCTAACCTAACACTGCCAGGCAAGGGAGAGAGCACATATGGATATAATGGAATGGCTGAGGAGTCCCGGTCCCCCTCACTCCAAGGTGTTCAGATCTTCAGGTGTGAGAAATGCAAGCCTGATTTTGAGCCCCAGCCACTGGGTAACTGTCACTGCGTGGGAGATTCTGACAGAGAACCCAGAAGCTAACCCCAGTCAACCTTCAGATTCAGGAGCAAAACAATGATTCTTACTGTATTTTAAGTCATTGCTTTGGAGTAATATGTTATGCATTTGGTAAGTAGAACATGGGAAGAAAATATAAATAAATGTGCCAATGAATACAGAGTATATACAAAAGCAGCAGAGTAAAATAAAGCAATACAAGAGAGATTAGGAGGACCAGATAGTGAAAGTAGGGGTTCACTATTTTATAAAGTGTGCTCAGGAAAGTCTTGGCTTATATGTAGACATCTGAGCAGAGACCTGAAGAGAGGTGACCCTATGAGTATCTGGGGAAAAATATTCTGTCAGAGAGAACAGCAATGCAAAGGCACTGGTGTGATAGTGTGTGGGAGGTATTTGCCAACAATAAGGAGACAAGATGACTAAAGCAAAATAAAGGAGGGTGAAAATAGGAAATTAAGTCTTTGATTATAATCGGAATAAGGATATATAAAAGTATAATTGTTTACATTGTCTATAATTAAGGGAAAAGATAGAAACAAAATATGGTACTAAAGATTCTCACAGTACCAAGACTAATCCAGCTTCTCTCTCTTTGCCAAATTTTCACAATCTACTTTGATTAATGAGCATAACCTCATTTTGCTTGGCTAAATTCAGATTATACCCTATTTGCATACCAATGATTTTTAAACCACACAGAAAACAATTTGCCCTGGTGTTATTCATAACCACTCGAAGGCAAATAAATCATAAAAGACAACTTTTTAAAGCACATGTTGCAAAACATTCATCTTTTAGATCTAATGTTTTAGTAGGATGCCCTAAATTCCAGAATAAATGATTAATCCAATTTGTAATTTGTTTGTGAAATTAATGCTGTCCTGAAAATGTAACCACTGAACAGGAAAAGTATTTTTTATCTGTGACCCAGGTCACCATGTTTCACTGTTGGCAGAGAATATGCTTTTGTCTGGTACTAGTGGAGTAATATAAATTCACATAAACTGTACTTAATGGATTATATTAGTTGACATGAAGCACTGATTGAATCTGGAGTTAGATACAGCTGTCCCATGGGCTGCTGGAAACTTTGGGGAGGTTTTGGACCTAGGAAATGACAGATAAGCTAGATAAACTTCGTGTAGCTCTCTTATCCCCATTTCCATCATGCACACATCCATGCCAGAGGGTATTAGTGACATTTGACTGATCTGTCTGATCTGTTTAGCAGTCATAAAAAGGGGGTTGGGGTGAGTTGCGAAGATGAGAGTGTTAATTACAATGAAAAGAAAGTTAAACCCTGGAAAAAAAATTTGCTAGAATAATTAAGAAGTGATTTAGTGACTGCCATTCATTCAATATAATTCCATCCAAAATCCCAGGTAATCATATGTAAAACAGTGTTTATTTTCTGAGTCTTATAGGACCTTATCTTACTTTTTGATGCAGACAGTAAGTTATCCATGCAGGATGCGACCTTTCTTGATCCCTTTTGTTGTCTTCTTGTAGCCATTTCATTGTTTATGCCACAGTTGTTACATTGCTTCACTAATGAATACAGAGTATATCACAAAGGCAATGACTTTGGGATGTTGTTTGTTTGTTTAGGTTTTGTTTTGTTTTGTTTTCAGAAAATAGCACAAGCTCCTAGGGTTTAGTGGTAGGCCCATCTATCCCAACTATGAGGAAAAGGGAAATTTTAAAGAACATTGTACAAAACCGAGGACCTTTCTTTTCTTTCTGTCTGTGAGAAGCAGTCTGGGACTAGTAGAAGGAACACAACTTTTGTAGTAGACAAAGATTTGAGCCTTATCCCTCCACTTACCATTGGTGTGACTTGGCTCAAGTTATTTGAACCTCTTTAAACCTGTGTTTCCTGAATGCTTAATGGAGATATCTGATACCACTGTAGAAGGTTTAAATGAGATAACATATATAAAATGCTTAATGCAGTACCCAGCACACTTTCTTTACTTGTCCAACTACTTGTTCAACAAATATTTGTTGAACTTCTAGCATGTTTCAGGAACTGGTTTTTGGTGCTAGACATTCAGAAGTAAACAGGCTGTTAGATATCTGACTTCATAAAGTTTATATTTTTATAGATATTTTTAAATGAATTAGTATTGTGTACACTGCGCTATAAGACATAACCCAAGAGGGAGAAGAAGATACTCAGCATCTCTTTCTAACTCTGACATTAATTTGCTAATGATATGTCCATGGGCTTAAATATGAAATGAGGGCAAACATACCTGTATATACGCCTAAAACAGATTTTTTTCTAATTTTAAACTTTTGTATTTCTGAGTTAACAAATACTGAGAGTAGAGTACATCTCAAGTCTATCTTAAAGTGTTAGGAGGGACTTCTGATTCTGGGAATATGGAATAGATGTACTTTTTTCTAGTCATACCACTGCACAGAACTAAAAAGCTGGACATTATATATACATACACATATTTTTAATAACAAATATTTATATATATTATATATTATTATATATTAAATACATATTATATATTAAAGATATATTATATATTATTAAATATATATTATAATTATATATAATAACAAAGAACATATATATACACACATATTTTTAATAACAAACATAGGAAGACTTTAAAAGTTGGAGAGAAGATGGCAGACCAGCTAGGGACCTGAGGACCTTGGGATACAGTGGCGGGTTTTCTGAGTTTCTTTGTGCTTCATATAGCCCAGAGTTGGAGCTGGAGGAGCTGGCAATCTGGAAATGCCAAAGGAAGTAGATAATTTTAAGAAAAGGAACAAAAGACTGATTTCTCTAGCCAAAAGATCAGGGAAGGAACAGCATGGGAAGATAGACACTTTTCAGTAATAACTGCTGTACTCCCACCAAACACCACAGGAAAAAAACAAAACATGTGACTTCAGTCCCACTTACACCAGCAAAGGCCACGTGGGCAACCTAGATATCAACCCTTACCAGACTGTAATGAGACACCCAAACCCCCTCAAGTATTGGTATCAGAAAATGCTTTCTGGGGAACTCATGTACCATGAGTAGGAAACTGATACCAACCCATTAGATGAAAACAACCCCCTTCCCCATCTACTACCAGTATCAACAGAGACCATGGTGGGAGAGCAGATACCCATACTTCCACCTTCACTCAGAAATTATGACACAACTCTCCCCATTCCCACTAGAGTATTTTTGGGCAGGTCCTGTATCCAGTAAGAAAGTAGAGAGTTAGGACATTCACTACTGCCTTTTATGGCATCAGTGGAAGCCACATGATGAACTGTAACAAGTCATTCTAACTCTTCACAGCCAGTGGGAAATCAATAAAGGCATGTTGGAGAGTGAAAGCTGTCATCCTCACTCATCAGTGAGAAAGAACATACCTCTCTTCCAAGAGTCAATGGAAGCCCAATGGGCAAATTGGGCTTCTATTCCTACCTAAGAGTACTGAAGCTACACTCTTCATTCCTTGCTGGAACAGTGTGAGAAGTAACCAGCTAAAACAAAGGGCTTAAATAAGAGTCAGAGCTCCATAACATAATATGGAAACTGTTCAGGTTTTAATATAAAATCACTTAGCATACCAAGAGCTAGGAAGATCAGACTGAATGAAAAACAAGAATATAATCAAAAGATGTCAACACCAAAAGGACAGAGATGTTAAAAAGATGGCAAGTAGTTTAAAACATCTATCATAATATGCTTCAATGAACAATTCTAGACACAGTTGAAACAAAGGAAAAAATAGAGTCTCAGCAAAGAAATACACTACATGAAGAAGAATCAAATAGTGCTTTTGGAACTGAAAAATAAAAAAACTTAAATAAAAAATTCAATAGATGGATTCAACAGCAGAATACAGGAGGCAAAAGAAAGAATTGGTGAATTGATAAAGAACATTAGAAATTATTCAATTTTAACAACAGAGAGAAAATAGACTCCAAAAACAAAATGAATAGAGCCTCAGGGACCTGAGTGAGTATAAAAAAATCTAATGTCTGTCCTTGGAATCCTAGAAGGAGAGGTAAAAGAGGGTAACACTGAAGTACTTAAATTAATAATGGCTGAAAACCTATCAAACTTGGCAAAACACATCAACCTAGGAGATTTAAGATGAGCAAACCTCAAAGAGTATAAATTCAAAGAAATACACCCCAAAACACAGCAGAATCAAATCTCTAAAACTAAAAACAAAGAATATATTTTAATAGCAGGTAGAAACAAACTATAAGGAAAATACAATTTAAATGACAAGGAGTTTCTCATCCAAAACCACAGAGTCCAAATGGGAGTGGCACAAGGTTTTTCAATTGTTGAAAGAAAATAAATCTAAACCCACAATCTTGTATCCAGTGAGAATATCCTCAGGAATGAAGGGGAGAGGCACCTGGATGGCTCAGTTGGTTGAGCATCTGACTCTTGATTTCACCTCAGGTCACAATCCCAGTTGTCATGTGTTCAAACACAGCATCTGCCCCCTGTGCTGAGCATGGAGCCTGCTTAAGAGTCTCTCTCTCTCTCTCTCTCTCTCTCTCTCTCTCTCTCTCTGTCGGGTGCCTGGGTGACTCAGTCCATTAAGTGTCTGACTCTTGATTTCAGCTCACATTATGATCTCACAGTTCATGAGTTTGAGCCCCATGTTGGGTTCTGTGCTGATGGTGTGGAACTTGCTTGGCTCCCTCTCTCTTCTCTCTCTGCCTCTCCCCTGCTTTCTCTCTCTCAAAAAAAAAAAAAAGTGGGGGGATATTAAGTCATTCTTAGATAAAAGAAAATCAAAAGAATTTGTCACCAGCATAACTAAATAAAATAAAGGCTAAAATGGGGCTCCTGGGTGGCTCAGTCAGTTGAGTGTCCAACTTCAGCTCAGGTCATGATATCACGGTTCGTGGGTTTGTGCTGACAGCTCAGAGCCTGGAGCATGTTTCGGAATCTGTCTCCCTCTCTCGTTCTGCCCCTCCCACACTCGTGCTCTGTCTCTCTCTGTCTCAAAAATAAACTATAAAAATTTTTTTTTCAAGAATTTCTAAAAACAGAAAGGAGTGATAAAAAAGGATTCTTGAAATATCAGAAGGAAGAAAGAACACAATAATAAAAAATACAGGTAAACATAATAAATTTTTCTTTCCATCTTGAGTTGTCTAATTGATATTCAATGGTAGGAGCAGAAATCATAGCACTAGGACTTGGTTCTAAATTTCAGTAGAGGTAATAAATTCAGGCAACTATATTACAAAAATCTATATAAGCAAAGGGACATAGAGGGAAATAAGTTTTCTAAACTTTATTCAAATTGGTAAAATGATAACACCAATGAGCCTATTTAATACCCTATCACTTTTAACCATGACTTACAACAAGTAATGGAAAAATTAGGCAAAATATCAGAATATCTAGAAAAACTCAATAACACCACCAACCATCAGGATATAATTGACATTTATAGAACCCTCCACCCAAAGACAGCAGAATGCACATCTTTCTCAAGTGCCCATGAAACATATACTAAGATCAACCCTATCTTGGAAAATAAAACAAGTCTCAAATTTTTAAAAGAAAATATCAAACAGGTATATTTTGAAATCACACGGAATTTATTCTCTGCCACAATTGTATCATATAAAAGTCAATACAAAAATTAAGAAAATATTCAAATATCTATAAACCAAACAAGGCACTTCTACAAAATACATGGATCAAAGAGGAAGTTTCAAGGGATTTTTTAAATACACTGTACTAAGTGAAAATGAAAATACAGCATATCGAAATTTGGAGGACACAGCTAAAATAGTGCTGAGATGGCAAATTGTACAAATTGCATACATTAGAAAAAAACAAAAGTCTCAAATCAATAATGTAAGCTCCCACATCAAGAAACTAGAGAAAGAAATATAAAAGAAACACAAATCGGGAAGAAGAAATGAAATGAAGAGCAGAAATCGATGACAGTGAAGACAGAAAACAGTAGAGAAAAATCAGTGAAACAAATAGCAAGTTATTTGAAAAGATCAATGAAATAAACAAACCTCTAGTGAAACTGACAAAAAAGACGGAAGACACAAATTATCAATATTAGAAATGAAACCAGAGATATCATTACAGAAATTGCAGACATCAAACCAATATTTAAAAAATACTGTGTATAACTCCTAACCTATAGATATGACAATTTAGATGAAATGGATCAATTCCTTAAAAAAAACAACTGATAAACCCACCCAGTGTGAATAGCCACGTAACTATTACAGTAATTGCACTGTAATTTGCAAACTACAAAAAAGTAACTCTGGCTGGAGAATTATTTTAGATAATGCAATGAAAATTTTTTAAAAAAATTAACACCTATTCTACATGACAGCTTCCAGAAAATATAGGAGGAAGGAACATTTCTCAATTTTGTCTTGAGACAGAACAAAAATGAGTAATACTGTAGATCGATATCCATCATAAATATTGATGCAAAAATTCTTACCAAAATATGAGCAAATAAGACTCAGCGGTATCTAGAAAGCATTACATACCTTGATCAGTAGTATTTATTCCAGTGATGAAAGGCTGTTTCAATATTTGAAGCTTAAGCAATATAATGCAAAATGCCAACACACTAAAAAATAAAAATTGCATGATCGGTTGATATAGAAAAAGCATTTTACAAAATTCACTCCCATTCATGAAAAAACCCATCAGAAGAAAAGTAGAAATTGAGTGGAACTTTATTGTGGATCTTACTGAAAAGAGCCAAAAACTGAAAACAACCCAAATGTCCTTCAACAAGTGAATAATTAAACAAATCATGGTATGTTATACCATGAAATATGACTCAGCAATAGAAAGGAACAAACTACTGATCTGTACAATAACTTGGATGAATCTCCATAGAATTATACTGCAGGGGAAAAGAACATTCCCAAAAGTTATAAATGATATGATTCCATTTATACAATATTTTTGAAATGCTAAAATTAGAGAAACAGAGGAGTTGAGGGTGAGAGAGATATGGGCATGGCCACAAAAGGTCAACATGAACGACCCTCCTGGGGATACAGATGTTCTGTACTTTGACTTTATCACTGTCAAAATTCTAGGTGTGATATTGTACTAGATTTCAAGATGTCATCATTGAGAAACTGGGTAAAATGTACACAAGATTTTACTGTGTTACTTCTTACAATTGCATGCGCCTCTGTAATTATCTCCAAATTTAAAACTAAAGATTTTAAAAAATAATGAGTGCCAGGATGAACAACTAAGGGAGAAAAACAAGCAATGAATGAGAGTGGCAAACATATTTATCCAAAATATTTTCTTTTTTTTTAAGTTTATGTATTTATTTTGAGAGAGAGAGAAGAGAGAATGCATAAGCAAGGGAGAGGCAGAGAGACAGAGAGAAAGAGAGAGAGAGAGAGAGTATACCAAGCAGGCTCCGACCTGTCAGCATGGAGCCCAACATGGGGCTCTGAACTCACTGACCATGAGATCATGACCTGAGCCGAAATCAAGAGTCAGATGCTTAATGAACTGTGCCACGCAGACGTCCCTGTTCAAAATATTTTCTAAAGTGATACAAATCAAGAACAGTAATTCAAAATGGCAGAGTTCTCAAAGGATAGAAACCAAAAAAGCAATGTATGTTTTGTATTACTTTGTTCAACATCACATAATGAATAGGTGATTCTAACAACCTGAATTTTTTTTGAAAAAATGAATTATTTATATGACTTTTCTTATAGAAAATGAAAGCAAAATTTCAATGGTAAATTTATTTCTCTACTTTACATGAAAGTTATAGTTAATTATATGGACAAAGATTAATTATTATTTCAAAAAGTACATAAAGACTTCCATTTTTAATGTAAGATAATTAAGCATTATTAGGATAACTCCCAACTGAGACATATGTTCAAAAGAAATTACTACTATTAATATAAAAATACAATTGAGACATATATAATTATTGAAACTAATGCCAGAAATTATTTTCTTTGAAAGTTTCTATCTTGGGGCGCCTCACTGGCTCAGTCAGTGGAACACATGACTCTTGATCTTAGGGTCATGAGTATGAGCCCCATGTTGGACATAGAGTTTAAAATAAAATTTTAAAAGAAAGAATTAAAAAAGGAACTTCCTATTCCTATCTATCTATCTATCATCTATCTATCATCTATGATATATTTATTTATCTATCTGCAAAGGAACAGTATGAAACTAAAAGTGTAAAATAAAAGTGCTAAGTCAATGCAAAGGTTTGGGCCAAGTTTATTGACAACATTCTTTATCTACAACATGAAATGTCACCATCAAAGTTAATTTTACTGCAAGGATAAAAAAGTTAGTCCCTACTTCAGAAAAAAACATTTCCATATAAGAAGAAAATCTACAATTTTCATATATTAGAGGAAGTTTTTCTAATTTGACGCAAATAGAGATAGTAACAAATATACAAAATATTTTAAAATACAAATTTTTTGCTTACACTACTATTTATACTTTATTCTGCATTCAATAACTAACATTTAGTCATGATTTTTTAAGATTTTTGATACTGTGCAGTCCACCAAATATGCAAAGTAAAAAAAACTCAAGAGTTTCAACGGCTCATGGATGGAAACAATTTCTATCTATTGAATTATTTTAATAATTAAATTTAATTCTGAGAATGATGTAGTAATTTTGGCAATGTTTAAACAAGTCCAATGCCCTTAGGAATAGTATGGAGTTTAAATGGAATGAGAATCAACAAATGTATTATTTACTAATTTATTATTTATTTATCAGCATCTTGAAATTTGAAGGTTAATTGATGAAATTAATTAACTGATGGAATTCCCTCAGTATATTCTTGAGGAAACTAACACTCAAATCTCACAATTAGTGTGTCCCAGCATCAGGACAAAAACTTAGATGTCTAAGTCTTTTTTTTAATTTTTATTTTTTGGTAGGCTTCAGGCCCAGTGCAGACTCTAACATGGAGCCCAACATGGAGCCCAGGGTGGGGCTTGAACTCACGACCCTGAGATCAAGACCTGAGCTGAAATCAAGAGCCAGATGCTTAACCGACTGAGCCACCCAAATGCCCCTAGATGTCCAAGTCTTAAGCCAAATAAGAAATCTTACCACCTAGCAAAAATGTAATGATGTTTAACAACGCTCCCTATTTAACACTGCAGTATGTAGACCTTAGGTTTTGCACAGCCATAGGTAACTAAGGTAAGTGTCCTGTAGTTCTATTATTTCTTTTAGTTTAACAAGTCCTAAACTTAGAGAATATGATTACATAGCATCTACTACAGTGCTTAATAGATAACTGGTTCTCATTTTTTGCTGAACATCCCTCTCTGTACATTTTTGCCTCATTAATATGTTATTGTGTTCATCACATCTTTCTGTTCCCCTATGGATACTGAATTCATTGAAGTCAAAGACTTCATCTTACACAGATTTGCATTCTTAACACTTACACAGTATTTGGCTTTTGGTAAGAACTTAAAACAGGTGTATTAAAAGAAGTTACTATACTAAGGAGAGGCACAGAGAGGGACACGGTTTACTATTTATTGAATTGTGCCTTATCAAGTTAAGATTTCTTTCACTCAGTATGCTTCCCAATAGCCTGAAATACCTATAAGTCAGGGATGAGCCAAGCCGCCATTCTGGTACCACATCTTTTCTTAAACATCTCCATAAAGATTGGGAGAAACTAGATGATCAATAGTTCTCTAATGTTTACGAAGAAGGTGAAAGACTGGATTAAAAGAATAAGGTCAGGTTTGAGTGTTGATCAATAATAGGTCTTTTTTACAAAGCATTTATTATTATATTTTTTTCATTTGAGCAAGGTAATAATTATCACCTCATCATTGGTTTCTTCTATCACTGCTTATAAGTACACGCTTTAATCTGGTTCCTTAATTAATGCAGATAAAGACAACGGGTTCCTCAGATAGGGATGTGAGTGCTGAAGTGTGCTTCTATTCCAACGTGGTGTAAAGAAGCATAGTATAGGGAGGAGGAAAAGCATACAAATAAGAAATGTATGTGTGTACAGCTTCTCCCCTTTTAGTTGGTATGTGTCTGTGGGAGAACTGTAATATCTTACTTGAGAAGGTGAACATTCATGCCTACAAATGAACCATTAATGCTTGCAGTAAAAAGATGTGAGTTCAATCCTGAAAGAAGGTAGTGTTCCTGTTAAAAAACTGAATATTCTTTGCCTGAACTGGGATAGAGAGTGGACAGGTCCAGACAGATTCATAGTAGTCCATACACCAAAAAACAGAGGAATAACAAAGATTCTCTCTCTCTGCCCCTCCTTTCCAGCCTCATATTAGGCTCCTCACTGTCAGGGCCAAGACTGCTTGGGATTCGCTCTCTCTTCCTCTCTGCCCTTCCCCTGTGCTCTCTCTCTGTCTCAAAATAAATAAACTCTAAAAAAATTAAAAATAAATAAAAATGAAAATATTCTCCTTATATTTTGGTTTCCTCAGTTTGATTATTATGCTTTTGGGCATGATTGCTGTTATCTTACTTCTGTTTCATTGAACATTTTGTATGTGTAAATGCATGTACTTTACCATATTAAAAATGTGTCAGCCATCATTTCTTTAAGTATTTACATTTTGTTACTGATTATCTTTTTCCTCTTCTTATGGGGTATGGGGTAGGCCTTTTGTTATTTTCTAACAATTCTCAAGGCTCTCTCTATTTTTTAAAGCTTTTTTCTGGGTCCTTCTATTTTTTGCATTGATTGATTAAATTATTTTGCCTTATATTGAAGTTTCCTCCAACTCTTTCTTTTGCTATGTCTATTCTTCAGTTAAATGTACCTGGTAAATTATTTTTCAAATATTATATTTTTCACTTCTAGAATTTCTATTTAGTTTTTTTTTATAGTTTCTATTTCTCTGCTGAGATTTTCCTTCCTTTCACCTATTACCAACTTATTTTCTTTTATACCTTTTTTGGCTAACTCTATTATTTGGTTAATATCAAGATACATTTATATTTATTATCTGTGTGAGAATGGGTCACACTTTGCTATTTCATCATAGGTCAAAGGTCAGACCAATTTAATTGCATTATGGACATTGTTGTACATTCTGTTTGTTGAAGGAGACACTTAACTTGGTTGTAATCAAACTACAGGTCTATCTTCAGGGCACATACTAAAATATCAGCTCAGTGCTTTCAGCTTTGGCTGAGCTGTTCAGAATCTGTTTCATGAACTTATGTGTAATTCAGGCCAGAAAAGTTGACTGAGTTTATACGAGAATTGAGACTCTGTTTCAGTTTTCTTATTTCTAGGATTCCTTCCTCATTTTTCAGTCCCTGTGACTGCCTCAAACTAAAATATTTGAGTTTTAACGTCAAAAAGACTTAAGTTTTCCCTCGGAGTTCTAGGGGAACTCCAAGGCACAGATGAGACATCACCTTAGCAAAAGTTGTAAAATACTCACACAGAGAGAGAGAGAGAGAGAGAGAGAGAGAGAATAAAGTGACCTACTCCAAATTATTTATTTCCCTTGCTGTCAGTTTATGGTTGCTCTCCACTCTTTTTTGTATTTTGTAAACAGTTTATACTAGTCATCTGGAGGAGAGGCAGTCAAATACAAGTCGCTTGGCCATTGCCTAAAGCAAAGTCTAAAGATAAATCGTTTTAATATTAAAATAAACTTGAATATAAGCAAAAAAAATAAAGTTTAAGATCATCTGGTAAAACTGGAGTGCAGAGTCAGTCAGCTATAGCAACGGATGTACAAATCTCCAAGCAGGCTAACTAGATCTTGATGTTGATCTAGACAAGACCGTCCTGCTATTCATATAATATACTTGGATTTTTATGTAAACCCCAAAACCTTATGGAACTTGTTTTTCAAATTTTCAGAAATATGTACTTACTATCTCTTTGAAAGACAAAAATTCAAACCCTTGGAAAAGACAAAAAGTTTTTAAAACTAACTTCTCATTCTGACAGTTATACAGAATTTTGCACCCCATATTTCTTAATAAATAATACATTTTTGAGTTTTTCTGCATTTTCAGTAGCACGGTTGTAAATTATTTTTGGAAAGGATTGTTTCAGTGGAGAGATCATTTTTTTAAAAAAAAAAGTAAATACTGTGGCATAAGTGAAAAAGCCGATGAATTCAATTTTTATGTCTTAAATACAAGACAATTTATATTCAAAAGAATTTGAGAAAGCATACATTTTGTTGATTTGCTGAAGGTGGTTTTTTTTTCCGCTTGTTATTTTTCTCTGGTAGTTTTACCAAGTCTTTTCCTTGAAATTTTGCACATGACTTCAAGTCATGACCCCATCATCTGCCTAACATAGACTTTTCAGGGAAACTTCATTTCTAAAAGGGAAGGTCTTTTGCGACTTGAGATAAAAGAGGGCATGGGGCTTTCATTTCTTTGAGTTACTTATTTGGAAAGGAGAAAGTGCAGACAGTTTTTAACCAATCATGCAGAATTATGCATTTTGTGTGTTCTCACTCAGAATAAGCTACAGTTTCTGTATCACTTTGAGGAGATGAATGTTGGACCTTGGATTAGCAAAGCCAACAGAATCCTTTACAGTATTGTTTTTTTAAATTCCTGCTGAGGCTTCCTGCAGAAGACTTTCTGACCCACATGTTATACTGGCTACGTTCATCATTTACTCTTCATTCTGTAAATTTTACAGAATTTAAATTTACTTGGATGGTTTCATTCCTTAATGGCTATGATTGACTCAGGTAAAAACACTGCATCACTGAAAAATATTGAAATTAAAATCAAGACCATAGTTTTGTAATTTACTTATTTAACATCATCTTCAGTGAACTCACCTTGGACCGGGCACCATGAATATACTGACTACTGAATAAGAATGTCCCTATCTTGAGGAACTTCTAAAAATTATGTGGTCATGTATATATTCTATTTACTCCTCTAATATTTTTTCTTATTAATTTTGATTCAAGTATTCTTTTAATTTAATTATCTTTATATTTTTCCTTTTGTACTCAGGTTCTTTGGAAATAAAACTTGCACAAGATTGTTAAATACTTTGATAATAATGGTCATTTAAAAAACCAAAGCTTTTCATCTTTTACTAAAATGAATGAATTTTCTTAAAGTAAGAAAAAAGCAAACTAAAACGTATCTTAGCTGTCATTTCCTTAATTCAGTGTTTATTTTTCTCTTAAAGAAAGAAAAGGTATGAGTTTAAAATGAATACCATTTACAATATATTTGAAAGCCATGGCCAACACTTAGCTTTCCAAAAATTTTGCAGTGATATTAGAGCAATTCCTCATTTATCTGACAGTCTTTGCTAGAAATGAGTCTTGCAGATATTTTGATACTTATTTCTTTTTTTATATATTTTTTAATGTTTGTTTATTTTTAAGAGAGAGAAAGAGAGAGAGCAGGAGTGGGGGATGGACAGAGAGAGAGGGAGACACAGAATCTGAAGCAGGATCCAGGCTCTGAGCTGTCAGCACAGAGCCTGATGCAGGGCTTAAACTCTTGAGTCACGAGATCATGACTTGAGGCCAAGTCAGACGCTTAATAGATTGAGCCGCCCAGGTGGCCCAATGCTTACTTCTTCACATGGCCAAATAATCTATCTGTCACCATTGTTGACAAATACAGATTGACAGTTTTTAAAATATTTTATTGTTAATTCAGGCCCTATAAATATAACAAACATCCATTATAGTTTATATTTAGAACATTCTGCCAACTTTCTAATGTTTCATGGTCAGACTGTCTCACGTCAATGATCATTTTGGTGACTGTGTGGGCTTTAATAGATTTTTCAGCTTTTATTCTTTTAAGGGATATAAAACTGGTCAACAGTGATTGCGGAAGATTTAAAAACAGAACAGAACAAACAACCAAAAAAATAAGATTCATAGCTTCCACCCAACGAAGAAAAGATCATGATTTAAGAATAGAGGAGAGAGGACATCTTTTGTTACAGATATGGATGAGAGTTAACATCCCTCTTCCATAGCATATTTGTCTTGATTATAAGTGAAATAAATTCTCATTTTATAACATTTACATAATGCATTCATCAACAGAAAAAAAAAACTTCTTAAAAAACATTACATTATTACCAGGCTGAGTTAATGTTTTAGAATACTTGCTTCTAGTTAGCATAAAGAAATCTGTATCATATATTTTCGCTACACATTAACATAAAACATTGAGCTTCTTTCCATTTTTATAGCTCTATGGAGGTATAATTAACGTTCAATAAACTGCAAATATTTGAAGTGTATACTGTGATGAATTTTGATACTTGATACAACTACAAAACCATGAAGACAGTGAAGATACAGCACATCCGTCATCAAAATTTTCTCACGCACTTTTGTATATCCTCCTTGGATCCCTGTCCACAAGTTAGGTTTTCCATCCATCGTCAAATTACTACTAATATGCTTCCTATGACTATAAATCAGCTTACATTTCTTATAATTATTATGTAAATGGAATCATACAATATGAACCCTTTGTTGTATGACTAAAATTTTTGACATTTTAATAGGTGTGTAGTAATATTTCATAACAGCTTTCATTTCCCTAACAACTAATAACGTTGAACATCTTTTCATGTGTTTATTTGCCATCCATTTATTTTTTTGGAGGTGTTCAGATGATCTATGTGAATATTTTTATTGTAAGTGACATAAAAAGGTCTGTTTTCTTATTATTGCTTCTGGAGAGTTTATTATATATTCTGGATACAAATTGTCAGATATATAGTTAGAAAATATAATTAGAAAATTTCTTCTGCCATACTATGGGTTGTCTTTCTATTCTCTTAACCATGTCTTTTGAAGAGCAGAAATTCTTGGGTTGCTTGGGTGGCTCAGTAGGTTAAGCTCCTGACTTCGGCTCACATCATGATCTCATGGTTCATGACTTCAAGCCCTGCAAGAGTCGCTGTGCTGACAGCTCAGAACATAGGCCTGCTTCAGATTCTGTCTCCCTCTCTCTGCCCCTCCCCCACTAGCACACTATCTCTCTTTCTCAAAAATGAATGAACATTAAAAAAAAAGAAGAGCAGAAATTCTTAATTTTAATGAAGTCTAATTTATCAATTTGTTGTCAGTAGTGCACTTTCAGTGCTGTAGCTAAGAAATCTTTGCCTAATCCAAAATCACAAAGATTTTCTCCTATATTTTCTGTCAAAAATGTGTTAGTTCTTGGTCTTATGCTTAGATCTATGATTGATTTTGAATTAATTTCTGTATATGATGTGAGATATAGACTAAAGGGCTTTTATTTTTGTTTTTGTTTTGCATATAGATATCTAATTTTTCTAGCACCATTTTTGAAAAGACTATTTATTCTTTATCCATTGAACTGACTTTGTACTTTTGTTGAAATCAACTGACCACATATCTGTGAATCTATATTTGAACACTCACTCAAGTGTTGAATATGTTGGGTGATGTTTCCTGCTGTCGTTGGGTGATGTGTTCTATACCTGCCAATTAGGTCATGTCGGTTGATAGTGTTTTTCTAGTCTTAAATCCTTACTGACTTTGTCTGCTTAGTATAACAATTATTGTGAAAGGTGCATCGAAAGGTATTTTATATTGTGAAAAGGTGTTGAAATCCTGTAGATTTCTCCGTTTCTCTTTATAGTTCTATCAGTTTCTATTTCATATATTTTGATGTTTTGTTTTATTTTAATAATTATTGTGAATTGTCAGACTTATCACTATGAAATCGTGTTCTTTATCCCTAGTAATATTCTTTGATAAGTAATCTATTTTGTCTGATATTAATATAGGCACTCCTACCTTCTTTGGATCAATTAGATAGATAGATAGATAGATAGATAATAGATAGATTTACATATAGATATAGATATAGATGGGGATATAGATAAATATAATCTCCCATTCTTTTACTTTTGACCTATCTGTATCTTTATATTTGAAGTGGGTTGTTTTTTTTTTTATAGATAGCATATACGTGGATGTTACTTTTTAAATCCTATCTCTCTCTCTCTATTTTTTCGTTGAGGTATTTAAACCATTTGTTTTTGATGTAATTACTGAAAAAATGGGCTTATATCTACTGTTTTGTTGTTTTTATTGCGTCTGTTTTTATTTTTTCTTTCCCTGCTTCCTTTGAGGTTGAGAACTTTTTATAATTCATTTTATCTCCATTGTTCTTATTACCTATAACTTGTATCTGAATAATACATATAATAAAACGTACAATTATTTTATTTTAATTATTAGCAGGCGCCTTATAGTTTTGTTTGTTCATTGTAGTACTTTAAATAAATGTTATCCCACCTCCTGTCTTGAATTTTTTTTCTTGCACTTTTACTGTTATTTTTTCCTTTTTCCCTTTTGTATAATGTGTCCCCAACACCCCAGCCAATTTTAAGCAGTGTGAATATGGCATCATACCTTGGTGTCATTGTCTTCATGTTTCATGTTCTTCAAGTTCATTGAACTTATTAGCTCTTCTCTCTTCTTCAGTCACTCCAATTATAGTTATGTTAGGATGCTTGAAGTCATCTCCTCGTGCAATTTTCATATTTTTTCCAGTCTGTTTCGTCTCTTTATTTCATTTTGGAGAGATTCTATTTCCACATCTTCAGGTTCACTATTTGGTTTTTTTTTTTGAAATGTTTAATATACTGTTAATTATATTAGTTGCATTTTTTATTTCAGACATTATAGCTTCCTTCTCTAGAATTTGATTTGGGTCCTTTTTATATCTTCTATTTTGCTGCTTACCACCCTCAATCTTCCATTTGCCTCTTTAAACATGTTGAATATAATTACATTAACTGTTTTAATGTCCATGCCAACAAATGCTATTATTTCATGGATTTCTAGATTGATTTTTATTCTCCTTATAGGTGGTATTTTTCTGCTTATTTTCATGTCTGGTAATTTTTATTATAAATTTTATGTTGTTCAGTGTATATATTCATAAACATGCATTTCCTATAAACATTCTTTAGCTTTGTGATGAGATGAAGTTCAGTCCCTTGGAGACAATTTGATACTTTTGAATCTTTTTTTTTTTTTTTAATTTCTTGGGTAGGATCACAGCAATCATTAGTCAGTCTAAGGCTAATTTTGTCTTGCTACTTAGGTGATATCTTTCTGAATACTCTAACTGGTGTCTTATGAATCATAGATCTTTTCCACTCTGGTTCATGGGAAGACAGGTTTCTGTCATGTGTGAGTTCCAGAAGTTATTCTTTCCTATGCTTTCACATGACTCTTTCCTCAGACTCAGGTATTTTCCTCATAGACATGTACTTTTCAGTATTCAGCTGAAGTCAGATATCTGGGGCTCTCTCTTTGCAGCTCTCCCCTCTTAAGCATGCTGCCGATGAAACTATAGCCAACTTTGGTTTCCTCGGACTTCCAATTCTGTCGTTCACTTCAGGGGAATAGCCAGTCTCTGCCTTGATTCCCCTTCCTTGCCATGTCACCTGGAAATTCTTTCCTAACAGTAAGCTAGGATAACTGTAGGGCTCACCTGTTGTATTTTCTCTCTTTCAAGGATTACTATTATTTGCTGCCTGATAGCCATTACCTAAAAACTTTTTTTTTCACATATGGTGTATTATTTGAAGTTGCTTCTTGCAGGAGGATAAACCCAGTCCTTGTTACTCCATCTTGGTCTAAGGGCTTTCATTAAGTTATTTAAAGGATTACTTTTAATGGTTTAATGCATTCAATGAAAATAAACCTTCATTTAAATATGCCTTTAATTATTCCCCACTTTTAGACTTTTAATCTTGTAATGAAATTTTTGTCTCTATAACATCATAATTGGTATTTTTGTCAATACATTTTATTATTCATCTCAAGCTGTTCTTCCAGTTAATTGTTAGAAGTAAATATTACTAGTCAAAATATATAAATGTTTTAAGTGCTTGGATGGATTTTACTTCCATTTTCAATAATGTTTTAAAATACTGCCTTTCTAAATAGCCTTTATTACAGCTAAAAATGGAACTGTATTTCCAAATTAGCATCAAAATGGAGTTCTCATAGCATGAAACCTCTAAGACATATATAATTGTTATTTCATATTTTGAAACACTTTGAAGTTTTATTGAAAGACTTCAAAATGATAAAGAAGAAACTACCTTTCTTTACTTAAGGAATATTTCAGGTAAAAACATTTTGTCTTACATGTGTATGTAAACAAGGACAATAGAAAACAAACAAAACTTAGAATACATGATGTTTGCAATAAGAAAACATTGTTTTGAAAATTCTGAAATAATTGATTTATGAAACCTAAATATTTAAGAACACAATTCAAAGAGAATTCATGTTGTATGAAAAATTAAAATTTCTATCTCTTTAAACTACTTAAGATTCAGCATTTTGTTTCTTGTAGTAAACATTTCCAACTAATAAAAAAGTTGAAGTCTGACAGGTGAACATTGAGGATGACAACTTACAGTGTCTATAATAATCATATTTCAGGGGTGCCTGAGTGGCTCAGTCAGTTAAGCATCCTACCGGTTTAGGTCATGATCTTGCAGTTTGTGAGTTCAAGTTCTGCACAGGGCTCTGTGCTGACAGCTCAGAGACCGGAGGCTGCTTCGAATTCTGTGTCTCCCTCTCTCTCTCATGCTCTGTCTCTCCCTGTCTCTCAAAATCAAATAAATAAATAAATAAATAAATAAATAAAAATTTTTTAAAAACAAAAAAAGTTAATTTTTTAAAATTTATATTTCAACTGCCTTCAATAATGTAAAATTAAATCGGTTATAATTTTGTTATTTATAGAAATAAACTATCTGAAACAAAGAAACAGTAATTTATCTTTCAATATTTTTTGAATCAAAAATAGCAGTTTGCGAAATGCCACTAATTAAGGCAAGGTGAAGATGAATATTGGAAAGGATGCCATAATTAGTGGTATGAATTGAGAAAAAATAATTTCTTCTTCGGAAAAGGATAGATTTCATAGAGTATTTTTTACAAGTAGGTAATCATATGATTTTTGAGAACAGTAGAGAATTCTAGAACTTTGTACTATAAAGCTGCAAAAAGATGATTTATCACTGAAATTTAAAGAAAAACATTTTATTTTTCAAGCTAAGAGAAACACTTCAATTACAAAGGATAAGATTATTTTTAATTAATTTTTATTTATTTAATTCAGTCACCCCTTTGTCTATTCAATTAGTTGACAAATCCTCTTTTCATGATCTTCTTTTTGTTTCCTAGCAGCCATGTCTCCATTCTGCTGCAGAGACATTCTCTAGTCTCCCCACCCCCTGCCTCACCCCCAGGAAAAAAAAGAAAAAGAAGCATTAACTGAGACTCAGCCCCCAGCCACCTAAGCAAGAAGGTCTCTGAGGAAATTTTAATCACACTCTGGCCATCAAAAAACAAGATCTACAGGAAGCAAAGATATGTGGCAACCCTGTGTTTTCCAGCTTGAACTGCTTACCCACCTTCTCTTAAGAAACTATTGGGGTTAATCTTGTCATTCTTCACTTTCTGATTCTCCTTAGTCTTTGGGGAGACCCAAGACACCTCTGCCATCCGTCATCGAGTGAACTCCCATCCCCACACTACACTGTACATCCATTAATCTCCTCTAATCTCTTAACTCCCAAGCCCTGCAAGTGTGCCCTTTGCAAAGCACCTTCTGTCAACAGCAGAGCACTGATATGCTCTAGCTCTACTCTGAATGTTGCTTTTTTTCTAATTAAAACCTGCCTATTGTATGAACAGTATCATTTCCCCACAGGTTTCTGGAGACTTTTTGCCGTCTCAAGGCTTCACTACTAATATTTTCCCCTCCTTTTTCTGTATACAATTTCTCAATTATTACAAGTCCTTCCCATTTGTCTTTCTAAAAGTATACAAACACAAATTGACCTCCACACTCCATCCCCACCCATCCTACCTTAGTTATAAGCACACATCTCTGCTCCCCATTAAGTAAAACATATTGAGACAGGTTTTGTGGACAATTTTGCCACTTTCTTACCTACATTCTTTTTTCACACCACTCAGATAGGGTTCCCAGGACTTCTATTCCTCTGAGTCTGTCCTTTGTAAAATTGTCGAAATCACAGTTAACTCCTGGAAACATTTTCTTCCTTTCAATCCCTAGTTTTACTCTCACCTCTCCTCTGTCTCCTTTGATAGACCCCCTCCCTATTCAATCTCAAATGTTGACATGTTCCAGGGCTTCATCCTGAATCCCCTGCTCTGTACATCTAGACTTTAGTCACTATCCTTATGTGATTTCATCTAAACCTGTAACTTCAAATACCATCATGTGAGCCCATCTTCTCAGAACACCAAATTGGTTTTTCCACAGGACTACATATTTCCACTTAGATTTCTAATAGACATTTTGTACAATTCTGGAAAAATATAATTCTTTGTTTTTTTTTTTATTTTTACCCTCCAAAATGCTTTTGTTGATTTTTTTTTCAATTTTACTAAACACCAACTGAATACCTCAAGTCAGAAATCTCATATTATTTTTGATTTATATCCTTCTCTCAATCTTATAACCAACCCAATAGCAACTCTACTTTCAAAATATATTCTGAATCCATTCTCTTCACAATACTTCCAGCTACTACCACTACGTCCACAGTATGTGGTTATGTGTATTGTGCAATGGACAAGGACACCCAGCCAGAGGGTAAGTCTGTGTGAAAAATTAGCCCATACTTTATTTGCTATATTGGAGTTGGGATGCATTGTCATCATCATCTATCCCCATCATCATCATTTGTACAAATAACTTTGTTATTGGCAAATCTTGCAATGAAAGGAACACCCTTTGCAAAATATACAAAGGAGACAGACTAGGTAACCACTGATATTGCTCTTCCCCAGACAACTAATTAGTCTTCTAATTTTTCCTCAATACAATTTCCCTATTAGAGCAATACAATGTATTTAGCAGCCAAAATAAATAATAAACCAGAACCATGTTCTCATTGGCTTAAAATGCTTGCCTAACTTACAAAGTTCTAAATAAATTGTACCTTGTTTACTTATGCAAGCTTATCTGGCACCACTTTAGAGATATTTGGCACATCACTTTACACAAGTCTGAGTGTGTGTTTCCTTTACTTCTCACACAGAACACTTCACTTCTGACACTTTTGATCACCAAATGAGTGAAAATTTTTCTTCACGGTAGTCACTTCTCTGCAATACCAGCTGGATGTCCTGTAATTTAACCCAATTTTTAACTGGAAATAGTGTCAGATCCCACTGGTTAAAAACTCAGTCCCATAAGACTGATCTCACTTCACTTAAGAAGCCAAAGACAAGCATTAGGTACCTGGGTTATCCATAACTTCTGTCTGATTTGGCTACAGATTGAAGACTCCTACAACACCCTTCTCAGGTTTGATTAATTGGCTGCAGCTGCTCTGACTTAGGGAAACAGTTATGTTTACCAGTTTATTAAAGGATATGACAAAGGATACAGATAAACAACCAGATGAAGGCATACATATGGTGAAGTCTAGGAAGGTCCCAAAGGAACTTGTATTCACATGGGGTTGGGCACATCACCCTCCTGATATGGATGTATGTTACAACCTGGGACCTCTCTGAACCCCATACTATTGGGATTTTTATGGAGGCATTAAATAGGCAAGATAGATCATTAACTCCATTTTCAGCTCTTATCCCCTCTAATGAGGCTGAAAACCTCAAACTTCTAATCATGGCTTGGTCTTTCCATGACAAGCCTTCATCAAGGAGCCCATCCAAAGTTGCCTTCTTAGAACAAAGACACTCTTATCATCCAGGAAATGACAAGAGTTTCAGGATTCCTGGGTCATGGAGAGGGTCAAAGACCAAATATTATAACAAAAGATGTTCTTAGTGCTCTTATCATTTAGGAAATTACGAAGATTTCAGAAGCTCTGTGTCAGGAGCCAAGAGCAGAGCCCAATATGTATTTTTCTATTATCTCACAATAAGGGACTTTGTTTTAGTCTTCTTTTTTTCTTGGGCATATTTCCATCTGATTCACTTGTGGTTGGCTTCCTCTTATCATGTATAACCCAGTCTGATGATCACATCCTTAAGGCTTTCTCTGAGGATCCAAACTAAATAGCTTTTTTTAAATGTGTTGCAGTTATTTATTAATAATTCATTCTTCATTTGTCATTATATTTTATTGTTTAATCTATTTTTCTCTTCTCTAAGATATAAGTCTCTTGTCTGTCATGTTCACTGCTATTTCCCAGCATGTTGAATTGCATGTGGCCTTTGATAAATACTTGTTCAATGGTTTTCTGAATATTTAAGTACTGTTCAGCAAGTCACAGTGAGAACCTGATTTCAACTCAGGTCCTGAGCTCACAGTTCTTGAGTTCAAGCCCCACATCAGACTCACTGCTGTTAGCACAGCCCACTTCAGATCCTCTGTCCCCCTCTCTCTGCCTCTCTCACACTTGCAGTCTCTCAAAAATAAATAAAATATTTAAGAGAAAATATAGAGTGAGGTACTGATTGGTGATCTCTTTATCCTGTTTTCTCACAGCTCCACATTTTTAAAATAGGTGATATATTAGTAAAAAGATGAGTCTGGAACACAATATAGTAAGGAAAATGTACCTGTTTGGTAACTGTTTTATTCTCTGTCACATTTGATGTAATACCAGTTCACATTTTGTAGCTCAATTTTATAAACAAAGTATGTACATTTTTAATAATATTCTTCTACTTTGGTTTTAGAATCATTCACAAGATACTGTAATTTCATTAGATTACATTATTCCAAGGTGGAAAGACATTATTTTGCCCACTTAAAAAAATACTTTTTGTGTTTTGTGTTTTTTCTTATGTTTATTTACTTTTGAGAGAGAGAGAGAGAGAGAGAGCATGAGCAGGGAAGTGGCAGAGAGAGATGAAGACACAGAATCTGAAGTGGGCTCCAGGCTCTGAGCTGTCAGCACAGAGCTTGATGCGGGGCTCAAACTCACAAGCCATGAGATCATGACCTGAGCTGAAGTCCTACACTCAAGCGACTGAGCCACCCAGGAGTCCCTGCTTGTGGTTTGAATAAGAGCCAATATTTTATAAGTGCCAACTCTGACCATCATTAATTAGAAAGAGTTGCACATGTCCTCAAAGATGTACCATTTAGCTACCTTCTCCAGAAATTTTGAAATTAGAATTTAAGAGAGGTAAACTTTTTGGAAATACATATGGTGACAAGTGTTAACTAGACTTACAGTGGTGATCATTTCACAATATATATAAATACCAAATCATTATTTTGTATACCTGAAAGTAATATAATGTCGCATGACAATTAAACTTCCAAAAAAAGAGAGAGAAAAAAAGACCTAGTTCTCAGTTGATGAGAGGCAGATTATGACTATGGAATCAACCAGTAGACATGATATACACAGTGTAGAAGACACACATTTGCACAAAGAGAGACTGAATTTGACCATGCGAGACAGAGAACCTGAAAATACTCCTTGTCCTGTTTAGAATTGTCCCTAAAGCCAGCTGCTTATGTGACTTTTAGTGGTATGTTTCTGCAAACAAATGTACTTCCCTTTTGGCCTAAGTTTGTTCAAGCCGGGTTTCCTTCAGTTCAAAACAAAAGTGTTCCGAGAAGTGTTTATTGTCAAAAATTACTGTGTATAACTCATCTGGAGAGCAAACACAACATAGCAGAACTAAACTCTCTTTACATCATGTTATTTATAGTTGCGAATTAATGCGGGGAAAGTCAACCTTTGGGAAATAGAGAACATTTTTAGAGAGCAAACCAGTGATTGATATTCAGAGATCTTTGGATCTACCCTTTTGTATTGTTAATTTCTCCTTCTAGGAGAAAATATTAGTAAGGCATTTTTCCCCCAAAGAGTTCAGTTTAGCTTGATTGAAATTCATCCTTTTAGCCCCAAAGTGTTCTGTTCTAGCAGCTGCATAAACAAAGGATTTAGTGCTTTATATTGAGGATGCAACCCTTTTGGTGTTTGTATTATCCCTGGGTTCATCTGTTGGTTGTTCAATTTGTTAGGAAATGTAAGAAGCTTGCAATATGATGGGTTTCTTGGTTTTAACCTTTGGCAGAGAGTTTAACTTCCTAAGTTTTTTTATATTCTCCCATTTCCAGTTAGATATTTTAGGAGTCACATATAATCATCTATAGAGATTTTCAAAATATAATTCCCCAGTAATTTCACCATGCTGTGATATTATTTAGAAATTATTTGAACTTACTACCATTACACATAAAGCACTGTCACCAAATGAAATCAAAAGTGAAAAAGAAAATACTGCCACTCAAGACTTAAGCAGTAATGGAGGGTTATTTGCCAGCAATTCAGTCCTAAAGAGAAGTGAGAGTCATGGTTTCTAAAATAAATATCAAGAAAATTATTCAATTTTGTTATTTATTTGAATGTGGTATCAGCAGATTTACCCAGAATAGATGTTGTAGCCATTTCTCTTCTTGTAGTCTCTGTAGGAAAAAATTTTTTTCTGTTGTCCTTTTCATTTCTTTAGCACATGCAAAGCTATGAAGTAAGGCTCATTCTGCAAAACGATTGAGAAACTTCTACCAGCTATAAAAGCTGGACTGTATATATACATTGAACACATTGAACAATGAAAACATGCTCTTTGATGTCCCTGAGGTATCTTTTGAGCTGTTCCTGTTTACAATCCTAAATGCTCCAGCATCTTTTGCCCTCCCCACCCCTTGTGAACATACAAACTCTGTTTCTCCATTCAACCTTTGATTATGCACTGCCTGGTGTTACTCTCCTTACCACATGAAGGTTCTGAAGAACTCAGCTCTGTCTTCTATTCCCATTACCAGTGGAGTATGTGCTGGGAACCCCGTGTTTTGACTGATTGAATGGAACAAGTACTTGAAGATGACATAATAAATAAAACACCTAGAAAATATCCCTTTGATACAATTTAGTAAGAGGTGCTTGTTGCTCTTGTGTTTTCAATCAACCATCAGAATGCCACTGTCAAATACGACTTAACCCAGTCCAGATATCTATCTATGACATCAGGAAAAACACTTTACTGTGTATTTTTGAAGAAAAGAAAAACAAAAATTTGTTTACTTAAAATGACCAAATTCAGACTTTGGGATAAGAATAATATATATTTTACTATAAATTTGATGTACACCATTTAATATATAACAAACAGTACACAGGACAGTAGATTCTGACATAGTTTTACAGCTTATATATAAAGAGCTTCTGGGGCACCTGGGTGGCTCAGTCAGCTAAGCATCCGACTTTGGCTCAGGTCATGATCTCACCTTTCATGAGTTCAAGCCCTGTTTTGGGCTCTGTGCTGACAGCTCTGTGTCTCCCTCTCTCTCTTCCCCTCCCCTGCTCACACTCTGTCTCCCTCTCTCTCAAAAATAAATAAGCATTAATTTTTTTTAAAAGAAAAGAAAGAGCTTCTTAGTATATAACATTGTACAATTGTTCTGCATATATGAGTCCATACATAACTGTATAATGCTCTGTAGGAAGAACCTAGTTGGAAAGAAAAAGAAATCATCATTCATGTATCAGCTGAGAATCACCTTTGTATTTGTTTTTGAATTTTCTAAATACTATAGACACTGCTGCTGTTCTGGGTTTATCTATTGTAGGCAACAACTTTTATTTAATTAACCCCATACTACGCTTTGCAAGGTATAACTTGATTTGTTAAGAAGGCATTATTCCATATACTTGGTCTAATATCTGTGTTTTCTTAAGGATTACTTCAAGAATGGCTCCTCTCCCTCTGTTTCATGACCCTGAGGTCCTCTGTCTCTTGTGTGCTACCTATTGATATGAGGCACTTGATACAAATTCATGGAATAAATATATGAAGGGTTGTTATAATATAAATAACAACTTTCTGATGAAGATCCAATCTGAAAAAAACTAATTCCTTCCTCAGTTGGATTATGGAACTTCCATACCAAAGCTCCAGAAAGCATAGTTCAGTGGTCTAGACATTAGACAACATTATAGCAGCTGCATCAGAAATAAAAGCATCTTCATTTTGAAATGCTTTTAAAAATTTACTTCATATTATAGTTAAAATGAAATTAGTGTGTATAAGATATTAGGTAAACAGTAATAGACCAACCAATAGTAAAAGCATCATTATTCATCATTAGGTGAAATCTATTCCCATAGTATTTGGGGTTCAGAAATGCCCTTCTAGTTCTGGCTGTTGAAATCAAGTTTTGTAACCCACTCCTTTTGCCTCCTCACCTCCAATGTATCTGAAACAAATTAACGAGTGAATGAAGGTATGCTTGTGATTATCTTGAGGATAAAAGCAGAAATCTTCGGAATATTTGCAGGCTGCTTAATGATAGCTGCATTTTCCTTAAACTGATTTGTTGGTACAGTTCGCAACTAATTACTTTACATGATGTACAGTACAGTGCTTTTTAATGCAATATTACACAAAGACATTTATTTGGATAATGACAGAGTCCCATCTGCAATCATTTATTTCCAACCTACACATTTTTCAATTTTTCTAGAAATATCCCCCAAATATTATCATATAATTCCATGATTGATTTATTTTGATAACTCTAAAATCCTGAAAGAGAAAATGAGGTATGATTGACTTCTTTTTGGGTTCCTATCCAAAATTTTGTTCATAGTTGGGGAAAAAAAGCACTCATAATTTTTGTAATTGTTTTGCTGTACTCTGGGTTGGATGCGGTTTATAACAACACAAATTGAATTCCAAGGCAGGCTTTGAAGTAATGATGCAGAGCAAAATATTTTTATTACCATAACATTTCCGGGTTGGATTGTCTCTTTCTTTCCTTGCTTCTTTGACTAGGAAAATTCAGTTAGTTTAGAAATCATTAGGAATTGCATTTGGTGGGCAGCATGAGAGAAAGGGGTTACAATCAGAAGACTATATACAGTGTAATGTTTGAGAAACACATTGACCTGTCATTGAGTTTGGAAACATGAGAGTCTGGTGACACTGTACAGCTATAGGAGTGAGACATCTGGTCCAGGTGCAAGTGGCTTCCTTGGCATAACAGACTCACCTGGGTAGGAAGCATGCAAATGAACAGAGGCCTCAGGAGAAGTCAGTTGGTAGGAAGAAGCAACAGAGTAAGGCTACTTAGAACAGACATAATCATATTAGGAGGCAAATATTTTTAACTTTTGAATGCACATTTAAGGTTTCATAGGCAAAAGGGTAGGTCACAGTGAGAGACAAAAAAAATGATGAGAAACATATAAGTTAACCTTTCCGAATAGTAATGCCATATGTGGGAGTTTCCCAGCCATCAGGACTGTCTCTGAAGACCATTTATACTTCGCAGCATTAATATTCATTAGGTATAATACCATATGTTGCACAGCAGGATGGATTGCCAGCAGACTGTTTGTCATAAAGCCAGATTTAATAAAGCATTGTAAAACAAACATTATGATGATAAATACAAAATGACAGGCTAATTAAGAGAATCTTAATTGCCATTTTTCCATAATAACATTTGTTTAGTTGTATCTGTCTTTGTGCTAGCGTCCTTCGTGGTGGGTTTGCGTTCTGCGCCTCTTCCTCAGCGCTTGGCCCAAGGGAAACTTATGCCACATACGATTTAAAGCACTTAATGCCTCCTTTTTCCCTCCCACAAATTGATTATAAAGTAATGAATAGCTGTGTGCCATTGATGTTCACAAACATTAACCTTTAATCTTAAAGTCATGGAAAGCATCTCCAAAAGAGGTGTGTACTCACAGCAGGTGAAATAATAAGTTGCAGAAATCAATAAAACTTCTAAATCCAAATATCACCTGAAATCTTTTGTGACATATTTGGAGTTAATTTATTTCGGCCTGAAGAAATCCATCCTAGATGTCAGAAGTCACTATTACCTTTTTAAAAGAAATTGAAGCCCATCAAGTGTTATTGAGCAGCCCTCTGGCCAAGCAAAGAGAGGTTATTCACCCACCCTCCATTGAATTAGTGAGTACAGGGTCTCTAACCCTCACTCAACGCCTCTGTGTCATATTTCACAAGCTCCCTAACTGGCATACCATATTTAGTCATTTGAATAACAAATGTCTTATATATTTCTCCCCTTTCTTTATAAAGTATCATTTAAAATGTGTATATTTTGTTGCCATTTAAAAATAGAAGCTTACCAAAAACTTTAGAATATCACCTAGGGAAAGGATAAAGAAACAACTCTCAAGAGTCTTTACTGTATTTCCTAAGTAAGTTTACTTGGGTGCAAGTTTTGGTTCATCATGGAATTATTGGACTGAAGGAGATTCAAAATCAAATGCATGCTGGTAAATCCTTAGTTACTGGCTCTCAGGTGGGGAGACAAAAATCTCTGATTTGTAGGATTTGCTGATCTGAAACTACCAATAAGTAGTCCCTCAAAAAGAAGTTAAAAAGAAATGCATATGATTGGCTGTCGTGTTTATATAACATGTAAATATACAATAAACTATCAGTAGAGAGTCATCACATCTTCCTTTTTGGAGAAGAAGGAGAAAACATTTTGATTTTTTTTTATTTTTTCATGATTTATTGAAAATCTCTGAGCTCAGGGACTAGAAACATCAGACACACATTTGCATAATTTAAATAATAAGAATTCTATTGACAAATATTTGCCAAAGAATTATAATTTCAAAAGTAGTTAAATTGCTGCAAATATCTACTCCATCCAGAATTGTAATAATGTTAAATGGGGCATAAAAAAGTCACAGTAGCTTCTAAAACACAATGTTAAAATTTTCCTATATCTAGAAAAATTTATCTGTAAAAAATTACATATATATATATAGAGAGAGAGAGAGAGGAAAAAATATATACATAGAGAGAAAAAAAGTGATAAAAATATTTGAAATGTTTCTTCCAAAAATATAATTTGAGAAAAGCTGATGACATTTTCAATATTATTTACCCTATAAAAATTATCTTTCTTATTTAAAAAATAAATAATAATTAAATTAAATATTCCTATTATTTTCTTATTTCTTATTTTCTTACGGTTTGTACAATTACTAAGTTCAATTTTGGGAGAGTTTAGAGTGAAGCTGATCATATCTCTTGTAGGATGTGTGAAAAGCAAATGAGAACCATTAGTTTTGTTTTTTGTTTTTTGGTTTTTGATTTTTGGTTTTTGGTTTTTGTGGGTTTTCTTTGAAGATCCTTAGTTTTAACAAAATGTCAACTTCTCAACACTCTTCAAAACCACTTACTAATTTTGTAGCATAAGTAAGTTTCAACATGGGTGATTCTATTTCTTTTTTTTTTTTTAAGTTTATTTATTTTGAGGGATAAAGAGACAGCATGAGTGGGAAAAGAGCGGAGAGAGAGGGAGACAATGCATCCTAAGCAGGCTCTGCACTGCCAGAGCAGAGCCCACAGCAGGGCTCGAACCCATGAAACCGTGAGATCATGATCTGAGCCAATACCAAGAGTCAGACACTTAACCAGTTGAGCTCCTGGGTATTTCTGTTTCAACTAATGTTATTATACGTTTCTTTGATCAGTTATTTTGTGAATCCTTACAGATACATATGTTTATAAAGTTTAAGAATGTAATATTTAATTTATTATTTTTATAATCATCATAATTAAGCTTGACTTTGAATCATAGGTCCACCATTTGCTAATTCTTTGACTTTTAAAAAAAAACAATTTTTCTGAAGATAGTTTCATTATTCGTAAAAAAAAAAAGCACTATATATGTATTGAATAAACAAAGTGTTTAATGAAGGAATTAGTTTTAAAGTTTTAAAAATATATTATTCTTTTTTTAAAGTTTATATATTTATTTTGAGAGAGAAAGAACATACAAGCAGGGGTAAAGCAGAAAGGGAGGGGGAGAGAGAATCCCAAGCAGGCCCTCCTCTGTCAGCATAGAACCTGATGCAGGGCTCAAACTCACAAACTATGAGATCATGACCTGTGCAGAAATGAAGAGTCTGATGCTTAACTGACAAAATATATTGTTATTCTTATTTACACGTCTTAAATTGCTTCGAGCACTTTGGCTAATGACGAGTAGGAATATAATGTTTCACTTTCTCCCTAGGTCTTACTTGATGGAATCATCTTTCAATATAGTACTAATGTGTTTTCAGGTTGAATTGTATCCATTACAACGTGGCATTTATTTCTTTACAGTTCTATTTATTGCTAGGAGACTGGTTCTGTAAAGACATGATATTATTCAGGTTAGAGCTTGTTTAGAGTCATTTCTGGTGAGGTTTGAATAGCAGTGTAATCTGATGCCAATTTCTTCGTTGTAACCCATTGCTATATACTATTTCCCTTGTATAGGCCAATCAACATAAAAATGGTAATTGGTAGATTAAAGAAGTGTTTTGAATTTGTGTAATTCTACTATTCCTGCCTGCTAAATAAACTACTCAATGAGTTTGTCCTTCTCACAAATTAACCAACATTTTAAAATGTAATATTACTTTCTAGGTTTATAACTTTGATCAAAATGTGGACATATTCATATTACAACAGAGATTCTAATGACTCTACTTTAATTATTTATATCCCTAAATAATTTTGTTTTCCTAATCTCTCTGTTCATGTTACGAAGCTCACATAAGTTTGTCATATTCCTTTTCTTCTTGAAAATAATAAAGATGTTTGAAAAAATAGTACTCACTTTCATCATTTCAATTTTCATTCTTCAAATGATGGTTAAGCAACCAAAATATATTTTAAAATGTGTGGTGAAGTACCAAAAATATAAAGAGACATAATTCTCTAAATGAATTAAGTACTCAATTTTGTTATTATTTTATCAATAAAATAATGCTCATAATGCCCCCAAATTGAAAGAGCATGTGAAGGCATTTCACAACAAAAGCAACAATTAAAATTGGAAGGGGGACTCCTACATGGATTATATACTGATTGCTCTAATTTGGGGACAATTCCTTTCTAAACATACCCATGGAACTAAGGAAAGTACATAATTCTGGAATGCAATCAGCATGTTCAAGTGTCTTTTTTTACTTTTGAAATCATGAAAACTAAAGTAAAAATTAAAAAATTAAATGTATTTATTAGGACAAAAAGAGAATATATCAAAACGAAGTTTTTAATTCCAATTGTTCCAGTGATCTGTTATGACCTTCTTTTATTGAATACATTTCATAAATGTTTCTCTTTTTTGACTTCTATACCTGTGTGATTTAGGCCAGAAGTTTATTCTTATTTTTAATTTTAACACAATATGTATCATACATTTATGAAACCATAGGCTTAAATAATTTTAATGCAATAATATCATTGTCATGAAGATAATTACATGAAACAGTTATATAATTTAGGCTAAATATCTTGACTCATGGTTGAATAAAAAGGCAGTATCTGAACTTCAATATAAGGGGAAAAAGAATCATTAAGCAAAGTGGTCATGAAAATTAAGAAATAAACCTATTTTGTAGAAAATTCTTCTCCTGGAATTTTATTGCCCTCATCTAATTATCATTTTTATGAAAATTCTGAAGTTCACCCACAGGTAGTAGAGGACACACCTATAATTCAATCATTTTGGCAGAATTTTTTTATTCAATTAAATTCATAGGGAAGCATTCACTTACCTTGTGATTGAGCATGGCTTTCAGTTTCTTCAGAGTTTGCCAGATGTTTGGGTATAAAAATCAATTGCTTTTTCTATAAAAACTGTGAATCCATTATCTGGACATGGGGTTAGTCAGAGAATAAACACAGCATTTCTATTTTTTAAAAGCTTGTATCATCAGTCTAAACTCAGGAACATCCACCTGAAACTGATTTCAATAAAATGGACCTACACGTTGAGTCAGAGTATAGAAGTTTAGTTTGGTACAAAACAAGCTAGACCTCTCACTTCTTGGCAGTTTTTACTGCTAGACGTGCCATGAGCTCATCATTGACATTGAAGGCAGTGCATCTCTAGGCTTGGCATTGACTCTGTGTGGAGCATCAGGTTTCCACTCTGCCTCCTCCTCTGTCTGGATACTTTTCCTACTATTAAAATGGAGTAGACTCAGTGACTCAGTGAACCAAGTATCTTATACACTTAAGCAATTCCTTGGTAATATGCAAAATAATAGTAAGTCTGTGGACTCACTAAAATGCACTATGCCAAAATGATAGATTCTTAAATGGCACTTGTTTGAAAAAAAATAGACAGGAGTTTCTACATGTTTCCTACATTTGAGCAAGAGATTTTGCATTTTTACATTTTATATCCATTCTATTGTTTTTGCTATTGTTGTTCATATAATATGATGATACTTATATTTTAGATCATTAATATTCAAAAAAACTTAAAGAAAATATTATTTTATATTAACTATGTACAACAAAGGACACCTAAAATTAATATTTTGAAAACTTAAACTAATATTTCAAATTGAAAAAAAGGAGCAGATATTAAACAAATATTAAAGCAGTAATAGTTTAAAGAGCATGGGACTTTTGCAAATAAAAAAATCAATGAAAGGGAATAGATTTTTCTTAAAGGAAATGTATATGTACAGAAGGGTTATATAAAAAAGTAGCATCATAAGACAACATAAAATGAATATATATCCAATAAATTATGCTGAGAAATTGGCCAAGGGAAAAGAAAAATTACATAACTTATTCACTTCCTGTGTGTCATGATAAATTTGACTAGCCCAGACATTCCTCATATTTGTTCAGTTTCACAGAAGTAGTGTAACATACATTATTATACTGTAGTATTTGTTATTTCCCAGTAGGGGATACATATATATTAGCTATGGCTGAAAATCCAGAAATACACTTCAGTGGGCAGGTTCTATGTGTTACATATATATAGTTGATAATTTCAAGGAATCTAGTATAGGCCTCAGCTCACAAATTAATGTCAACATATATTTGCCTAACTGATTATTATGCATTGGGACTATCTATCCAAACCACCTATATGCCAGTGCAAAACAAAAAGTTTCTTGTAACCGACATAAGAGAGTTTGGGAAGATTATACAAATGATTAATAAAAACAGTAGACTACCTGTAAAAGATACATAAAGAACCTACTATTCCTCAGATCACCATCAAACCGTATTTGCAAGAAGACAGTTAGAAAACAATAACTGTCAGCCTTCTTTACATTTGTGTTTTGATGATGTGTTTTGTTTCACGTTCTGCTATTTTTTCTTTTTTGACTTTTTGTTGCTGTTTCCAGGATGCATTTATAATATATGTAGCATGTGGTTTTCCATGAATCTTCCTGGTATTAATCTAACTTTGATCAGATGCCATATCAAAGTTTTTGTTTTTGAATTTGCACTTTGTCTGTTTTTTTATTATTACATTATACCGACTTTTCTTCATTTCAATGCATGTGCCTTTCAGCTTATCATAAATGTACACATGAATCCTTAGAATGAACAAATTGACCAGAGCAGTTATATATGTGAGAAGAGAAAGAGACAAGAACCCCAGTTTATAAAACACAACAATAAATACATTCATCAGGCATAACACATTTAAATTCAGGTGTACAGCAATAGAAATTTATTTCGCTGTAACTAATTCTACTTACTTTGAGCCCTAATCCTGCTGGACTCCTAAGAAAATTTTACCTTTTCTCCTCAGTAAAGTTTTTGGTGGATTTATGTAAGATAAAGGGCAAAGAGGAGCTGAGGAAAAGAACATTCAGGCTTTCTGTAGCACAAAGCTACACACAGCTCTCCACCAAGATGTCTCTTTTTCCTGTTTCCCAACTACCCTATCTGGGCCAGGCTTGGGGTCCTGGAGTCCACTCACTGTTTCACAATGTGACAGAGGGCTCAGAAGTCTGTGAGAAGCTATCTGTTGTCACACTTAAGAATCATAAAGCCATTCCTTCTCTGCAATGTTTCCACCTCCTCAGTACACACGGGCCTCTTGGGGGAACCTATATACTTTTTAATTTTCACTGTCTCCTGTCTATTTCTCTTCACACAAATCTCAGACTCTTCTAATCTGGACAAAGTAGGAAAATATTTTCCCCTATAAGAATTTTCAAGTTCTTTCTTCCTCATCTCTGTTTCTCCAAAACCAAAACTAATGTAGCAATGGGCGGGAGGGGGGGGGGGGCTCATTGTTTTACATGTAAATTATTTTCTCACACAGTTTTATTATTTTATTTTATTTTATTTATTTTATTTTATTTTTTCCACAGTTTTATTAAAGGAGAAAATAATTAGTTGACAATACTTTAAAATCTGCATTTCTAGCTTCTCTTAGAAATTTTTAAAAACGGATTTAGGAGACCCTATCCCTGCATTACAAAAAAGTAGTGGTGAGTTAGTGCTGCTCACCTGAGAAGAAACTCGTGTTCACTATTTCATGGTAGAGACTTCTAGAGACTGAGGATGGCCTTAATTGCCATTTACCAGTGATATTTTACTACTGCTTCTCTTACACCTGGTCATTTTCCTCTTTCATAGGGCCTGCCTTAGCCCCTCTATGCATTTGCTTTTGCATTTGGAAAAATGGCTTAAACTTTTAGAAACCAAACACAAAAATTCTGGAAGGCTTTTTTTTTTTTTTCTCTATTTTGTCATATCCCTCCCTGAGAGCAAAAAACACAGCCCAGTTGTTTCTGAAGGACAAAGGAAAAGAAGGTATACTGTAGACACAAAGGACATAGATTGCTATTTCAAAAGTATTATTCCATTACTGACTTGTCAAATTATTTTATACATTATTCTAATCATAACATCAACTTTAAAACCATCAAATCTGCCTATAGCCCCCCAAATGTAACACTAGTTTATCAAACCCATACATAATGCATTAGATTTATAGATGATTTAAAGAGGCATCCATGAAATTCAACACCTTTAAAAATGTAATTTTAATGAAGAGTCAAATAAAATTAATTCAAAATAAAAACAAATCACTTAAAAACTGCATGTGAAATTTGAAATGGACAACCTACCAGAAAGGCTTTTACAAGAGACGCCTAACACAGAGTTCCAGCTATTATGTCATGCTAGTTAAAGCTGTATTAAAATGGAACCAGAAGTGTTTGTCTTTCAAAGGACCAGATCCAGTCTGTAAAAAATCGATTTCCTTGCAGGTGGATACCATAAACATATTGAGGTTGTGCTAAAGCCTCACAGAGTGTTACATGCATAGTAGGGCCTTGGTATAATCGGGGGAGCGGGGGAATGACCACATGCTGAATGAAGGGCAAAAAGCAAGAACACATTGAAAACATTCCATATTTTACAGTAAATAGAATATATCACATATATTAAATAAAATAATGTGCCTTACAGATTAATTATCTATGAAAATAGCATTCATATTATCCAGACATAAAATAAAAATTTTTAGACTTACAAAAAGGCTTATACACATTTAATAGTAAGAGATGAATTTCTAAACATGTTTCCAGACTGACTCACGCTTCCTGCATGAGGTAGCCTACTCATTTTTTATTTCATTTCTTTCTTCTAGATGTTAATATTCCAGTTGTACATATGAGGAAATTAAGTCCAAGTGATTGAGAACAGGACCCCAAACCAAGACTAAGTAAGTAACAGAGTTACAAATGGAACTAGCATTTGTTCACAGGACTGTACTGCGTGTTTGGGGAATCATACAATTTGAATTTACAGTACTATATTTCAGATGCATGCATTGTTTGTGCCTCACATGCTCTTCACACACATGTATCAGAAATGGAAATATATTCTTCTTCAACTCCTTTTCTTTATCTTAGAGAAAAACTGCTCTCTGTTCAGATAATATAGAGACAGAGACTTTAAACACACACGCACAAACACACACGGACTTATGCACTCACAATCTATCAAAATTATGCTAAGAAAGAGGTAAGCAGACTGTCTCTGACCTAGCTTACCTCCTTCATTTTATAAATGAGGAAACTAAGTCCCAGAGAGAATATGTGCTAATTCAATTAAATTTATTATTGTTTGCTTATAGCCTTTTTGAAAATTCTTTTCAGCAGTTCACAGAAAGGGCAAATATGGCAATATAGATAATATGCAAAGAAAAATGGAAAACTTGTATTAAATAAATATATAAATATATAAATAAATAAAACCTATGACTAAACATTGTCTTTTACATCCCATTGCACCAGAAGAAATGCAGGTACTTGGTTGATTATAATGGTTGAGATACATGCAATAAAAATATCTACAGGGTAAAGTGGTAGACATCAAGAAATATTTAATTCTGTATGGGGAAATCAAGAAGTCTCCACAATGAAAGTTTATGTGAACAGGAATTAGAATGTCATACTACAATTCTCTCATGAGGCTCGTATTTGTAGAATAAACAGATGTCAAAGACTGTTTAAATTGTTAATTAGTAAAGAAACCAGGAAAACGGTCAAGCTACCTCCAAGGGCATTCAAGAAATAGAATTTTAGGGGCACCTGGGTGGCTCAGTCGGTTAAGCGTCTGGCTTCCGCTCAGGTCATGATCTCACAGTTCGTGGGTTCGAGCCCCGCATCGGGCTCTGTGCTGACAGCTAGCTCAGAGCCTGGAGGCTACTTCCGATTCTGTGTCTCCCTCTCTCTCTGACCCTCCTCTGCTCGTGCTGTCTCTCTCTGTCTCTCAAAAATAAATAAAAAACATAAAAAAAAATAGAATTTTATATGGGCCATCAGGAATGACATTTTTATTTTTTTAAATACTAGAATAAGATTATGAGTATGTATAAGATACAAAGTTAGAGATCTATTTCAGGAAAGTTGATATGAGGAAGTCTGAGGACCCAATTGCCTCCGAGCAAAACAACTATGGCTTGTGAAAATTATTTTTTTAAGCAAATAACCATTTAAAGTTTCTGAAGTTGTTCTAAGGCATACAGGCACATAGCATATGAAGCATATGAAGACCCATTTATTTAAGAAAATGTACTAAATTTCAATAAGAACAGTGAGAATCTGTGGCACTTGAGCCATGACCTACTCCTTCTCCACGCCCATACACACAGCTGAATGTGACGGAGGCTCCACTCTGGGTAAGTAACACTGAAACAATGGAGATCCTTCTACCCCCATCTCCCAGTTAGGGGTTACAGTAGCTCTTTTGAGGGGCAAGCTGCCAGTATTCCTCATAATTCACAGTATTCCTCCCATTCACAGTTTTATGTTGCAGAAGCTAAATCCCATGTGAGTACAGCTGAGAGATAAGAGTGTCCCTTCATTCACCCAGTGCTCACTTGTAGATGGATGCATGAAGCAGAGAATACTGGATCTTGACATTCATTCCAGAAAATCCACAGTACAGAGTTCCATGCTGAAGAGGCAAGCCAAGAAGACCAGAAGCTACTGTCCCTGTCCAGTTCCCTATTCACAAGTCAGAGTTGTAATTTCAAGAGTAGATGGACTCTGTCCTTGTTCCCAGCTTCAGAACCATGGCTCAGAGACTTTACACAAGAGGAAGGGCAGATCACTGGAACAGAGAGATTCAAAGTTCTTCCCAAAGGAAATGACTTTATTTAGAAGAGTATTAGAAAAGTTTACCACTAAAGGCCCTTATGGAAACAATGAAAATTCTGGTGGTATGTTAATAAAGAGAAGCCAGTAGCTTCTTGAAAACAATAAGTTAAATCATAGGTCTGCTAGCTTACCTGAGAGAACTAAGCAAATATTGAAGAGTCCTTGTGGGATAAAATACACATTGAAACTTGGCCTCAAAAAATTTCCCTGCCAAGGAGCCTGTATTTAAATGGATCGGTTTTTGCTCCAGGTCATTGTCAAAGACAATTGAGTGATCAGCTGGCAATTAGAGGAGCCTAACATCTGTAAGTGATACCAACAAAGGCAGGCAGCTGAACAGAGAAACCAGGGAGGAGACGGGAAATAAAGTCCCACTAAAACCACTGTCACACCAAGCTGACTGTGCATACCAAAGACAGTCTCCTCTTGAGAGTAACATCAGAGACTTCCCACAGAGGGAGAAATAGACTTCACTAAATTAGTCTAGCCAAAAGCTACATAAGTAAATGAGCAAACAGCAACACTCCTGGAGAGGAGACACAGAATTACTCAGACTTACTATAATATATGATCTAAAATACCTAATTTTTAACAACAAGAATAATATATGAGACATACAAAGAAACAGGAGTTTCTTGGATTTATAAACAGGGAAAGAAAAAGCAGAGAGAAGTCCCAAATATTGAACTCAGTCAAAAACTTCAAAGCATGTATGGCAAACCTCATGTTCCAGGAACTAAAAGGAACCCTGTTTTTAAAAACGTAAAGAAAGATATAATGAAAATATCTTTGATAGAGAATATCAATAGATACCAAGTTAAAAATTTTTATGACAAAAAAGTATAGCCTTTTGGATTACATTTTCTACCAGATAATGATCATTTGCATATTTACTAGATGCAATATGCAAGTTCATATGATACTTTAGAAAGTCTGAGTCCTTGATTGTTCCAGAATAGCACAGTCCAACAATAGCATAGAATTCTAGAAGAAGGAAAAAAATCTAACTAGTCCTTGGGTGGCTCTAAAAAATAGTTCTTTGGTATGATAATGAAAGTAGCTGCACGTCTTACATAAAAATTTTGGATAATTTAACTTAACTAGAAATTTGTCCCAATATGGCCTAGGAAGGAAAAGATATTCAAGGCTGAGGAAACAACATATACAAAAACAAGAAATAGAAAATAGCAGAAGGTGTTTGGAGAGCAAGCAGTAATTCACTAATGGCTGTGGGTATAAGTTATTAGATACAGAAAAGGCTGGAGAGTTAGTATCAAGAGTCCACTTGTATTCCTGGCTAGATAAAAAGTTTTCACTTTATGTGAATATTAACTTGTACCGTGTATAGATTTTAAATAAGGATGAACATAATTTTAAAGAACATAGTCAGAGGGGTGCCTGGGTGGCTCGTTGGTTAAGAGTCCAACTCTTTATTTCACCTCAGGTCATGATCTTAACAGTTCCTGAAATCTAGCCCCTAGTTGAGCTCTGTGCTGACAGCAGGGAGCCTGCTTGGTATTCTCTCTCTCCCTCTCTCTCTGCCCCTCTTCACCTTGTTTGCATGCAAGCGCAGTGTACACTGTCTCTCAAAAATAAATAAATAAACTTAAAAAATAAAGAAAATAGAAAAGTAGAATTGAAAGAGAATAGACTGCAAAAACTATTCTTACAGAGTTGTCTATATTCTTGCTTTACATTTAACATGCATAAAAATCTCTTGGGAACCTGTCAATATTCAACTTTATATTTAGTAGACCTGGGAAAGAGCCTGAGATTTCCATTTCTATAAAGCTCTCAAGTAATGCTAATGCCACTGGTTTGCAGACTACACACTGAGTAGCAAGATTCAAGATTAGCACAATAAAAATAATATAAACATTAACCTAATATAAAAATAACTGCTGGTGCCTGGCTGGCTCAGTTGATTAAGCATCTGCTCTGTGGTAATGATCTCGAGGTTCGTGAGTTTGTGCCCCGCATCTGGCTCTGCACTGACAGTGTGGAGCCTGCTTAGGATTCTCTGTCTCTTCCTCTCTCTATCTGCCCCTCCCTCACTCTCTCTCTCTCTTTCACTCTCTCTCTCACAAAATAAATAAATAAACTTAAAAAAATAAAGCAATCCATGTATGTAATTTTACTTTTTGGTGGCCGCATTCAAAAACAGTGAAAAGAAATCATTGAAATTAATCTAAAAAATAGATTTTATCTAACTAAATATATCTAAAATATTATTATTTCAACATGCCTATGAATAAAAAAAAGATCAGTAATCATATATTGTACATTCTTTTATTCATTCTCAGTGTTAGATATCCAGTTTGTCTTTTACACTCACAATACCCTTCAATTCAGACCTAAGTTTTCATTGGGAACACTTGATCTGCATTTATATTTCATAAAACTTAACATTGAAAAAGATTTACTTACCCAAGTTTTTCCAAACACACTAAAAAATTTTGCACTGACAGAGTCAAATTTTATTTTTATAATTCAAGTTATAGTTAACTGCAATTAAACAAAATCAAATATTCAGTTTCTCCCTAGCCACATTTCATAAGCTACCATATTGGAGAGTGCAGGTCTAGATGAGAGTCAGAACAAAGACAGCAGTGCTATGTTGTGGCATGTAAGTGGTACATTAAAGTAAAGAAATGTAAGAAGTAGGGGCACCTGGGTGGCTTAGTCGGTTAAGCGTCCATCTTTGGCTCTGGTCATGATCTCAAGGTTCGTGACTTTGACCCCCACATTGGACTCTGCTGTCAAGACAGAGCCCACTTGGGATCTTCTATCTCCCTCTCTCTCTGCCCATCCCCCTGTCTCAAAAATAATACCTAAAAAAAATTTTTTTTAAAGAAGTGTAAGAAGTAAAACAAAGGAAAACTCCAAAGAGTTTTTGAAAAAAAACAGGAGATGATATTCATTTACTCTTACAGCTCAAGAAAGCCAATTGTGTGCATGTCTTCCCAATTCTTCATGCAGTGATGGCACATTGGAAACTATGAATTTGGCCAAGTTGTGCATCTTTACAGCAGAGATGATAACAGCTAATGCTTTGTTTCCTCATGAAAGCCAGTTGTTAAATATTTACCATCACGTCACTAGAGTTAAAATATTTTAGGAATCAGACCAGTTTATTCCTATTTTCTAAAACTTCTAATAGCTTTTCACTCATATAAAATTTAAAATCGTATAATACGCAATGCATTCTGACTTTAGTTGACCTCTCCCAAAAATTTGCATTTGACATTAGATTATTCGGCTTTTCCTTCAACATGCCAAGTGCTTTTGAAGTTAGAATTTTCTTTGTTTGTTGAATATTTTCCCCACAGATCGGTGAATTTCCTCCTTTTACAATTTTTGCTCAAATGTATTCCTCAGAAAAGCCTTCAGGACCCAGTTCCTCCCGAACCATTGATGATGACCTATCTGAATCCTTGTTTTTGTTTTTGTTTTTTTGTTTTGTTTTTGTTGTTGTTTAACTAGAATTAAATATAACCTTAAATTATATATTTTTAAATCCACTTTTTATTTCTTTTTGTCTCTGGACATAAAACAAAAGCTCCTTGAGGACTTTCTTGATTTTGTTCCATTGCTTCCAGTTCCAAGAGCACTACATGCTACATAGTGTCATGCAATAATAATCTGATGCATGTGAGAATAATTGAATGAATTAATTTGAATGGACCATGATACAAGGATTTGGTAAATGATTGGGGACAGAGGGTTAAAAAAAAGCCAAGAACTTGGTAAATGATTCAATATAGAGGGTAAAAAAGGCCAAGAAGTTGTAATGTAGCAAACGCGATGCAGAAACCGAGGCCAGATATGGAAGTAAAAAACCCTTTATTGGGAGCACTCTCGGGTGAGGTTCCCTGGTCCATACAGAAAGGGGCCAAGGAAGTCACGCCCCGGAGTGGGGTAGTGCATTTTTATGGCGTTGGCTGGGGGTGTATGAAGTATTGACATGTTTATGTAAGGTGATTTGTTGGTAGCTGTTTCTTGTTCCAGGGAGGACAGGTAGTTGTTTAGGGCAGAAAGGTTTGATGAGTGGTTCCCTTGAAGGTCTCCGGGTGGGGGAGTGTTGAGGTAGTAGTGAATGGTCCTGTTATCTGGGTGCCTGAAGGTCATACCTGCCTCCACAGCCAAACAGAAGTCTCTCAGTTTCCAGGCTTGGATGATCAGGAAGATATTTACTAAGCAAGATAATAAACATAAGAAGAAGGACAAATGTGGACATGAGGATTGCGAGTTCGTCTGACTCAACCGTGTCTTTCCCGCCATCATTTCCAGTGCATCTCAGTCCCTTTAACCTTTGAGTCCTGAGTACTGAGAAGGAGAGGCCAAAGTGGTGAGATAAGAGCATTAGGATCCCCAACATCTCCTGTAGGATCCTTCTCTAAGAGGCTGGATACTAGAAAACGACATTGTCCCAACAATGTAAGCCTTGAGGACAACCAGTGACTGAAAGAGAAAGCAAGATGTCTCATCCAAACATTGATGATACTCTGATTAGGCACACAAGAGCCACCACAGCAGAGTGTAAATGGGATAAATGGCCTCGGGAGCCCCAGCAGAAATGTATCAGAGCCACGACAGCAAATAGGGTTATATGACATCAGATCCACAGAGAGTATCTCATCCTGAGAACTGTGTGAAGGCGCTGCCACTTGGCAGGTGGGTTCTGGGTTCAAGTCACCTACTTGAGCAACTCAGGACCAGCTCAAGCTGTTAAAATGATTTTCCCAGGTCTGTACATTTTACGGGAGTTATTATGGATTTTTAAGCTACATCACAATATTTTTAGTATCTGGAAATATTTTTAAAAGTAAGTTTTCTCATATCTGACTGAAAATCAGAGCAGACGAAATTAAAAATAATTCAGAATAACTGAATTCTGACTTTAACCTGAATCACTAAGCTAATTTTTACTTTTTAATGTCTACACGTGTGCATTCACTAGGGAATATTATGGTTATTATTTAAAAAGAAAAAAAAACCTGTCAGCTAAAGTAGAGATCAAAATACAGATTGTAACACAGAGGAACATTATATGAATTTGTGTCACTCCCTGGAGAACCTTAGGTTTATAAAAAGCAATGAATGGATTACATGAAGACATAAGTAGTCTCCTGCATTTTCATCTGTGACAGAGATAGTCTTATTGTAATGCAGTCTTAAAACTACACCACCTTGGGCTATGAGCTCATCAGTGCTCTCAGGCTCAGCAGGGTCAAGTCTGGCTAATGTTTGAAAGGGTGACCTCCAAGGAAAATCCAGGTGCAAGAGGATATAATGTTAGTAATTGAATAGATGACATGGTTCTCTTTAAGTCACTAACAAGCAATTTCCCCTCAAGATCACTATCAGACACTATGCTACCGGATGTTTCTTTGTAAAGATTTAATATATATGGACTTTCAAGATCTCATGAATTTTTTACTAACCTTTTTATTATCACTTATAATCATTCTGTGTTGAACATTTCCCCCAATATTTTTATTGCAGTAAAATATACATAACATGGAATTTACCATCTTAACCCTTTTTAAGTATACAAGTCAGTGATACTAAGTACATTTGTATTGTTGTGCAACAGTCACCAACACCCATCTTCAAAACTGTTTCCATCTTGCAAAACTAAAACTCTGTAACAATGAGACAATAACTTCCCATTCTTCTTCCTATCAGCCCTTGGCATCCATCATTCCACTTTCTATCATGTTTTGACCTCTCCAGATACCTCAAGCAAGTGGAATGATACAGTATTTATATTTTTGTAACTGGCTTATTTTCCATAGCATTATATCCTCAGGTGTTTTCATGTTGCAGCATATGTCAGAATTTCCTTCCTTTTTAAGGCTGAATAGTATTCCATTGTATGTATATACCACGTTTTACTTATCCATTCATCTGTCAGTAAACAATTGGGTTGTTTCGACCTTTGATTATTGTAAATAATGTTGCTATGAACATGGGTGTACCGACATCTCTGAGAGCCTCCTTTCAATTCTTTGCAGTACATACCTGGAAATGGAATTGCTGGATCATATGGTAGTTCTATTTTAACTTTTTGAGGAGCCAGCATACTGTTTTCCACTCCACTGTACCAGTTTATGTCCCCATCAAGAGCACACAAGGGGTCCAATTACTCCACATTCCCAGCAACACTTGTTATTCTGTGTTTTGTTCTGTTTTTCATAGTAGCCATCCTAATTAGTATAAGATAATGTGGTATGTCATTGTAGTTTTGATATGCATTTCCTTAATAATTAATGATGTTGACCACTTTTTTAATTTCCACTTTTGCTTATTGGCCTTTCATACATTTTTGGAGAAATATCTATTCAAGTCCTTTGTCCATTTTTGAATTGGGTTATTTTTTGTTGCTGAATTTTAGATATTCTCTCTGTATCATGGATATTAGCTGCACATTGGATGTATGATTTGCCAATACTTTTTCCCATTCCAGAGGGTTGCTTTTCCAATCCATTGGTAGTATCCTTTGATACACAGAAATTTTAATCTTTACAAAATCCATTTTATCTATTTTGTTGTTGTTGTTGCCTGTTCCTTTGCTATCATAGCTAAGAAATTGCCAAATCCAATGTCATGAAGTTTTCTAAGGAGTTTTATAATTTCAGGCTTACATTTAAGTCTTTGATCCATCTCTAGTTAGTTATTGTATCTGGCATTAGATAAAGGTCTGACTTCATTATTTCAAATCTTGATATTCAGTTTTCCCAGCACCTTTGTTGAAATGACTGTCTTTTCTCCCTTTGAATGGTCTTGGCACTCTTATTGAAAATCATTTGACCATATTATGTGAGGTTTTTTTTCTGGGCTTTTTATTCTATTCCACTTGCCTGTGTGTCTTTCCTTATGCTGGTACCACATGGTTTTTGATTACTGTAACATTGTAGTAAATTTTAAAATCAGAAAGTATAAGCCCTCCAGCTTTGTTCTTCTTTCCAAGATTATTTTAACAATTCAGGGTTTCTTAAGATCTTCTATATGAACTTTAGGATGGATTTTTTAAATTTCTGCAAAAATCATCTTTTTTAATAGAAATTGCATTGAGTCTTTTTTTTTATAGTTTATTTTTGAGACAGAGAGAGACAGAACATGAGTGGGGAAGGGGCAGAGAGAGGGAGACACAGAATCTGAAACAGGTTTCAGGCTCTGAGCTGTCAGCACAGAACCCAATGCAGGACTCAAACCCACGAACCATGAGATCATGACCTGAGCCAAAGTCAGACGCTTAACCAACTGAGCCACCTAGGGGCCCCGAAATTGTATTGAATCTTAAATTGATTTAGGCAGTATTAATATTTTAACAATATTAAGCCTTCCAACCAATGAACATTGGAGATCTTTCCATTTATTTATGTCTTTAATGTCTTTCAGCAATATTTTGTAAATTTTGCTGTACAACTCTTTCACCCCTTTGTTTAGGTTAATTCCTAAGCATTTTTTTTTTGATGCTATTTTAAATAGAATAGTTTTTGTTATTTCCATTTTAGAAATTCATTGTTAGTGTGTAGAAATACAACTAATTTTTGTCTATGAACTCTATATCCTGCTACTTGGCTTGAATTTATTAGTTCTAACCTCTCTTTTACTTATATTTGGTGAAATCTTTGAATATTTAGAGTTTTCTATATATAACATCATATCAACTGTAAATAGAGATAATTTTACTTATTTTCCAGTTTGGATGCCTGTTGTTTCTTTGTCTTGTCTAATTGCTCTGATAGGGCTTATAGTATGACGTTAAATAAAGGTGGTGAAGGCAACATTCTTGCTTTGTTCTTGATCTTAGAGGGAAACCTTTTAGATTTTTAGCATTGTGTATGAAGTTCACTGTGGGATTTTCATATATGGTTTTTATTATGTGGATATAGTTTCCCTGAATTCCTAGATTGCTGAGTGTCTTTATAACCAAAGGGAGTTAAATTTTGTCAAGTGTTTTCTTATATCAGTTGAGATAAATTTGTATTATTGCTGTTGTTATCCTTCATTCTGTTAAACTGCTCTATTACAATGATAAATTTTTATATTTTGAACTATACTTGAATTCCAAGAATAAATCCCACTTGATTATGGTGTATAATCCTTTTGAATTTGGCTTGCTAGTATTTTGTTGAGAAATTTTGCATTAATGTTCATAAGGAATATTGGTCTATAGTTTTCTTTTTCTTTTATTTAAGTATAGTTGACATACCATGTTACATTAGTTTCAAGTGGTTTTCTTTTCTGATAGTTCCTTTCACTGGCTTTAGAATCATGGTAATGCTGGCCTCATAGAATGAGTCAGGAAGCTTCCTCTCTTTTCAACGTTTTGTTTTTTTGAACAGTGGGAATTAATGTTAGTTATTCTTTAAATATTTGGTAGAAATCACTGGTGCAGCTATCTGGTTAGGGCTTTTCTTTGTCAGTTTTTTAAATTTTTTTATTACTGATTCAATCTTTTAACTAGTTATATGTCTATTTAGAATTTTTATTTCTTCATGTGTTAGTCCTGGTGGATTTTATGTTTCTAGGAATTTTTTTAGGAATTTAGGATAATTCCATTGTACCTGGACTATACAATTTGTTAGCGTGCAATTCTCATAGTATTTTCTTTTAACCCTTTTTATTTCAGTAAATATTACACTTTCATCTCTGATTTTTTTTAGTAATTTGAGTTTTCTATCTTTTTTTCCCCTTAGTCCATCTAGTTAAAAGTTTGTTGATTTTGTTTATATTTCCAAAGAACTAACTTAGTAGGACTGAGTGAAGAAGGCAGATTACTTGTCATGGTTAATTTTATATGTCAATGTGACCGGGCCACATGATATCTAGTTATTTAGCTAAACCCATTCTATGTTTATCTGTGAGAGTGTTTCCGGGTGAGATTAACATTTGAATCAGTAGACTAAGTAGATTGCTCTCCCCAGTGTGGGAGGTTTATTTAATCCTTTGAATGCCTGATTAAAACAAAAAGGCTGAGTAAGGATACTTTGTTCTCCCTGCCTACCCGGCTCTCTTAGCTTGGGTAGATATATGTGATCTGTTTCTCTGGGGAATCCTGGCTAATACACATATTATATCTAGTCCAGCATGTCCAGCTCTATGGGTTCTTTAATTCCTCTTTATACTATCTGCCTCAGGAAGACTTTTGACATTTCTACTTTATTTAGTATGGGCCAATACTTTTCCCAAGTTTCCAAAAGTCATCTTAGCAGCATGTTATCAGTCTGCCACAGTCATTGCCAGGGAGCTAAATACTATATCCTAGGAAAAAATACCCTAAGATAAATGTTCCTTTTCAAATCTTATGCTCTGCCCCATCAATCCTGCAACCTTAGAATCTAGTCTCATACTTACTTCCCTGGTTTTGCCTATGTATATTAGCTAGGTCCAACAGTCCTTTGGAGTATAGTCCCTTTCTTTCTAAGAGGGTTAACAATTACTCAGCCTATTTATACTGCAACTTATAGATCTTGTAGCAGGAAGGTAAGGTGAATAGGTGAGTATAGAAGTACCTTGAGAGGGTTATGTGTTATATATTTTCTTCAAGCAAGAAGCACACTAGTTTTTAACAAAGAGGAGAAGATCATATCCATGGAGTTGATGGGGATATTGAATTTTTTTTAAAGTTTCGTTTTTGGGTTTTTTTTTTTTTTTGCCTGTTTGACTTGGATATTCCCTGGATATTCTCAGGGTCTCAATTTTTCTAAACCACACCCCTGACCTTGGCAAAGCAGACCTGAGAAATTGAGAATTCAAATCTCTCTGTAAACATCTCTATGACTTTTGTTATTAATGTCTAAGCCTGGATCTTGGTATTTTTTAAATGCTGCTAAGGAGGACCTCTGACATTCACACTTCACCTTCATCCAGTAATCATGCACCCTTAGTTTTTCATTCATTTTTATTTCTCCAATGGGACAATGGTATTCACAAAAACTCATCTGATTCCATTGTGTTCATAATTAATATTTTCTCCCAAATCCTTACCTTCCTGAAATATTGTATCTGCCCTGAACCTTTTTATAGTGGTAGTTCATCCTAATTGACTATCAGTAAAATATTAACAATTGCACTGCTACAACTTACCAACTCTATTAGTGCTCCATCCACTACCAGTGAAGAGGTCCCCATTGCTACTTTACCAGTGAGTGACCCAAATACAGAGCTTTACTTTAGAATCTGCTGCCTTGGACCAATGAAGCACAGGTTGTCTTGGGTCAGGTTTTCTGGAAAACAGATTTTAAAACAGAGATTTGTATGCAGGAGCTTTACTGGGAGTGTCATTAGTATCAACAAAACTGGAGAAGTGAAGAAAAGAACTAACATAGAGTCACAAAAAAAGACCTCAGCCAACTTTATGGATGTTGCTTCAGAGTTGTGCTCCTAGAAACAAATAGGTGGGGCCTGTATATCCTTATATTAACCAGTCCTGGAACCAACAATCTTTCTCCTTAACGTCCAGGTAGTACCAGCACCTGAATAGCTAGGTCAGTTAAGTGTCATGATCTCAGAGTTTCATGAGCTTGAGTCCCATATCAGGCTCTACGTTGACATGTGGAGCCTGCTTGGGATTCTCTCTCTCTCCCTGTCTCACTGCCCCTCCTGTGCACTCTCTCTCACTCTCTCTCTCTCTCAAAATAAATAAATAAACTTAGAAAGAAGAAAAAAAAGAAGACCATGTGGTAAATATTTTGGGCTTTATGGGTCACATTCAATCTTTGTCACATATTCTCTTTCTCTCCCTTCTTCATTTCCTCCTCTTTTCCCTTCTCTTCTTACTCTCTTTATTATTACCCTTTAAAAATATACCTGAAAAATTATCTTCTGGGGCACCTGGGTGGCTCAGTCGACTGACTGACCTCTGCTCAGGTCATGAACTCACGTTCTCACATTTCGTGGGTTCAAGCCCTGCATTGGCTCTGTGATGTCAGCTCAGAGCCTGCTTCATATCTTCTGTCTCCCTCTCTCTCTCTGCCCCTTGCCCACTCATGCACTCATTCTCTCTCTCTCTCTCTCAAAAATAAATAAACATTTAAAAAATAAAATTAAAAAATTATCTTCTGTTCCCTGTAAAAACAGACTGTAGGCTAGATTTGGTTAGTAAGCCATACTTTGCTGATCTCTGAAAGGTCAACAATGTGTGTACTTCTTTCATGAAGGGGATATGACCTTGGACTAGGTGGTTCTCTTGGACCTGGGGAAATTCCTAGAAAAAGACAACTTGGTGTGGCTAGCCTTCAACACTTATAGAAACCAAGGATAATGAGTGACTTAATCTTGAGTGGAAAATCTGAGTGGCATTACATGTACTATTAGTGGAAATTATATTCTAGCAGGAGACAGAGAGTAAACCATAAACACAGTAAGTAAATAAGAAAGTAAATCAATAAGTAGTATATTATAAAGTTATAAGTTCTTTCAAAGAAAATAAAAAGTATAATAAGATAATGGGGATCAGAGGTGTGAGATAGGTTTTACTTAAATTAGTTGGGTTAACCTCATTAGGATGTTTAGGTATGTCTTTTTATGGAGATACAATAAAAACCAACACTTCACATCCATAGTTTAAATTGTTTTAACAAATAGATACAGCTTTATAAATAATTAAGTTATAGAACACATCCATTACCCCCCAAATTCCTTTATGTCTCTTTTAATCAATGCCTGTTTTTCACCCTAAGCTCTTAGCAAATACTGTTGTGTTTTCTATCCCTATAGTTTTGTCTTTCAAGAATGTCATATTAGTGGAATCATGTATCATTTATGTTCTATCTTCTTTTACTTAATATATGCTTTTGTAATTCATCCATGCTACTCCATGTATTAATAATCCATTTTTAATAGCTGAAAAATATCCTATTAAATGGGTATATCACAATTTATTTATTCACCAATTGATGGATATTTGGGTTGAACCTAGTTTCTTCTTTCTCCCTTTCTGCTATCATGATTTGGTCTGTGAATATTTGAATGCAAGTTTTTGTATAAACATATAATTTTGTTTTGAGCAAAAGATATAGAAATGAAATGGAAGGATCATAGATAAGTGTTTACCTTTATTTTTATTTGTTTGTTTGTTTGTTTTGAGATATAGAGAGAGCATGTGCCAGGGGAGGGGCAGAGAGAGAGGAGAAGAGAGAGAATTTGAAGCAGGGTCTGAGCTGTCAGCACAGACCTAATGCAGGGTTCATATTTGTAAATGGTGAGATCATGATCTGAGTTGAAATCAAGAGTCAGATAATTAACTGACTGAGCCACACAGGTACCCATAAGTATTTACCTTTACAAGAAACTGCCACAGTGTTTTCCAAAGTGACTGTATAATTTTGCATTCCTAGCAGTGATGTATGCAATTTCTAGTTGCTCCAAATTCTGAACACCATAAGGTATTGTCAATTTTGTTTTAGTCATTCTAATAATTGCATAGTGATATCTCAATTATGGCTTGGTTTGCATTTTTCTGATGACTGATGAGGTAGAGTGTATTTCTGCAACCTTTTTAGCTATCCAACTATCTTTCTTGGTAAAGTATTTGCTCAAATATTTTGCCCATTTTGTAATTGTTTCTCTGTGTTTTTATTATTGGGTTGTAAAAGGTGTTTGTTTGTCTTGTTTTGTCTATGTATTTCAGGTACAAATCTGGCATGGTATATATGTTCTGCAAATATATTTTTTCCAGTCTGTGACATGTCTTTTTCCTTTACTTAACAGAAACTTTCAAAGAAGAGACATTTTAACATTGATGAAGGCCGATTTATATATATTTTCTTATACAGTTTATGATTTTTTTGTCCTAAGAAATTTTTGACTAATGCAAGGTCACAATCCACTTTTTTCCTTTAGAAATTTTATAGGTATAGCTCGTCTTATTTAGTTACTTGGTCAATATCAAGTTAGTTTTTATATATTAAACATCTATTTTTCCTGTGCAATTTTTTTAAAAATGACCAGCTTTTTCATCACTGAATTATATTGCAGGCTTTATAATAAATGTTTGGTTCTATTACTGATTATTTTTCGACTTCATCTATATGTCCTTATGTCTTGATCACTATCTCTTCTAACCATGTGAATTCAGAATCTAAATTTAGATTTAGATAGTTCTAAATCTATCTAAAATAGTGTGGATATGAATAAGAAGATATAATATTTTATATTAAAACAATGTGATAGGATTTATTTCTTGTGAGATATCATCTGCTAAAAATAAAGAAATGAAATATATTCAATAAAGGCACCAGGCATATAGATAATATGTCATACTTTGAAATAAAAATTAAGTAACAAGATAGATTAAATATTCAAATGATTTCAAAATGAGGATTTAAAAAATGTACCTTGTTGTTACCCCAGACTTATTTTGCCTGAATTAGATAAGTACATTGCATATCAATGATTTTTTTACATTCATTCCTCAAGTATTTACTGAAATCCAGACATTCACTGCACTGCACTGCACTGTGTTTGAAGGTGAAACCCAGATTATATGTTTCTGTCTTCAATGTTTTCAGAGTGGTAAGAAAATGTATTTACATAATCATAAACTTTTGTAGAAAGTACTATGAGTGTGTAATCTGGTGGAATTCGAGAGCTTTCCAGAAAAAGATAGTAGACTAAATTTTGGTGGTAGAATACTATTTACCTGATAAATCACTAGTTAGAATTCTATTGGTTGAAGATGAAGGATTTGTATGAGTTTGGGGATTTTTTCTGATCCCCTGAAAATTTATTTTTATTCCTGCCACTCTCAAAGTACATATTGAGGACAGATCAGTCAAATGCTTTCTTAATAATTTCCTGAAAATGCAGTGCTCTTTTCCCTTTCAATGTATGAAGTGTGACTAAGCAATTGTTTACATTCATTTGACAGGTAAGAAATAGAAGATTGATAGCTACTCAATAATATTGTACCTAATAAATATTCAAACCAGGTTCTATCTGGTTAATTATTTTATCAGAGAGTATTTTAGAAGCTCAAAAATGTGACTTCATTTTCCAGTGTATCTGTCTCTTGAGCTGTGATTTATACTTTCATAGGTTCTGAATCCCTTTGGAAGACAATGATGATGATATAGTGTAAGGAAGCTATGATTTATCACAAATGATACACAAAATGAACTACAGGGGAAGTACAGAGTAGGATGCAAAGGATCTCTGGGTCTTTTTCTCATTATATTGAGTCTTAAATATTGTTTCTGTTTCCCTCCTAGTCTATCACTGCTACTTGATAAATTACTTAAAACAGAAGGAAATTGACATAGTATCCAAAATTGATTCCATTAGATTATTAAAATAAATGAACTGTAAATTAATTTTAACTGTAAAGTGATTTTCACAAAATGAACTATTGGCTTGGATATGGAATTAAAGACATTTAGGTTATGTTGGGTTTTTTTTATTTTTGCAAAAGTTTTATTATTTTTTAAGGCTTATTTATTTATTTTTGAGAAAGAGAGAGACAGAAGAAGAGAGAGAACCAGCAGAGGAGGGGTAGGTCCAGAGGATATGAAGGGGGCTTTGTGCTGACAGCAGAGAGCCTTATGCAGGGCTTAAACTCACAAACCATGAGATCATGACCTGAGCCAAAGTCAAACGCTTAACCTACTGAGCACCAAGGTGCTCCCAAAAGTTTTGTTAAATATAAAATTTAGAAAAAAACCTCAGTTTTTGTTATCACTGTGATCAAAAATTAATACAGGATCGTTAAAAATTTTACTATTTAACAAACATTTTCAAAGCTAGCATTCATACAAATTACAGCTGTATGTTTTTTTAATCATCTTATTTTTATATGTTTAACCAGAATTATTTCTGTTTAAATCAACAACTGATGTTCTTAATCAGAAGTTTTGGTTTGCAATTTATAATTACTTACAATGATAAAATGAACAATTATTTGTTTAATAGAGATAACACATTCTTAGGAAGACAAATGACAAAGGAATTCCTTGGGGATCACAGTTTAGAGATCCCTGACATAAAGCATTACATCATCTTAACTGGGACTGAAATACGTAGGTAACTATAATATTGTATAATATCTAGTCTCTTGTGTTTTTAATTGAATCCAAAAAATGTATGTGCAAGAATATTAATGTTTTGTTGGAATGCTCATGTCTACCTTCCCAAAGAATAATAAAATTTCCATGAGAGTTAAAAGGTTTTATAAATTTTATGATACAGTTTTCTTTCAAATAAGAGATTTTTATTTTAAAGCCCAAGCATATTTCCAGTGATGCAGGACTCATGAAGTGACATAATAAGGAAAATCTAGAAGCTTTTGAGCTGATGTCTGTCCAGTAGCTAAATTACATCAAAACTTATACCAGAGTTTATTTTCTTCTCTCATAAAGCTTCTATATATAGTCTTCTGCACAAATCATGTTGGTAAGAAAGAGTCATAGACTAAAAAAGCTTCAGAATAAAAGGGAGAATTAATTTTGAGTATCCACTTTATACTTACATCTTTACATACAAAATTCACAATAACCACAGATTGACATTATATTACAAGTAAAGAAGAACATAGAGATTAAGCCACTTGTCTAGTTTCATATCACCAATATATAGCAGAGTCAAAATTCAGACCTACATACATATAAATTAAAATCTTGAGCTTTTTCCCTATAATATAAACACTCAATAGGACCTAAAAACATATCAAACCCTATTTCCTTATAGCATGTGTAAGCATAGAAACCCTAAGAGGTGAAGTAACTTTCAAAAGCATGTAGATAATGGACTTTTAATCCTGAGAAAAGATGGAGTAGATGCACTTCTTCCTATATTCCCCCTAAGATGAATTTCTTCTTATATTCTTCCAAAGTGCAGCTAAAACTCTTACATTATACACTAACTATATGTAAGAAAGTTTGAAACATAAAGAGGAGGCAGACCATCTAGGGAACTAGGACCCAAGAGAGACATGCCAGTTAGTTCCCTGAGTTTTTCTTTCTGCTTATATCACAAACTGAGTGCTTCAGAAGTTGGCCATTTGTAAATACCAATGAGTACAACAGAAAAAGCTCAATGAAAGCCTGTTCTTTTCTCAAAACAATATGGAAAAGGGCAACAACGCAAAATGGAAGATATTTAGAAAATAACTGCTCTATTCCATGGATGCACCATGGAAAAAACAGTGGCTCCATTTCTACTCCTATCAGCAAAATTGAATGGAAAACCTAGACTTCCAACCTTGCCTAGCTGTAACAAGGTATTTTGTTCCTCCCACCGAGGAGTGTTGTCAAAGAATGTCTGTTGAGAATACAGGATTTCCATCACCACCCAGCAGTAACAAACACCTCCCATTTGGGGTGATACGAGAGGGTCAGTAATGGGAAACTGTGAATGTCACCAGATTCTAGCAGTGGCACGGTCTTTTTGTCAAATAAGGGACAATAACAAGGTGCTCCTCACCCTCACATCCAAGGTAGATGCCTAGTGAGGAATCTGAACCCTCATCTACATCCAGCAGTTATGAGGTACCTCTCCCCTCTATCCCCAGGTATTAACAGAAGCTCAGTGGGAAAACAACGTCAACATCAACTTTTCAATAACAAGGAAGCTTCCTCTACTCTCCCCAACCATCATGGTTCCAGAGGAGACTTGATAAAACAGAAGATTTAAATAGGATCCAGTGTGTTGTAAGATGATACATAAAATGTCCTGGATAATAGTGACAGAAATCCATCATACCAAAAACCAGAAAAGTGTCAGGTTGAATCAAAAAAGACAATCAATAGATACCAACACTGAGAAAATAGTAATGTTGGAATTATTTAACAATGTGTTCAAAGAAACTCTTCTAAAAATACTTCAGCAAGAAATAACAAACATGTTAGGTGAAGAAGATTAAGAGGTAGAACCTTCTAGTTATAAAGTAAATAAGTCACATGGCTATAAAGTATAGAATAGGGAATATACTTAATAATATCATAATAACTGCTGACAAATGGTATTGGACTTATGGTGCTGATCATTTCATAATGTTTATAAAAGTCAAATTGTTACACCTGAAACACAATACTGTATGCCAATTATACTTCAATAAAAAAAGAAATCACAAATATGCTTCAAAAATGAAAACAAAATAAAAAGAAATGAGAACAAAGAAATTAAAGACATAAAAAAGAACCAAATAGAAATTTTAGGAATAAACATAAAATAACTAAAATAAAAACTCAATGTATTTGCTCAACAATAGAAGGAAAAGAACAGGGGAAAGAATCAGTGAAGTTAAGGATTGAACAGTAGAAATTACATAGTCTGAACAATGGAAAAAAAAACAGACTGACAAAATGAACAGATCCTCAGAGACCGATGAGACCGTAACAAAAGATCTATAATACATGTCATCAGAGTCTCAGGAGAGGAAGAGAAAGAAAGTGGTGCTGGAAAAGTATTTAGATAAATAATGGCTAAAGAGCTTCCAAATTTGGAAAGCAAACAAAATACCCATAAACCTACAGATTAAGAAGCTGAGGAAACCCAAAACAGATCAAACCAAAGATTTCCATGCCAAGACCATCAGAATCAAACTTCTGAAAAATGAAGACAAGAAAACTATAACAAGAAAAAATGAAGAGAGCAAGAGAAAACTATATTATTACTATGAGGAACTATTCAAATAACAGTAGATCTTTAATCAGAAATTACAAAGAAGTAGCATTTCATTTTTCAGGTAATAAAAGCAAAAAATAGCCCTTCAAGAATTCTATATCCTGCCAAGGTATCCTTTAAGACAGAGAACAAACTGATGGCTGATGAGGATGAGGGCATGGGTGGTGGGGAAAATGGGTGATGGGCATTAAGGAGGGCATTTGTTGGGATGAGCACTGGGTGTTATACATAAGTGATGAATCACTGGATTCTACTCCTGAAGTCAAGATGACACTGTATGCTAACTAACTTGAGAATAAAACAAAAAATAAATAAATAAAGTAGAAATCAAGACACTCTCAGACAAAAGAAAACATTAAAAAGAGTTTGTCACCAGTAGACCCACCCTAGGAGAATTTTTAAGAAAATTCTTAAAACAGAAAGAAAATGAAAAAAAAAAAAAGCAACTTTAGAATATTAGGAATGGGGGGAGAAAACAATACAAAGCATGAAAATATGAGTAAATATAATGGATCTTATCTTGAGCTTTTTAAATTATGTTTGATAACTAAAGAAGAAATGATAACATTATCTTACTGAGTTTCTCAAGGTATGGAACAAAGTATTGAAAACAGTTTATATTATAAATAGGTGAAGAGAAAAGACTTTAAAAGGAGGTAAGTTTTCTATGTTTCACTCTAACTGGTAAAATGTCATTATCAGTACACTATGATAGGATCCAGTGGTATTCTTTACTACTACTATGATAAATTATGTATGTAAACGTAATACCTAGAATAACCAAATCGATACAAATATGATAGGGAAAAGATAGGATAAAATAGGCAAAGAGGGAAAAATTATGACCTGAGTTCCCTGGGTGGGGAAAAACACATATCATGGAACAATGCTGGGAGGGTCTGACCACAGCAAACCCCCTCAGGCATAAGGTTTCTCTTAAGAATGTAACAGACACCACCTACTCCCCCTCAGGTTCCCTCAGGAATTTGACAAAAGACCTGACTAAAAACAAGTAGACCATAAAACAAATGACCTACAGGGAAGGGTAAGGCCACAGACCACCCCTCATACAATAGAGTAGAGTGGAGCCAGTCAGGAATGGACAACCCGGCACCTAGAGTTATCCAGTCAATAAGGGTAGAGCCTATGAAGGAACAAGGGGGACCTAAAACCTTATAAAACAAGGACCCTTGTCTATTGTTGCAGGCATTCACTTTCGAATGCCCCCTCTCTGTAAAGAAAGCTTTCATACTATTCTTCTTTTCTCATCTTATACCCTAATAAACTTTTGCCTGCTTCTCATTTTGTGTCCACTTCTCCATTCTTTGAAGTGGCAAGACAACGAACCCCTGATGTAAAAAATCCTGCAACACAAAGAAATACACTCAAAAAACAACAAAGATGAATCAATGGGAACTCTAAAGAAATGTTTATGTAACTATTGATACACACAACAACTTATATTTCATGAACACTCTGTACAACAAAAAGAAAACAATATCAAAACGTGACAGATTTGATTTCATTTGATTTATGTAACATTTCTGAAATGACAAAATTTCAAGCTGGATAACAAATCAGTATTTTCTAGGGGTTAGGAATTGTAGGGGGAGCAGTGTGGGTGCTATTATATAGGGGTGGTGTGAGAGGGATATTTGTGGTGATGGAGTAGGTCTGTATCTTGAGTGTAGAGGCAGTTATATGTTTCTAAACATGTGATAAAATGACAGAATACACAATGTACCAATATCACTTTCATGGTTTTGATATTACACTGTAGTTGCACAAGATAAAACCTTGGGGGAAAACTGATGAAGGGGACCCAATATCTGCCTGTAATATCTTCGCAATTTCTTGTGAATCTATTTTTCAATAAACGCTAGCAAATACATAGATAATGACAAAACTTGTTTCTGTGTAGGTTAAAAAAATTCCCTGATAATAGCAATAAAATACAAGGCTGGTGGTCATAATATTGGGACACAACGTAGCCATATTTTCTTGGAGATTCCTCAGCAATTCAATAAACATATCTCTGGTAGATAACATAGATAACAATAACACTTGATTAGACCATCAAGGATGGAACTCTATATCAAAATACAAGCCAATCTATACCTGAGAGCACATCTATTGTAAGGGAAATATTTCTGAGAAAGTTGTAGACTTTGGTCTCATTCTTGAAAAAACAGCATCAATTCTTATTTTATGATCTTTTCAACAGAAATACTTGATAAAGTGACATTTATAAAAATCTGTGGTCTTTGATACATTGCCTCCTTCAATGGGTGTTACACATCTCAAAATGAATACGTTGGACAATTTCCAGGCTCTTATTGACATATCATTACATCTAATGACTCACATGAATCATCAAAGGGGGCTAAATTTGGGAGGAGAACCTTTCACGCACTGTCTTAAAAATGTAAAGAACCCTGCTATTCTGATATAAATCTCTAAAATATACTTAAAATTCTTTAAAGATAATTTTGGCCTCTCAAGTGAGACAAATTAGGTGATTCAAGTAGTCTCAAACATGAAAAGAGAAAATAAGAAACATGAGTTAAAAATATCATGATTATTTTTTAGTATTTATATGGCTAATTGATTTTATATAATAGAATGTCAAAATCTTCTTGCTAAGTTTTCAGAATCAGCTGTTTTTTACAAGATGTCACATTGTATAAATTTTAATACTTTTAAATTTGCTTCATTGCAAACCTTATAACTTTTTGTATCAAATGAACACAATATTATTACTTTTGCATTTTGCTGTAATTTAGATTAATTACTGCAAGAGTGGTATTCTTTACTACTACATAATAATAAAATAAGTAAATTTTAGGAATGGCGATATTCTCCATTTATTAAATTTGATCAGTGTTTATCTTTTGTTTTATATATTCTGCCAACAGTCATAGTTACTTGAAAATTTTGTAGCTTTCTTCTCCTTTTTTATAAAATTATTCTCTCAATTTATTTTTATATGATAGATATGTTACTTATAAGTTTGGGATATGTTTGAAAGTATGATATAAAACCCAATTTAATATTTTGATCTGAAGACTTAGTCATATTTACTAAAAAATCTATTAATAGAAAACTTTTAGTTTTATTGGGATAATGCAATGCAATTCTACAAAACTAAAATATTGACCTATCTTTTTTTTCTTTTTTTTTCTTTTTTTTTTTTTTTTTTAGAGAGTGCACACAGGGGAGGGCCAGAGAGAGAATCTTCCAGTGAGGAGCCCAATTGAAGGCTCAATCTCACTACCATGAGATGATGACCTGAACCTAAATCAAGAGTCAGAAGCTAAACCAACTGAGCCACCCAGGTGCCCTGACCTAAGCTATTTTAATCTTTGCAGAGAAACATACTTGGAATATAGTAGATGTAAATACCTAATAGGTAGTAATGAATAGATATGTCCTCACAAGAAAAATAAACAAGATGAGTAAAAATAACTTCAAAAATGAAAAGAAAAAGAGTATATAGACATGTAACCATGCTATATTTTCAAGCAAAATATACATTACTTATATGCGTGTATGCATGCATCTGAAATATCTGATAAAGTATTACTATTTAGTAAGCCATCAATGTTTTGTTAAAATTAACTTCCAGAAGAAAATTAAAAAATGAGTGCATCCATAATCTTCCTTAATCTCAAAGAAAAATAACCCTAAAGGAAAATATTTAGTAAGTCAGAAATAGAAACTTTTTCTTATATTAGTAACATAAGAGATAATGAGTGTACCTAGCATAAACATTGTCTATATAGGAAAAAAACTACATTCTAGTTAATGCCAATTTCTAGGAATTCTACCCCATTCTGAGTCTATTACAGAACCATTTCATAGAATGGCAAATACTTCTTACATTCATCAACATTCCAAGCACCTTCAGACAAAACTCTCCTCAAAGCTTAATCATGGCCTCAATATTCTTCTTAATATACTCTAGGAAACTATTGACATTGGAGCATATAAATATGGTATTCATAATTGAGATCATGTTTTTTTTAAGCAACATTCTAAAGACATTCTCTAATGTCTAAGCCCTATTGATTAATGCATCAGAAATGGTTATAAGAATTCTATGCTATGGGGCGCCTGTGCTCAGTCAGGTAAGCAGCCGACTTTGGCTCAGGTCATGATCTCACGGTTCGTGGGTTCGAGCCCCTCATCGGGCTCTGTGCTGACAGCTCAGAGTCTGGAGCTTGCTTCAGATTATGTGTCTCCCTCTCTCTCTGCCCCTCCCCAACTCATGCTCTGTTTCTCTCTGTCTCAATAATAAATAAAAACATTTAAAAAAGAAAAAAAAGAATTCTACACTATTATAACAGATAATAATGCAATTTGTATCTAAATGTGAAGGAACTTCTATACATTTCCGCTTATAACATTGAAATAGAAGACATGCATCCCATATGACATAGCGATTCTATCTTTAGTTAATCCACTCAAGAGAACTTCTCACAGGTATCTACAAAAATCATATATAAGACAATCAATTTACAGCAATACTCATTAATAATAAAAACAGAACCAATTAGCATGAATCAATAAGGAAATGGATAAATTTCAGTATATTCACAAAATGGAAAGCAAGCAGATAATATCTATGAACTAGTACTTTCTACATTAATTCTTCATTCATTAAACAAATATTCTTCCCACATTTTCTTCACCCATTTCACCCTGAGACAGATGCTTTCCATAGTCTTTTTCTATCAAGCTGGCATGTTATTATTATTATTATTATTATTATTTTTCTTGACATACTGTGCCCGCAGTCCAAATAGTTGCTATCAGATGAAAGAAGTTACTTGTTACTTCTGCTGCAAAATAAGAAGTAGATAAGCAGTTAATTGGTCAATATATTTTTGGTTTTGGTTAAGAGACAAGAGTAACAAAGACAAATACACTTAATAACTAATTTCCTTTACTTAAAATCCAGGGAACAACTCTCTTTGTGCACAGCTTGTCCACTATTTTTCTCAATACGAAAAATGCATTTGCCATTTTCTTTCTCCATAATGGGAATCAAAAATCAAATCCCATGCAAACTTCTCATATGTAACAAGCCAAATTTTAAAAATCTAAACAAATATGATTTCATAATATTTTAAATTGTGCTTAGAAGAAACAAAATTTCCCTTTAGTAATATTAAGTGTTATTAGGGTATCTGTTGAAATAATATAAATGAAAAAGAAGGTAAAATAGTTATTATTTCTAGAGATGATTTTCATTTTTTACTTTATTTGCTGAATCCGGAAATTATATGTTTAATGCTGCCTTCTTCTTGCTTCTTCCCCTGATTTCTCATGATAATTCATCATAATCATCTGTGGCAGAATGTCATAATATTGTCATCAGTGCCATTTTGAATGACAACTTATCCTAATAGCATGTCTTTACTACTTCCTGATTTCCTGTTAGGTTTTCAGCTCCAAGTTGCTCTTAAACTTGTGTTTGCATTCATTGTCTCAATTGACATTATCTGAAGTGTAATTTTCTTCAACCAATTTTTTTTATTTTTTTTTTACAGTTACTGGATAGAACATTCTCGAGAGCAGAGGTTTTGCTTTACTTAATTCTGTAACTTGCCATGGAAACTGGCATTGAATCTGACAACTAGAAAATAATACTAATTATTTCTCAAAGAAATGAATAAATAGATAATGTTCACACTTTCTGAACTCATTTGGCTGTCTTTGCCTAATAAAATTACATTTCTATTGTAATTTAGCAGATTTTATTCATTATTGGAGTAGAACAGATGTCTGTTCTGGAGGCATTCTTTTAGTTTTCATTAACTGTAATGTCTTTAAATTAATATTTTAGTTCCTCTGAACTTTTTAAACCAACAGGAATTAAAACATGTTAACAGTTATTTTTATAAAAAGCAGAATAGATTACATTCTGAGTTACTAAGTAACGTGGAACTGTGTCCCAAAGAATTTAAACGACTTTCATCTACTTATGTATTAATTTGTTATTTTACTTAAAATGTGCCATTTTCCATTTTTAATGTGGGATTTATATACATGATAACATTTTACTTCTGGAAAGCTTCTTCTTACCAGTTCCTTTAAGGTGTATTTCTCATGGACTACTCCAAGCCATAATATTTGTGTGATGGATCACATAATCAATTTTCAAAATGTACCAGGTACATTTGTATCAGGTAAAACTATTTTCAGAATTATTTAAACATTACTCAAGTCAAAATAAAATTTTACCTTTTTCCCAGTTCTACTGAGACCTAATTGACATATAACATTGTGCCAGGTTATGTTGTACACTGTGAAGATTTGATACACTTACATACTGCAGAGTGATTAAGGTTAGTTAACACCTCCATCACCTCCCATAATTGCAGTTTCTTTTTATGAGGAGGACACTTAAGATCTACTCTCTTAGTACCTTTCAATTATATCATAATAATATAAGTATAATCATACATTAAAATATAATTTAATAACATATATCTACTACTATATGCTATATAGTATTATTAACTATAGTCACCATACTATACATAAGATCCCTCTGGCAACCATCATTCTACTCTTTGTTTTGAGTTCATCATTTTAGATTCCATTTATAAGTGACCTCAAACAGTATGTGTCTTTCTCTGTCACTTCATTATTTAGCATGATGCCTTCAAGGTCCATTCAGGTTGTCACAAATGGCAAGATTTCTTTCTTTTTCATGGTTGAATAACATTCCGTTGTATATATTTGTCACATTTTCTTTATTGATTCATCTGTGGATGGACATGTAGGTTGTTTCCTTATTTTGGAATTAGTGAATAATTAGTGAATAATGTTGCAATGAAGTTGCATTAATTTGGAATTAGTGAATAATTAGTGAATTAATGAAGAATTAGTGAATAATGTTGCAATGAAATAATGTTGCAATGAAATTGAAAGTCAAGATATCCATTGGAGAACCTGATTTCATTTTCTCTGGATACACACTCAGAAGTGGATGACTGGATTTATGGTAAGTTCTGTTTTTAATTTTTTGGGGGAGCCTCTATACTGTTTTCATAACAGCTCTATCAACTTATATCCCCACCAACAGTGCACAAGGGTTTTCTTTTCTCCACATTCTTGGAAACACTTGTTATCTCTTGTCTTTCAGTAATGGCCATTGTGACAAGTGTGAGATGATTTCTCATTGTGGTTTTGCATCTCCCTGATGACTAGTGAAGTTAAACATCTTTTCCCATACCTGTTGGCCATATGCATGTCTAATTTTTTTTAATTTTTATTTTTCTCCATGTCTTCTTTGAAGAAACATCTATTCAGTTCCTCTGCCATTGTTTAATCAGATTTTTTTTTTTTTGCTATTGATTTGTACAGGTTCCTTATGTATTTTGAATACTAACCAAATTGTCAGTTGGTTTGCAATTACTGTCTCCCATTCCACAGGATGCCTCCTTCATTTTGCTGTTTCTTTTGTTCTGCAGAATCTTTTTAGTTTGGTGTAGTCCCACTTACTGATTTTTACTTTTGTGACTTGTGCTTTTGGTATCATACCGAAGAAATCGTTGACAAGACCAATGTCAAGAAACTTTTTACCTTCCAGAAGTTTTATAGTTTCAGGTCTTTTGTTTAAGTCTTAGTCCATTCTAGTTAATTTTTGTGAGTGGTGTGGAATAAAGGTCCAATTACATTCTTCTACATGTGATTATCCAGTTTTCCCAACACCGTTTATTGAAGAGACTATCTTTCCCCATTGAGTATTTTTGGCTTTCTTGTCAAATGTTAGTTGATGGTATATGCAAGGGTTTATTTCTGGTTTTTCAATTCTGTTCTGTTGGTCTATGGGTCTATTTTTATGCCAGCACTGTACTAGTTTTATTACTATAACTTCATAATATACTTTGATATATCGGGTAGTATAATGCCTCCAGCTTTGTTCTTTCTCAGAATTACCTTGGCTTCTCGGAGTTTTTTTTTTTTTTTTTTTTTTTTTTTTTGCGTGTGTGTGTGTGTGTGTGTGTGTGGTTCCATACAAATTTTAGAGTTGTTTGTTCTATTTCTGTGAAAAAAACCAATGGAATTTTGATAAGGATTCAATTTTTAGATGGGTTTGGATAGCATAGACATTTTAATAACATTAATTCTTCTGATGAATAAACACAGGATATCTTTCTATTTATTTGCGCCTTCTTCAGTTTCTTCTTTCAGTCTTATACTTTTTCAGTGTACAGATCTTTTACCTCTTTCTTTAAATTTATTCCAAGCTATTTCATTGTTTTTGATGCCATTGTGAATAATATCGTCATTTCTTTTTCAGATATTCCAATGTTAGTGTATAACACTGATTTCTGCATACTGATTTTATATTTTGCAGCTTTACAAAATTTGTTCATTAATTCTGATAGATTTTTGGTAGTGGTTTTAGAATTTTCTCTCTACATGATCACATCATCTGCAAACAGACAATTTACTTCTTCCTTACTAATTTTTTTTCTTTTTCTTGCCTGATTGCTCTAGCTAGGATTTCCAGTACTATGTTAAATAGATGCAGTGAAAGTAGAACCCTTGTCATCTTTCTGATCTTAGAAGGAAAGTCATCAATTTTTCATATGATATCAGCTGGGGGCTTATCATTTATGACCTTTAATATGTTGAGGTACATTCTCTCTATACCTAATTTGTTGATAAATTTTATCAAGAAAGGATGTTGTATTTTGTCAAACACTTTTTCTCCAATCATTGGGATTATCATGTGATTTTTATCTTTTATTTATCAGTGTAGTATATCATAAATGATTTGTGTATGTTGAACCATCCATGCATCACATCACCATAAATCCCATTTGATCATCTTATAGAATCCTTTTAATATGCTGTTGATTTTGCCTTACTAATATTTTGTTGAGAATTTTCGCATCTATATACATATATTCATCAAGGATATTGGCCTGTAGTTTTCTTTCTTTGTATGGTCTTTATCTGGCTTTGGTATCAGTGTAATAATGGTGGTTTTGCCAGTGAGTTGGAGAGTGTCCCTCCTCTTCAAATTTTTGTAAGAGTTTGAGAAACATTGGTATTCATTCTTTAAATGCTTGGTAGAAATTGAGGAGAGAAACCATCTGTTTGTTTGTTTCTTAGATGTTTTTTGATTAGTGATCCAGTCTCCCTATTCCTTATTAGTCTATTCAGATTTCCTATTTATTCATGATTCAATCCTGGTATATTGTATATGTGTAGGAATGTATCATCTCTTCTAGGTAATGAAGTTTATTTGTGAGCAGTTGTTCACCGTTGTCTCTTACTACTGGAACTTCTGGACTCCTGAGGTTCCACAATGGCTCTCTGTCTTGTCTGTGAGCGATTGTCTAAGATAGTGTTCTCCAGGTGCTCTCATCATGTGACCAAGAAAAGCTAGAGCATGGAAGGTCCACTGCCAGTACTAAGTTCTGTACATTTATTACCTGATGCGCAGGTGAATGAGACTCCTAGGCAACTTGGCAGTTAGTGCTGAATCCCATGGCTCCTACAAAGGCATTTTTGTTTGTGGATGAATGCCAAATTGGTGTTACTGAGAGGGGATGTCTTATTTGGCCATCTTACTTATATTACTTCTACAAAATATTATTTTTAAATAATGTGTTCATTAATTTGCAAACAATATTTTCACTAAATAAAGGTTGTTAACCCCTCAGTTTTCCTACGTCTAAATTAAGTCAAGTATTAAGTCCTTTTCTGTATGTTATTTAAGATGAGTTTTATAATAATTACATGACCTATATGATAATATCCAGTTTTATATAAGAGAAAATAGTGACTTTCAGAGAAGTTAACTAACTTATTTCAAGCCTCTTTTTATAAATGAAAATTAAAAAATAAATGAAAGCACAGGACAAGAAAATCAAGATGTCCATTCTCATAATCAAGCAAGAAATATACATAAATTATTTAAATATTCCAAATAATGTGTTCACTCCATCTTCTATACCATGTAGCTTTAATGATAATATACTAAAAATTTTAAATGGTTATTTATTTATTTTTTCTGAGTAGGTAAAACATATCAAAGTGGTGAAATAAACTCTAGAAAGTAAAAGTCAGCTCAATTTATTCAAAAAATAATTAAAAGATTAACAGAACATTTATTTCCCTCAGGTTGGCATGATTTCATCTCTGCTTTTTATTTCTATTCTCATCCTGATGATCAATCATGTTATGCACTGCAACCTGTCAAAATGTGCTATATTAGCAAATCTGGAATGCTTTGCTCATCCTTCCCTCAAAGTCCACACTTTTTAATAGGACAAGTGAACTGAAATTGGTATTTGGAAAGCAGAGACTAAATGAAGATCATCTTACTTTGACAGTCTTTGTGATTTTTTTTTTTTTCTGTTGGTTAAGAGGTGTTTGGTGATTATGGTAAATGCTTTGTTCAATCAGAAATTTTTAGCATTCTCTTTGGAAACATATGTTACTATTTTAACCAAAATAAGGGGAATGTACCTCTTCTATTATGTAAATCCTACAATGACTCACAGTATTGTAAAATAAACAACTGATTTAAACTCCTCTTTGTTTAGGAAAATATAGTTTTTCTCATTTGATAATTCTTCTATCTACACTTAATTCTTTCAGGTTAATTCTTTTCATGTTAACAATTGATTTTATTTCTTCAAGGATTAGGACTTTCAACTAATGAAAGAATGGCACAAAACCCCAAAATGATAATATTTATTAGATACCCAAAAGGAATAACACCAAAATATTTTTAATAATTTTGAGTATCGACTAAGACAAGTATCTGTTAAGCTACTTTTTCTCTTTAAAAATGTGTTTGATTGAGGTTAAATTGACATATAGCATTATATTAGTTACAGGTGTACAGCCTAATAATTCAACATTTGTATATATTGCAAAATCATTAACAATAAATTTAGTTAACATCCGTTACCACAGTTACAAAAAATGTTTTTATCTACTTTCTTAGCAACTTTCAAATATGCAACATTGTATTATTGACAACAGTCACTGTGCCATGCATTACATTATCATGACTTACTTATTTTATAGCTGGAAGTTTCTACCTTTTGATCCCCTTTACCCATATCACACATCCCCAACCCTCTAGTATCCACCAATCTGTTTTTTGTAGCTATGAGTTTGATTTTTTATTGTTGTTGTTGTTGTTGGAATTCCACATGTAAGTAAGATTATATAATATTTGTATTTGTTAGGCTATTTATAGCAATTAGGCTGTGTTCTGCTACAAGTAACAAATGACTTAACCAAATATAACTTAAAAAAGTAAGATTTATTCTTTCATATATGAGATTTGTTAGTTCTTATTATTACAGGATTTCTGGAGAAAGTGTGGCTTCAGATTGGCTAATTTAGAAATTTGTGCTTTCCTTCAAAGTCATAAGATGGCTACAGAAATTCTAGGCATCACCACTTTACTCAGCAACATACAAAGGCACAAAGCTTATTAGGTTTTTAAGATTGAGAAAGCCTTCTAGAAAATGCCTCAATAGATGTCTCCTTACTTTGTATTCACCAGGTCTACATCACATGCTCACACCTGAGTCAATCAAAGTCAAGGGAAATGGATCCTTTCTGAGTGGCTTACACTATTTGTTCACTGGTCAAGTCAATGCCAGTGAACAATGTGAATTAGATCTGTTTTCTCTAAAGAAATAAGGGAAATGAATGTCAGGATGGCTTTTATAATGACCCTTAATACCTTATAATACTAAAATCTCTAAGGCATTTTCTTTTGTTTTTGTGTAATATGTATTATCAAATACAAATGGAAATGTATTGGTTCTGCTAATATCATAAGGGCAATTAATTGCCCCCTTTAAGTGTTATTCTGTTAGTGATATCTGTTATGTTGTATAATGATATCATATATGTACGAGCATATTAGAAATAAATCAAAATTTTAAAAGTATATATATACATATATATATATGAGTAAATATTGAAAATAATTAGAAACATGGCAATAAGGTAGAGAACAGAGTGTTAAAATGTGGGTTTTCTTTTTTAGGTGAATAAAACACAGGCAGTGTAAGCAGGGAAAAATAATGTAGTAATGGTACGACCAAGAAAGAGATCAATGAAGGCTCAGACTATAGTGGAAGACTTTGTAAATGTAGACATTGAACCCAATAGTGAAGTTTAGGTAGATGTCAAATAGAGGAACCAGAGAAGTAAAATAGTAGTAGTGGTAGAAACAGAAAGAACAGATATATAGAAACAGGGATGAGCTAAGTGAATGGAATCTGGTTTGAGACTAGTGGAGAGTTGGAGGCATATAGATCTGTTTGATAAGTCTGAAATCAAGATCAGTTTTTTAAAGCTCACCCTTTCATACTGCTGTTTCTACAGATCAAACAAAAGGTGCCTATGGAAAGGTGACTGTAGGGAACAAAAACGAGCTCTTAATTTTGTTCCAATGACAGAATCACTGTTTTATTTATTTACATTAACTTTGAATAAGCTACTTAGCTTCACTATATCATCATTTATAAAATGGGAAAATTTTTTTCACCTATTGCCCAGAGTTGTTGATAACACAATTAGTAAAAACATCTTAAAACATCTTGCATAAATCTTCAGCTATTAATAGATGATTAAAACATACTAGTATGAATTCATAATACTACCCGTTACTTCCTGTGACATGTACATCTGTATAAGTAGATGAATAGATACAATGTGATCTTATCAATAGCTCTAGGTAAACAATTGAATATTCTTGGCACATGGAGTTAATGTATTAACAGTATTGAGACTCAATGGAGTCTCAAATTGAAAATTAAATTACAAATCAGATGAAAATCTTTCCAATGAGAAAGCTCTCTTTATGTTATGGTGATTTGTAAGAATGACCATTTTAGGTTAACTTTAGAGATTACATCAAACACTAATGTATGTGTTATGAAAGTATGTGGATTTACACCATTTTTTAATTTGTGGTATTAGTACAAACACAGTATTTTGTAAAGTCACTATCGTATGCAAGTGTTTGTAGCTAAGAAATGATTATTGTAATGAATTTAATCCTCCTGGGTTCTTTGGGAAGTATGCTGTTAAAATTTCATTTAAAGGATTAACTTAAGAATGGTTGAAAATAAAAAGTTGATGACTCATTTGAAAAGAATCAGCCAAGATATCAATGTGCGCCATATCGCTCTAAGTCTGAACCTAATAGCACTGCACAGTCTTAAAAACAGCTACATCAAGGGCGAGTCTTGACTTGACTGCATGTTGCTAACTCATACTTGATAATAAACAAGCAGCTCCATCTGTTGTGTGGTGGTGTGTTCTTTCCAGACCTCACAGACTCACGTTTTACGTGTTTCTGTTCAAGTGTAAATCAGAGAGGGCCACCCAATGCTTTGGAAACTGAAGAGCTGTTTAAATTAAATAAGAGTGCATCCAACATGACAGTCTGTGTGGATTACTTTTAAGTTTATTGCATTGTGTGGCATTACCTCACCAGATAAAACTTTCCATTGTTCTTGTTTCACGTTGCATATTTAAATTCAGGTGCCCCCCTCCTCCCTCCCCGACACACTTCATGTATTTCAATTTTATTTTCACATGTGTTAAGTCACTTAAAACGTCTATTTTATGTACACCTCATTATTTAAATCCCTCTTCTTATCAAAAAGGCCAATTGACTGTCATATATCTATGGAGTTTGCCTGAGAACAACTACAAAAAACATTTTCTTTCTTAATTTTTAATTCTTCTTTTTTTCTACAACATAAGAAAATCAAAATGATTCTCTAGGTGGAAACAGTGACATTTATTTTTTATAATAAAAACAAATGTTAATCCTTATCCTTACCAGAAAAATAAAAGAAATAGCTAAAGTTAAAAGGCCAGATTATCACATTGTTCATTTCCCTAAACAGATAGCTGTTAGTCTATAGAGCACACCTTAATATTTCTACTCAAGTACTTTTATGTGTCTAATGCGGCATGTTTAAAATAAAAATTGATTACCAATTTTTCTTTATTCGTAAAGTATTTATTGGAAATTTATTAAGTATTGGGCACTGGGTTAAGCTCTAGACATACAAGTCCCAAATAATAAACACTCCCTGTACTTCTAGAGGGAATATATTACCTACTTTGGGAAATGAATAAATTAAGACTATGTAGATGTCCATTGATTTGTGAAAAGAAAAAAACTACATTCAGAGAAACTGCAATGTATACACATATAAAATCTTTCTTGTTTTGTTTTTTCTTTTTTTAGCTCAGTATTTACCAATGTTTGTATGATTGAAAAGTACAGAGTGAAAGTTTTAGAGTACATGTTAGTGCATGAAGGACAAAGAGGAAAAAATTGTAAGAAATATTTAATTGAAGGCAATGACTCCTAAGACAGACTTCTTGGCAGTAAAAAGGTTCACATATTGGTCTTGATTCTAATATGACATTGCTCCAAAATGTCTGGGTTTTTTTCCCTTTATTTTGTTAGTCATAAAATCCACTAAATATAGTAATTTGGATGAACAAATATCTGTTTTTAAATCAGAAATACTCCTGGGATAATTATTAATCCCATTAGGGTAAAATAGAACGAAGCTACATTGCTTTCTTGCTATAACTTGACATTAGCAACATTAAAAAATGGAACATGTTGGTGGGAAAAGAGAGGCAGATAATTTGGGAATAGTGTAAATTTTGCCAAAAATGGGTCAGACAAGGGTAGTTCTTCAGGGTGGTTTAGAGCTTATGAGGTCTCATGAGAAAACAGAGGAAAAGCAGAGCTGGAAAGGGGAAAAGGCTATCACCAATGAAATCAAAACAAAACTGGCTAGAAAAGGAAGAGGCCATTTTCTCCTCATATCCTTTCTCCAGAGACTGGGCAGTAATAGGCACATACTGTCAGCCAAATAATGGGTTAAAGCAGCTATTTGTGGGCTTGCTTGGGAAACACTAACATTTAACCTAGTTTATACATAAAAATATGTTCTTAGTCCCAAACAACTGACTCGTAACTGCACTTTTGGAATACAATCCATTCATAAATTGTGGTCTCCTCCTATAATTACATTCAGACAAAAATCCTGTGACTCATAAACAAATTAAACAAATAATTTCCTTCCCAAACATCTGTTAGTATGAATTGAAGTCTTGTACACCAGCCACAAGATGCCTTATAATAACATGTGTGGTACAATCCTAGCATATGAACAACATGAAATCATGAGTTCTTATGGACCTGGTTAGTAATGATTAACCATTTATTCATAACCTTTTCCCAAATCTTTTAGTGGAGACTTTTTAGAGTAGTAGATGGTAACTTGATTTCTTTCTTGGACAATCTGGAGGAAATATTATTTTTGAAGATAATAAACTCTTGGACTATTACTAATGACCTTACTTTCATTTTATAATATCCCCCCAAATTCCATTACATTTTTATAGTTTAAATTAATTAAATCCATTTGAAGTAGCGAGTCTACTGCAGAGAATAAATCTAATAGTTACTTACTGTCACAGACCTAGGAGGTAGTTAGCTCCAGATAACATAGATATAAAGTAAATAAAGGATGTTGTGCTGAATGTTTAACTAAATTAATAAGGAGCCAGGTCTCTGGAATTATTTGCCAAAGCCAACATTCTAAAGTGATAATGAAGAAAAAAAAACAGGTATTATATCATATGATAATAATACTCATTAATATTCAGTGCTTATAATATTCTGGATCTGTTCTGTGGCTATATGGAAATATATTAATTAATTCTAAGAAAAATCTATACCAGATTTATGACAGTCTTAAAGTGAAGGAAATGCAAGAGAAAAAGATTAAGCATCTTGTTAAGGTTACATAGCTAAATGGCTCAAGTTTATACAGCTAAGTGATAGAGTATATGTACATCATTAATGTGAGTAAAAGAAATATTTTGTATAATTGTTGAAAACACAGAATGTACAGCAGAGTATACATTAGGCAATTTAGAAGCTTTTTGAGGAATTTAGGATTTTACTTTGTTACTTTATGTCCAGGAGCTCCTAACTTCAAAGGCTATATTATAGAGATTACTTTTCTACACTTTTATTTTTAAGAGCCTCTTTGTTATGTTAAATAAAATTTTTTGGGGTCTTTTAGATAAAATGCACTTTTGCAGATTTTGTAGGAATTTTGTAGGAATTCGGGAAGAGAGGAGGAAGGAAGGAAAAAAGAAAGGAAAGAAGAAAAAAAAAGGAGACCTAATGAGAAAAATTATTTGAGTTGTCTTAAAGTAAACATGTCTCCTCAATGCCACACCCATTGGGGAAGTTAACAAATATCTGTCATACAGTGTAGTAGATAACAATTGTCACAACAGTATATGTAGGAGAGCCTGGGTGGCTCAGCTTGTTAAGCTTTCAACTCTAATTTCAGCTCAGGTCATAATCTCCCCTTTCCTGAGTTTGAGCCCCACACGGGGCTCCACACTGACAGTGCAGAGCCTGCTTGGGATCCTTTCTCTACCCCTCATCTGCTCTTGTGCTCTCTCTCTCAAAAATAAATAAACTTAAAAAAACAGAATATGTGTAAAAAAAAAAAAAGTGAGCAGTCAAAGGCAATAAAATACATGCAGATACCAACCCAGAGAAAAAAGGTCTTGAAAGATGAATATAGTTAGCTAGTTAAGACATAGACATGCTAATCCACAAATTACCTAGGAAAGTACTGACAATCAACCATCCCTTGTGTTATGCTGTCCATTTCCTCAGCAGTGCTAGAGCTTTAAAACTTTTTACTTTTTTTTTTTTACATCCTTCCTGATTTTTTTTGAAAGCTTTTGGGATGTGTTTTAGATCAGCCATGTTCAGTCACTTTTCATGTGAATATATATCAACATGTTTATCCTTTCTTTTCAATATCTGTTTTATTCTTCCTTGGTAGAGTCATAAGATGGAATATAATGTAACAACGAGAATGAGCAAACTATAGGTGCTATTACCAACATGAATGAATCTCACAAACATAATGTTGATCATAAGAAACCTGACAAAAAAGAGAATCGACTGTATGTTCCCATTTTCAAAAAGTGAAAGAGCAAGCTAAATTAAAGTATGTTGTTAGAAGGCAGGATAGTGTTGCTCTGGGCACAGATGGAAGGGAGTGTTACTGGAAAAGAACACAGGGAGCTTCTGAGGTTATGCATAAGTGTCTGAGTTCACTTTTAAAAATTCATCAAACTCTACATTTATGATTTTGCAATCTTTCTATAAGTATACATCAATAAAAAGTTCATATTAAAAGAAATCAGATGAGGGGCTCCTGGGTGGCTAAATAAGTTCAGCATCCAACTCTTGATTTTGGCTCAGGTCATGATCTCACAGTCATGATCTCACAGTCATGAGATCAAGCCCTGCATCAATCTGCACGGAGCTTGCTGCCTACTTAGGATTCTCTCTCTCTCTCCCTCTGCCCCTCCCCTGCTCACTCTTTCTCTTAAATAAATAAATAAATAAATACAACTTAAAAAAAGAAATCAGATAAAATTTGAATTATAGCATTTCTACATAAAGTCTTTTTTTTAAGTTTATTTATTTATTTTGAGAGAGCAGGGAGGAGCGAAGAGAGAGGGAGAGAAAGAATCTCAAGCAAGCTCTGTACTGCCAGTGCAAAGCCTGAGCAGGGCTCAATCCCACAAACTGTGAGATCATGACCTGAGCTGAAACTAAGAGTTGGATGCTTAACTGACTTAGCCACCCGGTGACCCTATAAAGACTTGTTCTCACAGGGCACAGATGCTAATGGTCTCTTTACAAAATGATTGTGAAGAACTCTGAAGACAGTGCATATGAAACACTTTAAAATTGATAAACATTATCATTATTATTATAAACTAGTTTTATATATGACAAGCTAATATCTAAGAAAAATGAATTTTTAATTTGCTTTAATATGCTGCATTCTCTAAGAAAGTTTCAAATATTCAAATGTATTATATTCGAAATTTATGAATAGAGTCATAAAATAAACTAAGGGAACAAATTAAAGAGAGTCTCACTTCAAACTGCATTAAAAATACTGCACAGTATCTAATGCTTGCACAGTTAGAAACTGTGTTCTCAAATTTTCCACTTACAAATGAAAGATAAAATGTTTCCTCACAGCTAAAGAAAATAACCTAGTATACATATAAAAATGAAAAAGTACATAACAGTGTATCAGTTAAAATTTAAAATTGTGATTTTATTAAAATATTGACTTGAAATTCTTTGAGGACTTTGCTTCATTTGCATAAAACCATCTTAAATGCCTCAATAGTTATTCAGTAGCTATTTACTTAGGTTTACAATGGATACTAACAGATTTACTTTGAATAAAAAAATGGGTCAATCAATACATATTTCCTGAGTTCCAATTACATTATGCTGTGAATAAGATTTTAGTGGCATGTTAAATGAGAAATTTAGACTGAGACCCAATGGAGATAATTACAGCATTCCAATTACTGACTAACACATCAAATCATAGAAATTAAATGTCTAAAACCAGTTTGGTGATATTTAATCCCCTTGCCCACAGCTAGAACATAAGGGCTGGAGATTTAAGGAAGCATTTAGAAGGGTGCTATTTGTGTTCTGGGAGTATTACCTCTTCCTCCAGAGGGAAGGAGTGAGGGGTGCCTTTTCTTTCCTTTAGCCTAAAGAGAGGAGTTTCAACAGGGTCTCGCAGAGAGTGAGATGTGGGTCCCCAGCAGTGGGAGCATGCTGCACTGGAGTGTAACCCCCGTTGGAAATAGCTAAAGCAGCTTCATGCCCATCTTACACAAATCAGAGAGACAGGATTGAAAAAATATATAGATATATGTATGTTTGTATTTATAAATTTTAGTTATATGTATCATTTTAAATACTGGATTTACTTTTTTTTCAGTGAGATAGCTAAAAACTGGTATTTTGTTTTGCCTTATTGCATTTTGTTATATAAAAGCAAAGAGCAAACAGGGAAGAGGAATAGGGGAAGGAGAAAAAGGGGGAAAATATAATTTGTGTTTTGCTAATAGTCAATTTACTAATAAATGGTGAATAGAAAGAAAAATAGTGCATTTTTAAGAGGATAAGGCAAATGAATCCTGAAATCCTCAGAGAGACAAGAAATCACACTGAAGAACCACGTCAGTCAAAGCAAATTATTTTTCCCAGAATCCTTCATTTGGAATTCTAATGCTGTAATTGAAACAAGAGGACGGTAGTGGGGTCTGTTTAACAGCCAATAGTGGTTTGGGAAATAATCCATAACGATCAACCTTTCAGAAGACAGAAGGACAGGAGATGGTGAAAATAATTTCATTTAGTCCTATGCTTACAAAACCCCAAGGAAAGAAATTTTGCACAATTTGCCATGCTGGACTTAGACCCTCAGAATGTTTGGTCAGGAGGGAACCTTAGACATTGTGAAATCTAACCTCCAACTATGTTCATATTATGGTTGGAGGAAATAACTAGTTGTGCTTGATATCTAATAACATACAGTAAATGGTAAGAAACTTTCATGTTGGTTCTGAGATACTTATGTCTACTTCAAGGGTAGGGAATAAAAAGGGATAGAAATGACAATAATGGTACCAACCTAAGAGAAAATGAGATTTCACTCTAAGAGTATCTACCTATCCTGGGAGGTTAAATCCTTTGTGTGAAGGTTAGCTCAGGGGATCCAGGTTCTATTTATCTGCAAGAAGATACGTTCATAACAATACTTCCCTAGGGCCAAAAATCAACCCATTCAGTTAGGATTGACAGAGAATATAAAACACATAGTTACATTTTAATTTCAGATAAAAAACATTTTCTTCTTTTAGTTAGCAATGGGTCTCATGCAATATTTGGAACATACACTAAAAAAATCATTTGCTTTTCATCTGAAATCAAAATGTAACTGGGTTTTCTGTATTTTCATTTGCTAAATCTGGTAACCCTGCATTCAAGGCATTTCCTGGGGAGCAGGAAGGTAGTTGGGACTAAGCACAAAAATCAGACACCAGTGTTTCTAAAACACTGAGAAAGATGATGTCTTCAATGATTGGGTGGTTACAGAAGAATATTTTTTTTCTTATTTTTTAAATATAATTTATTGGGAAGTTGGCTAACATGCAGTGTATACATGTATACGTGGGGGTAGATTCCTGTGATTCATTGCTTACATATAACACCCAGTGCTCATCCCAACAAGTGCCCTCCTCAATGCCCATCACCCAATTCCCCTCTCCTATGCATCCTCCCATTAAGGCTCCAGTATCTCAAAAATTATCTATGCCAATATCTACAAACTTTAAAAATTTTTTCTTAAATTTAACTATGGAGTAAGACTATCTTTATGCCATTTTCCAGATATCTCTCAAGAATTCTGGGGGGGGGGGGAACAAAAGGAATATGTCAATAATCAATACAGCACTTTTCTGTTAAAATAAATACCTACAGGAAAAGTAATTATAAGACAATGATGTGGCCATTACAAAAAAAAAAAAAGTCATAGTCATTCCATTTAAAATTAAGTACTCTCACCACATTATACATGCCTGGTTAGGTTAATGCAACAGGTTTTAAATCAATAAACTGTAGAGTAACCTTCAATTCTTACCTTTCAAGCAAGCAGGTTATAGCCTTTCTTTTGTTGACTTTGTTGGGTGATTCATAGAGAAGCATGAAATAGAGTAATTATGAGGTTGAAGTAATCCCAACATAATGATTTCTACTCATATTCTCTGTCCCAACACATGTAGTTGCTTCATTATAATATAACCTTGTCTTAATTATTTGATTATTTACAAAGATACAAAATGATGATGAGACAGAATAGTAGATCAGTAATGTCCCATGTGTCATTACTCTTTTTCATTGACATTGTGGTTCAATTTAGTATCATGAGCTTTGTCTCTACAGATCGGTTTAGGTGCTTTTGGACATTGTAGTAAAGGTGAGAAAGGGACAGAGTTGGGAGCCTGTGATACAAAAGGGATTTGCTTAGGGTCTAAGTTTGGACCGGATTAGTCCAGGTGGGTGGTAGTCACTACCTTGGCCTGCTACAGTTAATTGCCAGCCAATGATAAGGTGAGAAATTCTATTTTAGATTTTAAGTCACGGCTTTCCATTCATCTTCATATCTCCACAATAACTCTGTAAGCTAGATTAAAAATGAACAAACCATGATTCAACGTATTTAAGTAAATTCTGATAATTGCACAGCCTGACAGCAGCCTTATAAAACTTCATTCCTGATCTTCCCATATAAGAAGTCAAGCTCTTTAATCATAGTGTTTTCTAACAAATCTCTCATGATTTTTTTCACTTGTCAGCTTCAGAAAAATCTAATTTGTTTTAAATTCTTAGAGGATTTAAAATCCTATAAATACATGAGTCCCTAACTACTGGGGTAAGGTGGGGAGTATGATTCTAAAGGGGTAGCGTGTAAGGGGAGATCATTGTGGTGATGCTGTAGTTCTGCATCTTGATTGCATTGGTCGTTATAGGATTTTCCAGGACATAAAATAGCATAGAACTTTATACATGTTTCATCAATATCAATTTTCTAGTTTTGACATAATACTATAATTAGGTACAATATAACCATTGGGGAAACAGGATGAAAGTTACACCAGACCTCTCTGTAATATTTTTATAACTTCCTGTGAAGCTCTGATTGTTTCCAAATAAAATGTTTAACAAATTACCCTCTCCATCTCATAGTCCTAGCAATTTAGATTACAGGTGACTTTCCAATCCTCATGCCAGACACAGCTTATTCTGACCCTTATCTTATAGACATTACTGGGGAATTGTCAATGTCTACCTGTAAGCAGAAAGTGTTAAGGCCCTATGGAAAACCTTCTTGACATAAGAAAAGTCATTTTAGGCTGCTCACCATCCTGTGATCTATGCCTGGCCAGTACTACTTGCCCAAAGCATATTTCTTGCAGAACTTCCTAGGATACCGAGAATAGACCCCAGTAGATAATGACTTTAAAGGAACAAAAGAATGTATGAATAAACAGCCCATTTCAGGCAGGCAGATAACCTACTCATCTGGGACAATAAATCAGTGGTAAGACTCCCAGTACGGGTTCAAAAATAAAGATTTACCTGACACACTTTGTTGAGTTATCTTTGCAGGATTTAAACCTCTGTGGGCACTCAAGTATCAGACCAACTAAAGCCAGAGACTTGATGATATTTACCCTTGCCAGCCCTCACGACTTCAGTCTGGACTTTCACCTTAATATCACTTTTGCCCCAATTCCATGCTTAATTCCCCATTGCACTAGTCCTATCATGAATATGTATGCACCCTTAGTTTGAAGCTTCCCTAATTTTGTTGCTTATGAAGATGCTGCTTTGAGAAATATCCCCAGTGTTTTCTTTTTTACTTGTTGCAAGTAAAACCCTCCCTTTCCCTATTCTTTGGCTTCATTGTCTTTTGGGTCACCACACTTTCAGGTAACAAACTTAGAAGTTGAATCTGTAGGGGAGGAAAAATAATTTTTCCTTTACCCTTCTAGATTCTTGGCTGAGACACGTCTGTAATAAAAAGACAGATTAACAAGGGAGAAAAAAAGCTTAATAACGTATATACTTAATAGGATATATATACAGGACAAACCCAGGAAGACTGAGCCACTCCCTGAAACAGCCCAAGCCACTATATTAGATACCATCTTCAACTAAAAACAAAAGAAGATGTTGGGAAGGAAGGGGAAGCCAGCTGTGGGAAATTATCAGGAAAAGCACAGTAAACAAAGATAAAATTGTTAGTCAGATTTAAGTCTTTGCCTTCTCCATTGAGAAAAATATCTAGAGATTTAGTCATCCTTCTCTTCTTGGTACAGAGAGGAAGAAGCCTTTACAAATGGAGATTTATCTTATAAATGTATGTATCTCTTACAAAAGGGTAACTTCTACTAGGTTTTCAGAGCTTCTCTTGTGTCTGCCATTTCTTAAAAATAACCAGCTCCAGATAATCCTTATGCCAAAAAGGCATATAGTTTAAGGTTGCAATTTATGTTTCCCTTTCAAGTCATACTAGAATCTTTGTACATTCTGATTTTAACTGCCAAGGGAATATTAATCCCACACTGGCATCCCATATATTCAATATGACACACTGTTATGGTTGAATTGTGTCCCCCCAAATAATACATTGATGTCCTAATTCCTTGTACCTCTGAATGAGAACTAATTTGGAAATAGAATGATTGTATATTTAATCAAGTTAAGATATTTGGTTAAGGTACTCAGTTACGGTGAGGTATCCTTATCAGAAGAGGAGAAAAGACACAAAGCCAAAGAGGGAGAACACCATGTTACAACAGAGACCAATTTTGCAATGATGCATCCTATTGTTACAAAATCTGGTTTGGATCACCTGACAGAAGAACCAAGAGGCACTCAGAGATCTTGGAAGGCAGGAGGTTTATTTTACACTGGTAGGCTCAGAGGACATCATTCTCCAAAGGTCTGAGCCCAGAGCAACAGCAGAGAGAGTAATTTAAAGCCTGTTACTTCCGCATTCCTCATTAATGCATTTGACAACCAAGGTGGGAAGAAGAACCCAGAAGAGGGAGCCTTTGATCAGGCACAGGTATTTCCTTATCAGTCATGTCAGCCATCTCAACAGATTTTTCCCTATCACTATAAGCCAAGAAACTCTGGGGATTGACAATCACCACCCAAAGCTAGGCAAAGGTAAGAAAGTACTACTACTCTCCAGAGCTAGCAGAGAAGCATGACCATGTCTACACCTTAATTTTAGACTTCTAGCCCCCAGAACTGAGTCAATAAATGTCTGTTGTTGTAAACTATCTAGCTCATGGTAGTTACAGCAGCCCTATGAAACTGATACATGCCAGGAGGTCCATACGTTTGCCCCAAAGTACCATATTACTGTTTAGAAAAAGAATATTCATTATAGAGAAAATGAAAAAGGAATAAAACTACAGTATTTGATTCTTAAGACCTGTAGTAAAGCAAATACTCTCAAACAGTGTGTAAGAAAAATGTTAAGCATAATTAACACATGCCTTTTTCATGTAAGGAAAAAGGCAAAATAAGAAGCTATAGCATTCATAATACTATAACTTTTATGATACCCTTTTTAGCTGGGTTCACATTTTGTCTAACACAATACAAATCATGGGACAAATAATTTTTAAAAAACGGAAATCATTTATTGTTTGTGAGATGATAGTTTTTTAATCAGAACCTTTAATTGAATATTTTCTCCTCCCACACACACACAGAATTATGCATCTGTAACAATAAAATCACAGCAGTTTGTTATATTATGAAAATGTGTTTGTTAATCAAAGAAAACATCAAGTTAATGTATTGTGTTGTGTTAATGTTTAGCTAATGGATACATTTTGTATTATGTGAGCATCTGCTGTGAGGCTTTTGTTAAAGAACTTTTTCAAAGAATTGCTGATTAAAATTAAAGCTACTGGATTTCAGTAGTTTCATGCAAATCTCCTAAAGTAAAAGGTATACTCCCTAAAATCTAAATCCTTTCTTTGATTAGCTCAGTAAAATGAATGACTTTCTGACAGGGTGGAGTCACCCACATTTTGATAGACATGTTTAAGTGCACATAAAAATCGTTTTTAAGAAATGGTTACAATAAGTGACCTGATTCATTTCATAAATAATAATTAAAATTAATGCTAGACTTTTGATGGTAAAAAAAATGCATCCTGATAATCCCTCATATTTGCATGAGTTTTAACAGAGTACCAAATGCTTTTGTATAAATTACCTCAACATTGTCAGTAATAAGGGAGTCAGCGGATGTTCTCTCCTGTGGCTGGTGAAACTGCACTAGAAGAGTAACGTGACTTGTTCAAGATATCTAAACTAATGAAAGGCAGAGATTTTACACTTCATTGCTAGTGCTTTTCATTTCTGTATAGATGGCTGTCAACTATCATTGTCTTACACTCTAATATGCTGTTATCTGACCAAAATGCCCTCTCATTTTTTCTCTCTCTCTACAATTACACTTGTTCTTCAGGGACATTTAAACAACACCTTTTCTTGGATCATTGTTCTATTGTTCCAGCTGTTCCACTGGCTAAATCCTTGCCCAATTGTCCGAAAATTCTTCAAATAAATGTTTATATTTGATTATATCATTGTACCTAGGTAACCAATCACTGCAGTGCAAAATTATACAACTTGGAAATCAGAATCACTACAAATTACAAATTTTTTTTAAATGCTTAATTATTTTTGAGAAAGAAAGTCCTAGTGAGGGGGGCAGAGAGAGAGAGGGGGAAAGAGAGAGAGGGACAGAGGATCTGAAGTAGACTCCACACTAACAGCTATGGGGCTCAAACTCAAGAATCATGAGATTATCATGAACTCAGAAACCATGAGATTACCATGACAGACCATTGGCCTAAATTGGATACAAAGAAATTGAGGACATTATGTGAGTGAGGTAAAGTAAAACAATGGTTGAATTAATGTATGGTTACATCTTTTAAATACTTTTAAATAATCAGATTGTGGATGTGTGCATGTGTAAGTGTGTATTTTTATTATAATTAGATGAATCATTTTCCAAACATCAGAGGGTGCCTTCTAAGTGAAATAATTCAGGAATTTAGGAAAAACCCACAGTCTTATTCTTAGGTATTGCATATTTTCAAATATGTTAGAACTTTGGTTTTTAGACTAAGGTATTCCAATCTTAACCTACCATAAACTGTCTTGATCATTTAGCTTTCTCTGAATTTATATCTTTTCATTAGTGGAATGACAGTTGTTCTATGATTTCTTCTTGTTAAGATTTTGTTTGTTACTTTGTTTTTAACAACAACATAGTCAAAAGATAATTTCTTAAAATATGCATCATCAGGTAAACATAAATAAAAATAGTTTATCCCTCCAACACAAAAATCTTAATTGTTAAAATTTTAATTTTAATTTTTTGTCAAGATTTTGTCAAGGTCAAAATGACTTCCACTTTGCTAATGCAGTAGCCAATTCTAGGTAAATATGTTGAATCATCCCATGTATTTAATGTAGTTGAAGACTAATCATTTTTGAAATGCTTCCTTCTCATGGCTTCTTGATCCCTCTCCTACTTTGCTGGCCATGGTTTTCTCATAGTGCTCCTTTGCTTGAGGTGAGGGCTTACTCAGTACTTATTCTCTTTTTTATTTATACTCACTTTAAGGGTGATTCATCCATTCTTGTGGTTTTAAATACAATTTATATTATGATTATTTATAAATTTACTTCCCTGACCAGACCTTTTCCTGTGAACTCCAAATTCATGTATCTAACATCTTATTCAATATTTTCACTTTGATTGCTAATAAATTATTCAACCTCAATATATCCAAAACCACATTTTTTATTTCAGAATTGCTTATTTCTGTTAATGACACCTTCACTCTTCCAGATATTCACTTTAAACATCCCAGAGGTGTCCATTATGCCATTTTATTAGTATTTTCTGTTTGTTCTATCATCAAAATACAATCATAATCCAATTATTTCATCCAAAGCCAACATAACACCTGTTTCTGTCTTCCCAAAATTCATATGTGGAAATCCTAACCCTCAAGGTGATGGAATTGGTACATGGGATCTTTGTGGGTTTGTTTGTTTTTTAACTTTTTAATATTTATTTATTTTTGAGAGAGAGAAAGAGAGCACGAGCAGGGCTAGGGGCAGAGACAGGGAGACACAGAACCTGAAGAAGGTTCCAGGCTCCCAACTATCAGCACAGAGTCCAATGTGGGGCTCAAACTCGTGAACTACAAGATCATGACCTGAGCTAAAGTTGGTCGCTCAACCAACTGAGCCACCCAGGTGCCCCAGTACATGTAACCTTTGAAGGTGATTAGGTCATGAGGGTGGAGCCTCGTGACTGAGATTAGTGCTGTCATAAATAGTTGCCACAGAACTCCCTAGACCTTTCTGCCTTGTAAGGATACATACAAGAAGTCTGCAATCTGGAAGAGGTTTTTACCTAACCATGCTTGTTCCACCTCCCTAGAACTGTGAAAAATAAGTTTCTGTTGCTTTTAACCTACCCACTCAGTGGTATTTTATTATAGTAGCCCAAATAGCTAAGACAGAAAATGTTCCCAACCCTCCATAATCACTTACCTGGATTATTGCTATGGCCTTCTGAATGTTCTTCCTGATTTTGCCCTTACTTCCCTAGAGTCTGTTGTAATAGTCAATGTAATCCTTTTACAACATAAATCAGATCATATCAATGCTTTGTTGAAAAGATTTTGTTAACTTCCCTTCTCACTCAGAATGAGAATAGAAGTCCTTACCAGGCCCTACAAGGCTCTATCTACATGGCCTGGCCCTGCTATCTCCCTGACCTCATCATCTCATCTCCAACTGCTCTCCTTCTCACTTATGCAGGACCAATCATAGTATCCTTGTTCCTCATACACCTCAAGTATGATTCCACCATAAGACCTCTGCACTTGTTGTTCTTTTTGCCTGACATGCCTTTCTTTATGATATTCAGATTTCTACTCCAGACTTCCTGCAGGTCTCGGCTCAAATGTCATTTTTCTGGAAAATCCTTCCCTAAAAATCCATTATTAACCCCTACTTGGATACTTCTCATCTGAAATTTATTTAAATGTACTGTACTCAAATTTTCTTATCAAGTGTTATATTCTCGGTTTATTCCTAAGAGAGGAGGTAAGTAGCACTGTGGTCTAAGGGACTAACCTAAACTTGACTTCAAATTAGACACAGATTGTTATGCAGATTAGGCTTCTGATTCAGGAATTTGAGTCTGACAATAGTCAATGATCAAAGCCCAGAGACAGGTAGGTAGCCAATGATAATTCTGGGTGATCCCAGTGATGTGGAAGTTCAAAAGTGTGGCCAGGGTCCAAGGACACTGGTGCCATATTAGCTGGTCCTCCTAAACACAACATTGCCATAACCTAGCCAAGGAGCCAACTCTAGGAGCTTATCATTCAGTATAGCACTCCCATTTTCAGGAAGGTACTAAAATGTTAATCATGATACAAATAACACAGATGTAAATATTGTGAAAACTAGGTTAAGGTTGTGCATCTGAAATAACCTATAAGTTCAAGGTTCAACCCTGGCATATAAAATGTTGAACCGAAAATAGTATGACAAATTTCAAGCTTCATAAGGCAGAGTACTTGAGTCTACATATAAACTGCCAATGTTGGTCAGGATTATCTGAACCTGTCAAAGAAATTCTATAAAACAGAGGTCAAGGATAGTCCTGGACACACTTAAAATCCCTTTATTTCTTTAAGCTAGATTTACATTGTGTGGGAGGGAACTATAACTTATTATGCTAATATGGTGTAATGAGTACAACAGGAATAATAAGATACATGAGAATTAAGGGCAGAGACAGCATATTTAATTCTCCAAGAACATCTCTTTGGATTATATTATTGCTAAGCACTTCGTATTCATGCTATAAATATGTGTTGAGTTGAAGGTACTATAGCTTAATATTTATCTGAAAACTATTTTAGGCATATATGCAAAAAAAAGATAATTGAGTAGTTACAAATGAAACTTTACCATATGAAAAATAGTTTCAGGTTACATGAAAAATCAATATTACCTGGAAAAGGATTTAATGCACATGGCAGACAAATAACTCTATTAATCTTTTATGAGAACATACAAATCTTTAAGATGAAACCATATGCCCTTATGGAAAAATGTGCAAAAGGCATTAAAAGAAAATTTACAAAAAATAAATATAAATGACCCATGAACATATGAAAATTTTTAGCCTTATTAGCAATAAAAAAAAGTGGAATAATGTGAAAAATATTTTTTTCGCATCTAAAAGTAATGGTGTCCTAAGGTGGCTAAAATTAGGATAGTTTCCCTCTCTCTCCCAGTGGTGTAAATTGATATAACTTTCTAGAATTTCCTTTGACAAAGTTATCAAGAGCCTTAAATATATTTATAATATTTGACTCAGCAATTGTGCTTATAATATTTTAACCTCTAAAATAGAAGAGCCTTAGGTTTATAGAGACAACATTGTTACTTGCAATAAGGATAATTATAATAGGAAATCAAAGCAAAACTTTTGGAAATTTTAAATAGAGTAAAATTTTTCTAATTCTGGCATTCTGTATAGTCATAAAATAGCATGCCTTTAATAATACCCAATAACTAATAGCTACTAATAATCTTATTTTTTTATTAAAAAAATTTTTTTGATTTATGTTTGAGAGACAGAGCTAGAAGGGGAGGGTCAGAGAGAGAGGGATATACAGAATGTGAAGACAGGCTCCAGGCTCTGAGCTGGCTGTCAGCACAGAGCCCGACGCGGGGCTGGAACCCAGGAACCATGAGATCATGACCTGAGCCGAAGTCGGCACTTAACCAACTGAGCCACCCAGGCGCCCAAATAATAATTTTTTTAATTGTACAGAATATGTTACAGAAAAAGACAAAGTTATAAAATGATATATTGAAAAATAATTCACAGATGTACAAAAGACAACACAAAGATAAACTAAATTGTGGATGATAGTTAAATTTATAGATGACAAGAGTATTGTGTTTGTTCATACTTTTCTCAATTTTCTATCTTCCAATAATATACTTCTATTATAGCAAAAAAAAAATATGATAAAGCCTTGAAAAAAATTAGGTCTCAAAGAACAGAGAAAATAAACAAACACCATGTTTTCCTATGAAATTTCCCATTTCACCAACAAGAAAAAAAGTCAATGGTATCAGCTGTTTATATAGTCCATTATTATTAACTCAATTTTTAATTTAATTTTTTTAATAAAAACAATACTATGAAAAATCTCAAGACCTTTCAAACACTAGTCATGAGTAAGTCATGCTGTTTTATTTTCTACATGGAAAACCTGAGGAATGATATAGAATTAGAAAAAGCTCATTTACAACTCTCTAGATTTGTAATTGCCAATTCTGTTTTTTTCTCAAAGAATCAGGCTTCTCAGATTGGGTGAAGAATAAAAATTAGATTGTGGTCATTATATAAAATTTTTTTTCCCTATAAAGTCATCACAGTCTGTATAATTGCTCTTGGCTTTATATCAACCACAGGCCCACTATATTATGCAACAAATACAGAATTAAGACACTAAGGACAAGTTTAGGGGATTCTTATGCATATTCACTTGCTTTTCTCTTTTTTTTTTCCCAGGAGTTTGATTTTTATTGTGGAGTTGAAAGATAATCCAATTTAACTTTAACTACTTTTTGTTGAGAAAATAAAAAGGAAAATACCAACTTGAGTAGGGGAGATTTTGTCTGTCTCTCAGTGGGTGCAGCTCTATGAGAAGGGAACTATTCCTTTGCTCCTCCCTCTGAGTGACTTCATAACCCAGAGAGGATGAGTATATGACAGTACTTGATGAGATTCTAATGCTTGAAGGGTAACTTTTTTTTATTTCATTCAAATTTTATCTTACTTCTGATTTTAGAATCCCATCTTGAAGCACAATGAACTGGACCATGAAATTCATAAAGTATTTAGTATTGATGTTTTCTTTTTTCTTGATACCTATCCAACTTACATGACTTAGAAAAATAGGCTGGCTCTTTCCAATGGATGTTTAGATCAAACCCCTTGAGGGAAGAAACAGTTTCTTTCCACTCTTGAATAATTACCACTTAGCATAGTTCTTGGCACATAGTAGGTGTTCAATAAACATTAGTGGAATAAATAAAATTCTAGTATGTATCATTAACTTTCAATAAATGGTTACATTTAAAGCACTTAATATGTTTATGTCTACTTGCTTTATTTTTTATTTTTATTTTTATTTAATTATTTTTATTTTATTTTGCTTATTTATTTTTTATGCACAATCACCTTCTAAACAGAACTGTTTGCATTTTCCTCCCTGTGAGCACAGTTAAGCTTACCATTTTTCTATTGAAAAAAAATGAGACAACTATCACTTTAGCCCTTTATACTTTACTTAAATTTGCCAATAGTCCCTTATGTATAATTTTAGCAAATATTCAAAGAGGTAAACACAGTGATTTTTAGATTTTATATTATCTGATATCAACAGTCCAAAATTTGATCAATCTAAATACAGTAAAATCTTGCTTTGTGAGCATAATTCATTCCAGAAACATGCTTACAATCCAAAGCACTCATATATCAAAGCAAAATTCTCCATAAGATATAATGGAAATTCAGATGATCCATTCCACAACCCAAAATATTCATATAAAAATGATTACAATATTGTAATATAATACAAAATATAAAGAAAAATAAACAAATTAATCTGCACTTACATTTGAAAACCTTCATGACAGGTGTGAGGGAGACAAGAGAGAGGAGGGTTATTGTTTAGGATGACTTTCACTATCACTGATGGAATCACTGCTATCTATTGGCTCAGTGGGATCTTTTTCTGCATGGGGGCCATTATATATGTTCACACGGATGTTGACAACAGCTCAGTATTAATAGACTCTTGTCATATACTGTATTTAGTGGAATTGGCAATAACGCAGCAGAGGAAAGGGTCTATATCTGCAGGGAATCTGAACTAGAATTAAACAAAGCATCCCTAAGCTTACTCTTGTATGGAAAACCAAAGGGCTGTCCATACGTGCTTTGAAGTGACAAAAAATACTAGTGCCAGTTGTGGGCACCTTCCATTGTCCCAAAAAATCACTGATTTCTGCCAAACGCCTCAGCCTGAGACCAAGCATCCAAGCATGGGAAACGATCAGCCACAATCCTGCAGTGAATGAGAGAGAGAGAGAGAGAGAGAGAGAGGGAGAGAGAGAGAGAGAAAGAAGGACCATTGGCTCAGTTGTGATCATGTGACATTCGGCATCATGTACTACTCCTCTTGCAAGACATGACTCGTTTATCAAGTTAAAATTTATTAGAAATGTTTGGACATCTTGCAGAACACTTGGAGAACAAGTTAGAAGCCAAGGTTTTACTGTACTTGGGTAAATATATATATTACTTGCTGTCCAAGAGTTTAAAACTTAAAGCAAACCAAGTTAAACTGAACAACAGAAATAATATCTTCATAATTTTTGTACCTTGAAATGTTTCAAAACATAAGGTTGTACACATCTGTGGAACTGATTTTACTTAATTGTATATTTAATTTGTTTTAAATGTATGTATAAAAATCTATGCTATAAATAAGAAAGCACAGTTCTTTAAGCAGATTTTCTTGATAAAAGAATTCTCAATAAAATTGCATTAAATACCTTAGCACATTTACAAATATGAAAATTAAATATGATTTAATTTACAAAAAATATTTGTGTGAATTTTCTCAGTTGTGTGTCAAATTGAGTATATAAATTGCACTACTCAAGTGCCTCTGCTATAAATTATGCTCCTTTAAATGTGACCAAACTAATCTTCCTAAAGCATAGCTCTAAACAATTACTTTATGCCTTAAGTTCCTTTACTGGTTTTCCATTACTGCTATATTCTGTACCAAAAATATTCCTGGAGAATTCATCATGTTCAACCACACTCCTCCTACTTAACCTTTCCAGTCTTCTGGCCCAAGGCTTCTTTATTTTTATTTTTTTCCTCCCACCAAAACAGGCTACTCATTTTCCCTAGAATATATCCCAAATTCCCCCCACCTTTATTGTTTTGCCTATACTATATCTTCTATTATTTTTTAATGTTTATTTTTGAGAGAAAAAGAGAGAGTGCACAGGGGAAGGGCAGAGAGAGAGAGAAACAGAGGATATGAAGTGGGCTCTGCTCTGAAAGCAGAGAGCCCAATGTAGTGTTTAAACTCATGAACCTTGAGATCATGACCTGAGCCAAAGTCAGACACTTAACTGACTCAACTGACTTAACTGCCACCCAGACACCCCAATACTATTCCTTCTATTCTTATATCATAATTTTCCCCACTTTTGTTACTGACATATTTTCCATCTTTCAAAAGTTCAGTTTTTCCACATGCTTTTAAACTTGATTCTATTTTTCTCCCTAAGAAATTCCTTGATTACTTTCCTATGTTACTGGCACATTCTACAATTTGCTTTGGTTATATACATGGCTGTATTTGGCCTTTAATTTTTCCATAAGCTGCAGAACTAGCAGAGTACTTAGGTTAATAAATATCTGTTGAACTGAGGGGCAAGGTACATTAAATGGATACTGTAAGGGAAAGAATGACAGATAAATGGGTACAGCCTAAATATCACTCAATGAAATGCGGAGGAACATACAATCGGACTACAGAGGATGAGGCCATTGTGTAAGCCAGTAAAATCACATCCAATTTTGGGTAAGTTCTTAGCTTTCTACCTCACGAGCATAAATTCTATTGGGCAGGGAAAGAAAATGCTTTACCCATCTTTCATTTTTTAGCATTATCAAGTCACTACTATTTATACTCATTGGTGTACTCACCTTGAGCTTCTTCAAAATATTCAGAAATACACTAAGAATTTATTGGCTTTTAATGAGAATTTACAAGTTATGATTTTAAATATTCAAAGCCATATAATCTATATTATTTTGAGAAATAAATTGCCTTTTTTAAAAATTTGAAGACTTTTGGGGTTTTTTAAGGAGCAGTTTTAGGTTCACAGAAACATTCAGTGGAAGGCACGGAGATTTCTCATATATTCCTAGACCCACATATGCACAGCCTCCACCATTATCAACGTCTTCCACCAGAGAGATATATTTGTTACAATCAATAAACCTACACTGACATATCATAGTCTCCCAAAGTCCAGAGTATACATTACTGTTCACTATTGGTGCTGTACATTTTATGAGTTCAGCCAACTATTTAATGACAAGTAGATGGAGTCATTTCTTCTCACTGCCCTAAAAATTCCCCGTGTTCTATTCATCCCTCCAAAGTACTATCTCCTGGCAGTATTTAATTTTTTTTAATGTTTCCATGGTTTTGCCTTTTCTAAAATGTTATATAGTTGGAATCATATGTTATGTAGCCTTTTCAGATTGACATCTTACAATTAGTAATATGCATTTAAGGCCCCTCCACTTTTTCTTCATGGCTCATTTCTTTTTAGTTTTTAATAACATTTCAGTGTCTGGATGTACTATAGCTTATTTATCTGCTCATCTACTAAAAGGACATCTCGGTTGCTTCCATGTTTTGACAATTGTGAATAAAGCTAACACGAAGATCCATGGGTAGGTTTTTGTGTGGACATAAGTTTTCAACATTTTTGAGTAGATACCAAGGAACACAATCGTTGGTTCATAAGATGGGTAGGTTTTGTTTTATAAGAAACTATTGAACTGTCTTCCAAAATGGCTGTTCCTCTACCGGCAATGAATGCAAGTTCCTGCTGCTCCATACCCTTGCCAGTATTTGGTACCATCAGTACTTGGGATCTTGGCTCTCCAAGTCAATGCGTAGTGGTATCACATTGTTGTTCTAATTTGCAATGCCTTAATGACATTTGATGTTGCCCATCTTTTCATATGATTATCTGTGATCTGTTCATCTTCTTTGGTGAGGTGTCTATTGAGATATTTTGCCTATGTTTTAGATGGGCAAAAAAGAAGATTATTTTTTAATCTTTGTTTTTTAGAGAGAGAGAGAGAGAGACAGTGCGATCTCTATTTTTGAAAGAAAGTGAGAAAGAGAGAGAGAGAGAGTGGCGGTGGGGGGAAGGAACAGAGAGAAAGGAAGACACAGAATCCGAAGTAGGTTTCAGGCTCCAGCTGTCAGAACAGAGCCTGATGCAGGACTTGAACGCAGAAACCGTGAGATCATGACCTGAGCTGAAGTCGGACGCTTAACTGACTGAGCCACCCAGGTGCCCTAATTTTTTCGAGTATAGTTGACACACAATGCCACATTCTCTTCAGCTATACAATATGGTGATTCAACTTCTTTATATATTATGCTGTGCTCACTCCAAGCGTAGCTATCATCTGTCACCATACAATTATGTTACAATATCATCAACTATATTTTCTATACTGTGCCTTTTATTCATATGTGACCTTACATTTTAAAAAAAACAACTTCCCGTGGTTGTCCTATCTGGTTGTCCTATCCAAAGCATATAATCACAATTTTGACTTATAATATTTAAAACTTTAATTTAAACTTAAAACATTTAAATAAATATTTAAAAATAACATTTTTGAGCAATTTTTTATATAAAATAACACATTTACTGGAGAAATGTTATAAAATATAGATTTAAGATTAAGAAAAAATGTTATAATACCATCACCCAGAGATAATTGCGGCATATTTTGGTACATATATTTCTGACCATTCTGCATATATTTATATCATTTATTTTTTCCCCCCAAATTAGGAGCTATTCTTATACTATCTTTTTTTTAACTAAAATACATATTGGAATATCATTCAATACAAATAAATATACTCCTGCAATATATTTGATGGCAGAATGCGTTTGGTTTATTTTGATATTTTACTTCTTTAGATAAATAATTTTAGGTCTATATCTTTTTATAAATGTTTGATTATTTTATTATTCTAAGTATAAGATCTTCCAAATGATATCTTGGTTCAAATGCCACTCTCTACATCCTTACACTTGAGGATTCAGTTGCATCTATCTAAGCTTCTTTCCTGAATCCCCAGGTCTGGATCATGACAGAACTGGAAGCCTTTGGTGCCATACTGGTTACAGCAAAGAAGAAAACCAAAAAAAGGCCTCTGCAAATTATGCCATCAGGTCATTTACCTATGATACTAAATGACACTGCCTAAATAATTGCCAGTGTGGTCTCTCTTTCTTTTCTACCAGAATTTGGACCACATCAGGATTTAAAACAAAAGCAAAAACAACAACAACAACAAAAAGGTACTCTATTAATTTGCTAATAATACCAACAAAGTACCATAGACTGGTAATTAATTTCCCTGCAGTTCTAGAGGCTAAAAGTCCAGGGTGGACATGTCAGTAGAGTTGGTTTCTTCTGGGAGCCTCTCTCTTTGCCTTGTAGACGGCTGTCTCCTTCCAGTATCTTCACATGGTCTTCCCTTGGTGTCTATTTCCAAATTCCCTTTCCTTCAGTCCTATTGGATTAGACTCCACTCTAAGGTTCTCATTTAACTTTAAATACCTCTCTAAAGACTCTGTCTCCAAAAATGATGACATTCAGAGGTAATGAGGGTCAGAACGTCAACATATGAATTGTGAGGAAATACAATTCAGCCCGTAACATTTACATATTTTTTATCTTTTCTTCTGGGAGAAGGGTAGTAATCCTTTTATTTTTCTAAGGTATAATGGCAAAGGATTTAAGATAGGAACACTATGTCAATCAAGAAACAAATCCTTCCTCATTTAATCATTAAGATTCATGAGAGCTGGTACTGGGTCTGCATTGTTCACCTTTATTCTCATTGACTAGTATGTTATCTAAAATAGAACGGGTACATAGTGAAGATTTGTGGATTAGATGAACAAATGAAAGAAATATCCATTTACTTAAGAAACTCTGATAATTGGTGTTAAAGAAAATCAAGAAAGTACTGTGTTGCTTTCATAGACTGTGTAATATCAAGGGAAGGATTTTAACATTTGAAGTCTGATAAAAAAGTCATATTGCAAACTCAAATGCCCTCAAGGGTTAGGGAAGTAATTTAAATGTGTGAAGCAACTACAAATAAGAAATAAGCAATGATAGGGCCTTCTAAAAACTAGAAAATCAATGCCAAATCTAATTAAAGTATATTTTCTTAAAACAGCCACAAAGATACTGTGCTACCAAAGAGTGTTTGAGAGTTTATTTAGAAACACAGGATATCAGTTCTTAATTCTTGTTTATGATATGCAGTTGCATTGTTATATAGACTTAGGTGAAGATAATTAAAATTAAACAACCAATGAATAGCAAAAATTCTGCAATGTATATAGCAGGCACTCTCAAATTTGAGAAAACACTGTAGGCCTGATAGCTCAATTTTATACATTATACCATTGTGAGACAACATGATCTGGACAATCTCTAAAACTCTTTGCTGGTTTAAAATACATTAAGTAATTCCACATAGAAATCTTTACCAAGTTATAGTGTATATTAGCTAATAATAGTAAACCTACTTTTTCCCCAGTTATAATAATCCATGTGTCCTTAAATATGTATGATAAGCTAATTGTATTTAGATTTTACCAAGATAATTTTTTAAATGTGTTTAAAACTCTGTTGTTCTGCAGAGGCTTATAGATTATTTAGAGATTCTACAGAGATTCAAATCACTTTGGATCCATTCCCATGAACTAATGTTATGTCTTTTTTTTTTTTTCAGAGCCACTATCAATTCCCTCCCTGTTGTACTATTCCTTTGTCTCAAATAAAGGAGTATATTTATCAAATGTTGAATGAATTCCTCTACCAAAACATATTCTCTCATAAAAGAGAAAGTAAATGATGAGTATTTTATATTCTACATTAAGCCCAGCACTTGATTTAACCTAGGGCTATATATACATATAAATTTTCATAGACACAGTTAATATGTTTCCATTTTTACAGCCCTCTCAAACTCCTCAGATAGAGGTGAAGGGCTGTTTAATCCCTTCTCTTTGATTTATGAATAGAATATATGCTTACAGAGCTTAACTTGCTGGTTCAACTGTTGGCTTTTTTTTCGAATCAGATATTAATTTGGGAAGACATTTTAAGATTTTCAATAAATATAACATGTTGGTGTTTAACACAAGAGGGATTTTCCCTCTCTGAATGAATTTAGTATTCCTGAAAGGTTTCCATAGAGCATTCTTTGAGATGCAAAATTACAAGGAGCAACCAGAAGCAATGGAAACTTCTCTAAAAGGCTCAGTTGAGGACCCTGCAGAGCTAAAACGTCTCCACACGTTTTCCTCCTCATATTTAGAAGAACTGTAAATCGCTGGAAACAGCTACTTCATTTCTGTTCTCTGGCCAGTGCTTGAATCCTAGGAGACATTCCAGGGGATATGGGTTTGATGGCTTCAGCACATCCTCCAAAGAACTCCCGATGCAAACCACAGCTCAAGGGGCCGCCTTGGGAAAGGACATGTTTCCAGAGGCAATAAGATGGCAATAAGATAGCATTATCTCTTCCCCCCGCCCCCCCCCGCCGCCCCCCGCCCCGAGGGAGAAAGATCCCTTTTGATCAAGTTTGCAGTTATTTCAAGGTCAGAAAGGAGCACCTTGCACTAGTCTTGTTGGCTTTTTCCCAGCCGCCAAGGGGAGTCCATCTGCTTCCCTGCCAGCACGCGTTTAAACCTGAGCAGCGGCATTAAGGAGGGAGGGGTCAGCAGAGGGATAAAACTTAAAGAAATCCAGGTATGCATTGGTGACCAGATGTTTCCGTTGGAGGGGACAATCCCACAATCCAGTTTGTGTTGCTGAACTACATTACCTTTCAGCACCCCAATTTTCTTGCTCTTTCAGATTTAGGGTGCATGAACCTTCCTGCTTTAGAAACATATTCGTAGGACAACAGGTGAAGGAAGGTTTCCGTTCCGATCAGAGTATTTTTCTTCCAAGAAAATTCCATCCATGCATTAAAGCAAATTTTAAACTAAAACTTTGAATTCAATTATCTTTAAAAGGAGAAAAAAAACTACAAGATTTATTTTATAGTTATTCTTCTAATAGTATGAATCCATATTATATGCAACACTTTACCTATGGAAATTTGTTATATATATACACATGTATATATATATGTGTGTATATATATATATATATATATATATATATATATATCCAAATGTTTAATAGATCACTACATACCACATCATGGGTGATTGGAAAAATACTGGGTAATTAACTTGTCATTAGCGATGAAACTCCAAAATTTTAGCAAATACAGGTCTCATCACATTTTTGAGGACTTTTTTTTTTCCTTTGGTGAGTACCAGAGAGTTTCTCTACGTCAAAATGAGATATAGACATTACTGATGTTAGAAGATGTACTGGAGGGAAAGATTGCTGATTGTGGCAAAAACAATAGTGAGGTGAGGGTTAGGGAAGTTGGTTCTTCTTATCTGTTACGGAACTTAACATTTGAGCAACATGGAATGCATTGCCGTGCACTAACTTAATGCCTGTGACTTCTTTTCTTCATCTGTACTCTGAGACAACTTTACTTTTCCAAGCATGGGTTGTAGACCAGCAACCTCCAAACCACTCCAGAGCTCTTAGAAATGCAAGCTCACAACCTTGGTACCAGAATCACTCATTCAGAATCTACGTTTTTACAGGTCTCCCTGTGATTCATACACACATTAGAGTTTGACTTCTCATCATGTGTAAATTAACTTCAAGGATCCCTTCTTCCATAATCCATGATTGCATGGAATTAAAATGTCATAAAGTATTGATACTTCAGCAAGGTGTCCCGATTTAGCTCAAAGGAAGATTCATCCCCTTGCTCCTTGCGGAACTGGAAAACAGGTGACCACTGGGGACATTTGTTTTTTCACATGAGCATATGTGGTGTGTGTGGTGTTTTTGTGATTTTGGCTGGGAAGAAGTAAAGTCAAAGTGACCAGAGGAAGTCAAAGACAATGGAGGGAATGAGATGATATTTGTTCTCCAACAGTCTTCATGAATTAGTTTTGAAATTCTAACAAAGAAGGAAGCTGGCCAGAGTTGAGTAGTTATCTTTATGATTCATGATGATTTGGCCTTTGGCAATAATTTGGAGCAGAAGCACTCTTCCCAGTTTCTTCAGGAAGAGTCAGGAGCAGCATCTGTGGGCATTGTCGATCAGCAGAAGTAACTGCTGTGCTCAGAAGAAGACTATTCAGGGAGTCATCGTGGTTAGGGAGCATGGCACTGGCAGTGAGCCTCCCTCAGATAGCCTTTAATTATTTTACAGATGTTACTAGAACAGATGAAAATTCATAGACTGCCTTGGAAACCCATATACACACTGAATATGCCCAGAAATAATTGCCCTATAGTCAAGATCTAAGAGTGATCCATCTTTCCCTTCACACCTGCACAGGTTTCAGTGGATGGTACTCCTATCCAATCCATTGCTCAAGCCAGGAACTACGAATAATTTTCCACTTCTCCGTTATTCCCAATACTCCATTATTCCCTTTCCTTCTCCATTATTCCCACAATATTTAATGAGCAAGTCCGATCAATTAAAAATCTTAAATGATATTTTTTCCTATTAGCTTCCCTCGAATTCTTACTGCCACTTCCCCCACTAAGGGGAATATCATGTCCCGGGAATAATCGTGCCACCAGCCACCTTGAAACTGGTCTGCTTTTCTTCTAATCCATTTGCCAAGGTTTGGAAGTACATTTTTTTAAGTTTATTTATTTTGAGAGAGAGAGAGAAAGAGAATGTGTGTGTGTGTGTGTGTGTGTGTGTGTGTGTGTAAGTGGAGAAGGGGCAGAGTGAGAGGGAGAGAGAGAATCCCAAGTAGGCTCTGCACTGTCCAGCACTCTTCGGGGCTAGAACTCACCAACTGTGAGGTCATGACCTGAGCCAAAATCCAGGGTCGGATGCTTAACCAACTAAGTCATCAAAGTCCATTTTTTATCTTGTCTCTGCATAACTAACTAGTTCCATCTCCTTCCATTTCCTTACCACGTATGTGCTATTTAAGTATATGACTTTTAGTTTTCAGATGCACTGTACTTTCATTTCCACTCTTAGTCTCTCTCCATGTTTTCCCCAGTTTGCCGGGCTATCCCTTTTCAATTTAGCTAAAGTCTTACTCATCCTGCAAGTGCTAACTTAGATTAAATTGAAATAAAGTAGATAACTTAGACTCCTCAAAAGTATGGATTGTTGTGGAGCACACAACAGGGGAGGTTCTCTCCCCACGGAGAGCACAGGGAGGTTCTTGGAGGTTCACTGGGACCTCATTTTTAACAATAAGCTAGCTAATGGATTTTAAAATTGACACTGCCCTGTCAGAACTTTAATAGGTGGATGATACATCTCCTTTGCAGAACAATTCCTCAACAGCATCATCTCAAACCACTTTTGTTCTTTGAAGCAAATAAAACATAAGCTGGGACTAATTATAAGAAAATCTGAGTGACTAAACAGATGGGCTGTAATACTCGTTCTAGCTAATCATGCTCCCTATGTTCATTGTTTATACATGGCTTTGAGCATATAATATCAGAAAACAGTAATCCAGTTAAGGGTTATCAGAATGGCTTTGTAATAGCTCTTTCTGGTTCTAGCAGGCAGCTTTGTTACACAGAAAAGAGCAGGGAGAATGACAGCAGCCTTGTTCTCCAAGCTGATCCTCTTTACCACCAGTTACATAAACAAGTCTAGCAAGTGGATTAGTGGGCTTCCCTCTCCCTTGTATTCCGGACTTGATCCCAAAAGGAAATCTTTTAACCCCCAGAACTAGAGGCCTCCACAGATCCATGGGTTTACTTCACAGGAGTTGCCTGTGACCGGTTCTCTGATGTTTATCACATGATTTTATACATAGACTTGTCTCAAGATCCAAAAATGCCATCAAAATCAAGTAAACTTATCTAAGATAGCTAAAATTCTGATCTTCATTTTCAAGGAAAATGTTTATTTTTGTCCTTTTCAGGAACAAAATCATATTGTGTAGTACATGGTCAATTTAAAGAAAAAAGACTCAGTCCTGCGAACGTTCTCTTCCTCACTAGACTCGCAATTTAAATTATTTTAAGAGAGATGGGGGGAAAAATGAAAAGGGCCGTGCAGAAATTCAGAGTACTACATCTGTGTCTTTGGGGGTGGGGTGGGGAGGATGGTCTTTATTGACTCCCAGGTGCGTTTTTACCAAAAATGGATATCCATTCTAACTCTTCTAACATGAACACAGTTTTCAATATACAGGGAAATCTGAAGCCAAGTGAGCTTTTCCTCTTTTTTCTGGTGAACATTTTACATAGCTGTTGTGAGACGGTGTCTCCAGGAATTCCTCTCTTCGAGATTCCTTTTACTGGACATAATATCCCTCCCAACTTGGAAATGCGAGCAGGCCTATATATTTCCAATTTTTTGACTGTTCTGGCAATTTTCCCCGAAAGGGAGGAAAAGCCCTATAAAATTTCTTTGGGCCCCCAAAGCAGAAACATCTGCTGGAGTCATGAGTAGCTTGTTGGCGCTGCTGCTCAGTCCCAGCCTGGAGTTGATTATCTCCCTGTTTCGCCAGTGTCCATGCACTCTGCGAGGAACGCAGAGAAAGGTTTCTGGGAAGACTCATTATAAATAATGAGAACATGGAAGAGAAGGAAGAGGGAAAAGGCTCAAGCTACCTTGGCCTATACATTTGGGAGTTTCACAAACTAAAATCATTAGACCACCAAACTGCTCAATTAGGAATCAAGATTTCAGAAATTGGGCCATTGCTTTCTGTAAATACAGCTGCTTGGCAAACACAAATAAAAAGAGTGACAGAGTCTTTGGTTGATTTTTTTCCTGCCAGAAAAAAAAAAAGTTAGTTATTTTAAGTGACACTCTGGGAAAAGGATTGGTTGTTGACCTGGCTGTAAGTTGCCAATTGCATGTTACCTCACAGGGCAGCTGGCAGTGAGTAGCCTTTTCTGGCTTGAGTGTGCAGGCATTTTTATTCTTTGAAATAGTCTAACAGGTGCAAGTGAAGTCCTGCTCAGAATGCTTACGCATGACAATGTACTGAACTCTTTCCTAAATTAATTCACTCCATCCATCCAATGTACAATACCACTTGTTGCAAAATTTTTGGTGTGCTGTCAATTCAATCAGTTACTTAACAGATGAAAATAACCCTAGTTCTTTGCATCCACCAGCAACTCTGACAATTTTATTACTTTTCTACCATCCGCTTTTCTAATGTTAACAACTGACAGGATCAAAATGCCATCTGTCATTCTGGTAGGCTTTGCAGGAAAAATATGTGCAGATTGGATTTTTAAAAATATAAAGATTTACATTTTGAGGTGGACCTAACAGGTACACAAGTAAAGATAAAAATTAGTGAGTTGTGAGTCAGTGTCAATGGAATCAGGTTCATTGGTTATATGTGCAGGTGACTTATTCTCTGAGGCAGAAGTTCTCACACTTAACTGCGACAGAGACCCCTGAAGGGCTTGTAAAAGCAAATATTGCTGAGTCCCACTTCAGTTTCTAATCCAGTAGGTCTTGGGTGGTGCAGTTCTTAAAAGTTCCCAGGTGCAGGTCATGGAGCTGGCCTGGGGCCATACTTTGCCAACTAATGTTCTAAGAGATTTTGGACGTGGGAGGAACGACGTCAAAATCCTTAAAGTGTATGTTTCTAAGACGCTTCCAAGATTTCCTGGTTAATGAACTACTAACCAGTTTTCAATAACATCACAGGCTCACTTTCTTCTAACCAAGTGCATTTCCACCTGTAGTCCACCAAGCAAGGGTCATATTTTCATGCTAAGACAGTCTAAAGTGATTATTTGATCTAAGCATTCTCCTTGTCACATCTATATGTCTATATACCATATAGACAAAATTATATATGTAATTATACATATATATTATATATAAATAATAAATAAAATAAATAAAATTATAGAAATAATTTTATTCAATTGTAGCTTTTTGACAATTGTTGTAATGCCTTAGTGACTTTTAATTCTTTTCATATTAAAGTCAATTCTACCCCAATACCACCCCCCCAAACACTTAGAGACATAAACACCACAGGCAAGTCTCTCCTTACAAACGAGTTTGATTTCCCAACACAAAAAGCTATCAACTTCTTACTTGTATATCTGGAGGCAATGTCAGCCTCCCTCATAGGTTTCAGCCAGAGACTCACATCCTACAGAAGTGCACTCTGTCCTGTTCTAGACAAATACTCACCTGCTTCTGAAACCTTTCCTTACTCACTCCTTGTGTTTCTACTTCTTTAATAAACCTCTACCAACAACTCTGTTCAACAAACATGTACGAAAACATTGGATTTGCCTGGAATCTTTGTTGACGTAGTTTTGTTAATTTTTCACTAAAGACTACATTTTAAAATAATTTTCATGACAATGTTTGTGCTAATATGGAAGTTTAACTAAAAGGGTTTTTGATAACTCAGTTTCATCCTAATAAACCTATATTTTAGTAGTTTATTATATTCCTGTGACTTACTATAAAGACTATAAGGACCTTGAGATTTTTAAGATGCTATAAACCAAATGGTTCCAGGCTAAGACTGATTTCTGAGTACTTGCATCTTTTAATTTTCAACATTTAACTTTGAACTCATTTTAGACCTACCAGAAAGTTGCACAATGATATAACTTCTCATGTCCTTCACACCACTTTTCTTAATGGTAATATCGTATATAATCAAATCATTGAATATAGTAATTATCCATAATTGAAAAACAAAGCAAGGTCAATATAGAGCTTTTATATTGCATGCTGATCTCTTTTGATACATCAAAAGTGACTGGATAAAACTGAATGATCATTCGAAGGTCCTTCAGTTTTACATATTCCAGGAATAAAATTCACTCCACATTGATTTTTCTCAATTATTGTAAAGATAACTCCCTCACTTTAAGATGTGAGAATTATTATCTCAGGTATGTTTTAAGCCTATTCCCCCTCCTCCTCTCTATTAGAGCAGCCTAGAAATTTAAATAAACATTTGTGGTAGTAAAAGAAATGAGGGAGGGAACTTGGTCAGTCAGTGCAGCATGAGAGGCCTTGAAATGCCCATTGCCCATGCCTGAAAGATCCATTGAAGACAAAGCTCAAGGTTTCAACAGCACAGCTGGGGCACAGAGGTCTCTGTGGAGGCTGGGGCCATCAGCACTGCACGTCCAGACTTCCTACAGGCACCCGTAGCTTCTGCTTTGCAAACTCCCATCACCTGTCACCTGGGTGCCACAAGGAGGTGCAGTACTAATCAGGACACAAGCTACTAAACTCCTGTGTCCTTACCACATGGAGGGATCTTTCCTTCCATCAGGTCCAGCCACTCTCTCTTCTCCAATTATCCTCTTTTATCTTCTTTTCACAAAACATCTGCCATCTTAAAGATCTACCAAGAGCTGTCCATTTCTATAAACTAAAACATGAAGCAATTCTCTGACTTCCAGGGTGTGGCTGGAGAATGATGGGCTAAACTCAATACATGTTCTCCCTCATAACATACTCATTAGTACATATATCTTCAAAGCTGCTCCATATTGTATATTGCTGCATATTAATATTTAATAATGTTTTAATTTTATAGATAAGGTAGTCTCTAATTTACTTAAATCAGTGGCAAATATATGAAACACTTGTGACAATTTCATATTCCTTTGCCATGACAACTATGCTGAGTGATCACAGCAGTCTATAGTCCTGAATCCTAAGGAATCTCAAAATGTTTCTAGCATAATCCTCCAAACACTCACCATTTGTGGACTGGAGTTAATAAATGGTTCTGTTGAATCTCTGTTTGCCTTGGGGAAGGCTTTATCATTTTGGTATATGTTTCATATGTTGGCTCATATGTATTACTCACGTTAAATGGAAATGCTATAACAAATACAATGTATGGTATATATTAAATAATGTGATAAATATAATATGTAACCTTAGAAATACATATTGCTGGAACGTAGAGGGTGTTTCTTTCCTTTCTAGGTAACAGTCAAAGTTGTTTATTTATGGTTGGCAAGAGGTGCATTAATATTCATGTTAATATTCAATGACCCAGGTTCCTTATACCTTGTGGCTCCCCTCTAACAGCTATTGCCATGTCTTCAGCCAGCAAAAGAAAAGAAAAAACATAGAGGAAGCAAACGTCTGTCTTAAAAGCACTGTCTCAAAGGTGACTCACAACACTTCCTCTATTGATGAGGTCTAGTCATGGGAACTCATTTAACTTTAAGAGAGACTGGAAAAATGTATTTTTGCCATGATCCCAGCTACAAGCCTACTACTGTGGATGGAGAGTGTGGGTTGGGTTGAGGGCCAGTAATCTCTGCAACAGTTATCACTGTCCTCTGATGGCAGTTGCTGGAATTGCAAGCATTGATTTCACCAGACAGCAGTCCGCCTCCATCATCTGGCACATATCATTAGAATGTAGACGTGGTTTAATGGTGTAGGCAGTTGGGAAGCAAGCACAGGCACATGCTTGAAAATATGCAGACAGATAAGAATGAATTAAACTGTTTAATGCAAGTAAATATATCAATGGTCACTGCACTAAAGGGTCAACATTTCACACTTGAATACATGGGAGCAACAATGATTTTCTAAAAATTATACTGAAATTAAGCTGCAAAAAGATTTTGTATTTGTATACATTTTAATACATTATTATAAAACATTCCATTACTGCCAACAATAGGAGCAAATCCAAATGAACAAAATGTTTTCATATTTATGTGAATACACGTTAGAAACTCCAAAGGTAAAATGTTGACTATTTCCCACTTTGAATCTCACATGTTCTAATAGTTGCATCTTGGGATGCAGGATGATGTTAGAATGAAGAAGATGAAGTGATGTTTCCAATGCCAAGAAAGCCATTATCTGAGAAAACAACCACACAGAAGTCCAGAAATATAAATACATGGATCACCTGGTGTGCATGGGAAGAAAAGGGCTGGAAAGCAACATAGGAGCAGCATATTATTTTTTCAGGTTCATTGAGATCTCTGCAGTCGTGGGCTATAAGTGTGTGCATGGCATTACACGCCATATGAATAACATCTCACAATGTCGCGCATCCTGTTTTCTTCTCCCAGACCCTCCCTTAGTTTTATAAAATACAAAAACACATGGAAACACACACTGTTTGTCCACATACACATATTGTCCAAGTTCTACATCAGAATCCTAGTGTGCACTGGAAAATTCAGCTATGACTGTACCATTGCACATAGAACTAGAAAACTAACAATTTCCAAAACTGAACCCTGTACTCTATCTTCTATTTGCTTATGACTGTAAAAGGCTTTCCTCATCTGGTAAGACAATCAAAATTGAACTTTTAGGTCTCTCAAGGAGGAAAAAGCAAACACTTTTAAGGTCATTCTTCAATATTTGATTACAATTGTAAGCAATGGTAATATTGATTATAACTATAAAATAACTTCCACAAAGGGACTGTTGTGAGAAATACATGTCTATAAAAGCCTAGATCAGTATCTGGCTAGCATACAGAAAATACTTGGTAAATACCAACAAATGTTAAATATATGGGAAGATATTTCTGAAATAGGATGAATGTATTCATTTTTATTTTGAAAACCATATTAAAAGTGTAAAGGCAAATTCTAATATTTGTTCATGGAAGAGCGACGTGAATAATAACTCACTTACAAGTGGTTCCCCCATATCTGTTTGCTGCACCAGTGCCTCATTAGGAAATGAAACACACACACCCTACACTTAGCACATGAGAACTCTGCCAGCATGGAACACATTAAGCTTCATCAAAATGCTTTTGGAGTCCATGAAATGCTCTGCTATAAGGAAGCCACCAGAAGCAATTATTAAGTGACTGGGGAGATAAATGTAGCTATTAATACTGCACACCTGCCGTTCTCCCCTCTGCACTTTGATCTAACAGATGATGATTTGTAATGGTACAACCTCAACACCCGCCCACCTGTAGTTTATTAGGAAATCAGCCAAGTAACAGTATTGCTTAGTTCCTAGGAGCAGGGAGGTAGACACATACAGTGATTTTTTGTCATTTTATAGGTGATACTTTCCTCCAGAAATCACCCTTAGCACCTGTGCTGCCCTTGGCCAGTGATATGCAAATTAAGCATCCCAGTGGGCGTATATGCCTCTTCCTATTCAAAAACTCTGGCTTTATGGATTATTGGATTGTTTTTAAAATAGAGGTTAGTATGTATTATTTTTGCACAGTGTGTGTTTGCCCACTTTATACCCCAGAAAGCAAACCACATTACGTATTTTCTCTTCATTAGTGTTATTTTACACACTACTTAAACTTCATCTGCAGGTGGAGCCTTTAAAGATATTTTAAAACATTAGAATAACCACCTAACTGCTTCTTCAGCTGCAGGAGAAAAGCTATTAGTTTTTTTTTTTGTTTGTTTGTTTTGTTTTTTGCATTGAACAATGTGGAAAAAAATCATTGCATGACAAAAATTTCAGTTGTCATGGAGCCTTTGAATTGACTTGGCGGTTTCATTTTTTGGATTATAATCAGGCTTTATGTGCCTCAAAATACCCTCACCATAAACTAGCACTGTAGAAGGAAGGACATTTTTTATGATTATATCTTTAACATTTTGTTATCAGAGAATGAGTGGAAGAATCCAGGAACAATACATAAGGAAACACCAAGAGCAGCAGGAAACTAAGTCATTTCAAACTAAAACTAGACTTCAAAGCTCATGTATGCCTGCTAACATTTTGTGAAAATTTAACATATCCTTAATGGCTCGGTAACAAAACAGATATACCCAAGTGATGCCTTTTTCAAAGCTTCTAAGATAACATATGATTGTATTCTCTTTTTGAAATATCTTTTCATTTGTAGACAATACTCTCATCATCATAATTAAAATTCCAAAACCATGAGCTAAGTTTATTTGTGATGTGCGCGCGCACACACGCGTGTTTGAAAGACACTTCATCCAAATTTAATGCCAGTGTCATTTGGAAACTTTTAATACTTCTACGTTTTTTTCCTCCTAGAACTTTTAAATGTTTCCCATATGAAAACAATGGACTAATTTTTTAATCCACTCCACAATGAAATTATCGGGTCATTTCCCTTTTAACTGTGAAATCACTTAAGTGGCAAGTTCTTCATAACTTGGTATTCATATGCTTCCATGGAAATTTCAGTAGTGTTATAAAAAAAAACACCTAAATACAGTGATTTGAGTGATTTAGTCTGCTTTGAGTCTGATAAACTTCACATATGAAATAGACCTACATAGTCTAAATTCAGTTTGTGAGACTAATCTTTTGATACATAATCACAAGTCTTAGCAAGGAAAGTACTACACTAAGGTGGCTAAAGTAACCTAAAGATTTATTTCTACATGTCCATCATAGGTCAGCTGGGGTCCTATACTGAGCAATGTTTTTGTCAGAGACCAAACTATCAGGGCAGGAGGTGTAACTTTCCCTCAGGAAGGGTCTGTGAATGATGATGGCATTATTTAATGAGCTCTACTTTACTACAATTTTATAAGGAAAAATGTTATGTATTTATAAGTAAATACACGGAAGAGTATAAATTATTCTAATTTGAGAAGTCTACTAGTTGATCATTAAAAACTCACCTAAATTATCTATAGAAAATTTACTAAGAATATAGTGCTGATTTACTTATACCATATAGAAACAAGGTATGTGAAAGGTCCAGATGTATGCATTGGAAATTTTGAAAAGGAAGGAAAAGTTTATAAGTATTATATATGTCAGTGAGAATAAATGTGTGAAATGAGGGATTTAAATATAATAGCAATATGAAAAGTAAATTCCAATTTAAAACTAATGATTTTGGGGAGCCTGGGTGGCTCAGTCAGCTAAGTGTCCCACTTCGGCTCAGGTCATGATCTTGCGGTCCATGAGTTCCAGCCCCACATCAGGCTCTGCGCTGACAGCTTGAAGCCTGGAGCCTGCTTCGGATTCTGTGTCTCCCTCTCTCTCTCTGCTCTGTCTCTCAAAGTAAAGATTAAAAATAATAATAATAGAATAATAAAACTATTGTTTTTAAAATTCCAAATGCAATTGACTTTATATCTAAACATTTGATTTTAATGCAGCAATCAGCAATCTCTAGTCTATAAGGAGGTTGGAAGTTGCTACTCTAATCACAAATAAAAAGCTGAACAGCTGAAAAATCAACAATTCTTCATAGATTGTGAGAGAAGTCACTGGACAAGACTCCTCCCCCAAAATCAGAGAGACAGAAAGGCAGATATCGAGAAGCGCAGTCAAAGCAGAACTTCCCAAACTGAAACCACGACAGGACCCAATACTGAGGTAGCAAAACATGAACTATAACTGATGAATTGCTAGAGGTTTAGTGAGGAGAAGTTTGAGAGATAAAAACTCCAAGGAGATCCAATCGCAGGAGGGCCCTCATGTCTTTGTAAGTTTTACCTCCAGAATTTGGAACAGGTAGGTAATCACAGTGTATTTCAGAGAGAAAAAAAATCCCCTCATGCTTCTGCTAGGGGGAGGGGAAAAAGAATCATTTTGAAGTACCCTTGAGCATTCTGTTTTTAATAAGGCTTGCCTTCAAGGAGACTGGTTTATCAAAGACTAAACTATTGGAGCTTTATCAGAGTCTACCTGACCTGAGGAAGGAAAACACCAAACTTCATCCTGTCCCACCTCAAGGGGGGAGAAATGAGAAGCACTTGTGAAATTCACCATTCAGAGGCATGGGTTCACTAAAAAACTAATCCTAGGTCTGGAGATCACTTTCCCTCCTTCCAAGTCTTACCACCACATTACTGAAGGACTGTTTACCACAGTACATTTTACCCATGATATCATGTCTGGCCATCAGGAAAAAACTACAAGGCACACTAAAAGGCAAAAAGACAGTGTGAAGAGACAGAGAATGTATCAGAATCAAACATGGTAGGGATATGAGAACTATAAGACTGGCAATTTAAAATAATTATGAATGTGGTAAGAGCTCTATGGATAAAGGAGACAGAATGCAAGAACAAATAGGTAATTTAAGCAGAGAGATAGAAATTCTAAAAAAATTCAAAAAGAAGTCTGCAACTCAAAAATCCTGTAAAAGAAATTTAAAAAAAAGAAAAGAAAAGTTTTCATGGGCTCATTAGTAGATTTAACATGGCTGGGGGAAAAAAAAACTCTCTGAGCTTTAGGATGCGTTGATAGAAACCCCCAAACTGAAAATGCAAATAAAGCAGACTGAAAAAAAAAAAAAAAAACAGAAGAAAATGTCCAAAGATGTGGAACAACTGCAAAAGGCGGAACACACATGAAATGGAAATTCCAGAAAGAGATGTAAGAAAGAGAAAAAAAAGCAGAAGAAATATTTGGGACAATAATGATGAAGAATTCCCCTCTCCCATAATTAATGTCAGCCATGAAACCACAGTTCCACGTTGCTCAGAGAGCTTCAGGAAAGATAAATGCCAGGAAAACTACACTTAGGTATACCCCATGCAAACTGTAGAAGATCAAATATTTATTAAAAAAACCTTGAAAGAAGCAAAAAGAAAAAGAAAACTTACTGATAGAGGATCAAAGATAAATGCATCAGGCTTCTCAGAAACCATGCAAGAAAGAAGGTTGACTGAAATGTTTAATGTTTTTAGAGGAAAAATCCCACCAATCTAGAATCCTGTGTCATGGGAAATTATCTTTGAAAAGTGAAGGAGGATTAAAGACTTTCTCAACTACACAAAAATTGAAAGAATTTTTCACCAGCAGACCTGCCTCAAAAGAATGTTAAAAGAAGTTCTTTAGAAAGAATGATACAGGTCAGAAATTCAGATCTACAAAAAGAAAGTAAGAGAACTGAAAAAGAAATAAGTGAAAGTAAATTAAATGTTTAAATATTTCTTATATATATCTTTTTTATTTTAGAGAGAGAGAGATTGCAAGCAGGGGAGGGGAGAGGGAAGCAAGAGGGAGAGAGAGAATCTTAAGCGTCACACTTAGCACTAAGCTTGATGCAGGGCTAGATCCCATGACCATAGGATCATGACCAACTTGAAATTGAGTTGGATGCTCAACTGACTGAACCATCCAGATGTCCCTAATATTTCTTATTCTTTTGATCTAACAAAGAACAGTTTTTTTTAAATATAAATACCAACATTTTATTATGTATGCTTATGTATATTCTATGCATATATATAGGTTTATGTATGTTTATGTGTAAGTGAAATGAATCACAAAGGAAGGGATGGAGGAACTAAGATTTTTTTTAAATAAGGTACTCATCCTGCCTGTAATGTGCTATAGTGTTATTTGAATGTAGACTTGGATTAATGGTTAATATGCACTGCAAACAATGAGACAACCACTAGAAGTTAAAAAAAAATAGAAAGAAGGGAAAGGAAAGGAAAATTGAATCATATAAAATGCTTAACACAAATAAAAGCAGAAAAAAGAGTGAAAGACAAAAATAGGACTAAAGAACAGGGCAACAAATAGAAAATACATACAAACATGGTAGATATTAACCCAGCTATATCAAATAATCACTTTAAACACCAATGGACCAAATGCGCCAATTGAAAGATAGAAATTGTAAGAATGAGTCAAAAAAACAAGATCCAGGGATGCATGGGTGGCTCAGTCTTTAATGCATCCAACTCTTGATTTCAGCTCATGTCATGATCTGAGAACTTGCCTGCTTGGATTTTCTCTCTCTCCCTCTCTCTCTCTGCCCCTCCCCTTGCCCCCCAAACTCATGGTCACTCTCTCTCTCTCTTAAAATAAATAAATAAACATAAAAATAAAACAAGATCCAACTATATGCTATCTACAGGAAATCCATTTTAAATATAAAGACATAGATTAAATGTAAATGGGTGGAGAAAAAGATACCATGTTAATACTAATTAAAAGAAAGAAGGAGTAGCTGTATTAAATTAAGAGAGAGCAGACATCATCAGGGATAGTGTAGAGCATGGTATAATGATTACAGGATTAATTCCCCTAGAAGACATAACGATCCTTAACAAGTAAGCACTTAACAACAGTGTCAAACTCTGTGAGGCAAAAACTAATAGAACTGCAAGGAGATGCAGATGAATGCACTACCATTGTTGGAGACTTCAACACCCCTCTATCAGAAATGGACATATTCAGGAGACAGAAAATCAGTAAGGGCATAGTTCAACTCAACACCACCATCAATCAACTTGATATAATTGACATCTATAGACTATCTCATCCAACAATGGCAGAATACACATCTTACCCAAACTCACATGGAATATTCACTGAGATAGACCACATTCCAGGCCATAAAACATACCTTAACAAATTAAAAAAAAATAAATATCATACAATGTCTGCTCTTAGACAGCAATGAAGTTAAACCAGGTATCAACTATAGAAAAATAGAAAATCTCAAAGTACATAAAGATTAAACTACACACTGTTAAATGGTCTGTAAGTTGAAGGTATCAAGAGAAATTCTAAAATATTTTTAACTAAGTGTAAATGTAAATATAACTTACCAAAATTTGTGGAGTGTAGTGAAAACCGTACTTAGAAATAAATTGATAGCATTGAATGAATATATTAGAAGAAAAGAAAGATGTAAAATCAATAATCTAAGTTTTCATCTTAGGAAACTAGAAGAAAAAGAGCAAAGTAAATAACAAAGTCGGCAGAAGAAAAGAAATAATAAAAATTAGAGAAAAAAGTCAGTGAAATTAATTTCTAAATTGATTTGTAAAAAAAACTTTTTAAAAAAGTAATGATCACATATGATCGTTTTCTAAAGAATTTATAGATGTTTCTAAAGTTAAAGGAGAGATTCTCCTTATGTTTAATACAAACATTTCATTTGAAAATCTAAAATGCTCATTTAAATAACAGATTTCATGTAGAAATACTAATTTAATATCGAAATATGACAGACAAGGGGCGTCTCAGTGGCTCAGTTTGTTAAGCATCCAATTCTTGATTTTGGCTCAGGTCATGGTCTTAGGATTGTGGGATTGAGCTCCACGCTTAGCGTGGTGCCTGCTTATGATTCTCATCATTCTCTCTCTCTCCCTCCTTCTGTCCCTCGCCCCTGCTCATTCTCTCTCTAATTGTTAATTTGCAAGCTCATCAGGAGCTTCTCAAATATAACCTGAAACCGGCTCCCTGACTCCATCATACTTGAAGGGCAGAGAAAAACAGTAGAAAGAGGCAAAACACTCCAGTTTCATAGGTGGCTGGCAACTTGCTTACAGGTTTGTCTTGGGTGACCATAACATGAGTAGATCTCTACATTTACCTGTCAAATCTTAAAAGTTTATATAGGGGCCTTACCTGGGTTCATTAACACACACAATCCATATGGTCTCATCACGTTATCATTGTCTCAAGGCTGTACAATTGGAGCAGCTTCTGGGAGTAGGGAAGGCAAGCGGAATGAACATTCCAAGGATAGGGGAAGTCTTCAATAGCCCTGGTCCAGCTTTAGGATCAACCAATTGTTACATCTTCTCAATAACCTCCCCCAACATCACAACTCTTATTAGCTTTAACAATCACCATTTTCTTGCTGACGGGTTTGTGTGTGAAGAATTAGGGCAGGGCTGAGTGGGGAGGACTTTTTTCTGTTCCCTCTATCACTGGCTCTTATGGCTCAATTGGAGATTGAGGGCTCCAGGTCTCATTCACATGTTTAGAGCCTTAATGTTAATTATTAGCCTGAGTTCTTCCATTTTTCTCCATGTGGGCGTCTCTCTATGTTCTCTGTCTCCAGGACCTCTTCCTCCAAGAGGTTAGCCCAAACGTCTCAACATGGAAGCTCAAAGTAGCAAGTAAGCAAAAGTGGAAACTACTGGGTCTCTGAATTGAGACTGGCACAATGTCACCCCCACCAAATTTTATTGGCCTAAAGAAGTCAAAAGCCCAGCTCAGAACAGAGTGAAGGAAAAGTAGTCCTCTTGACAGAGAAAGAGGCATGCACATAGAGGAAGAGAAAGAATTGTGAAGAACCATTGCATGTGATAGAGTTATACAGTTGAATTTCAAACTGTCTTTGCTTTACTCCAGGGACTCCTGACCTTGGACAAGAAAAGGACAAGTTGTGCTAGCTACTGATTTATAGTGTGCTGCTTAAATTGTGAAGCTTCTCTGGCAGCATGTGGATCTAACTTATCTATACTGTTTAGGAATCTACAGAGAGATAGCTTACACCCAGTTAAACCTATTACACCTGGTGTGGTTACATGACCAGCGAGGTACAAAAGACTCTGCTGGAAGTTTTTGCCCAAGCTATCCTGAAACCAAGATTCCTCAAACATATCTCCATGGTTCACAATCCAAAGACAAAGTACATCCTGTGTGACCAAAGAAGAAACCTGGGGAACTGCACCTGGAAGTTTCTGGGGCCCCGGATGCGTGCCTATGTTTTCTTTCTCCTTCTTTACCTTATTATTCATTTTTATTAAAGCTTCACATTAGTATACTCAGTGGAGTCTTGTGAGTTCATTCAAATATCTAACCCTGTGTAATTGATTCCACCATTATTTTAGGCAATATATTAAAAACAATCTAAAAAATTGAAGTAATATATCCCTTCACTTATAACACACACACAAAAAGTTAATCCCTAGTGAACCACTTATAATCTAACAACAAATATTTGGTTTAAATCTAAACTTTTCATTTTCTATTAGATGGAACATTCAGAAATACCTGCTTTTTGGTGAATACTAATTTTACTCCTTCTGATACTACAAATAATAATAATTATTATTATTATAATGGCTAAAATGTATTGTTTACTATAGGCCCAGCATTTAAATCCATTATGTCATTTATTTGTCATAAAAATATTATGATACAAACAATACTGTCATTATTTATAAAATTATATATATGTATATATATCATCCAAACACATAAACATTCTAAAAATACATATTTCAATTTACCTATATGTACTAAGTATAGTATCTCTTCACTGCACTTTGAGAGTATTTGCATTTATCAGCCTAAAAAACTTTGTAAACTTTTTTTAAACCATGTTACCAGGGGATATTTCTGAAACATGTTTCCTTCTAGACAGCTTATAAGAATAATTAAATTGGTCCTTTAGAATACACTTCTGCATAATTAATTTTATTTTTCTAGGATATATTTTACCCTAAGTATCTTCTTCCACATTTGTCATTATGGAGTCTTCATTAAAATATTAAGTTATCAACAGATTTGAAATCCTAATTTTATGAACACAAGGAAGGGTCCAAACTTCTAAAAAATCAATCTCCCTTTGTTACTATCTTTTCTTTATCAAAGGGCTTTCTCTCTTTTTTTCTGCCCTTAAACTAAAATCTTATCTTCTTTATACTGATTGTAAAAGGAATACTTTTATTATCCCATTTCTCAACATGTTTTGTATTGAATCTGTGAAAAAAAATCACTTGGGACTGCAAATTTTTGCCTCTCCTTGAATTTTCAGGCACTCTCTTGTTCATAACTTTGTAGTTATGAGTGTTTCTTCTATGTTTCTGGCAGACATTTGTGTATCTTGGAATTGACAGCAAAAGTCCCAACTCAAAGGAATATCAGGGAAAGCAAATCATGTCATACATTATTAACATTACACAGAAAATGCATAAAACTGAGGCCTGAATCCCTCAACGATAAATCTAGATCGATAAAAGGAACTAGAGCTTCTTGGAGAAACAGCTGATAGGGGACTACGGCAAGAAATATATAGAATGAGCCTGGAGCACCTTGTAGTGCTATAAAATAAGGAAGTTTTCAAACACACACATATTGGTGAGTGTATGTCAAATGGACACAGGAGCCAAATGAAAGTGCTCTCAAATGGCCAAAGCTGGAATGATGTGAACAACTAAATACATAAATAGGAACATGATTAAATAAATGATGAACAAATACATAAAGGGAGAAGAGACAAATCTCACATGCAGAAGAATTCCAAATACCTTATGTAGATACTCCATGCTCAAGGACATTGAGCATAACTCCCCACTTTTTAAATGTGGATTATGCCAAAGTGACATCTTTCAAAAAAAATACGGAATGGAAATTTGGTGCACAGGGTGATGGATAATTTTATCGTAGAACAACCTGACAAACACTACCTTAGCTAAGTGGCAAAAGTTAAAGTTCATAACGATAAGTTATAGGTCATGCTGTTAATATGTACCTTTCATAAAATATGATAAAAATGATATTTTGTCTTTAATATCCTGCTCCCCAAAACCTATACGTCAATCCAAACATGAGAAAAATGTCACATAAATCTCAATAGAGGGGCATTTTATAAAATATCTGATCAATACTCCTCAAAACTATCAATGTCATGAAAATCAAGGAAAGTCTAGGAAATTCTCACAGCCATGAGGCTTCTAAGACATAATGATATGTAAACATCTAGTATCCTGGATGAGATCATGAGACACAAAGGAAAATTAGGTAAAAACTAAGGAAATCGGAATAAAATATGGACTTTAGCTAATTGCAATCCATCAGTACTGGTTCGTTAACTGTAAAAAATATACCATACTAATGTAAGATGTTAATAATAGGGGAAACCTGATATAGACTATGAGAAATCTATATTATTTTCACAACTTTTCTGTAAATTTAAAAATATTCTAAAAATTTAGGTTTCTTGGGGCGCCTGGGTGTCTCAGTCAGTTAAGCGTCCAGCTTCGGCTCAGGTCATGATCTCACAGTTCATGGGTTTGAGCCCCACATCGGGCTCTGTGCTGACAGCTCAGAGCCTGGAACCTGCTTCGGATTCTGTGTCGCCCTCACTCTCTGCCCCTCCCCTACTCATGCTCTGTTTCTCTCTGTCTCAATAACAAATAAACCTAAAAAAATTTTTTTTAAATTTAGGTTTATTAAAAAACCAAAACTCCAGGGACACCTGGGTGGCTGAATTGGTTGAGTGGCCGCCTTCAGCTCAGGTCATATTCTCATGGTTCATGACTTCAAGCCTTGCATCAGGCTCTGTGCTGACAGCTCAGAGCCTGGAGCCCACTTTGGACTTTATATCTCCCTCTGTCTGCCCCTCCCTTGCTCACTCTCTCTCTCTCTCTCAAAAGTGGATAAACATTAAAAAAAAAAAAAACTCCAATACTGAGTGAAGTGCTTGAACAGGGAGGGAATCAATATATGTTCCTAAAGATAGACTAAACAATGAATAAATAAAAATGATAAAATTATCTAATTAACAATGTGACTGAAAGTATGGACACATTTCAATTGTTATAATCCATGCCTTTGTAAATGTTACAATTCAAAACTTTACCAATTCTAATTCAGCTAAAGTCAATAAATTTATAAAGAATTGTATTGTGGGCATTATAAAACAAGGGCTATTTCAAAAGGACCTAGGAGCTATGGCAAAGTGCCTTTTACCAGATGCACTTGAAAAAAAAAGTTTAAAATAATATTAATGGCTTGAAAAAAAATAGGTTAAAAACAATGAATAAAAATTCTCTAATCTATAGTAACATTTATAAAGAGAATGATAAAAAAAGAAGGTAAAAAGGAAGGAAAACGTTGAAAGTAAAGTAAATTATATTAACTGTGAAGCAATAAATGAAAACTTGTAAAATAAATACAGAAAAAAACAATAAAATCCATTAAGTGAAAATTATTAAAAGGGTACATTGGTAGACAAAATAATAATGAAAATGTTAAAATTAAGTATAAATGTATAATACAATATGCAGAAAGACAATAAGACCACAGAAGACTTAAATAGAAAAGCAATAATTAGTAAACTGTAATATCCAAAAATAGAAAAAAATCTAGAAAAAATATATTTATAAAAATAGGTCATGTGTTCAGTCCTAAAAACACAAAAATCATAATAAATTGTAAACCCTACATTCGATGATCATGCACAATAAACATTAACAACAAAAGTACAAATAAGAAATTTATAATTATTTCAAAATTTCAAAATAATTTTTCTTAAAATTATTGAATCATGATGAAATTTTAAAAGCTCAAATCAGTGTACTTTAAAATAACAAGCTGTGAAGACTCACACATTCAGTTTTGGCCAAAGTTATATTTAGAGGTTAATTGATAGCATTAACATACCATAATTATTGAAAATTAAAATTAATTGGGCGCCTGGTGGCTCAGTTGGTTAAGCGACTAACTCTTGATTTAGGCTCAGGTTATGATATCCCATTTAACCTTGTGTCAGGCTCTGAACTGACTATGTAGAGCCTGCTTGAGATTCTCTCTCTCTGTTTCTTTCTCTTTCTCTGTCCCACCCCAGCTTGCGCTCGCACATGCTCTTTCTCAAAATAAACTTAAAAAATTAAAATTAATTAATTTTAGTTTAATAAGTTGAAAATAATAAGTAAAATGAAATAACCCATTAAAGTGCATTAAAAACATAAAAACAAAAGCAAATAATATATTTTAAATGCTCAATTTCACAACCGCAAAATCATGACCTGAGCCAAAATCAAGAGTCAGACGTTTAATCAACTGAGCTGCCCAGGCGCCTCACGTTCTTTTTTTAAAAACACAATTAAAATAGGTATCATTATGCCAAACTTAAAAATAATTTATAAAGCTTACATTCAACATTTTAAAATTGTAAGAACATAATTTATAAAATCTTATGCTCTAAAAAGCCCTGAATAAAAAGCACAATTATATGGAAAAAGTAAAAATTAGCAATGTTCACTTTCTTGTCAATAAAGTAGACAATATGAGCAGTAGCAGAGATATAAAAAATTATCAAAGTATTAAGAAAAGATATTCCTGATGTGTTACTTTATGCTTAAATTTTTATAAGTATTCAAGAAAAAAAATTAATTCCTATAATAAAAACCAGGGAAAGTTTCTGAAATTATCTCATGGAATCTATTTGAACTTGCTGTTTGTACATGCAAATACAGTACAATATTTCAGTATCTATTATAAATATTTTTGACAAAATCCAAAAAAAATTCCATGTAGTAATAAATGATCTTATATCCCAAATGCAAAGATTATTTTTTTAGGAAATTAATAGATAACAAATTTTAAATCAAAAAGAAAAATTATCTGATAATTTTAAATAAAAAATAAAAATCACAGAATTATCTCATTGGATGCTAATAATTAGTCACTAATATAATCCACAAAATTTACTTGAAGTAGACTTTTTTAAGCATTAGGGTAAAGGAATACTCTTAAATATCTCTGAAATCAATAGCCTACCTCATTCTTATTATTTATCTCCATAATAAACCAAGATGCATGCATTTAACATTATTTAACATCATTCTATTAATTTTGATGAATGAATTAAAACTCCAAATAGATATAAGGAGTATGAATATTGGAAGAATGGAAAAAAAGTTACCAATGTTTGCAGGTATAATACATTTTGGTAAGATTTGGCTTTTTAAAATTTATCTCAAACTTAGTATCTACAAAATTTAACTCTTGGCACAGATTCTAAGTGTTTTTCTACATCTTCTACATTTAGGAAAATGATACCACATCCAGCCACTAGTTCAAACCAGAAACCAAGGAGGAATTTTGATTCCTTTATTTCCCTTATCGCGTCATCCAAGGCATAAGTATTTGGAGACCTACCAGTCACATTCTTCCTTTAACTTTCACTTGGCTATTATGATAATTTCCAAATTGCTCTACACACTTGTACCCTAAAATTACTTTTACTTTACCAGCTCTAGTGATTTTTTAATGCGGAATTTTTTATTCACTTTTTTTATAGTTAACATATAGTGTTATATTAGTTTCAGGTGTACAATATAGTGATTCATTGACTATACATCTTTACTCAGTGCTTATCACGATAAGTGTACTCTTAATCCCCTTCACCTATTTCACTCACCATCACACACCTCCCCTCTGATATACTTTATTTTAAACTTGAAGTTCTAGTGATTTTTAAGTCAGTTATAAGTCACTCACTTAACACTTCCTATTGTATTTATAAGTACATACAGGGGCACATGGGTGGCTCAATCGTTTGAGCATCTGACTCTTGATTTTGGCTCAGGTCATGATCCTGGGGTTGTGGGATCAAGCCCTGGGTAGGGCTCCACGTTGAGCACAGAGTCTGCTTAAGACTCTCTCCCTCTCCCTCTCTCTCTCTCCCCCCATTGCCTGCTCTCTAAAAACAAAACAAAACAAAACAAAACAAAACAAAACAAAACAAAACATTTGACTGGATATGGACTCTAGAGGAACCCCATAAGTTTGAGTTATTCTCTAACACAAAAATATGAGTCTATTAAAAAAGTATTGAACTAAATTAAGTATATAAAAATTTTTTTATATAACAGTAACTATCAAAATGGCATTATAAAAAAGATTTTGTGTTCTAAGAACAATGCATTAGGGAAAAGTATTCTTAAATTCACAGGGACTTATATATAAAAATATAAATCTGAAAAATAAGAGTAACAAAATATAAACAAAATAAAGATGTAAAAATTATTTAATTCTTTCCTGATTTCAGATTACAAAAGACTTTTTTTTTTTAATGAGCAAGAGAGTGAGGGGGGCAGCGCAGAGGCAGAGAGAGAGGGAGGATCCAAGCAGGATCCACGCTCTCAGTGCAGAGCCCAATGTGGGGTTCAAGCCCACAAACTGTGAGATCATGACCTGAGCCGAAAGCAAGATTTAGACGCTTAACTGACTGAGCCACCCAAGTGTGCCAGATTATAAAAGACTTTTAAAAAAACGTATTATCTAATGACTGCAAGTAGCAGTACAAATTGATTTAACTATTTTTAAAGTAATATTTTGAAATACACTAAAGCCTTAAAATTGACTAACTTTTGACTCAGTGAGTCAATTTTATTTTTTTAATTTTTTAATGTTTATTTATTTTTGTGAGAGAAAGAGAAACAGCATGAGCAGGGTAGGGGCAGAGAGAAAGGGAGACACAAAATTTTAAGCAGGCTCCAAGCTCCGAGCTTTCCACACAGAGCCCAACATGGGGTTTAAACTGACCAACCATGAGATCATGACCTGAGCTGAAGTCAGACATTTAACTGACTGAGCCGCCCAGGTGCCCCTCAGTGAGTCAATTTTAAAATACTGGTATTTGCCTTTAGAAAATAATCTTTAGTAAATCTGAAAAAAGGTTTATACATTCTCTTGATAAAATTTAACTAATATGTAATAATAGTATAAACACTATAATAAATATGCAATAATAAGGTAAAAAATCATAGTATCAAGAAGAAAGCTAAATAGAAAATTGTACTGTCAGTATGGTTATATGGGTATGTTAACCCTATATATTTGAAAATGAAAGGCAACACCAACAACTCAATAATTATTTTCTACTGGAATTGTTGAAGATTTTTTCTTAATTGTGCTTTTCTAAATCATGTTAAATTTAACTATTTATTATACTCATATAAGTAAAATAAGCAACCTTTAAAATTATCAGTGTGATCTGATAATATAGATTTATGAATACAGCATAGAATATTGTAAAAATTATTTAACTGACTTGCTCTAAAAAAAGAAAATGTAAAGAAAAGTAAAAACCAAGTTGAACAAATCAAAGAAAAAAGATATTCTTCTAATTAGAAAAAATCCATTGGCCTTTCTTTTTCCCTCACATAAAACATAAAACTATGATGTCAAAATCTGGTGGAATAAAACTACAAATGTTTCAAAAGCATAAAATAGTAAACCCTTTTTTATTCTCCAGATCATACTCCAAAGAGTGAAAAAGAATGATGAAGTAGATACTGATGACTAAAAAGGGAATAATCCACACTGGCATTATTCCAGTATCCTGATAGAAAATTATATGCATAAGAGATTAGTGTTTTGAGTGTGGATGCACCTGAAAATACTTTTCAGGACAAACATATAGTGATAATCAGTTAATAAGGAAATGTGTATTCTAAGAATTGTTTATAACATGTTAAATACGCAAGCTGAGGAATTAGTATGTATATAAATGAGGCAGTTTGAATAAGTTTCACTTGTGAAAGATCATGCACATGGATGGATGGATGGAAGGAAGGAAGGAGAAAGGGAAAGAAGGAAAAAAGGAGGGAGGGAGAGAAGGAAAGAGTGAGGGAGGTAGGGAAAGGAGAAAGGAAGGAAGCAAGCAAAGAAAAATCGATGGATATACGGAGGGAGGGATGGAGGGATGGATGGATGGAAGGAAATATAGATATTATGGATAAAAAAATATCAATCGACATGAAAACCACCCAGGATTTCTTTTGAGAAAATGATGTATAACAGTTCTCTTACAAGCCACACACTCACAAAAAAATCAAATCAAGTAAAAGGCCATCAATAAACAATATATTTTATGAGTTAAATATAGCAAAGATGAGGGTTGCAAACTCAGAAATCGAAATGAAATTACATTTTTTTCTTAAGGAGTGTGTTATAAATTTTTTTCTTTAAAAAAAACCAACTTAGGGGCTCCTAGGTGTCTCAGGTCATGATCTCAGGTTTGTGGGTGTTCGAGCACCACATTCGTTGGGCTCTGTGCTTACAGCTTGAAGCCTGGAGCCTACTTCAGATTCTGTATCTCCCCTATTCGTGGTCTGTCTCTCCCTCTCTCTCAAGAATAAATAAACATTAAAAAAAAACTTTAAAAAATAAAAATAAAATAATAAAACACCAATTTGAAGAAATTAAAAAAAATAAAACACCAACTTAGGTTTGCAAATTGCAGTGTACATAAAGTTAATGCAATAAGAAGTTCTATAGAAATTTTACATAGAAAATGTAAGAAAATGCAATTAGAGCCAAATAGTAAAAATGATAATAATATGAGGTTGTACTAATAAGAATACATCAATGCAGACTTGTACACCTGACTATAATTATATCACTAACACCTGAGGAAATGAAAGTTGATTAATGAGAAACAGATGCTAATTTTGAAGACTGCAAATTCAAATATGTTCAATAATGTGAAGAAGGGGTATGTAAATGAAGTATGGAATGTATCATATAGCATAAATTATCAAAAAATTAAAAAACAAGATCTTTTAAAGAATAATGCAAAATATGACATAGATAGGAAAATGGATTGAAACTAACATAAATTAAAATGTGGGAGATTTTATTTTTAGTTATTTGAATGCTATTTAATAATGATAATCAAAACTAACAATTTCACAGATTCAAGAAATGTTAATGTGGTTCATTTTGTTATGTCAGTTTCACTAATTACATATTTGTTCAAAAATTAATCTGAATCTTAGTCCATAAGCAGAAGCTTATGTAAAATATGAAATCAACATTATTTAGAAACTGCATATCCTGCATGTGACTGAAGCAATAAGCCACATCATCATTGATAGAAAAAAAAAATCCTAGTAATTCAACGTTCGTATAGTGAAAAATCCCATTTGGACTTAAGAAGACATTATGAGCCAATTTTCTTGATTTCTTAATCACTCAACAAAGCTGCTTTCTTAAAATTTCAGGCAAAGTCCCTCCACTTCTCCAAGATGTGAAGGTAGATGACACTGACCTACTTTTCACCCTCAGAATAACATCTGCAATTAAGATGTGACTCTGCATCACCTAATTTATTACATTATGCAGATAAGCTTTCAGAATGCTAACAAGGCTGGTTTACTCCTTGAGCACCTGCGCTACAATTTTATTTTTTGTGTCAGAAACGGAAGGACTCATACTTCAGCGGACCAATAGTATTAAAGAAAAACAAACTATCACATTCTAATAATCCAGGAAAATCTCTGAAATTATGTCATTAGGGAAGTTTGACTCCCTATGATAGGAAATGTTTCATCATAATTGAGTCAACTAAAGGGAAAAGTAGTATTGAAAATTTGTTCAATTCATCTAATGCCTTGAATGGTCAACACCTATTAAAGAGCCAGAGAATGTCCTTCAAATCAAGGTCCTTGCTTTCCTGGAGGCAATAAAATGCACGACACACAAGGAGTGATGAATTTCTGAGCCTCCCAGAGAACACCAAGTCCTTGTAGTCTTTTCACATTTTGTCCTTTAAAACATTAGCTCTGCATTTATATAAATTTCCTTGAGAGTTTAGTGAGGTTATTAAAAAATCTTAAGTACTTAATATAAGACTAAAATAATAAAATGTATTTCCTTGGAAGACAAGTTTAATGACAGCCAGGGAGACTAAATCTATTAAGAATCTTTCATTCCACTTATGTTATTTAAAAAAAAACATGCTATTTACTTGAAAGAAATATTATTTTCAGGAAAATAAAAATAATTGATTTATCAATAAAAATAATTGGTTTATCCATTTCTTTGGCTATTTGAAGTTTCGTATACCTTTGCCTACAGCAGTAGTATAGATCGAGGGCTCAAAAAATTGAATAAAAATACATCACACCAACCCAGTCCATTTCTACAAAGGCAATAAAATATAAAAGGAAGTATAGGCTTTCTTTTTTCCAAGCATAATAAAAGTAATGCCATACTTACTTGACTGGTTTCTAAAATAGTAGGAATGATTCTAAATGAATTCTCATTTTCAAAACAAGGAAAGGGGATTTTGAGAAATTAAATGTATTATAAACAGGGTAGAAGAAAAAAAAGTCTGCAATTTCAACTGCTGTACTAAATAAAACCTTGAATAATTTTAAGTATTACAGAATATTGTCAGAACTTGATGCAAACATCAAGAGATTTTGTAGTATATCTTAAGAAAATGTAAAATCTGTTTGGTCTGGATATCATAGCACAGCTAATTTTAAATGTCTATACTTTCTTTCCCCAAGTAATTTTCTCTTTTGCCAGAAACACACACACACACATATAATTGAAATAAATGCAATTAAATAAGACCTTGATGGCTTTGTGTTTGATCAATTTTCCTCTTGCAAACGACTTAGGAAAGGTATATTTTAAATATGTTATGTTTTCTTCAACAAAGGTAGAAATATTTATTTCTAATGATTGAAATTAGTGATTTAGGCAAAACAAAATACAGCTAGTGCTTACCAACAGAGGGCTGACAATGCCGAAACAGAAAAATGCACACACTGACTAATCACACTGATATAAGTCATACATCTCAGTGTTACCTTAACCAAATAATGTGGGTCTACATGGTAGCCAATGCACAGGAAAATAGGGAATTCCTCCAGGGATTAATTAAAATTAACTGCATACACATAAAAACTGGGTTCTAGGAAATAAAGTTGCTGAATCGAAGGTGATGGGAAATGCCCTTTGTTGCACACAGAGAGTGGAAAACACCGAAAAGAGCATACACCCCAAGGGTGCACATCAGCAGAACTAGGAATAGAGGGACTTGATGAGAATTGGAGGTTGGTTTCACCTTTTCTAAGGAAATTTGAGCCTTGGAAAGTTTCTATAAAACCTTTTTGCTTTATTTTTCAATTAATATGTATATATTAAACTAGTGTCATATTCCTGTGGCAACTTAAGTCTCAATATTAAAGTTACTTCATTGATTATTGAACTCTGTTCTTGGCCAATTTGAATTCAGGTCTTCACTTTCAGCTCCATAATAAATGTTATTCTGTTCATGGCTTAATTCAGTACAATAGATAATATGGCCCCTTCATGTCTACTCAGCTTGAATAAGTTTACATGGATTTCCTCTGACTAGAGGCTCTTGACCTCCCTTACATGGATTTCCTCTGACTAGAGGCTCTTGACCTCCCAATTGACAAGTTGTCAATTGTAAATTGACAACTTACAATTGCAAGTTTCACTTCAGAAAACTTGCAATTGTAAATTTTTTTCTCTGTCTCTTTTCTTCCAGATTCCTGCCAGTTTTACCATCCAGAATATCTTTCACAAGGACCTGAGAAACATCCCTTTTAAATAAAATGATCAAATGAAATGAAAAGGAAAGCGTCAGGAAATACAGGACCCCTGTGTCCAAATCTCTGGGAGGGTAGGAGCCTAGCTTCTTCAAACCACCAATTAGCAAACACTGATAGCCTAATCACACAGATTGTCCTCCAGTACATTTCCACTAGCTCGCCTCAGTGCTTAAAACTCTCCAGTGGTTAAATCTATCCTTCCTGCCATTTTGATGGAGTTGGGTTCAATCTATATTCCCTATCGTAATAATGTTGACCCCTATTGCAGAAGTCTTGAATAAAATCCTCCTGGTGCAATTTTTCTTTGGCACAGTGCATGGTTGTTAAACAAATGAAAGAAACTAGTTGGACTAAGAAGGGCTAAAATAGGTGCTGGTAGCTTTTCTTAATTAGAAATAAGAGCGATTTGGTCTAGAGACCTCTCCAGAGAATAAAACCCCAGAATTCTGCTAGGGTGAGAATAGATAAGACTTGTCTACCAAGCTGAGGCAAGAAGGGCATAGGGAGCTTTGAATACTCTTTAAAATGATATACAATTGTTCTTTCTGTTTTTATCTCTACATTCACACCCATTTTTGGAAATATTACTAATTCTTAAATATTTGGGGTCTTCTCCAGAATAACTAGGTTGCTTTTTTAAAGTTTTTACTTAAATTCCAGTTAGTTAACATGCAGTGTAATATTAATTTCAGGTGCACAATATTGTGATTCAACACTTCTGTACATCACCTGGTGCCCATCAACAAGTGCACCTCTTAATCCCCATCATCTATTCCCATTTCCCCACCCATCTTCTCCCTGGTAACCATCAGCTTGTTCTCTATGGCTTAGAGTCTCTATGGTTAAGAGTACTTAGGGGGGAAAAACAGAGAGAGGCAAATCATAAAACAGACTGTTAATGATAGTGAACAAACTAAAGGTTGCTGGAGAGGAGATGGGCAGGGAATGGGTTAAATGGGTGATGGGGATTAAGGAGGGCACTTGATGTGATGAGCACTGGGTGTTACATGTAAGTGATGAATCACTAAACTTTACTCCTGAAACTAATATTACACTATATGTTAACTAAGTGGAATTTCAATAAAAACTTGAAAGAAAAAAAATACCTGAACTAATTAAGTAAATGATAAAAAAAAATGTTAAAATATATATAAATCTGAGTCCTCAAAGAGAATAGCAAAATCTATGTACATTCACAGATTTTGCAGATCTAACTGTACTAAAGACTTATTTACGGTAAAAAACCACACAGGTTTGTGTGGGGCGGGGGTGTTGTTTTCAATGCAACAAGGATGCATACAAAATGAAAATATGCTCCACTCTTTTTCTCCAAATGTCTACATACCATTTTAAATACAATTTTGGACCAGACTGAGATATCATGGAATGGCTGTGCAGTGATATTGGGAAAGTTTATATTACAATTTATGAAATACACAAAGAAATGTTCAAAACTATAAAACACAGACAAGAATATGTGTGGTTTGAGTGGTGCTTTCAGGAAACAATCTTTTAAAGAGGCTAAAGCTTGGATATAGTTTCTTTCAATAAAATATTGAACTAATTAGTGCCGTGAAGCTCAGATACAGAAAAAACATCTGCCATCACATCTTGCATGAACATCTATAGAAATTAGAGACTGGTATCTTTCTACTTGATTTCCCTGTTTTATAAATAAAACTAGCTGTTTTAAAAATTATTATGCTTTATCCAGTCTTTTGTATTCCACATGGTTTTTGCCATCCACATTTTATAAAATTTTCTTCTTTCTGGTCGATTTTTAAATTACATATAAAATGTTCGTAGCATAGCAACAAGTCAATGAAAATATAATGGCTGGAAAATTTCAGAACTGATAGAAAACATGAATCTTCAGATTCAGGGAGTTCAAAGAATCCCAGTTAGAATAAATAAAAAGAAATCTCCAACTCTATTCATGAAAAATGAAATAGTTTATTACCAAACACAAAAGGAAGATCTTGAAAGTTGCCAGAGGGGGAAAAAAAACACATGATTTGCAAAGAAGCAGCATAAGACTGATTTGTCAAAAGCGATGAAGACAAAAGATGGGAAGACCATATGTTGAGTGTGCTGAGAACAAATTACTACCCACCTAAAATATATTCTCATAGAAACTTCCTTTCAAAATCAAGGATAAAATAGATATTTTCAGACAAAAAAAAACCCCAAGAAAGTTATCAGTAATAATCCCTCACTAAGCAAAATTCTAAAGGATGTCCTTAAAACAGAAGGAAAATCACTAGGAAGGAAGGTCTGAGTTATTAGAAAAAATGATAAGCAAAGAAACTGGTTAACCTCTGGGTAAATGCAGGCAAAATGAGGTATATTTGACAATATATCAATTATAGAAGGGTCTCCACATTGGGAGGAAAGTCATCTTGGTTGTATTGTTCCAAAGAAAAGAAAGGAAACTGATTAATTGTATGATTCATTTAAACTTTGTTAAAATCATTATGCACATTAAAATTTGTATTTTCTAAATTATGACAAATATGATATACAATATCCAAACTACCAGTGGAAAGATCTTGAAATAAGAAAAAAATAATAATGCAATGAATCCAAAATAAGGCAAAGAAGGAAAAGATATACAAAATGTAACACAAAAGAAAAGCATAACATAAAATAGTAGGCATGAATATTTCAGTAATTATGGTAAATATAAATGAGTTACAAATTCAATTAAAATACAGGATTTAAGACTGTAGTTGGTAAATCAGAAATACGTTCATTACCTGAAACATGTTTACAACGTAAAGTTACAAAAAGACTTAAGATGTGAGAAAATATATATAATACGTTATAACAAAAAAGAGGCTGATATAAATATCTTACCAAAAACAAATACCATACCAAATTGTCTTTGTTAGAAGTAAAGTCACTGTAATTACTTACTAGAAACTGAAGATCAAATAAAATGTTTTCCTATGTCACACCATAAAAGTTCTTCATGGATTAAGGATCTAAGTATAAGAAATCAAAAGCATTGAGGTGGCTAGGTGGTTCAGTTCATTAAGTGTCTGACTCTTGATTTTGGCTCAGGTCATGATCTCATGGTTGGTGACTTCGAGCCCCACTTTGGGCTCTACACTGATAGCATGGAGCCTGCTTAGAAATCTCTTTCTGCCTCTCTCTCTCTCTCAAAATAAATAAATAAAACTTTAAAAAAGAAAAGCAGAAGCATTAATCTTTCTAACCAATACAGCTGTAAACTCTGGGGTATAGGAAGATTTTCGACACAAAAATTACAAACTATAAGGGAAAGATTTATGAATTTGAATATATTAAAACTATGAATTTCTATTAATCGAAGAATGCCATAAAACGTGAAAAAATCTGAAAAATGAGAAAATATTTGCAATACATAAATACATAAAACAAAGGAATAAGAATCATAAATTTGTATATTTTAATACTTCTAACTATCTATAGGAAGAGGCAGAAAAAATCAAAAGGGGAATGGGCAAATAAATTTAATAAGCACTTCATAAAAAAAGAAAAAAAATGTAAAATAAACATGCCAAAAAATACTCAAATTCAATAGAAACAAGGGGAAAGCAAAATGGCTGAGACACAATTTTACTTCTACCAGACTAAAAAATTGAAGTCAATATGAAATATTTTCAAGGGAGAAATAGAATTTGTTCACTGTTTATAGTGAGAGAACCTTGGTAAACTAAATATATATGTAATAAACTAAAAATAAAATATTGGACCACTGATAAAAAAAGTTCTACACTAAGATGTAATCAACCATAAAAATTTAGCTACTCTAAGCTATATTTGAAAAATCATAGAATTGCTAATATAAAAACTCTAGAACTGAAATAAAATAAAAATAATATACACTAATACAAAAATATCTACCTATTGTAAAATGATGGGTAAATAGAAACAGTAAAAATATTTTATGCTCTCAGACAATTACAGCTATTATGAACATTGAAAACCAAATTACATTAGTAGAATGAAAGATGCAAAAATATCAATAGTTCAATTAAGAATTAAGAAAATCTGGGTGCCTGTGTGGCTCAGTTGGTTAAGCATCCAACTCTTGATTTCAGCTCAGGTCATGATCTTAGAATCGTGGGATCCAGCCCTACATCAGGCTCTGCGATGAGCATGAAGCCTGCTTGAGATTCTCTCTCTCTCCCTCTGCCCCTCTCCCCTGCTTGTGTTCTCTCTCTCTCAATCTAAAATAAAATTTTAAAAAAGAATTAAGAAAACTTATAAGTTCTTAAATCATCCTCAAAAGATGACTATGTTCTAGATGTTTCGGGTAAAAGCTAAGCCTGTAACTAAGTCTGTAAGTATTAATTAATGAGGAAGAAATGTGATTTTTCCACTTAACAGGTTTCAAATGTTTCAAATGTTAACAGGTTTCAAATGTTAATTTTTACAGTGATGAATCTGATTATGGAGATAATGCTCATGTAGATCTATGCCTCCATACAATTGTGAATATATATTGTAAAATCCAAATTTGTCTTAAAGGGACATAGCAAACTTTTTCCTTAATAAACTTGCTAAAGGTACAATGTATTGAAAAAAAATTAAAAATTAAAAATTAGTCATTTGATATGCATCTTTTGAAAGAGATTTCAGTATTTTTAAAAAATTTTTAATGTTTATTTATTTTTGAGAGACAAAGACTGAGCATGAGCAGGGGAGGGGCAGAGAGAGAGGGAAACATAGAATCTAAAGCAGTCTCCAGGCTCTGAGCTGTCAGCACAGAGCCTGATGCAGGGCTTGAACCCCCAACCCCATGAGATCATGACCTGAGACAAAGTCAGTCACTTAACCAACTGAGTAACCTAGGCACCCCAAGAGATTTTAATATTGTATCAAAATCTAAACATTTCAGATTTGTTAGGAAATATCTATCAACAGTTTACATATGTTCAGTCATTGTTGACCATAACTTTAGCTTCTTATCTGTTAATTCATTCCCTTTGGCAGTAGAAATCAGATCTATTAAGTTTATGATACTCAATATACTGTTCCTCCTCATCAAGCTACTATTTAATTATACTTATTCTTGTCCACAATTGTCTTCTATATATTTGTATGGAACTATCAATGTGTAAAGTATGTAATGTTAATTAGCAATGAATTTGCAACTCAATTAGATAAAAGATATATTAACTATATAATGATGTTCATCACCAGTTCTGTAGTTAATTGTACTGATATAGGAGAATAATCATCCATGCCTCAAAACCAGAACTTTAGAAAGAAAGTGATGTAATATGACATGAATTCTTAATAAGTCTGGCCAAAGTGTTAATCAGGAATTAGAGAGGGATAAAAAAGACATGAGGAGAAGAACAAATATGACACAATTGAAAGAGTCCTAGTTGATGGGACCAGCCTTTGTAAGAACAGGGTGTATGAAGACTAGGGAGATGTACAAAGTAGAATCAACAAGATTTGAAAAATATGTGAGAAGTATGAGAGAAGAGAAAGCTGTCAAAGATAACCCAAAGCTTTCTAATTTAGAAGCTGGGTGAAAAAGAAAACCTAAAACATACCAAAGGAATAAATACATATTGTGTTTGGTGGGGGGAGGATAAGAAAAATTACGAATTATTTTTTGGACACATTTGAACTTAAGATAGCAGAGTATTCTTTAAATTGACATGCCTAGTAGATAATCAGATATAGGACACCAAAATGCAGACTAGAAATTGGTGGCAGAAATACAAATTTTAATGGGATCTGAAGCCTCAGAGTCAAATTTGCTTGTGTCAGTAGACAAAACATTGATGGGAGCTAATAAAAGAGTGTGTCAAAGACAGAGTCATAAAAAAATGAAAAAATTTGAGAGGCAGGCCAAAGAAAATAATATATAAAAATATAGGTTAAAGGGGAGCCTAGGTGGCTGAGTCGGTTAAGCCTCCAACTTCTGCTCAAGTCATGATTTCACAGTTAGTGAGTTTGAGACCCACATCAGGCTCTGTGCTGACAGCTCAGAGCCTGGAGCCTGCTTCAGATTCTGTATCTCCCTCTCTCTGCCACTCCCTGGCTTGTGCTCTCTCTCTCTCTCTCTCTCTGTCTTTCAAAAATTAAAAAAAATTAAAAAAAAATTTTTAATATAAATTAAAGAAAAACATTATGCCAACCCTGGCCCAGGTTGCGATCTCGAGGTTTGTGAGTTTGAGCCCCATGTCAGCCTCTGTGCTGACAGCTCAGAGCCTGAAGCCTGCTTCGGATTCTGTGTCTCCTTCTCTCTCTGCCCCTACCCTGCTCATGCTCTGTCTCTCTCTCTCTCAAAAATAAATACACATTTAAAAAATAAGTTATAAAAAAAAAGAAAAACATTATGCCATTAAGGCAAGAAGCAAGTATCACTGGTACAGCAAGTGGTACATTTGGAAGAGATTAACCAAAAATTATTAAGCATTAAATAGTATGATTACCTAATAAATAAAGTTAAGATTCACAAGAGGAGGAAATCATAGCAGGCTAATATAGTCAAAAATGGCTTCATAAAAACCTAAAGCATGTCTTGAACTTTAAAAGTTGTATAGATAATAGCCAGGTACAAAAACATAAAGAAGAGAACATATCTGATGACATAAACAATACATGACAAAGAACAGAAGTGGGAGGAAGCATGGTTCTTGTAACATAGGCAATACTAGAGGTTTTCCTTTTGTGAAAGTATTGGATAGGTATGGGCTAGCTTGGAAGAAATCCTATGACTGGGAAAGAAAGTTTATCATTAGCATCATTTGAGAGAAAAGTTAACGGGAGCTTTTGTGTAGGGAAACAACGTATAAAACTGGCATCCAATCGTGGATTTTCCAGAAGTAATGAAGATCTAACTGAATTAAAAAAGCAAAAGCAAACTAGGGAACTACTCTTACAAACCAGGAATCAGGGGTAATGAATTTGACAAGGGTGGTAGCAGGGGAAAAAAAAAAAAAGGGGTGAGCTCCAGAAATGGAAACATTTCAAAATAAAAAGTAAATAGACTTAGCGCCTGATCTTTATGCTACAAACGTTAAATGAAAAGAAAGGAATAAGTCAAAGATGACTCCAAGATTTAATCCTTGCGTGACTGGGAACTTAATAGGGAGAGGAGATCTGATAAGAAGCACTAATTTGTCATGAGAAGTATATGTTTGTTTTGGTGTCTGTTAAACTCATTGTGATGGAATCCATCCAAGCAGATATGTTCATTGGGCAACTGTGAAGGGGCTGGACCTTGAGTAAATGGACTTGAATTATGTCATTAGAAATATAAATATGTGAAAACTGATGATAACTTGCTGCAATTTTTATAGGTATTTGATCATTTTATGTATTTTAACTGTTTCAAAAATAATATCAGGTATGTAATAAAAACTTGAAGTATTCCAGGGAACGTTTATTCTCTTTATTGGTCATTTAATCTTTGCAACAAAACTTCAATCTAGATCTTACTGTTATTAACTGTATTGTAAACATGAGACCACCGTGAGGCACCGTGAGACACTGTGAGAAGTGAAGCAATTTGCCCAAGTTCATATAACTACAGACAGAGTAGGATTAAATGAGGTTCTCTGAATCCAGAGTCTGAACAGTATCATTGTACAATAGTTAGCGCAGATGCTAAGAATAAGTAGGCTCCAAATATTTATAGAATAAAAGGTAGTTGATTCTGCTAAAATTGAAGGACTGAATAATTTATTTCAAAGCTATCTGGAAACACCATGAGATAAAATCTGTAAGACAATTGGCAAATAATGTAATGATAAAATTGACTTTCTTCTTCCAAGAAAAGAGAAACACTTCGTTTATTCACCATATATTCATTAAAGAAAGCATATCTCAAGCATTATGTAAGTGTGTAAATACTATCTATGTTTATGAAGATTGAATTTTTATAAATTGTAGTGACCTCTTCCTATGTCTTAAAAGACTAAAATGATTGTTTTAACTTTGTACTGAGCTATATGCAAATTCTCCAGTTACTGATTTCAAATTATTCTTTTTAAACTATACATCACCTGGAAATCTTGAATACAATAATTTGCCTTGCATAAACAATGGTTATTATTACAAGACAATACAACTGAAGATAAAGTTGCGTAGTAACAGTGGGTATTTGAAACTAGAACAATGAGTTTTCTTAAGATAAACTTTTCAACACACTCCTACAATTCTGAAAGTAACTATGGGGCATGTTCTATAATTATGTGTTATAGAAAATGCAAATGCATAAAAGATAAGCTTCATAGACAAATATAAAGTAATGTTAAAACTCCTTTTTTGTTCTAATTTGGAACAATGCTACCACAAATTTAATCCAACATAAATTTTGCTTTAAAACATTCAGGGTCACATACAAACTGATATTAAAACACAAATGCATTACACACACACACACACATACACAGAATAAAATATGGCATCAACTGTTCATGATTTTTTTTTCTTTTATGGGTAAAGTTCAACTACCAACATTTCTTTATTTATTCCACTGTGGAAACATAAGACTCATTTCAAATACGTTAGCAATTCTCAAAACCATATATTAGAAAATTCTCAAAAAAAAAAAAGGCAAGACATATCATACTGTACCTAGTATTGAATTCCAACTAGGCTTTTGTAAATCAGATGCTTTATTTCCTAAGATATGTCTAATAAACTACAGTCTAATACATAGTAAATACTCTTTAAAAATAAAGATCTCTAGGGACGCCTGGGTGGTTCCCCTGAGTGGTTAAGCCCCGGACTCTTAATTTCGGCTCAGGTCATGATCTCACAGTTTCATGAGTTCAAGCCCTGCATCAGTCACGGAGTCTGCTTGAGCTTCTCTCTCTCTCTCTCTCTCTCTCTATCTCTATGCCCATATTCCGCTTGTGCTCTGTCTCTTTCAAAATAAATCAATTAACTTTTAAAAATAAATAAAGATCTTTATTTCTTAGATTAGCAGGAATTTGTCCATAAGAATTAGAAAAAAAACAAACAAACAAAGATTAGATTCAGTTAGAAATTTAAATAAACTTCTAGCATTTGTAAATTTAACAGGTCAGGGTATTTGGCAGAAAGGTGCATGCTGCTTACTGAAACCACTTTATTACTGCCTAGAATAACTACTCCTGCTTATTCTTGATTAATATAGAGACTGTAAAAGGTTAAACGCACACCTGTATGAGACAGTAGCTGTCATCTTACCTTTGCTGGATTTAACATTGACTACGTGCTGTTGGTCTTATCGCTCAGGAACTTCTGAACCTGATCCTGGAATGTAGGGCAGATTAAGAAAAGAAAAAATAAAATCCGCTGTTAGGCAATTAGAATTTTTTTTTTCACCCTAGCATCCCAGTGGGGCTTCTTGATTAAAAATAATAGACTTACCAAAATTATTTCTGCAGAATTTGAGTTAATATCAGTTTCCCTTGTCAAAGAAAAAATTGTTTTTTTCTTTGAAATATTTAGGTCATTATATGTTTTCTTGGGTTAAGCAAGAGGGCAGTATGCAGTGTTTAATTAATAATTAATCTTTATTGAAAGGTTACTACTTCAAGATGAAAGATACACTAACCGGGAAACTGAGTCGTGTCATAACTATAAAACTTCTTTGCCTACCTACCAATCTATATAACACACTCCTTTAATTGAGGCCCTCAGCATTTTTTACTTACAATAATTTTATTTTAAAAGTAATTTTTACCAATATATTTATTTGAGCTCATTATGCTTATTATTAAATATAATGTCTAAAACAAAAATATGAAAACTTCTTCATCTAATTCTCCCAAAGATATAACCAGTTTCATAAGCCTTGTAGACATTTTCAATATAAGCACAAACATATATATATGTATATGCATTCAAATTTTACAAATCTTACCTTATTCATTGTTTTCTATTATATTATATGTATTACATGTATGCATGAATGGGTGCACATATACAATCTAATTAATATTGGATTGCAATTTTATTATGGTCTTTGGATAAACCTTTGTATTCAGTACTTCAGTGTTATAAAATTAATTTAAAAAAAAGTAATATCAATAATAAAAACTTCTAAAACTTCATACAAAAGTTTTGAGTGTACAATGTTTTTTAGTAAAGTTTTTTTTTTTACTTTTTTTTTAGTTTATTTTTTGAGAGAGAGAGGAAAGAGGGAGCAGTGGAAGGGCAGAGAGAGAGGGAGAGAGAGAATCCCAAGAAGTTTTCACACTGCCAGTGCAGAGCAAATGTGGGGCTGGAACTCACAAACCATGAGATCATGACCTGAGCCAAAACTGAGACTTGGAGGCTTAACCCACAGGGCCATCAGGAGCCTCTTGAAAAGGCAATTTCTGATGGGCCTTTTTTTCACTTTACTGTGTGAATTCCTAAGAATTAACTGATAAAAAGACAACAATTTACTTGATATAACATGTATATTACAAGTCCATTTTTATATTTAGATGTTCCTTAATAGCTTTAAAATTATTGGCTTATTTCTGAAAGTTATATTGACATAAAACAGATAATTGAGCAAATTGGATTTTGGGTAAATTTTAAAGCAAATATCTAAAAATATGTGTAACTTAAAATAATCTACTTCTGTACACCAAATTTGTATTCTGTGGTATTGTGAGATCACGACAGAAAATATACTTTAAGATACTTTTGGGGGAGAAAGATATTCACCAACTACATCCTTTAACATGGAACATAGTTTTGTTGAAAATGAAAGGGAGACTATAACTGGTCTTCCTGCTTGACCTGGGTAGGAACCAGGGACAGGGTCAGTAATATTTTCTTAAGTGTCCATGATATGCTTCAGAAAAGGCAGTTCCCAGAAAATTAAATACCTAAGAACTGATAGCATAAAAAGCTTTCTATTTCACCCACACAATGATATACAATATTATGTACATATTATCTACAATATTAAAATTCTTATATGTTATCAATATAGGCAAACTTTGGAGATATTACAGATTTAGTTTCAGATCATAAAAAAGTGGATATTGCAATGAAACAAGTCAAAATATTTTTTTCTCAGTACACAAAAAAGTTATATTTATACTGTACTATTGCTTGTTAAGTGTGAAATAACATTATGTCTAAACATTAATGTATATCTTTTTTAAATTTAAATCCAAGTTAATTAACATATAGTGTCATAATAATTTCAGGAATGGAATTTAGTGATTCATCACTTATATATAACACCCAATGCTCCTCCTTAATACTCCTCATCCTTTTAGTCCTTTCCCCCACAACACTCCTCCAGCAACCTCAGTTTGTTCTCTGTATTTAATTCTTTATGGTTTGTCTCCCTCTCTGTTTTTATATACTTTTTTGTTTCCCTTTTCTTAAGTTCATCTGTTTTGCATTTTAAATTCCACATATGAGTGAAATAATATATTTGTCTTTTTCTGACTTATTTCACTTAGCATAATACACTCTAGTTCCACCCATGTTGTTGCAAAAGGCAAGATTTCATTCTTTTTGATCAGCGAGTAATATTCCATTATCTGTGTGTGTGTGTGTGTGTGTGTGTGTGTGTGTGTGTGTGTGTGTGTATGTGTGTGTGTGTGAGTGTACCACATCTTATTTATTCATTTGTTACTCGATGGATATCTGGGCTTTTTCCATACTTTGGCTATTGTCAATAGTGCTATTATAAACATTGGGTGCATGTGTGTTTGAATTAGCACTCCTGTATTCTTTGGATAAATACTTAGTAGTGCAATTGCTGGGTTGTAGGATAGTTCTATTTTTAATTTCTTAAGGAATATCCATATTGTTTTCCAGAGTGGATGCACCAGTTTGCATTCTCACCAGCAATTCATTCTTTAGTTGGATGTCTTTTAATCTCCAAGTATTCATGGTCTTTCCCTTTCCAAATGTTTTCTTATAGTTGATTTTGAATCTCATAGCGTTGTGGTCTGAAAATATGCAAGGTATGATCTCAATCTTTTTGTACTTGTTGGGGGCTGATTCGTGAACCAGTATGTGATCTATTCTGGATAATGTTCCATGTGCACTCGAGAAGAATGTGTGTTCTGCTGCTTTAGGATGATATGTTCTGAATATATCTGTTAAGTCCATCCAGTCCAGTGAGTCATTTAAAGCCATTGTTTCCTTGTTGATTTTCTGCTTAGATGATCCTGTCCATTGCTGTAAGTGGGGTATTGAAGTCCCTTACTATTATAGTATTATTACAATGAGTTTCTTTACGTTTGTGATTAATCAATTTATATATTTGAGTATATCCATATTAGGGGCACAAATATTTACAATTGTTAGATCTTGGTGAATAGACCCCTTAATTGCAGTATAATGCCCTTCTTCATCTCTTGCTACAGAGACTATATTTTAAAATCTAGTTTGTCTGATATAAGTATGGCTACATCAGCTTTCTTTTGATGACCTTCGACATGATAGATGGTTCTCCACCCCTTACTTTCAATCTGCTGTTAGGTCTAAAATGAGTCTCTTGTAAGCAGCATTTAGATTGGTCTTATTTCCTTATCTATTCTGATACCCTATATCTTTTGGTGGAGTGTTTAGTCCATTAACATTTAGGCTGACTACTGAAAGATATAAATTTATCATCTTTATGTTGCCTGTTGAGATGGTGTTTCTGGTGATGTTCTCTGGTCCTTTCTAGTCTTTGTTGCTTTTGGTCTTTTTTGTTTTGTTTTGTCTTTTCTCCACTCAAAGCGTCCCCCTTAAAATTTCTTGCAGGGCTGGTTTAGTGGTCATGAACTCCTTTAGTTTTTGTTTGTCTGGGAAACTCTTTATGTTGCCTCCTATTTTGAATGACAGCCTTGCTAGATAAAGAATTCATGGCTACATCTTTTTCTGATTCAGTTTGTTGAATATATCCTGCCTCTCCTTTCTGGCCTGCCAAATTTCTCTGGATAGGTCTGCTGTGAACCTGACCTGTCTTCCCTTACAGGTTAAGAACTTTTTTTCCTTCGCTGCTTTCATAATTCTGTCCTTGTCCATGTACTTTGTGAGTTTGACTATGATACGCTTTGGTGATGGTCAGGTTTTGAATCTAATGGGAGTTTTCTGTGCTTCTTGGATTTTGATGTCTGTGTCCTTCTTTAGATTAGGAAAGTTTTCAGCTATAATTTGCCCACATAAATCTTTATCCCTTTCTCTCTCTCTTAATCTTCTGGGACTCCTATGATTTGGTTATTATTTCTTTTTTATAAGTCACTGAGATCACTAAATCTTGTATCATGATCTTTTGCCATTGCTTCCCTCTTTTTTTCTGTTTCATTATTCTCCATAATTTCATCTTCTAAATCACATCTAAATGCTATCTCGGTTATAACATTTTTAATTTTGTCCTGACTAGATTTTATTTCTTTTATCTCCACAGAAAGGGATTCTATGCTTTTTTCAATGCCAGCTAGTATTCTTATTATTGTGGTTCTAAATTCTAGTGTAGTCACCTTGCTTATATCTGTGTTGATTAATCCCCTGGATGTCATTTCTTCCTCTTCTTTCTTTTGGGGTGAATGCCTTCATTTTGTCATTTTGGAGGAAGAAAATAATTAATAAAACAAAAGATTAAAATTAAAACCTTAAAAACAAAACAAAAAAATCAGATAAAAGAAGTTATGTCCTAGGAATGTTTTGGTCTGGTTGTTGAAAAAGGTTGATAGAATAGTGAGAAAAAAAGGAAATAAAAGACAAAAGGGTAAGAAAAATTTTAAAAATTAAAAAAATGATAATAACATAAAATCAAATACAATAAAGAAAAGGAAATAGAATATTTAGAAAAATAAAAAAATAAAAAGAATTTTTCTCATTCTACATCCAAGAAAAAGGAAGAAAAGAAAAAAAGGAAAACGATGTAAGCAAAAACAGAAGCAAAGAAAGTGAACAAATAAATAAACTACCAAACAGAATGAAACCCAAGTGAAGTTACATCAAGTTTACTCTGGAACTGAAACTATGAAGCCCTCTATAGCCTGTACACTAAGCAGGTGGAGTGACTTGTGCTGGTCTTATAGAGGATGTGCTTGAAGGGCGCAGTTGGGCCAGGCGTGGTGTAACAGCTCCGTTCTCCACTAGGTGGTGCTGCTTAGCTTACTGGGGTGGATCGGTGCGGTGCACATGTGCATGCGCATATGCACGTGTGCAAGAGAGGTGGAAATGGCGTCACCCAGCTCCCTAGTCTCTGGAACAGGAACTTCACACTCTCAGTGACCCACAGTCAAGCACCCCTCCTTTGTCTCTGTCCACTCCTCATCTCTACCCTTTCCATGTTCAAGCTGTCTGCCTGACAGGTGGCACCTCCTTCCAGAGTTTTATATCAGATGAGGTTGTGTTTCAGAGACCCCCCATGGCTTGGACCTGTGCTGAGGGTGTCACTGAGCAATGGCCGGGTGCCGTTTTGCCCCAGAAAACAATTGTGTGATCACACAGTAACAGAAGTTCAGAGATTATGTCAAATCACAACACAGAGCCAGCACCAGGTTTCACCACACTCTGGAGTCTTGGTCCCAATACCAGCAAACGTGCTGCTCTCTGGGGCCCACTGGAACCTTTGCCTATGGGGAGGCTGAATGGCCTCTGCCAAATGGTCTCCAAGCAGGAGAACTGCTTCTCCCCATGTAGCACACAGACACCCTCAGACCCCACAGCCTTCTGGGGATTCACCCTATTTCCTTACCAGAGCATCACCAGGCACTGGGCTCCAGAACTTCAGATCTGCACTCCACTGTTATAGAAATCCTCTCCCTTCTCCCCATCGATGGTTTTAGGGAACAGATTTCTTGTTTAGTCCCCTGTGAGGTTTTCACTCTTTCTCTCTCTCTCCAGCTACTTTCAGGGGAGTGCTTTTCTTGCACAGTCCTGGTGTGCTGCACTCTCCCCCTTCCTCTTTCTCTGTTCTGTCTCCAAAAAAACAGCTCTTTACACTCCAAGGCTTTTCTCTCCCCTGGTTCACCTCTCCGTACTGCGTACCTGCTGAGTTCTGTGGCTCTCAGGTTTTGCAGATTGTTGTGTTAATTCTCAGATCAACTTCCTAGGTGCTCAAAATGGTTTGGTGCTGATCTAGCTGCATTTCAGGAATGAGATAAGCTCAAGGTCTCCATGCTGCTCCATGATCTTAACTCCAATAGCCTTAATATACATATCTTAATTAATAAATACTTTATTGCTAAAACATGCTAACATCATCTGAGCTTTCAGTGAGTTATAATATTTTTGGTGGTGGAGAGTCCTTCTTTGATATTGATGTCTGCTGACTGCTCCGGGAGGTGGTTGCTGAAAGTTGGGGTGGCTGTGGCAATTTCTTAAAATAAGACAACAACAACTTCGATTGACTCTCCCTTTTACAAATGATTTCTCTGTAGCATGTGCTGCTGTTTGATAGCATTCCACCCAGAGCAAAGTTTTCAAAGTTGGAGTCAATCCTCTTCAATCCTACCACTGCTTCATCAACTAAGCATATGTAAGATTCTAAATCCTTTGCTGTTATTTCTACGATCTTTACAACACCTTCACCAGGAATAGATTCTATCTCAAGAAACTACTTTCTTTGCTCATCCATAAGAAGCAAATTCTCATGTGTTGAAGTTTTATCTTGAGGTTGCAGCATTTCAGTCACATATTCAGGCTCCCCTTCTAATTTGATTCTCTTGCTATTTCCACCACATCTGCAGCTACTTCCTCTACTGAAGTTTGGAACCCCTGAAAGTCATCCATGAGGGTTGGAATTAACTTCTTCCAAACTCCTGTGAATGTTGCTATTTCGACCTCTTTTCATGAATCATAGATGTTTTTAATGGAATTTAGAATGGTGAATCCTTTCCAGAAGGTTTTCAATTTACTTTTCCCAGACACATAAGAGGAATCTGTATGGCAGCGATAGCTTTACAAAATGTATTTCTTAAATAATGAAACTTGAAAGTCAAAATGACTCCTGTATCCATGGGTTGCAGAATGGATGTTGTGTTGTGTTGTGTTGTGTTGTGTTGGCAGGCATGAAAACAACATTCATCTTATTGGCCATCTCTATCAGAGCTCTTGGGTAACCAGGTACATTGTCAATAAGCAGTTATGTTTTGAAAAAAAATCTTTCCTTCTGAGTAGTAGGTCTCAACAGTGAATTTAAAATATTCAGTAAACCATGTTGTAAACAGATGTGCTGTGATCCAGACTTTATTTCCACTTACAGAACTCAAGCAGAGTAGATTTAACATAATTCTTAAGGGTCCTAAGATTTTTGGAATGGTAAATGGTGGATTCAACTATAAGTTGCCAGCTGCATGAGGCTCTAACAAGAGAATCAGTCTGTCCTTTGAAGCTTTGAAGCCGGCCACTGACTTCCCTTCTCTAGCTATGAAAGTCCTAGAGAGCATCTTTTACTAAGAGAAGGCAGTGTTATCTACATTGAAAGTTTGTTGCTTAGTGTAAACATCTTCATGAATTATCTTAGCTAGATTTTCTCAATAACTTGCCGTGGCTTCTACATCAGCACTTGCTGCTTTCCTTTGCATTTTTATGTTATGGAGATGGCTTCTTTCCTCAAGCCTCAGGAACCAGCCTCTGCTGGCTTAAACTTCTGCAGCTTTCTCATCAGTCTCAGCACTCACAGACTGAAGAGTTAGGGCCTTGTTCTGGATTAGGCTTTGGTTTGAGAAGATGTTGTGGCTGCTTTGATCCAGCAAATGGCTAAATCTTTCTCCATATCAGCAATAGGGTTGTTCGCTTTCTTATCATTCATGTTTTCACTGGAGGAGTCATTTTAATTTCCTTCAAGAACTTTTCCTTTGCATTCACGACTTGGCTAACTGGTACAAGAGGCTTACCTTTTGGCCATGCGTTCAACATGCTTTCCTCACTAAGCTTAATCATGTCTAGCACTTGCAACTCTTTCTTTCACTTGAACACTTGGAGGTCATCTTAGAGTTATTAATAGGCTTAATTTTAACATCATGACTCTGGGAATAGGGAGGCCTGAGGAGAAGGAGAGAAATGAGGTAATAGCCAGTCAGTGAAGTAATTTAAACACACACATTTATTCATGGAGTTTTCCATTTCATATGGGCACGATTTGTGTTGCCCCAAAACAATTAGAATAGTTACATCAAATCACCATAGCAAATATAGTAATCAAGAAAAAGTCTGGAATATTGCTAGAATTACCAAAATGTGACACAGAGACACAAAGTGAGCAAACGCTGTTGAAAAAACGATGCCAATAGAATTTTTCAATTCAGAATTGCCACAAAACTTCAATTCATAAAAAATTAAGTTTCTGTAATGTGCAATAAAACAAAAGTGTGCCTGGAAGTGTGTCTCTACAAAGCACTTCCAAATCTTTACAAAGTCACAGTGACCTCAGTAGTCTTACTTACTTACCAAACAATTTCTTCACTTCCCTGACTGTTGTCTGGAAAAAGTTTCCCATTTCTATTGTTTCAGTTTCCTCACACTACTTTTTTTTTAGTTGTATCCAGGCAAAATTCTACCCTATTCAACTCACAAAATGCTCTGAAGAATAATCAAAGAGATTTTCCAAATTCTCCAAATATGTTCCACATCATTTCGTTTGTTTGATTTCATGTTTTATATAATTCTCTCTTAGCCTGGTCCTCCTGGTCCCTTTACCATCAGATTTGCTTACTTAACTTCCTTCTGTGCTCAACAATTTAGCCTCTTTTCTTCTATTTTTCTCCCTTTAAACGTTATTTTTTGTAGATCCCTCAATCCTATGACATTAGATACCCACATTCTACATCAAGTGTTCAAATGTACATTCTACTTTCATTCAGAGTTCCCATCACTCATTTCTAATCACTTGCTTGCTGAATATTTCTGCTTAGATATCTTATTACCAAAGAAAACAGAGCTTATGTTTAAATGTTTAAATATCATTGTTTTATTCATACCTCCTTTCTCCATCCTAACTTCCTTTCGTCTCTCACTGCCTGTACAATAAAGTCTGACTTCTTTATTTTATTTTTTTAATTTTTTTATGTTTTTTATTTATTTTTGAGAGACAGAGAGAGACAGCGCGAGCAGGGGAGGGTCAGCGAGAGAGGGAGATACAGAATCCCAAGCAGCCTCCAGGCTCTGAGCTAGCTGTCAGCACAGAGCCCGACGCCGGGCTCGAAACCATGAACCTAATATCATGACCTGAGCCGAAGCCGGACATTTAACCGACTGAGCCACCCAGGCGCCCCTGAAGTCTACCTTCTTTAGCTTATCATTTTCAAGTAAACTTCCAACCTTATTGCAATTTTTATCCTTATTCCATTTTTATCCTTACTCATCGTTTCAATAGTTAAGCTTCAGTTTAACTTGGGCACCCACTGAGTGCCCCCAAGATTTTTTTTGATTTTCTTTGTCTTTTCTGTATACCATTCCAATGATTCATAATTTTCTCCCAATTCATGACCTATCTTCTAAAGCTTGCTCATTCTCAAACAACATCTTAAATCTCCAAATCAGTGCCTCTATTATTCTATCAAACTAAGTTTATTTCTTTAGTATCATTGATAATAATCCTTAATTACCAAATTTATATGTGTTTATTTATGAATGTATGTATTCATATATATGAATTTATGTATATAATCTAAGTATTAGAAGACCAGAAAGATCAATATAATGTAAGCCTTCCTTTACCATGGTATGTATTTGTTAGAAGTTAATTCCCCAGTGGCCTCTCATTATTATGAATGTCTTTTGATCAGAAGTGCCCTAAGTTGACAACCTAGTGTGGTCACATTTCTGTATAATTCCCTTCCCTTGAATGCAAGGAAAACTTAGACTTATTACTAGAGAAGAAATGAGAACCTGAACTCTTCCAATGAGCAAGTGGGCCTGGAAAAAGATCCTGAGATCCAGAAAAGAACTCAACCTTGTTGACACCTTGAATTCAGTTTATGAGACTTTGAGCAGAAGACTTTCTTACCATGCCTAGGCTCTTGACCCATTGGAACTATGAGATTATAAATATGTTTTATTCCACTAAGTATGTGGTAATTTATTGCATAGCAATAGAAAACTAGTATAGATCTTAATAGATTTTGTTCTGGACTATCTTTTTCAGAATGATTATTTGGCAAGTGGCCCTAGAATATTAGAATCTCCCCACAAACTTGAAGGTAGGGTTGTTTATTAACCAGTATAAAGAATGTCTCCTCCTAGAGCAAAGGACAGGCAGACTTGCTCACTGACCATAATAAAAGATTCAGGGTCCCTAAGCCTAGGGCCCTCAGCTGTAATGTAATGCAAAACCATTACCTGACTTCATCTACCTGTCCCCCTTTATGTCCCTCCATGGGAATTGGAGTACAAAGGGAAGAAATTCATACATGAAGGTCCTTCTTCTTGTTGTGTCATAAGTATAAAGACTTAGACTAAGAATAGGAGTCTCATACCTTCTGCTATTATTCATGAAATTGGCAGGCTGACTTACTAGTTTGCACATATAGTAAAATCTCAGAACCTTCACAGTTCTTTACAGCCTCTTTTTTATTCACTTTTGTATTTCCAAAATCTAATATAAGGCCTAGCATAATGCCGAATGTATAGCAGGAAATCAGCATAAAAATTTTTAAGTAATAAATTAACTAATGAATCCATTACAACTACTATAATCTGAAGGAACTTTTCTTCATAAAATATTATGTCCTTTACCATCTGTGTAATTAACTTAAAATTCAATTTTCTGTAATGTCTTTATTAATAAATTTTAAATAAGTAAATTTTATATTTAATTTTTTATCCACCAATAGATCATATACTTGTTGAGAACAGGGATTTTTTTTCTATTCTTCATATCTCTAATAGAGGTTACAGAATATAGCATTTAATACATTGTAAGTATCTAATAAATGTATCCATTGATTTATTAAATTTAATTTTAAATGCAGTCACACACAATTTCAGAAGCAGATTTTTCCACATCGTTTGCACCTAATCTGCCAACTAATCTGCGACTTTAATATAATGAATAAAATTCAATCACTAACTATTCAAACAATATTCCATCGTTTTAGTATAAAGACTTCTGGTAGTAAGTGATTTCTTTGGAAATATTTGGATTACTAATTCGGGTGTCATTAATAACATTCTCACACTTTACCTATGACATACAGATCTAGGGTGCTATATTCTCAAGAAGGCTAATCTGACAATGTTATATGTTAGAATAAATTATATAAAATTATTTTTCTCCGTTTGTATAGCATTTTATATGTGTCGAATGACATTCACATTAATTATCTAATACTCACTAGGTAGGACAGGTAATGTGCTATGAATGATGAAACTAAAACATATGATTTGCCTACATCACACACAAACACACACATCAATGAAAAACTGCTAATAAAATGAGGTGCCTGGGTGGCTCAGTCGGTTAAGCATCTTGGTTTTGGCTCAGGTCATGATCTTCCAGTTTTGTGAGTTCAAGCTCCACATCAGGCTCTACCCTAGCAGCACGGAACCTCCTTGGGATTCTCTCTCTCTCCCTCTCGCTTTGCCCCTTCCCCAATCATGCTGTCTCTGTTTCTCTCAAAATAAATGAATAAACTTAAAAAACGAAAGAAAGAAAGAAAGAAAGAAAGAAAGAAAGAAAGAAAGACAGAAGGACAGAAAGAACAAAGACTACTACTAAAAAGTAGGTCCCTTACATCAAAGCTCCGAGAATCTTTAGGTATGTTTTCAATTTTAGAAGCCACAGGAGGAAAAAGAAAAAAAAGAACCCACGGAAATCTTAACTGTAAAGTTAGAGAAATATATACTTTGGGCTTAAAATATAAAGCCTCCAAATCTCTTTAGTTGGGCAAAATAAACTCTCTTGGATTTGGTAATGGTCTTGGTATTTTCTATCTTCATTTCAAGAGTGCAATTTAATTTGGAATCCCCTGAGATGAAGCCGAGAAGGAAAATTTGATTCAGTATGCACCTGTCTCTAAAGAGAATTCTCATCAGGTAAGAGACAGCCTAAGTAGAGCAATTTATCTAATTTGAAAGTTTCCTCCAATAAGTGCCTTTGTCATCTTACACCTGATGCTTACAATTCAAAATGACAGTTACAGCAGCAACTCAAAGCTACTAGAAAAATGAAAACTGGGACACCTCTACCCTAACACCCTAATACTCTCATCCCAAAAGTATCCAATGATAAACATCAGGAGGCATTTGAATCCCCTGAAATTTTGTGTCTCTGTTTATTTTGTATGATGAGCATATTTTTTCTAGGGAAAGTTTACACAGGTTTGATCAGTTTCTCATGGCCTAAGGCAATTGAGGAGATTAGAAGCATACACTGGCTCTTCTAGAATCTAGATTCATAGATGACTAAATTTAGGGGCATTTTGAAATTTTAGTGAATAATTATCATTCTTGTTTTAAAACAGTATTTAATTTGTTACATCATTTCTTATTTAGGAAAACTGTCTTATAAATCAAGTTTATTTAATCAATAAGAATGTGTCTATTTACCAATCCTCTCCTATGATTGTACACTAGACCTTATTAATAATAACTGGACCATATCCAAAATCTTGTTTTCAAGCATCTCATCCTCTGAGCACACCAACTACACTGCCCCCACTCTAAAAATTCTTCAATTCTTCTAGATCTCCAATGCACATATTTACTCTCCATCTCTCACCTCATGTTTGCATTCTCCTTCTTAACCAAATTCCATGGCCCATTATTATAACCATTTCTGTGCATATACCCACAACTTCTTTGCTCATTTTTCTAATAATGTATATTGACCTGACCAAAGCCCCACCCTTAAGGAGGCTAAAGCTAATGATGCCTGTTTCAAGGATGGACTATTTATAAGCTCTCTCAAGCCCACTGTTCCACTTGTGCGTGATCCAGTTATCCATCACCTCTCACCTAATCTAAGGATTTGTTCTTGAAATGTCCACTTTCTCTCCTGCATCGTGGTTTTCCATATTTAGTAGGCAATTTTTATAATTATATAGACATGCTTTAAAGTGCAATTGGGAAAAGAGTTAGGGAGAGGGAGGGAGACAAAACACGAGAGACTCTTGAATCCTGAAAACAAACTGAGGGGGGAAGGGGAAGGGGAAAAGGTAAAGGGGGGTGATGGTCTTGGTGGAGGTCACTTGTGGGGAAGAGCACTGGGTGTTATATGGAAACCAACCTGACAATAAACTATAAAGTTTAAAAAATAAAAAAAAAATAAAAAAAAATAAAGTACAATTGGGGATTTTTAGTAGAGATATACTTAGGATAAGGTGGAAGAAGGGAAGAGCACATTTGTAAAGGATATTTTCAATAAAGCAATTTTAGTAGTATATCACAGAATATAAGCTGGGTGAGAAGGGAAACAAAGGAGGAGCTTGTGCAGTGAAAAGGTGATGAAATCAATGTATATCTAATCTTGATGAAAGCTGAAAAATTATTGGCTACTTTAAAAATGTAGATGAGGGGTGCCTGGGTGGCTCAGTCAGCTAAGCCCATGACTTTGGCTCAGGTCATGATCTCATGGTTTGTGAGTTCAAGTGCTGCCTCTGGCTCTGTGCTGACAGCTCAGAGCCTGGAGCCTGCTTTGGATTCTGTGTCTCCCTCTCTTTCTCTCGGTCCCTCCACCACTCACTCTCTCTCTCTCTCTCTCTGTCTCTCTCAAAAATAAATAAAAACATTTTTAAAAATTAAAAAAAAGATAAAAATGTAGATGAGTTGGGGGCACCTGGGTGGCTCAGTTAATTAAGCGTCCGACTTGATTTTGGCTCAGGTCAGGATCTCACAGTTCCTTAGATTGAGTCAGACTCTGCACTGACAGTGTGGAACTTGCCTAGGATTCTCTCTCTCCCCCCTCTTTATCTGCCCCCTCTCTCTTTTTCTCTCTTTGTCGCTCTCTCTCTCTCAAAATAAATAAACATTTTTTAAAAATGTAGATGACCTGGAAGTTGATAGCTAGAAAGTAAAAGGACTAAAACTGAGATATGAGCTGAGATATAATTATTATTAATGGGAATATCTTAAGTTTATCCATGGGAGTGCTGAAAAAGTGAAATGATAAAAAAGCGGTTGAGGGGCACAGACTATTGATGGGTAATTAACATGGCTATGGAAGACACTACAAGTCAAGGCAAGAGCCATGATGGAAAGCAAAGCAATGATCTAGGCCTTAAAGCCTTGCATTAATGGCCTGTGAGGGTAGGAACTGACATGGAAATAAGTAAATAGCATCAACAAGAAGAGTTTAGTCTGGAGGTTTAGTCTGATAGCATGCACTTCAAAGAAACTGAGATAATGTGGGAGAGAAACAAAAAATGGAAGCACAAAGGATACCATCTACTCACAGGACCTGAAGTCACAAGTGAAAGAGACAGAGAGAAACTTCTCCACTTGACAAAACTATAGGAGAAGCGTGTCCTCAGTGAACTATTGCATTTCCAGATGAACAACAAATAGGATATTCAGAAGTAGGTTGACAAAGACAAGGTTACTGGTCCGCCACAGATCTCAAGATGCTCTGGGCCATGAAATCCTTGGGATGTCTATTAAAATGAGCTATTCTAAGTAGTTATTAAAATTATTCCTAATTTATATTCACCAGCCCCAGGAATATAGTCTAGTCTATTTAGTGCATTCAGAAGCCATTTAATAATTTTACCTGATTAAAAATATTTATGTTTGAATCCCAGCCAAGAAAGTGAATCAGAACTTCTTCATTTGTATGATAACACACTTATAGGGAAAATAGAGCTGCACTATGTGTTCAATTGCATTTATTCTTTATAGATTCAAAATGAGGTAATTAACTTTTTACCCAATCTTACTAGCAGATCCAAAATATCATGATCAAAAATATAGTAAAAGTTTTACAGACTTGCTCTTGTCTTGAATTATTTATTACTAGTCACTTAATGATAAAATTGAATCGAAAACAAATTTTTCATTGTCATATTCAAAAAAGAATCTACTTGGCATTTTGTCCACCAAACATCTGTTTTATAGTTGGTACTAAGAACTAGGAATCGAAAGTACCTATACAAGGAAATATGTAATTCCCAAATTACATTCTTTTTACATCAGTGAAGTCAATTGTGAGATTGGTTAATGTCAGAAAGTGCATGGTGAATAAAGAACTGAAATAGATTGTGTCATTGCACTCTGGTAACCTTATGCCCTTCTTCCTGCAATAGTGTGTTTCTGTCAAAAGACTTTAAGTCTAAGGTTCAGATGATCAAGCTGCCTTTTGATAATTTTATAGTTGAAGAAAAATGACAAAATAATGACACTAAACAAAAGAAAATATTCTTAACTTGATGTATTGGGAAAAGAAAAAAACAAAGCCGATTAATTTTCTGTTTTTTTTTTTTTTTTAACTACATTGCCTGTAGCCAATGCCAACTTTTGGTTTATCTACAGAATAAGCATATAAAAATGATAAGAATAAGGATAGTTAATAATTGCATAGTAATAATAGTTAGAAAAGTGTATTAGTATATTCTCTGAAGGAGGCAATATATCTCCTCTTTTTTGCACTTGAAGATAAAGAGGGTTAACAAAATTATTTGTTCAAAACCTTAATAGCAAATAGAACACTTTTCTGATGCTATGTCTATTCATCTCATGAGAACTTAATGTTTATATGCCTCACACTAGGGTGTTTCTAAAACCATTTGTTTAAAATACTAATATGGGGGCGCCTGGGTGGCTCAGTTGTTTAAGCGTCCGACTCTAGCTCAGGTCATGATCTCGCGGTCCTTGAGCCCGGCAACGGCAGGCCCGACAACGGGCTTTGTGCTGACAGCTCAGAGCCTGGAGCCTGCTTCAGATTTTGTGTCTCCTTCTCTCTCTGCCCCTTACCCACTCATGCTCGCTCTCTCTCTCTCTCTCTCTCTCTCTCTGTCTCTCAAAAATGAATAAATGTTAAAAAAAACTTTTTAAAAATAAAATTAAATACTAATATGGTACTTGAAAATAAGAGGTTAAATATTATAGATAAAAAGATTACAAAAAAATTTTTAAAAACCCGCATTACACAAAAGGGTTTGTGAACAATGAGAGAAGCTTGAAGAATGCATGACTGAGAAAACAAATTATTCCGTTTGAAAGATATACAAAGAGAACTGGAGTTTATTTATTTTTTCTTTGTTTTGTTTTGTTTTTCCGGTAGAGAACTGGAGTTTAAAATGATTTAGTGGGATAAAGAAATTGTTTAGTGAAATAATCTGGAAAAGAAACATAAAGAATAGCACAAGGAAACCAAAACCTCTTTTATTTTGTCAGATTTTACTTTTGTGTGAAATTAAGGATATGCAATGCTGACCACCTTGCATGAAGGCTGACTTCTATTTGGTATGTCCAGAAAGGACCTTCTGACTTTGGACATTCAGCTCTGGAAGAACAATCCAAAAACTAATAACTAGACTTCTGCATTTTTGACTGGTCATTTCATGTTTTTAATGGATTTAGTTGGAATACAGCCAAGTAATTTCCAAATGACAAGTTATTTCCCTAGAAGAGAAATAATTTATTCTGAGGACAAGGCCTGGCAACTATGAATCTTAAGAGTAAAACCATTTTTCTTTTTTAAAATTGTCTTTCAAAATGAGTTTTAGGGTTGAGAGGTTACTTTTCAGATTTTTTAAAAGTAAGGCAAGTAGGAAAAAACAAATAATTTATGTTGCTGATTATAAAAAATGTAAATACATAGCTATCTTTCCTAGATTAGTTCAGTTGAAACTAAAAATAATTAATGTATAGAAAACTTATTATAAATAATATTATGTACCTAGCTTGATATTAAAAGAAATTTATATTTTAAAAGACATATACATCTAAAAAGTATCAGACTTGGGATTAATTCATTGACAATTCTGTAGCAACTTGAATTATGGAAGAAGTAATGTTCAAATTACTGGTAAATAAGAATGCTACAAAACTAAAGAGGACCCTTTCAAATTATAAAGTATTGTTCAGGTAGATGTTATGACTACTGTAATCAATTATTCAGAAAAACCACAGTTCAATTTAAGAAACAAGCAAACGAGCATAGGGTAAAAAAAAGAGAGAGAGGCAAACCAAGAAACAGACTAGAGAACAAACTGAGGGTTACCAGAACGATAGGTTAAATGGATGATGGGTATTAAGGAGGGCACTTGTGATGAGCACTGGGTGTTGTATGTAAGTATTGAATCACTAAATTGTATATCTGAAACTAATGTTATGCTGTAATTAACTAACTGGAATTTAAATAAAAATTTAAAAATAAATAAATAAACATGTATGTTGTTGATTATTGGGGGTGAAAAAAAAGACCATGGTTCACTTACATTTATTTTTCATTCTTAATATTTGAGAGTATAATAATTTTTCTGGTTTATTTTATTGATCTAAAATTGACATTTCCCAAAGGTCTATTTTACATTACAATTTCTATTTTATTATTTAAGATTTATAGTAGAAATATAATAGTTTGACACCCCCTAAGTCTCACTGCCCAGGTAAACTCTTTAACAAATGTCTATTTGAGTGATTTGTGGTTTTGCTACCACAAATCTGTATATGAGAAATTAGTAAAGTATAATATTCTGTGCTGAAAAGATGCAAATAGTTCAGAAATATTTGTTTTGCCTTCTAAACAGTGACCTATAGTGAATTAACCCAATATATTATTTAATGCAAACAAGTAATTGATTGATGATTTTTTAAACCAATTAAGCTTCCACACGTTCAAGTTGGGACAGTGCTTTTTTTTGTTTGTTGTTGTTTTCTTTTATGACCTACCATCTTTACTTTGTATCAGTCTTTGTATAGTCTGTATATATACTTTACTTTGTATAGTCTCTAAAATATATAAATAGACTTTTGGACCACTATTTAGGAAACAGGTAGAAAACTGTTTAACATTTGCCTTCGTGAAGTGATGCTTTTATCCATTTAATCTTTTTCTTATACAAGAGACAGCAAAGAAGTTCATGTATGCATAACATTTTCAGAAACTGCTTCAGAAGATACAATATAACTGCTTTGCACAGAGAAGCATGTACTGAATCATTTGTTTTTGTTGTTGCCTGAAAGCCAGTTTTACTTCTTCCCTGCAAAACTGATAGATCTGAAATAACCTCAAACATCTCTTTTGAAGTTGGTCAGAGTTCTGTGCTGAATTAAATTCTCTTGGGAAAAGATCAAACAAACAAACAAACAAAAAAACAAAATAACACCACAATAGTTTCTAGAAATGTTTTGTTCCATTATGTGTTCAATATCCCAAATGCTATTAAATGTTTGATGGTGTTGATGCAAAGGTACGTTTGAAAAGTTTGCCAATTTACATACCTATTATATAGTTACTCAGACCAAGCATTCATTAAAATATTTAGGAGTCCAAAACTTTGAAGATTATTAATATTTTGACTCTAATTGTTCTGCCATTTACACAGTAAACCGCAGTCTCTGATCATCTTTGACATATTGCCAACTAGTATGTACTCTGTAAATTACTTCAATATGTTCACTTAAAATATCCATTTAACTGGAAATGTCATAACAAGACAATGCATAGCACTATGCAAAGTGCAAAAGAGCTTTTTTCTTTACTATTTATTCATAGTCATTAATTCACATTACTGGGTTGTACAATCATATGGGTTGACAAAATGTATAGTTCTTCTTGTGGTTCCCTTCATTGTGAATCTTGAGCTATTATATCAATCGTCCATTTAAGTAGAAGTAACAATTATTTTCTCACTTTATTGTATGCTTCCTTTTTTTGAGTGGGGTGGGGGGATTCATTTTGACCTTAGGTGAATAAATACAAGAAACAATGTAAATAGAAAGATTAATGTAATAGTAATGTTTTCTAGGTATTAGATCTTTCTGCTCTGTTGGATAGGAAGTAAACATTAAAGGAAAATGAACACTCAAAAATACTGTTTCATCATTCTGTTTGAACCCTAGAGGTACTAATGGTAATAAACCAAAGGGAAAAGAGATGGAATCAAAGTGTGCAAGTGACTGTAGTATGTTTGATGTCACTTTGTTCTTTGGAGAGTCTGCTTATTGTCAGAGAAAGCAAATTCTTTCAAAGCAGGAACATTGAGTTTTGATATTTTGTGATATTGTTTTAATGGAGACTCTTTTAACAAAGTATTCAAGACTTTCAAACTATTGAAGTTGCTTTAAAAGGCAATAGGGTTTATCCTGGGGCCAACAGGTAAAAATCTATAAAGACAGGCTAAAAAAGATTAAGTGCTCTCTTGGGAAGAACATAATTAAGAAAGATTTCACTGAAATACACAGAACTGAACATGATAGAAATAATGTCAAGCAGACTATTTTCCACTTAAAGAAGATAACAAGATGAGGGTTCAGGAATGGGACTAGGGGAAAAAGGAAATTCAAGGCAGATGTCAGGAAGTACTTTTTCATAAAATGGATCACAAGTACTTGGGAAAGAAGTCTAAATAGAAAAACTAAAGGTATAGTGAAATCATTGGTTGTAGGCATTGCAGAAACCTTAATACACATTTTAAATGTGGAATATAAAATAAGAAAATACGTAATTATTTTTATAGTTTGACATGTTTGTTTTTAATTTCAATTAAACAGATGTGAATTAAACAGTCATTCAAATCAAACTAATTATAAATTATTAAAAAGCAAAAGAAAGAAAGGTAGTACTAGTTTTACTAAATCAACTTTTTGACCAGCTACCTAACTCAACAAAGAGATTCTGGAATTGATGCTGTCCTTTTTGTTCTGAGTGGTTTTGACAGCCCCTCTCATCAGGCACCAATGTTCTACCTCTGCATTTTCTTATATATAATCACTTTATTTAAAGTCATAGAATCACATACTTTTGAAAACTGACAGCATCACGAAGATCACTATCTTTGATTCTTTAATTTTTTATAGAAATTAAATGAATACATATTAAGCTGCAGAGCCAGTGCCCAAAATCAGAACTTCCAACACCTCCCCATAATTTCATTTCCTAGAGGAACTAAGAAACACCAGGTCCAAGACTCTTTCCTTCCTTCCTCTCCCAAACTGTCTTTATGTGCTATTCTGCACATTTCTATCCCCAGTCCCAGAATCTTCAGTTATTCCTGGAAACCCTTGCTCTCTTTAGCTGGGAAGAGTTTTTGTTTTTGTTTTTGTTTTTATAATTAGTATACAATGTTATATTAGTTCAGGTGTACAACATATTGATTCAACAATTCTATGCATTACTCAGTGCTTGCCAGGATAAGTGTAGTAACCATCTGTCACTGTACAATGTGATTACAATATTATTGACTATATTTCCTATGCAGTACTTTGAAAAATAGTTTTTACAAAACATAATCTAGGCTTTCCCATTAGACAGAGTTAGAAGGTACTTAATTTAAAAAAAATATGAGATCATGGTGATGCTTCCATTTCATATTAAATAGCATACAACCATTTGATTTTAAAGTTATATCTCTTATTTTTTTACACTGAAAATCTTAGTTCCTAACAATATTAACATAACTATGTATATGCTTTTTTCACAACACACACACAAAATTTCAAAATAAAAATATTGATATCACTACAGTAAGTCTTATTTATGTTGATTTTATGTGATTACATTGATTTTACACTCCACTGTGGTGCCTGGATGGCTCGGTTGGTTAAACGTCTGACTGTTGATCTCAGCTCAGGTCTTGATCTCAGGACTGTGAGTTCAAGTCCCATACTGGGCTTCACATTGGACATGAAGCCTACTTAAAAAAATTTTTGTTAACAAAAATAAAAAAGAATACACTCCATTTGGTATGCAAGTCCGAATTTATGTTCTAAAAAGGTATTTGAAGTAATTATTTCCTCCAGGCTGCTTGTCAGCAACTTTAAAAGCATACATTTTTCTGATTGGCCTCCCCACTTTTAGGGAACTTCTTCCATTGAATTTTCCTTTTCAGTTCCATTTTATTTTTTTGAATATTTAAAATATTTTATTATTTCAAAGTCAATATTGAATCACAAGTAATAGAAAAGTATTATTCTCATCCTGTCTTCTCTCCCATGCTCTCCCTTCACAAAGATAATGATTTATTTTTCTCTTTATATGTAAATGTTGCTATTTGCAAACTTGTGAATATATATATATATAGTAGTGCAGTTAGCTCTACCTGTCCCTTTGTGAAAATCTGAAACCAAAAAATCATTTTGTCTTTTTTTGTTTCTTCTCTTAGATTTTTTAAAAATATTTTCTCTCTACAATTTGTGCAATGTAACAGCCATCAAACTATTACCCTACTAACAATCATTTCTCCCTCCAAAACATCATCTGCAGAACCTAAAGCAATTTTTTAATTTAAATATATACCATGATATTTTTCATTGATTCTACATTGCCTCCAGAGCCAAGATTTAAATTCAGATTTTCAGACTAAAAATTAAATCCTTTTCACAAATATTTGCCTCCCTAAGGCTAAGATGTCTTAATACCTAATGCATTTCTAAAGCACTTTCCTTTGCTACAATTTTCATTTAAAAGAGAGCTTTCATTCTACACAAAATCATATAATTATATATTATATAATAAGAGATATTGCCATGCCACAACAAAAATAAGCTTTTATGTGCTTTAATAAAGTTATGTTTTGGTTTGAGTTGCATAGTACATATTTAATGACTAAGTTATTTTTTAGTCATGGTCTACTGAATTGCCTAAATCCATGGTATAGTACATTTGGAGTAGACCCATAACTTCAGATGCTTTGGGTTCTAGATCTAACACCTTAAATGACATTCAGAAAAACTGAGATATCATGTAAAGGTGGAGGTATATAATAAGATGCATGGAATTCACCAAGAAAACACTTTCCTACAAACTTACTACATACTCCTTTATATATATCATAACTTGCCACTGAAGTCTTTTTTTTTTTTATATTTTATTATATTTTAAGTAATATGTGCACCCATCGTGGGGCTCAAGCTCACAACCCTGAGATCAAGAGTCTCATGCTGCAGAGTCAGCCAGGTGCCCCTCGTCACTGAAGTCTTGAACAAGGGGTTTCCTACTGAGTAGAACTGTCACTGATTTCATACAACTCTGGTGATCCATAAAACACAAATATTTGTGTGTCTTTGATTTAAAACCGTAGCCAAAAGCAATGTCTTTAATGGGGCATAATTTAGTTTGATTATCTGTGGTGTGTTTATATTCCTAATACTCATTTTATTATTCATGAAACTTTCCAACTGAGAAACTGAATATATACACTTATCCTAATATTAAAGATCTATTGATATTTTATTCTAACTGTCCTAACTTGGCAAATAAAACCCTTGGACAACCATCTAGTTATGTACCAATTTCCCTCTCTAAGTACAACCATGTTTATCTAATGTATTTTGGACTTATAAAAAGTAATAAAGTGCCTATATTGAAATCATATTACACACTTGGTGAATGTGCAATAATTATGTTAATTACATTCTTAAAATTTATTCATTCATAAAGGGTTTTACTAACCATTAAATTCAAGTAATTATGCCAGGCTACGAGGGATAGAGGGCATCAAAATGAATAAAACTGCATTACTATTCTTAAGGAGTTTACATTACAGAAAGGGAGAAAGCATAATAGTAATTGTTTTGTAAAAGTAGTATAAGCAAATGCTATAAAATTTCCTTATTCCTCCCCACTAAAAGAACTATGATCCTTAGTAATAGCAATATCCAGAATGTCAGTATTTTCTTGATTTGATTCCTCAAGCCCTAATTCCTGCAGGAAGTTCAAGTTTTTAGTAATTGAGAGTTTGGATCCAAGATGGTACCTACCAAAACAGATCTTGGCACAAAGTCCAGTTATGTGTATTGTGAGAAAATTTCCACAGATAATTCTGATTTACATTCTTTATTAAAAACAATTCCATAAAGGGTAAAATTGAAAAATGTTTATAAGCTTAAATAGCATTGGAAAGAAACCAGTTAATAGTCATATCTTTGTTGTAAGTAAACTTTGTATGTGTCCAGCACCATGCCAGAAGTAGAAGGGAAAAGAAGTCTTAAATGAAGTCTGTGTTTTCTAAGAATTTAAACTTTAACTGGGAATCTTAAAATAGAAGTCAGAAATAAAATAATTGTAATATGGATTAAAAGTATAGTAGGCATGTGAATAGAAAAATCTCAAAATGATATACCAGATTATGGTTTATTGGTTAAAAATTGGTTATCATATGTGAAAAAGAAGCTCTTTCAACATTCAACATTTATGTGTTTCTACCTTATGTGTAATGAGAGGTAATAGTCATGGTCATTAACAGTATGCACCCTAGAATCAGAGCTCCTTAGTTGTTACCTAGCTGTTTGTCCCTAAACCTCTAAGTTCTTATCCATAAAATGAGTGTACCAATTGCATCAAATTCATGCATTGATATAAAGATTAAAATGTTAAGGGTTTTAATATATCTTCTGTCTGCAAAGAAGATATATAAATGGCCAATAAGCACATGAGAAGATGCTCAACATTATTAGTCAAGCAGTGCCTGTGCGGCTCTGTCGGTTAAGTATCCCACTCTTGATTTGGGCTCAGATCATGATCTTACAGTTCATGGGTTCAAGCACCGAGTCAGGTTCTGTGCTGACAGCATTCATTCTCTCTCCCCCTCTCTCTCTGCCCCTCCTCAGCTCTCTCTGTCTCAAAATAAAGAAATAAACTTAAAAAAGACATTATTAGTTATTAGGGAAATGCAAATCAAACCCATGATGAGATACCAGTTAACATTGTTAAGATGACAATTATATATATAAAAAAAAAAAAACATACAGTAACGAGTGTTGATGAGGATGTGGAGAAATGGGAACTTTCACACATTACTAGTGGGAATGTGAAACAATACCACCACTCTGAAAAACAGTCTTCAAAATATTATACATAAACTTGCTTATATAACCCAGTATTTTCACTCCTAGGTATGTACATATAAAACTTACGAAAACTTGGGGGCACTTGGGTGGCTCAGTTGGTAAGCATCCGATTTCAACTCAGGTCATGATCTCCCAGTTTGTGGGTTCGATCTCCACGGGCTGTGTGCTGACAGCTCGGAGCCTGGAGCCTGCTTTGGATTCTGTGTCTTCCTTGCCCTCTGTTTCCCCCCCATTCACACTCTGTATCTCTCAAAAAATAAATAAATATTACAAAAAATTATTTTAAACTTATGAAAATTTATACACACACACACAACTTGCACATGAATAGTGGAAACACCCCAATATTTATCAACTGATGAAAGAACAACAAGAAGTGGTCTATCTATATAATGGAACACCATTTGGCAATAAAACTGAATGAAGCACTGATACATACACACAATAAGAATGAACTTTGAAAATGTTATGTTAAATAAAGAAAGCCAGACAAAAAAGACAACATAACTATATGATTCCATTTATTTCAAATATCCAGGATAGGCAAATCTTTAGAAATAGAAAGTAGATTCATGTTTGCCAGGGACTGAGGGAAGATGTGAGGTAGGAGTAAGGTGTGACTATTAACGGGTACAGGTTTCCTCCTGGGATGACGAAAAGTTCTATAATTAGGTTTTGGTGATGGTTTCAAAATTTTGTATATGCAGTAAAAACCATTTAACTGCATGTATATTTTAAGTGAGTGAATTTTGAGGTATGTAAATTACATATCAATAAAGTTTTTTTAAAAAAGCTTAAAAGGTTAATATAAGTAGAATTCCTATGTGTCTATAACATAATAACCACTCAATGTATTTTAGCTTTCACTGTTATTTCTAGCACCAAGTGCTTGTCTCCTTATGAAGTCACACACCTATTTAGTTGTTTATTTACTTGAGTCTATTACTTATGAGATGGTAAATACCATGAGATTTGGTACCATATTGGGTTTATCATATATGAAATATCCACATAACACAAGACCTATTATAGCCATATTATAGTTACTTCAAACGAGTAGGTGGGAAGGGGGGGGCAGAGGGAAAGGGATGGAAGAAAGAAGGCAGGAAAACAAGGGAACTGCAAAAACCGTGAATGAAAACAGTCTCTTCCCTTGAAAAACTCATGTTTCATCAGGAAGACAGACATGCATGCATTTAATTAAAATATAGTTGCAACATTTTGTTGAGGAGTAAGTAAGGGGTGAGGAATAAAGATGGCTATCTGAAAAAGGAGAGATTTACAGAGCTTTGGGGAGGTTGTGAGTAGGAGGGTGCTCTGTGCAAAGGAAATAGCATAAACATAGATGTAGAGATGTTAAAAGGCATAGAATCTGTAAGGAAAAAATATGTTTACTGTGGCCTCAGTATTTCATTCATGGAGAAAATTGAACAACATGAACCTGTAGTGGAAAATTAGATTCAGACTTAGTAAGACTTGGAATGTCATCATATTTTTTATATAGAACAAGATGAACTCACGTTTCTTTCTGTTTTTATTTTTTGTTTGTTTTTATGTATATGCATATATTTTACATTTCTATTATTTATATGTATATATTTTACAGTTGTTTTGAAGAAAAAGAAAGATGAAATACTTTGCTATAATTTTGCTAGTTTTGGGGATTTTGCATGATGGCTATTTTGTAAAAATGACTGTGTGTAACATGTTTTATCACTCTGCCGTGGGAAATTTGAGCCAGTCTCCATGCTATAAGGCCCTCTGAGTAATTAAGACATAGGACTGAGATTCAGTAAATCACAGCCCCAGCTCCTGGGTTGGAAAGGGCCTTAGGTTTTTCTACCCCCATTCACTGTTGAATCCCCTCTACAACATCGCCACCAAGTGGTCGAAGAACCCCTGAGGGAGGAGCCGGCCTGGTACTTTACAAATAAAATTAGGTGAGCTAAACTTAAATCTAATCAATAAAATGCAGTGTGTTTAGGTTGAAACATGTACAGAACTTAAATTTGATGCCTTCAGTTCTTAAAGAAGATTCATCTCTTTCCCAAGTGGAGAAGAGTTGAAACAGCTGCTTTCTATTAAAAATATTCATTTTTATATATTCTTTTCCATACAGTGTGTTTTGGACAGAAGACAGGGAAAGAAAAAGAAAGCGGGAATTAAAGAACATGAGTGGAAGTACAACAAAAGGGAAGGATGAAAGAAGGAAAAGGAATGGATGACACACTGAAAATGGCATAGTGTGCCTCTTCTATTTGCCATTGCATTTTATTTCTATTTAAGGGATGAGCACACTTTGTTATCAAAGATTTATTAGTGTCACAAGTAATGTTAGATCAGCTAGTGTTTTTATCAACCAAAGCAATAAACACTTCAATGTTTAAAACACTTGGCAAGACATAGGCAGAATTTGAAATGAGTTGAAAGGAATGATCACAAATAATGAGGTGTGTGCTGCTTGCTTCTAAATATACACAGAGTGCTGGCTTCTTATGCCAACTCAATGTTCAGGAGGTAATTGTATTACGCTGATGCTACAAGTCCTTATTGGCTTTGAAAAACAACTACAACAACAAAAGCAAAACTAAATAGAATTCTTGGTCCATTTCTGAACCAAAACACAACTTTCTGTGGCAAAAAAAGAATATAAATCATTTACCGTATGAGAGCAGCAGGTAACAGTATTTGTTCCTTATCTTAATAAAGACAGAATTATTTATGGGTAAAAACATAGTATCACTCTGAGTAATGTTTAATCACTATATTGCACACCTGAAACTAGTACAACACTATGTTAATTATACGGGAATTAAAATTTAAAAATATATATAGAAAGAAAAAATAAATATCCCCTGTAGAGTTTGTAACTTTATGTTCCTGTTTTCTAAAGTGATTTTGTTATTATAGGGGAAACCACCAAACCATAAGTAACATAAAATGTGGCAACAAGATGTATCATATCCAGATACTTTTGCCCAAATTTTATTCCTTTACACACTGCAACATTATTTCAATTCATTTATACATTTTTATACCCTGCTTTGTTCCAGAGCCACACAGACACACACACACACACACACACACACACACACACACACACACACACACACCAAAAGGATTTAGTGAATAGTTGACTGAAGAGAAGGTAAGAGAGGGGAAATTACAAAATCAGGCTTACAAACCATTCCAGGTGGTCCAGTAAAGTTGCTAAAAGCAAGAGGTGGTCATTACATGAACCTAAAAATAGCCTCTAAAACCTTTCTGCTCAGACTCATTGAACCATAATTATTGTCATTTCAAAACTGCTCACTACATTGACAGTGTCTCCACTGTGAATGGCTACCATCCGATGTCATTAGAGTCTTTTACTACAATGTCAAAATTATTAAATGTTGTTCTTGGGTACCCCTGCTGATGAAGAAAGTCAGTATAGCTTTTAAGACTGGGCATGGGAGAGTGCCCTGAAATAACCGAATCATGCTTCCCTTTGAAACTCTGTAAAGAATTTATCTCCTATCACAGGCTTCTCTCTGAAAAACCACCTTTCACAAGTCTGAAATTAGTGGGCTCAGCACCCCAAGTTTTAAACTGGCCTGGAAGCAATCTTTTTTTCTTTTGGTGGGGGTAGGTTCTTTGTTTTTATATCTCAGGATGCATTCTGGAATATTACTACACAACTACAAAGCATGTTCGGTTTTTATTTGGTTTGGTTTGGTTTGGTTTTATGAAGGAGAAGTAGAACAGATCTTAACCAAGTAGAATTAAAAGAAATTTTGAAATATAAACCCCCAGGATGCAATTTTCAACTCATTTGATGAAATGGAAAGGTATTTTAAATGTAGCCTATGATTAAATACCATTGAAGATTTGATAAAATTTACCAAAAACAAAAATGCAGTCTTCTCCATATGATGAATTATAGCACCTCATCTAAATAGAGTCCCTACAAATACCTATTACTATTTATCAAATAGAAGAAGCTAAGTAGACAGCATGTACAACTACATACCACTTACATTTAGCCAGACATTGTTCGAGGGGTTTATACATAATAATCCATTTACCCTTGCAATTATTCTGATGTGACAAATGAAGAAACTGAGGCATAGAGAAATTAAGTAACTGGCCTAGAATCACACAACTGGTTATTGGCAGAAGCAGAATTCACACATACCTTGCACTCTAGCTCCCAAGTCCATGGTATTGTCTACTAGACCATTCTGCCTTTCAGGTATGGAGTTTCTATGCTGACATATCTTCCAGCATTAGGTTTTTGTCTTATTATGTATTTGATCCCAGAGCCAGACCATTGTAACTTTATTTGAATAGCATTTAGATCATCTGAGATTATATAGGTAGACGACAAAATAATAAACCAGAGTTAATCTGGGTGTGATATGTCTTTTATTTATTTATTTTTATTTTAGAGAGAGAGAGGGAGAAAGAGAGCATACAAACAGGGGAGAGGGACAGAGAGAAAGAAAGAATCCCAAGAGGCTCCATGCTCACTTGAGCTGAAACCAAGAGTTTGAAGCTCAACCAACTGAGCCACCCAGGCGCCCCATGATATGTCTCTATTATAGAACTAGCGAAGCCATTTTAACATTCTGTGGCCTGTTTTTTTTTTTCTTTTATCGAGTTGGAATTTTCATATAATGTGTTTCTCAATCATCAATGGAAACTGAGCACAGATGTGATTATATAAGCCAAGATAGTTAAACTTCCTGAAAGATCAGTGTTTCATGAAGTAGTACTTGAACTGGTAGGACATCTCCCTAAGGATTCTGCTTAATTTTTCTCAACTAATATAGTACATGGACCATGCGTATAAGATCCCCTCAGGTGCTTGCAAAAATGTGATTATGGGACCTTTACCGAGGCATACTCTATCAAAATTTCTGCAAGTTTAGCACCAGAATACACATTTTATTAAACTCCCATAAGATGCTCATATAGTAGAATTTGATAATCATTACTCTTGAATAAGCCTTGGTTCTCTAACCTGCTGGCACATTTAATTCATCTGGGAGTTTGAAAAAATTAAACCAAATGAATCAGAATCTTAGACAGGCATGGGACCTGAGCATCTGATATTGTTAAAGGTTGCCAGCTACTTCATCCCACCTATGCACTCAGGGCTGAGAACCACCACCTGCCTTCAAGTTCGCAGAAAACCATGGAAAGGAGAATACACCCTTTCTGATTTCAATAATATAGAAATGGTTATTAATTCACTAACTCCCTAAAAATTGTCATATTTGCTAGGCTATTCTTTCAAATTTGTGAAAATATTAATATTGAAACACATGTTCCAACCTTACTTTCATAAGAATAAGGGACCCAGAAGCTACTGTATTGATTCCTTTTTTACAATTACAATGGGAGTATCCATGGTCCAACCAGATCATGTAATGGTAGGCTTGATTACATGGCTTTGTGGGTTGTTTATAATTGTGTTTGTGGAGTTTCCTGCCCTGACAGTATATGAACATACTAAGGAATGAAATGCTTTTATATACCCTAATCTTCAAGCCCAGTTATACTCTTGAGACTTCAATACTATTCATGAGTGATGCTATACAACCCGTTAAATCTCTTCACTAGTTCCATATGGAAATGCTTTGCTTAAAACTGTTCCCTAGGGACAGAGAAAAAAAGAAATTATTTTAAAAATATGTTGGTATTTTTATAGGGTCATGCTATATACTGTATACTCAAGTGACAATTCTGAATGGACCGTGATGACCCAAGACTTTAATTTCGTGATTTAGTCTGACATTAACATCTTAATTTCCCAGTTCAACAAATTCAAGTTCAATGGCATAATGAAGGTGGATGCCACACTTAATGCTGCTTTCAGAATGTACTTTAGGAAAATTGATTTAGGCCCTTTTTATCCTTGGGAAATATGATTTTATGCTCCTAACTTTGAAAATGAGAACAATATGCAATAAGATGAACATAGAAATGTGCAACAAAAATGAATGGAACTTAAGAACCAATTGACTAGAGACATGATCCCGAGTCATTCTGGTTAGCGAAAGCAATAGATCTCTAGAGAGAAAAGCTGATGATCAAGAGAGAAAAGTAGTTATGGTACTGCATGGAGAAATATTACTGCAGTTTCTGATAGTCATCTTAGTTTAAAAGCTTTGAGGAACATGTCACACTTCAAGGGAATCCAGAGCAGTTGAACTGCCTTGCACACCATTGAGGACAAATCAAATTTTCTTAGCCAACAGAGACACCCATGGTTTGAAAAGGCCTGCAGCTGGTGTTTACAAATGACACCTTGGAGATGATGACATCAGCTTTATAGGCAAGGTAAAAATCCAGTGGCTGGGATTTTTGACAGCATGTGTTCCATTTAATGGCAATAAAAATAAGTTTATAGACTGTATTTAACATTGTATTTACTATTCACCAAGAAATAATATGATATAGTAAGCAACGACCAACCAAATCCATGTATAGTTAGGCAATGATATATTTCCAAACCCTCTGATGTATATATTTTTTTCATTTAGATTACATCATATTGTTTCATGCCACCAGGTACCATAGTACGTGCCTACTTAGTACTAACAAACCAGTGTTTGCTCTGTTCACCAGGTATCTTATGTAACTACCCCATTCCCAAGCAACAGAAGCTTTCTATAGTGACCATATTAGACTCACAGTCCAATAAGAGTACATTGACACAGCAATGTAGAATCAATTTGGCCTTCATATTTTAAAACTCTGCAACTCAGAAAATGAAGGTCTATGATGAGATAAGGAGCTTGCTCTAGAAAATAAATCAATATACAATTTCTATCACCAAGAAAATCTTTCCCAGAAAATGTTCGCTGAATTTAACAGTGTACTTTGTAATGAAGTTGACTGATACCCTGGTGAAAGCTCCTTATCTTGTTGCAGACCAATAGCAAATAGTTTACAAACGTGGTAGCCATGTGAGGACTAGATATTGAGTAGCACTGGTTGAAATCTATATCTACAATGCCTGTTGGGAGTTGAATGGTAGGCCCCCAAAAGTTATGTCCATATCCTAACCCCTAGACCTGTAAAAATATGACTTTTTGAGAAGAGGACTTTCAGAGAAGCAATGAAGTGTCTTGAGATGAGCTCACATTGGTTTATCTAAGTGGGTCCTAATTCAATGTAAAGCGTCCTTACAAGAGACACAGGAGTAGAAGACACAGGGAGAAATTGGAGAAGATCATGTGAAGATGGAGGCATAAATTGAATTGATGCAGCCCCAAGCCAAAGGACACCTGGAGCCACCAGAGGCCAGAAGAAGCAAGAAAAGATTCTCCCCTACTGACCTTGGAGTGCATGTGGCCTCCAGAAATGTACTGTGAGACAATATGTGTCTGCCATTTTAAGCCACCCAGTTTGTGGTCATTTTTTCACAGTAGCCCTAGGAAACAAGTAAAATGCCATAGCTTTTATTGTTAACTTTTAAAAATACCACCACATACATTCTTGAGGAATATATTTTTGTAAATAGAACATGCATTCTCTCTATATATACATAGATACATATATATAAACTCATATATGCATTACAAATACATATATGTCAATGATGGTGATTCAATAAGAAATTAAAATCTAATGGTTGCAATTCATATTTTTTGAACTTCTTATAATTAATCAATCCAGAGATTTCCATTTAATTCAAGTTAAGCATGAGTATTAAATTAGCCACTTGTCACAAATATCTCTACCTTATTTTTGTAAGTGGAAGGGGCATTTTCTTTTCCACAGAAATGTCATGCCGTGAATTACAATAATAATTCGACAAGGAATTTATGGCATGCATCCACTATTTCTGAGTCTCATAGGTTTTTTCTGATTTTTACACATACATGTAAACATACCTAAACATAAAGAAATACAAACACATACACTGCTATCACTAGAGGCAAACGTTGGGAAGATATTACTATATGCGTTCATGATTTAAGTGTAAGACATGTTCTCAGTATTTTACTTCCAAGTGCAAATTCAGTTTGAAAACGATTACAAGAGTATACTATAATTAGCCCAACCATTTTATTGTTTGTTCCCCTCTCTCAATAAGGAAGGAGTATTTTGAATCGCATCACAGCAAACCGTAGCGCACGGGCTCTGGATTTCTAATCCACCAGGAATGAAACCCTTTCAGGGATCTCTCACCAATATCACTTTTCTCTTTCTCAAGCATTTATCCTACAATTCACCACGTACAGTTGCACCTGCATGGTATATTCACATTCACTGCTGGACCTGCCAAAAAGTGACTTGCAGTGCCATGTTTCTGTTCAAATTAGCTGGGCTCTCTCTGTCTGTGAAACATCTGCTTTGAGTGATACTGTAGCAGCTGTGATGATCTAATAGTAAGCTAAGCACTTTAGTATTCAATTGTACAAAAGGGGCTTTGAGGAGAATGATAAATGACCTAAATTAGATGACGATTTTTAAGTACCTAATTTTAACCTTTGCCATAATGAATGCTTTCTCCTCAAGCTTCTTTGCACCTGTCGCTCTTGGAAAGCGAGTAAAATGCGCCTGCTTGTTGTTTAGTTCAAGTTGCATTCTCAACAGACTGTTAAGCAATGCCTCAAATAGTAAAATGAACCACCACATTGTGCCTTTTAAGAGTTTTCTCTTTTGTTTTGTTTTATTAGCTTCCTCTAATTTCCTATGGTCTTTTCAGGCAGAACTTTCTCCAGAGATGCACATGTATCATAGAAGCAAATATGATATCAATCTATATATCATCCTTACGAAACTTTCATATTTTTAACATATTTTATTTTTGGACTGATCATTTTTAACAGCTTTTATATACAGAAAGAACAATATTTTGGTTTGATTTTATATTAACAGGTCTACAGTGTTAGGTAACTAGGTGCACTAAATAATGCATGATTATTAAGAAGGTACTTACCCGTTTCCTTAAAATTAAAAGTAATTTGGTTCTAGTCTTCAAATCAATCCCTTCTATCTCCCCCACTTCCACCCTTTTTCGTACACACATTGGAAACAGAATAATGAAGTCATTCTTGCCATCTTGAAAACAATGGAATAGTAATATCCTGTTTACAAAATACTTCCAAAACAACATAGTATCTCTTTAACTCCTCACAATGGGATCATTGAGGTAAGTGTTACCTGTGACAGATAAATGATACAAGATTCAGATTGTTTAATTATACACAAAGTGAGGTGTACTAATGCATAGGTTTGCTTCTGTCTTATTTTTATTAGTTTTATTACATGCTCTTTCCACTACATAAAATTTGTAAAGGAAAGGGAGTCTGAAAGCATAGTTTCAACTATTGGTCAAAATGCTTTGTTTTCTATGTGTGAAAAGGCATAAGATACACCACTCTTATTTTCTTTATTAAATTATTTTCCAAAATTACCAATGTAATACTTGCACACAAGAACTAGTAAAATGGTACAATGATGTGTGAAAAAAGCTAATATATACTATCCTCAAACCTTTCCCATTTATGTCCCTGGCTCCAATAGATCATCAATATGTCAAATTGTCTCTGTCATACTCCAAAAAAATACACATCTATGCACATGTATCATTCATGTGTCTTTTAAAAAAGGTATATTCATATTGTAGACTTTACTTTTCCACTTGCTTTTCTTTCTTAATAATACATCATTGGCATATCTCAGGTGAATAAAAAACTTAACCTAAGACATGCTCTCAGTTTAGGCCATAGCTGCATTTCCTGCAGCCTGTAGTGAATGGGACATTCTGGCCTACATAGGCCCCTTTACCCCTTCCTTCTGAATGGATTTTTTTGCTTTATCCTGTGTTATCCGTTCAAGTCAAAACACCTACTGGTCCCTGGTAAATGCCAGAGAGAGGGACTTCTACTCATCCCTGTACTTTTTCATATCTTTTAACGTTGCACGATTATATTATTGCTTTACCTTACCTTCTGGCATTTGGAGGATGTCCTGTCTTAGAGAATGCCTCAGTACTGGGTCCACGTCTACCCATTAATAGTTTATTCACGTTGTTTTCAGATTTTTGCAAAAATAATAATTATAGGAAACATCATATTTAACATGACATAATAGGAAGGGTACACGTACTCATTCTTTAAATTTTATAGGAGAGTTTCCCAGGAATGGGACTACCAAATTTATATCATCATTTTCAAGCATACCCTTTTGATCCAGATCTACCATATAAATGTTACAGCTTTTTACTATTTTTTTTACTATTTACTATTTACTATCTGTACATTCTTACAGAAAATTTTTATCTTATTTTTACTTTGATTTGTATTATTCTGACTTCTAGTATTTAAAACTTAGATTTGCTCTTCTGTGATTTGCCTACTAACATCACTTCTCAATTTCCTTTGTTCCTGGCCTTTGTTCTTTTATGGACATTAAAGATAGTAATCCTCTGTGCTGCAAAAATGTATCTATGTAGCTTATTTATCTGTTGACATTTAAAACAAAGTTCCTACAGTTTAGTGATTTTATGTGTGTTTTTCTGGCTTCCAAGTTTCTGGTCTTGTTTTAGAATTCTTTCCTGCCACATTTTTTAGTCTTTTAGATTTATTGAAATATTTCAATTATTTCCTTGTGCACATAATGTATTATAGGATGCAGTATCTTGGGGTATGTTTTTATTTTCTCCTAAAGGGACAGTTAAGGTTCTTAATGAGTTTGTTGACATCTCTGACATATTTGTTGGGAGAGTTAATCCACTATGAGCCCCAAGAACCCCTGTATATTCCTTTTTTCCCCAAGTTTTAATTTAAATTCCAGATAGTTAACATACAGTGCGATATTAGTGTCAGGTATAGAATTTAGTGATTCATCACTTACATACAACATCCAGTGCTCATCACAACAAGTGCCCTCGTTAATACCCATTATCTGTTTAACTCATCCACCGCACCCACCACCCCTCTGGTAACCTGTTTGGTCTCTACAGTTAAGAGTCTGCTTCTTGGGGGCACCTGGATAGCTCAATCTGTTAAGTGTCCGTCTTCAGCTCAGGTCATGATCTCATAGTTCGTGGGTTCAAGCCTTGCATTGAGCTCTGTGCTGATAGCTCAGAACTTGGAGCCTGCTTCAGATTCTGGTCTCTCTCTCTACACCCCTCTCCCAGTCGTTCTCTCTCTCTCTCTCTCTCCTTCTCTCTCTAAAAAATGAATATTTTAAAAAAGAGTGTGTTTCTTGGTTTGCCTCTTTTTTTTCCTCTTATATTCATTCGTTTTGTCTCATATTTCACATAAGTGAAATCATATAGTATTTGTCTTTGTCTGACTGACTTATTTTGCGTAGCATTAATACTCTCTAGGGCTATCCACATCACTGCAAATGACAAGATGTCATTCTTTTTGATGGCTGAGTAATATTCCATTGTATATATACATTCCACTTTATCCATTCATCCGTTGATGGATATTTGCTGTATATTCTTGTTGAGTGTGCTAAGAATGAAAGGCCCTCACTGCTCTATATCCAGGTAATTTCTCCAGGTTGAATTTTCAGCAACAACTTGGCAGGATGAGGTCCTCTCTCCCTCTGAGACAAAGAGCATGCTTGTGAGCCTCTCATCCTAACAGTGGTAGATTCCCCAAACACAGTCTTCCTGCTCTATAATACAACCCACTCCAAGGGCAGGTATGCACCTGAGCCCTCCATCCATTTCACCCATATAAGGACTTGGAAGACAAGAGGAAATGATGCTAACATGCTCATATGGTTGCTGTGGCATCAGAAATAAATTCATTTTTCTCTCATCCAAGAGTCCCCTGTGTTCTGCCAGAATTCACCAATAGGCTAACTTAGCTTGTAATTAGAGCAAAATCCCACAGCCAACAGCAATAATTAGATAAATGTATACAACCATGCACAACCATACATATACAAACATACAAGCTTAATGATCATATTTCAAGATTTTATGTTCTTAAAAAGCTTCTATTTTAATTCCAGTTAGTTAACATGCAGTGTTACATACGGGTGTACAATACAGTGACTGAACACTTCCATACAACACCCAGTGTGTTCTCTATAGTCAAGAGCCCTTGGGCTGTTTCCATAATTTGGCTATTGTAAATAGTACTGCTATAAATATTGGGTTGCATTTATCCCTTTGAATTAGTATTTTTGTATTCTTTGAGTAAATAGTAGTGCAATTATTGGATCATAGTGTAGTTCTATTCTTAACTTTTGAGGAACCTCCATACTGTTTTTCACAGTACCTGTACCACTTTGCATTCCCACAAACAGTGCACAAGTGTTCCTTTTTCTCCACATCCTCACCAACACCTGTTGTTTCCTGTGTTGCTGATTTTAGCCCTTCTGACCGATGTGTAGTGATACCTCATTACCGTTTTGATTTACATTTCCCTGATGGTGATGATGAACATCTTTACATGCATCTATTGACTATTTACCCGTATGACTTCTTTGAAGAAATGTCTGTTCTTACCCTCTGCCCATTTTGAAGTGGATTATTTGTTTTGGAGGTGTTGAGTTTTATGTTATTTATATATTTTGGATACTAACCCTTTTTCAGGTATATCATTAGCAAATATTTTTTCCTATTTCATAGGTTGCCTTTTAGTTTTGTTGTTTGTTTCCTTTGTTGTGCAGAAGTTTCTTATTTTGATGAAGTCCCAATAATTTATTTTTGATTTTGTTTCCCTTGCCTCACGAGATGTATCTAGAAAAAAGTTGCTATGGCCAATGTCAAAGAAGTTACTGCCTGTGTTCTCTTCTAAGATTTTTATAGTTTCAGGTCTCACATTTAGGTCTTTAATCCATTTTGAATTTATATTTGTATGTAGTGTAAGAAAGTGGTTCAGTTTCATTCTTCTGCGTGTTGCTGTCCAGATGGGATCTGTATTTCTCTGTCTGACTTATTTTACTTAGCATAATTCCCTCAAGATGCATCTATGTTTTCACAATGGCAGGATATCCTTCTTTTTTTATAGCTGAATAATATTTCACTGGATATATATACCATATCTTTTCAACCATTAATGGACACATAGCTACTACATCTTGGCTATTGTAAATAACGCTGTAATGAACATAAAGGGTACACATACCTTTTGAGTTAGTGTTTTCATTTTCTTCAGATAAATGCCCTAAAGTGGAATTACTGAATCATATCATAGTTCTGTTTTTAATTTTTTGAAGACCTTCATATTGATTTTCATATAAACTGCACCAGTTTACATTCCCACCAAGAGTGCACAAGGGTTCTCTTTTCTCCACATCTTGTCTCTTTGATAATAGCCTTTCTGAAAGGTGTGAAGTGATATCTCATTGTGGTTTTGATTTGCATTTCCCTGATCATTAATGATGTTGAACATCTTTTCATGTGCCTGTTGGCCATCTGTATGTTTTCTTTGGAAAAATGTCTATTCAGATATTTTGCCCACTTTTTATCAGATTGTTTCTTGTTTTAATTTATGGTATTGCTTTTTCCCCTTATTAATTTGAAAATTTCTGCTATGATTTTCATTTCTACAAATGGTTATGTATTAGTCTTCTCAGATGGCCATAACAAAATATCCTAGGCTGATGGCTTAAACAAAAATTTACTTTCTCACAGTTCTGAATGCTAGAAGTCATAGACCAAGATGCTGGCCAACTTGGTTCCTGGTGAGAGCTCTCTTCCCAGCTCATAAATGACTGCCTCCTTGCTGTGTTCTCACAGAGTTGGAGACACAGAAAGCAAGATTTCAGGTATCTCTTCTTATAAGGACACTAATCCCATAATGAAGACCTTATCCTCATGACCTCATCTAACCCTAAATCCCTCCCAGAGGTCACATCACATTGGGAATTAGATATTCCACATATAAATTTGGGGAGACACAAACATTCAGCCCATAGCATGTTACTTTCTTATATTCATATCTAAAGCTATTTTTTCTAATAATTATATGAAATAAATTTAAAATGCCATCTCAATTAAGGTGCTTTATTTATCTATGTCTTTCCAAACCCACTAGTAACCACTCTTTAGAATATTTTTATTTCCTACTCTCCTACACTTCCCTTATCAAATATTTGATTTTATTACTTTTGCTGAAATAATTATTAATGCTAAGCACTCAAGATTTAGATTTGTGGTGTTCCTCTTCTGTTTTAAAATCTTTAGTCTTAAAAGTGTAAAATCTCAGTTATATTATTATTCATTTAAATTTAAATACACATAAAAGAGTCAGTGTTTATTAGTGATTATCAAATTTACATTTAGAATATCCTTCAAGCATTTCCCATTAATAAAATGGTGGGAGTTTTTTTTTTTTTTTTTTTTTTTATAAATCTGTGTTCATCTTTCTTTTGCACTGTTCTATAAGTGACTTTCAAATGAAAAAAGCCAATATGTTTAATGGTGAATCTGGAACAAGATTCTGCTTCTTTGTGTGTAAGACACTTTAGAGTGTACCTCATTTTCTTCATATATAAATTGAGCATAATAAAATAATCTACCTCAAAATATTGATACGTAATACTTTAAATATTTAAAACAATGCTTAGCATATTGAGCACAATGTGTTAGCTTATATTGACTGGGCATTAAACTTTGATGATAAATATTTTCTTTTTTTCTAAAGTTTATTTATTTATTTTGAGGGAAAGAAAAAGTGCAAGTGGGGAGAGGAGCAGAGAGAAAGAATCCCATGTAGACTCCATGCTGTCAGCAGGGAGCCCCATGTGGGGCTCCATCTCATGAACCATGAGATCATGATCTGAACCAAAATCAAGAGTCTGATGCTCCAAATGAGCCACCCAGGTGCTCTGATGATAAATGCCTTCTAACCATGGTGTGTAATACTATTCATATACAGATAAACTTCTTTTCATTGTGCTTCATTTTTTTGCACTTCATAGATATCGCATTTTTTACAAATTCATGTTTTGTGACTGAAGTTTCAAAGCTGTGTTGAGCAAATCTATGGGGCCACTTTTCCCATGGCATTTGCTTACTCCACGTCTCTGTGTCACATTTTGGTAATTCTTGCAATATTTCAAGGATTTTCATTACTATTATATTTGTTATGGCGATCTTGAGCAGTCATTATGACTCACTGAAACCTCAAATGATGATTAACACTTATTTAGTAATAAAGTATTTTTAATTAAGGTATGTATGTTGTTTTCTGGATGTAATGCTATTGTACAATTAATAGTCTACATTTTAGTGTAAATGTAGCTTTTATATGCACTAGGAAATAGAAAAACCTATTTGACTTGCTCCATTGCTGTGGTCTGGAAACCAACACGCAGTATCCTGAAGGCACACCTGCGGTTTCCAGAATCACAGAAGTCTGATGATCAGCTTATTCTTTTCTATATTGTGTTGTTTAAAATATTATCTTTGTATTTAGAAATTAGGATTTGGGGGGAAATTCTAATTTTTTTCTTTAATCTTGACTTGTGTTTGAAAAGTCTGTAGAGACTGCAGATCTGTGTCTTTAAGAAAGAAGAGCTGTTCTTGTTTGTTTAATTATAGGCATTACATAAAAGTTTGCTTTTTAATTTCTAAATGTTTTTGGTATGATTTTCTAACCATCATTTTGTAAATTATTTCTAGGATAATTGCATATATTTTAAGTTTATTTATTTGAGAGAAAGTGTGTGTGTGTGTGTGTGTGTGTGAGGAGGGGGGCGAGGGACAGAGAGAGAGGGAGAGAGAGAAAATCTGACAGTGCAGAGCCTGATGTGGGGCTCAATCTCACAAACTGTAAGATCAGGACCTGAGCTGAAATCAAGAGTCAGACATTTAACTGACAGTGCCACCCAGGCTCCCCTAGGGTGATTGCATATTAATCAGAACATACAATCTGTATTAAACTGATTGTTTCACATATTAAATTTCCCTGTGGATTAGTATGGTGTCAATTTCTATAAAAATTCCACATAAACATAGCATGTATTTTAGTAAAGAGAACAAGTTTCTATGTATTTATTAGATCAAATTTGTCACTGTACTATTTTATGTTACCAAGAATTACCTCTTTAATTTCTTGAAGAAATCATATTAAATCTCCCAAGAATATATGGGGCTTAGTTAAATTTTCCCTGTAATATTTTTGTTTTTCTATATATCCCACCAATATATGATTTTTATTCATAAATAGTACACGTGGGGTCATTTGTAATTTTTCCATTATATAGTACGTCCTTGTAGTGTAATTGATTTTCACTTTAAATTCTATTCTGTCAGATTTGGTATTGCAGCACTAACTCAATTTTTCTGCAATCTTTTTATTTCTACATTTTCCATATAGATTTCTATGTGACTGTCTCAATATTATCTTCCTATTATCTACTTATCCTTTCAACTAACTCCAGTAAAGCAATTATTCTGTTACAGATTTTTGAACAAAAAAAAATATTATTTTTCTTGTTACTTTAAATTTATATCCCCCTGCTTTTGTTTTTAATTTTTTCACTTGTTTTCTTAGAGAATTCTAAACATATTTTTCTCTGTACCTTTCAGAATACTATTATAACATTTGAATTATATTTGGAAGCACATTTTTCCATTTATTGCATTTATTACCTATGCTTTATGAAATCAAAATTCTTCCATCTCTTCTGGAATTTTAGTTGGAAATGTTACCTCCTCCAGTTATGTGTTTTTATTTAATTGTGTACAGGTATACACAACCCTCTGTGTGTACATGTATGTTTTCTCTCCCTATGCTCCCTCTTTCCAGTTTGGTACTTTGACAGTATTTCAACTGGCCTAACACAGTTCCCCGTTCAGATCCGGTGTAATATTAGAACCTTGAGGGTGTTCATCAACAAAAACAAAGCTGGTCCACTCAGGAGCTGGGGTATGGTCCAGCCTAGATCCTATGTACAGCCACAATCTGTATGTCCTCTCTTGCCATTTCTACAGGTAGAATAGTGAGCATCCCAGCAGTGAGAAGTGGTTGTAGTTTGTTTTAGCCTCCCAGCCTGGGTAGGGGAGTGCTCTTCCCCTGGTTTCAGGTACTGAGTATGGTTTTTGACTCTTACCATGTTAGAAGAGCTTCTGTCCCTGCTACTATAGAAGAAGAGAATCCTGACAACCACAGCCCATTTATGCCCAGAGCCAGGCACTTTTCAATTCCTGCTGCAAGTTTGGGTTTTTTGTTGTTTGTCCACCGAAATATTTAGATGGATTTAAAACATGGCTAAATCTTCTTCTTTAATATAAAAAATTGCAGCAGGAGTGAGTTTTAGAACTTTAAGAGTTACAATGTTATTTTAACTGAAGTGCTTAATTAACATCTACTCTACTGTTAGGGCATATATTTATAAATGTCCTTCATCCTTTCTTCCTCAGCTTTGAACATGTCAAGACCCAATAGAAAGTTAAATAGCTACAAGATATTTTGCTATTACTCGTAATAATAACTTGATGGCCCCAAAATGTACATTCATTCCAAATGGAAATATATAACACACTGAGCCACTTACTTTTTTTTCCCAAAACATTCACCTCTGTCAAATTTTATTTTTTATTGACGTATAGTTGACATGCAATATTATATTTTCAGGTGTACAACATAGTGATTTGACATTTGTATTCATTATGAAATTTATCACCACAATAAGTCTAGTTACCATATGTCACCATATACAAAATTATTACAATATTATTTTTTTAGTTTATTTATTTTTGATAGATGGAGAGAGACAGAGCATGAGAGGGGGAGGGGCAGAGAGAGAGGGAGACACAGAATCCGAAGCAGGCTCCAGGCTCTGAGCTGTCAGCATAGAGCCCGACGTGGGGCTCGAACCCACAGACGGTGAGATCGTGACCTGAGCTGAAGTCAGACGCTTAACTGACTGAGCCACTCAGGGGCCCCAAGTTATTACAATATTATTGACTACATTCCCTATGCTGTACTTTACATCCTTGTGACTTACTGATTTTAGGTTTATAGTTAAATCTCTTCACCTATTTTTCCCATCCTCCCACCCCCTGAAATTCATCTTTAAATATAACACAGCCTCTAGCATAGGTGGTAATTTTAAAACTAATTTTGGAGGATCTCCCATTCTCATTTCTGTCTCATTAGACCAACCACATAGCTGAGCAGCTATTCAAAGGCTTTGTTAATACAAGCAGATTTGGCCATTCAAATGAACATTTTTTATAAAGAATACAATTTGGTCAGTGTTTATCCAAATATTTAATAGAGAATATGAATGCCTAGTATAGTAATATAAGAAATAAATCTGAGATGGCTAGAGTCATCACTCTATCTACCTCCTTATTGCTAATCCATACTCACTTTCTCCATTTTGAGTTGGAGCAGATATATATTCTCATTAAGTATCAAAAATAATGGGCCATTTACAAACATAATATAAAATGAATCAAAACTTCCTGCCAGCATATTAAATTTATCACATAAGATACAAATCTTGGGGTGCCTGGGTGGCTCAGTCAGTTGAGCGTCTGACTTCGGCTCAGGTCATGATCTCACGGTTCATGAGTTCGAGCCCCACATCGGGCTCTGCACTGACAGTGCGGAATGTAATAGAAAGTTTAAGAGGACAGTCCCATCAGCCAGACTGCCAGGTTATATCCCAGCTCTCCCACTTAATAGCAATGTGACCTTGGGCAAGTTATTCCCCTTTGTTCAGCTTCTGTTTCCTGTGTTTAAATAAAATAATAATAATAATAATAATAATAATAACTTCATACAGCTATTGTCAAAAATAAGAGACTAAATATATTTAAAAAGCTAGAACAATACTTTGTCCATAGTAAACATTACATAATCATTAGTATCTTCATAGAAACATAAAAATACTTTAAATTTGCAAAATCAAGTCTTTTACTACATACTATGGAATTTTCTTATCAGAGATGAGATCTTACTCAGTGATATTTAGCTGCAATCTGAAATATCCATTTCTCACTGCTGTTTATATTTTTACTTCTATCTTTGTTAATTTGAGGCCTTTAGCTTGTAAGTGAAAAGGAGAAAAGACAGTTATAAACTCAATTATATTTGCCTGTTTTAAAGGTGATATTTTCTTTCATTTAAAACATGACATAATAAAGATAATTAAGGAATTTCTATCAAATACTTCATTTTTCCACCTGTCTAAAAAATATTAGTGGAAATACTATGTAAGAATAAACATACAAATATAATAATTACCTAAGATGGCAATATTATAAAACATTAGTCCCCCTTATCCGTAGGGGACGCATTCTAAGATCCCCAATGGATGTCTGAAACCATGGATAGTACTGAACCCTATATATGCTATGTGTTTGTCTGTACATACACACTTATAATAAAGTTTAATTTATAAATTAGGCACAGTAAGAGGTTAACAACAATAACTAATAATGTGGAACAATCATAAAAATATACTATAATAAAATTTATGTGAGGCTTGCCTCTGTAGCTCAGTTGGCTAGATGCCCAACTCTTGATTTAAGCTCCGGTCATGATCCCAGGGTGGTGGGATCAAACCCCAAGTCAGGCTCCATGCTGAGCTTGGATCCTGCTTGGGATTCTCTGTCTCTTTCTGCCTCTCTCTCTCTCTCTTTGCCCCTCTCCCACACTCATGCATTCTCTATCTCAAAAAAAAAGTTACATGAATGTGGTCTCTTCCTCTCTCTCTCTCTGAAAGTATCTTATTGTAATGTACTCTCCTTTCTTCCCCTTTTGATGATGTGAGATGATAAAATGCCTACGAGATGAAATGTAGATATTATGACATAGGTTTAGGCTACAACTGACCTTCTGATAACATGTCAGAAATAGAATCATCTGGAAGTAGTGGTTGACCTCTTCATATTATGCGTAGTTTTTAAAATAAATAATGTAATTTTATGGCATCGTGTAAGCCAATTTTGAACGGATACCCCATAAGTGTTCATTATGTATGTCAACTTGACTGGGCCTTCTGCCCAGATATCTGGTTAAACATTATTTCTAAGTGTGTTTGGCAGGGAGTTTCCAGAGGAGATTAGTATTTGAATGGGTGGTCTGAGTGAAAAAGATAGTCTTCCCTGATATGAATGGGCATCAACTAATCCATTGAAGGCCTGAATCGAACAAAAAGAAAGAGAAAGGTTGAATTCACTCTCTGACTAATGAGCTGAGACATCAATTTCCTATGCCTGCTGCTCCTGGTTCTCAATCTTCAAATTCAGACTGGAATCTACACTATCAGTTCTGGATCTTAGGCTTTCAAACTGCAACACTGGGTTTCTTGAGTCGCCAGAGATGGTAGATTGTGGGACTTCTCAGTCTCCATAATCAGTGAGTCAATTTCTTATAATAAATCTCAAAAATAAAGAAGTGCTCAAAGAATAGTGAAACATATCAAAACAATTCAGAAGCAAGTTTGAAGGGGCTCCCCAGGCAAGACTATGAGCTGGAAACTGAAATACACAACAAATTTACAAAATTTCATCTAACTACATACTTAAAATGGATAGATAGATAATAGATAGATGGATAGATAGATACATAGATATTCAGTAGACAGATAGTAGATAGACGATAAATAATAGTAAGTAAATAATAAATACAATAGTTTCATGTGTTAACACAGATAAAACATCTAGCAAATAAGAAAGAGAAGAAAAACCTCACCTGTATAGTAGAATAACAAAAAAGAAATGGTGGAATTAGGTAATCACCATGTGGCACCAATTATTACTAGCAGTTATAGCAATAATTATTTCAGAATCTTCAATAAAATTAATAAATAAAAAATTCAATAAAATTTATTCAATAAAATTCAAAAAGTAAATGAAATATTTACATTATCTCAAGCTATATAGCAAGAAATTATTCACTAATAAGAAGGAAGAAAAATAACACATAAACAAGTTACTTTATTGTATAAAAACTTGGAAATCATTTTTTAACCAAATCTACATTCTACATTACCTGATAGGACACAATGAGAACACAGCATCAAATTCTATGCTATCCCTGCCCCAAATGGATAACCTGAGGCTACACATGAGAAAACCTCAGACAAATATAAATTGAGGGATTTTCTATAAAATGACTAAGTCACATCTTCAAAAATGTCAAGGTCATGAAATCAAAGAGAGATGAGCAACTAGAAGACTAGAGACACCTAAGAAGTGGGTGCACTGCACGCTCCAAGATTAGTTCCATTATCACAGAGACCATAGACAAAACATGAATGGGGCTCTCTGGGTGAGTGGTGTGCAGTTCTTTGTGCTATTCCTGCAAACATTTTGTAAATTGAAATTGTTCCAAAGTGTATTTATTTAAGAGATAGGTGAAAAAAGCATGAAGAGTTATCTTCATTGTTGGGGTGGGGTACAGTGTATGTGTAATGTGGAAAAAGGATTGAACAGAAGCTGGAATTCTCTATGTATGTCCAAGCCTAAACATATATAAAACAAAATTACATTTTTATAAACTATCCATGAAAGTTAAAAGCAAAATGAAACAAATGAACTAGACTGCATATCAAGTTAATGCCATAATCATACAATGACTTTAAAACACAGAGATTTGACTGTAGATATACCCGAAAAAGAAAAAGAACTTTGGAAAAACATAGTATGGTTTTTATGGTAGCAATGTTACCTTTATTCTGAGTCTGGTGTGTAGGTGTGTATACACTGTGGGATAAACCAAATGAGTAATTGTGTTAGTGTCATTGAGAACACAGAAAAAGGAGTTATAAATGTAAGATGGATGAGTTTAATAACATCTCTCTGGTCCTAATTTGAATTGGAAGTAGTAGTAAGAGCTCATGATATATTTTGTCTTAAAATATGCATATTTTGTAGCTCAGACTGCTGAAAAACGATCCTCCTGGTATTTCCCACTAATAAGAATTGGTATCCTTGGAAAATTGTGTGATCTAAGTTAGGAAATGTCCAAGATGATCTTGCAACATACTGTCATAGCAGAAAACAAGGAAGCTATCAAAACTATTTCAAATGGATTCCAGAGCCAAAGCTTGACTTTTTCCCTTATAAATTTTTGAAAAAAGAAAAAGTCTTTTATATAGAAAGGAGGATATTTCAACTAATAAAATTACTTTAATAACTTTTTTAGTATAAATCCAATATTTTCACTGGGTTAATCTCCTTAGTATTTTTTTAAAAATGTATGATATTTCTTCTCTAATATTAAAATACTTTATCTCTAAAATATCACTATGATTTAAAATAATTTATGCAAACTTAGAAATAGGCTGTGAGTGTGTACACATGTGTGTGCACCAGGGTAAGATGTGTCCCTGAATAGTGGTCAGAAAAGGAATATAGTTGGGAGCCTGGTTGCAATATCCATCGAGAGAAAGATTGGCTCCTAAACTCTGATATCACAGTAGGTGTAAGTAGGCAGGTGCATGTTTACAAGACAGCAGCCATACATGTAAGTAGGCAAGTAGTAAGGCTTCTATGAAAACCTTGTAGATTCCAAACATATAGTTATGCTTTGCTAAGGATGAGTACTATTAACTGTAGTATGGAGTTGTATCAAGAAAATCGTTTTTCCTGAAAATAGTAAAGCAGTATCTGAGACTACATGCATATAATATTGGTGGCAAATGTGTGTAAAGTACAAAATCATGTCTTTGAATAAATTTTTGCATTTTAATATCATGAAGTAAGGAACTGCTACAAACCTCAAACAATTCAGAGATGGAAAGAATATAAGAAAGAAATTAGAAGAAAGAAAGAAAGAAAGAAAGAAAGAAAGAAAGAAAGAAAGGAAGGAAGGAAGGAAGGAAGGGAGGGAGGGAGGAAGGAAAAGAGAAGGAGGAAGGGAAAGAGAGGAGGGAAGGAGGAAAGAAGGAAGGAAGGAAAGAAGGAAGAAAGGAAGTAAAGAGAGAGGAAAGAGGAAGGAAAGGAAAAGGAAAAGAGAGAAAAGGAAAGGAAAGGAAAAGAGGAAAGAAAAGGAAAGGAAAGGAAAGGAAAGGAAAGGAAAGGAAAGGAAAGGAAAGGAACTATATTTTATTGTAAGAGACTGATTTGACCATCTTCAAAAGTACCTGCCCATAATTTACTGGAGGTAAGGAAAATTTTTTAAGCTTAGATTTTTAATATTGTCACAATCTTGCTATCTAAAAATCTCAAACATTGTTCTGTGTATTACAGAAAACACATGTTCAGTTGCTCAGTCTCTTACATAGCCTACCTCACTTCTATTTTCTCCCCTAAGTGAGGAGTAGAAGTAGGAAGTAAAGAAGGTTTATTTATCTTCATTACAACAGAAGAGAAGGGGATCTCTACCGCCCTGTCTCTACCTGCTGTCCCTTGTCCACCTGAGTTGTTCTGTGCAACTGCATCTGTAGCTGCTGTAAGTCGGATCTGGTTATGATCTTCGCCAATCAAAGCCAGATGGCCTTTCTCAAAATCCAGCTATAGCTAATACTACATAAAGACCCCAGGAATCCAGCTGTGACTCTCCTCCACCCCAGCTCTCATGGTCAGCTCTGCGAATGCAGGCATAGTCACCTCACCTTATGGTCACAACCTTACTTGGAATCCCCTGAGCCTAAATACCTGCTACTTCTTGTCTAAAACCCCAGAAATGAAAGGAGACGGGGGATTGCTAAACCTCAGGTTTTCCGTCTGCCATTGACAATAAATACCTCATGAAGTTGGTAACCTCACATCCCAAGTTGATGCAGCTGTTGCTTTGTGATCAAATCCTTTCAGAGCTCTTAGAATAGAGTGAGGACCCAAGACTTCAACTCCAACATTTGTTCACCATCACTTGTCTAACAGTTCTGTCTTGTTTGGGGCAAAATTGGGACTTATATCTGATCATTTAGCTCTCCAGCATTTTTCTCCCCACCTCCTTTTCCCTCTGACCATCCCACAGTTCAGCTCATTGCCCTTGCAACAAATCCTCCTTCAATCAGATACCTTAATAGTGGACAAGGGTCTCTTTAAGCTCAGAGAGAGATACAAAAGTTGGGGGAGAAATTTTTTAGTTGGCACCCTCACTTGAAGGTCTCTGTGCAGTCTTATAATCTAAATCTGAATATGAAAATCCTTTTTTTTCTCTATTTCACCAAGTCCTTGTTCCTGCTCTTGCAAATAGTTACCTCAAGTTACTAAGACAAAGGTCTTATGTATAAAAAGGTTAAAAGAGAAAAGCACAACAAAGTGTGAAACTATTACCCCTTTCCTTTTGTTTATTATAATCGTCTTTTGGGCACTATTTATTAGGTACAGCACGGGAACAGTGATTTAGCATTTTATTGTTATTGTGATCATTGGCAGTTCTTGTTTTTTGCTACAGTGATTTATGAGTAGACAATGTAATGCTGTTTGTCTTCTGTATTTTATATGAGCACATAGCATAACCATCTTTTAATGGCTAAAATTTTTTCTTGTAACCAAATATCTTAAAAGATTGTTTTTTTTCTAAATTTTATATATTTAGCATATTGAAGAATGATAACAAAAATCAGAGAACCATGAAAATTTTAGACCTGACAGAGACCTAAGACATAATTAAATTTAATCTCTCTCTAAAACATTTATTTATTATCATGTAAACAACATAGAAAATGTCCAACTTTCTGGATTGTTAGCAGAACATTTTTAATGTAAGCCTAGAGAGTACTAACAAACTTAACTGATTAGCCAGCTATACTGAATTTGAGATTTTCCTTAATATTTTGCTATAAATATAGACTGCATAGAATGCATGATGGTTGCAGTAAGAGTAAATGAAAAAGGAATAAAGTAAAATTAATATAAAGTAGCATTGAAAAGAATACACCTACCTGATTTCTTTTGAGAATACTTCCGTATTTACTAATAGCAGTGAAAAAAAAAATTCAGACGTACTAGTTCAGGAACTAAACAAAATGTCGCTCCATAAAATACGTGATCGCTTATAATTGTGAATGAGAAAAGGACAAAAATCTGGAAAGAGTTCCACTTATTGGAAAATGAAGGAAAGAATAGTTAGCAATAAGAGATAATCATATATCATGGGTTGATTGTTCCACATTTGCAATAAAAGAAAATATAAGGAATTTATTTTCCATTTTCCTATAAAATAAAAAAGAAATAAGAAATGCTGTAACTGAAATGTAAGCCTTGATCCAAGTTATAACTGCAAATCATAAATATAAAAAGAAATTTGCTGATGAATTTACAGAGTTTTAAATTCTATAATGTTGCTTTCAATGGAACACAGTTAAAGTGCAGAAAAATATGTCAATATTATATCTCCAAGCATATATCTATGTTATATATTATGTAATTTAACATGTTCTGAATATGTAATAACACAATTTACAAATCTCATTGATCAGATCAAGAAATTTACTTAATTTTTAAATGCATGGTATTTGTCATAAATGGTACTAAGGGCTGGGTCTAGATCTATGTCCTCATTGAGTTTACAAATTAATAACAGTGCAACATAATAAAAGTATTGAGTAGTTAATCATGTAAGTTAACGATCTACCTAAAATGAAGTCTTCAAAATCTTAGAGTTACAACAGTAAGAAAACAATTTTGAGTAACTTAAAAATTGGACAAAATCAAATTGGCTACCAAGGCATTTTTTTAAATGAAAGCAAGTATATGAAATCATCACATTGTACACTTTAAATATACACAATTTTGTTTGTCAATTATAAATAAATAAAGCCAGGAAAAAATAAAATGGGAGCAAGTATTTCTGTGGTAAGTGTCTCACTGATGTTGTCTCTTCTTTTCTCAAGACCAGTGAGTATAGGTATGATTGCTGCTTTAAGTTCTCCATCAGGCATGTTACATTAATCTGTTTCACTTAGATCTCTAGCTCTGGTCTTATCTTGTTTTTTTGGGTTAAACCAAATAATGAATAAACAAAGTAAAAAATGCCAGAAGACAAGAATAGACATTTTCCCAAAGAAGACATCCAGATGGCCAATGGACACATGAAAAGATGCTCAACATCTTTGCATCATCATCATCATTAACATTAACATCATCAACCGGGAAATACAAATCAAAACTACAATGAGACATCACCTCATACCTGTCAGAATGGCTAAAATCAACAACACAAGAAACAACAGATGTTGACAAGGATGTGGAAAAAGAGCACTGTTGGTGGGAATGCAAACTGGGGCAGCCACTCTGTAAAACAGTATGAAGATTCCTCAAAAAGTTAAAAATAGAACTACCCCATGATCCAGCAATTGTACTACTAGGTATTTACCCAAAGAATACAAAAATGCCAATTCAAAAGGATACATGCACCCTGGTGTTTATAGCAGCATTATCTACAAAGCCAAATTATGGAAACAGCCCAAATATCCATCAACTTATGATAGAGGGTAGTATATATGTACAATGGAATATTAGCCATAAAAAAAGAATGAAATCTTGCCATTTGCAATAACATGGATAGAGCTAGATAGTACTGTGCTAAGAGAAATATGTCAATCAGAGAAAGAAAAATACCACATGATTTCACTCATATGTGGAATTTAAGAAGCAAAACAAACGAGTAAACGGGAAAAAAGAAAAAAACAAATCAAGAAACAGATTCTTAACTATAGAGAACAAACTGATGGTTACCAGAAGGGAGTTGGGTGGGGGGATGGGTAAAATAGGTGATGGGGATTAAGGAGGACACTTGTTCTGATGAGCACTGTGTGTTGTATGGAAGTGCTGAATCATTATATTATATACCTGAAACTCAATATTACACTGTATGTTAACTGACTGGAATTTAAATAAAAACTTTAAAAAAACAAGTATTGAGGGTGTTCCTTGACCCTCTCTAAGGTTGTTATATGAACAGGCACAAGGTACAAGGAACTATAAGGCTCTCAGAAACATGTTCCACATGCATTTCAACAAGATGCCATGTTATATTATTTTCCTCCCTAAAGACATAAAATATTACATAAGAATACAAAAAACAGCACCTGCTTTCTTCTAAAATCCTTCTTGCAATAAATCTGAATATGACAGATGAAGACTAAGGACAAGTGTAAAGTCTTCAGGAAATATGAAACACCAGATGTTCTGTTTGCCACCCGTTCTGTCCCACAAACCTACTTTCTGACTGCTGAAATCATCATGCTTTGAAAATGATTGCTCACTAAGCATCTTCCTGGAAATTAAAATTGTGATCATACAAATATTACTTATTCAAGTCTTATAAATATTGATAAATTAATGAGTATCTGACAACTGTTCAAATATAACTATGTATTATTACCAAAATACAGTTCTGTAGATGTAAGGTGAAGAAGTTTGACTTTTGCAATTACAGACATGATCTTGGAAAGATTTAAAATTTGAATAGTCCTGCTATTTAAATATCACTATTGGATCTTAAATTCTAAATTTGTTGTTACATTCCTAGTTTTCCATTGCAAGTCCATTTTCTTGGTATAGAATTAAAAATTCCAATAGAGAAGTAATGTGGCATGATCGTAATGAAAGATGATACTGTTTGGAATTTCTCAGGTAAACAAATGCTGAAAGTTTTGCTGATAGTGCTATTCAGTCCTTTTATTTTTCCTGTGTGATTGTTCAAACAAATGTAGAACCAAAGGTAGGTCAGTACTTTAGGATCTTTATTAAGAATGTCTAATACAGTGACATATTCTGTATTGACTGCAGAAACACTGTAATCAATTTGCATCTCTACATTCATATTGAAAAAAATATTTCTTTTCTAATGGTACACAATAGAGTGTTGAACATGAACCTTTCTTGGAGAGACATAACTATTTCCATATGCAACATACATCTGGTTAGGAAATAGAATCTTTCTATGCACATTTATCAAGACCAAGGCCTTCTATCAACTGGCTCCTGGATTTTACAAAGTTCATCTGTTATTACCACCCAACATGTTCATTTTCTTCTACTTACCATTTAACTGGAAGGAATGAGTAGTTGCTGAATATGATTGACTGGGGGGTGACCTATGGCTGTAAGGAATATTATGTTTGTGATGATTTGACTGCCCTCATTTACTCTTGGGAATAAATGCTAGATAATTGAATAAGCCAAAGAGCTGTGTGTCTATATGGTTCAGACTACAGTCTTGCCTTTCATGAAACTTGCTTAGAAGTTCAATTTCTTGAAATTTTCACACCCAACAATTGTAGTATTTTCAGGTGTTTTAGTAACATCTGATACTGAGAAATTACATTAACCACTGTTAGAATCAGATCAGATATACTACATTAGTTTAGCATCTGAAACAGGAAATAACAACAATGATCCTACCATTAACTGATTCTGCATTATCATATCAGACACTAAGCTAAGATCTTTAAATACATACATTTTATTTTGATAATGTAACTTTGAAATAGGTAATAGTATTTGCACTTTATATAGAAGGAAACAGGCATAACTGATTCAAAAAAGCATATAAATAATTTAATTAAGGGCACATTGTTCAAAAGCAGAAATACCCAGATACAACCTCAGATCTTTCTGTCATCAAATCCAGGCTTTTAATCATTTTGCTATACTGCCATTCCCACTTTATAACTTCCATCTCAAGCCCAGCATATTAGAATTGCATTTTTATGCTTATTTAAAAATTATTCATTGCTACTAACATTATTTGAATATTTTAGCAGGTTTTTTAGTGTTTTGAAAATTAAAAATTCTCATTTTTGATTGTACTAATTTTTATTTTGTTCTTTATTCATTTCTATACGAGAATTCTGTTCCATTATTACTGTGACTTACTAAATGCTTTCGTAGATGCATTTTATTTCTAGTTGCTTTTATATTTTGATTTTTTATATTTAATAATTCAATTAATTTAACTTCACTTTTCTTAGATTTACATTATCTTTCCCAGTGATTTTAGATGCTAAAAACAGCACTTGAAAGAATCACCGAAGATCAAACTCTTTCCAAGTCTCAGGATAAAGTTCAAAAACATTTATATAACTACAAAAATACCTAGGACCCAACAAGGAAAATTTTATACTGTTTCACATCTAATCAAAAACCACAAGACAGGCAAAAGAAAAACAACAACAGGAAAACACAAATCATAATGAAAGGGATAAGCAGTAAGTCAAAAGTATTCAGAAATGAAATAAAAGATTAGAGTTCATTAGTATGGGTATTTAAACATTTATTGTAATAATATTCCACATGTTCAAGAAGCTAGAAAATAGGATTGAATACGTTAATAAGAGCCGTGGAAAATAAATTTTAAAAAATACCCAGTAGAACTTCTAATGGCAAAAACTGATCATGTCTGGTATGAAAATTACACTGTATGGGATTAATGGCAGATAAGACAAAGAAGACAAAAGATAGTAGACTTGAAGAAATAACAGTAGAAATTTGACAAAATGAAGCATAGGGAGGGGGAAACAAACAAAAAGAAGAAATACATAGAGCATATGTGAACTCTGGGACAACTTCAAATGGCCTAGTATACATGTAATTAAAGTCCCAGGAAGAGAGAAGAGGACAAGAAAAATTATTTGAAGAAAAATTTCCAAATTTGAGATACACTATAAGTCACACATCCAATGTAGGTAATAAGTTTAGAAATTCCCTGAGCTTGCACCAATGGGTTAACAAGTCTTAAATTTTGAAAGCTTCCAAGAGCCCCCAACATAGTACAAAAGCAGAAAGATGCTTTCACAGAATCGAAGGTCCAGAATAGGCAAACAGGTAAACAGGGCTATAGACCAAAGCAGGATGAACTTGCCCAGAGCAGAGCTAATTAGCCAAAGAAAGGTGCCTTGTTGACCTGGAGGTATCACGCTCTATCTGTCTTATCCCCTAGGCAAGTTAAGATAGATGCAGCACCTCATGCCTGAGGTAAACAACAGTCTGCTTGCTTTTTTTTTTTTTTATAGTTTATTGTCAAGTTAGTTTCCATATAACACCCAATGCTCTTATGCTCTTCCCCACAAGTGACCTCCACCATGACCGTCACCCCACTTCTCCTTTCCCCCTCCCCCTTCCGCCCTCAGTTTGTTTTCAGTATTCAAGAGTCTCTCCTGCTTTGTCTCCCTCCCTCTCCCTAACTCTTTTTCCTCCTTCCCCTCCCCATGGTCCTCTGTTAGGTTTCTCCTGTTAGGCCTATGAGTGAAAACATATGATATCTGTCCTTCTCCGCCTGACTTATTTCGCTTAGCATGACACCTTCAAGGTCCATCCACTTTGCTACGAACGGCCAGATTTCATTCTTTCTCATGGCCATGTAGTATTCCATTGTATAGATAAACCACATCTTCTTGATCCATTCATCAGTTGATGGACATTTAGGCTCTTTCCATGATTTGGCTATTGTTGAAAGCTATGAACATTGGGTACATATGTGCCCCTATGCATCAGTACTTCTGTATCCCTTGGGTAAATCCCCAGCAGTGCCATTGCTGGGTCATAGGGGAGTTCTACTGATAGTTTTTTGAGGAATCTCCACACTGTTTTCCAGAGTGGCTGTACCAGTTTACATTCCCACCAATAGTGTAGGAGGGTACCCGTTTCTCCACATCCTCGCCAGCATCTATAGTCTCTTGATTTGTTCATTTTAGCCACTCTGACTGGCGTGAGGTGGTATCTAAGTGTGGTTTTGATTTGTTTTTCCTTGATGATGAGCGATGATGAGCATCATTTCATGTGTTTGTTGGCCATCTGGATGTCCTCTTTGGAGAAGTGTCTGTTCATGTCTTCTGCCCATTTCTTCACTGGATTATTCGTTTTTCGGGTGTGGAGTTTGGTGCTTGCTTTTGTTTTGTATTGACCCAAATCCCTAACACCACATATCTTTGAAACCCCCTTTCTCTCACACACATGAGTTAATGTTCACTGTTTGTCTCTTGCTGCACATCCATTATGTTTGTAAGCTTTCTGATCCAAATAAAAACAGAGCATGGACCCTTACTCTGAGCTCTTGTCTCCTCCCACACATTAGTTTCTCTTTCATTTAATTCTGCATCTACTCCTTTGCTGGGCAAGAGAGAACTCCAGACTTAAAGTCTGTGACGATCCAAGAAATTCAATGAGCTCAAGGTTACCAAATATAAAGAAAACTTCACTAAGACACAAAATAGTCAAATTGCTTGAACTAGTGACAAAAAAATGTTAAAAGCCATGAGAGGAAAAAGCACATTTCATTAAGAAGAATAAAGGTAAAGATGATGGCATATTTCTCACCAGTCAATAACCAAACTTATACTATAAGTGAAGTAATGATATATTACTTAAAGGTAGACTTTGATAAATTAAAGATATTCTCCATAAACACTAAAGCAACCGCTAAAATAATACAACAAAAAGTTAACAAAAATAAGCCAACAAAAGAGATAAAGTGGTATCATAAAATTTATTAATTTGTAGGAAGGAAAACATAAAAAGAGGAAATAGAGAACTGAGGTCAAATGGGACAAACAGATGACAAAGAGCAAAAAGGTAGATTTAAATCCATCCATATAATCACATGGAATGGAAATGGTTGAACCACTCTAAGAGTCAGAGATTGTCACATTGGATTAAAAAAAGCAAGACCTACCTAAATTTTTCTTATAAGAAACTTATCTTAAATATAAAGATCCAAATGAACTAAAAGCAAAATACATATCATATGAACACTAATCAAAAGAAAGTGGAACTGACAATATTAATAACTGTAAATCAGTGTTAAAAACAAACACTATCACCAAGGATGAAGAGATTCAATTCATAATGGTATGGAAGACATAACAATCCTAAGTGTTTATACGTGTAAAACAAAATATCAAAATGCTAATAGAACATCAAGGAGAAATAGACAAAATCGTAAATATAGTAGAGGATTTCAACACCCTCTTTCAATAACTTACAGAACAACTAGAGACAAATTCTTTAAGGATACAGAAGCCTTGAACGCTTATTATCAACCACCTTGATCTAAGTGACATTTACAAACCACTCCATACAACAGCAGAACATACATTATTTTAAGTGTGCATGGAACATATATCAGGAAAGACTATATTATGTGTCATAAAACAATTGTCAGTAGATTTAAATCCTTCAATCATATAAAGTATTTCTTCGTATAATGTATATTTACTGTAGAATTAAGTTAGGAATCAATAACAGGAAGCTTTCTGGAAAAGTTTTAAATAATTAGAAATTAAATAACACATCTAAATAAACCATGGGCTGAAAAGAAACCAAAATAAAATTAGAATTCACTTTGAGCTGAATGAAAATGAAACCACAGCACATCAAAATTTGTTGTATACAACAGAAACAGGGAAATTAATAATCTTAAATGGCTATATTAGAAAAAAAGAAAGGTCTCAAGTTAATGAACTCAGCTTCCACCTTAAAAATTAGAATAAGAATGGGGCGCCTGGGTGGCTCAGTTGGTTGAGTGCCCAATTTTGGCTCCAGTCAGGATCTCAGGTTTTCTAGTTCAAGCTGCCTCGGGCTCTGTGCTGACAGCTCAGAGCCTGGATCCTGCTTTGGATTCTGTGTCTTCCCCTTTCTCTGCCCCTCACTTCCTCCCCTGCAGCTCTCTCTCTCTCTCTCTCTCTCTCTCTCTCTCTCTCTCTCTCTCAAAAATAAATAAACATTAAAAAATTTTAAAGTTAGAATATGAAAAGTAAATGAAGCTCAAAATAAGCTTCAAATATGAAGGGATGGGTAAGACATGAAAGAAGGGAAATATGAAATATTGAAGTGGAAATCAGTGAAAAGGAATTAGACAAAATGAATGAATCAAAAGGTGATTCTTTGTAATGATCTATGAAACTGATGAATCCATAGCCAGACTAACCAGAAAGAAAGAAATAAGACATCAATTTTCAATATTAGGAATGAGAGAGGAGACATAATGACTTATTCTACATATATTTAAAGCATAAGAAGTTATCATGAACAACTTGATACCAATAAATTCTACAACTGTAATGAAATGAACAAATTCTTTGAAGAACACACACCACAAAAGTTCATTTAAGAAGAAATATATGTCTTAATAGCCCTCTATGGGTATAATGCACTTGAATTTATAGTTGAAAAACCTCCCCACAAAGATATGTTCAGGACTAGATGGCTTCACTGTTGAATTCTACCAAACAATTAAGGAAGAAATAAAAGTTTTGTGCACCAAAACACAAAAATGAAAACAAATCCTTAGATATACCTCACTTTACCAAATTTAACTCAAAATGTATCATTAACTTAAATATAAATGTAAAACCAAAAAACTTCTGGGAGAAAATCTTTATGACTTTGCATTAAGCAAGGCTTTTTTAAATATAACATCGAAAGGATAATCCATAAAAGAAAAATGTGATAAATTGATGTTCATGAAAATCATGAACTTTTGCTTTTCAAAAGACACTATCAAGAGAATAAAAATAAAGGCTACATATATTTGTAATTAACATAATTGGACTTGTATACAGAATATATAATGAACTTTCAAGATTAAAAATAGAAAGATAAAAAACCCAATTTAAAAATGAACAAAATATAGGAACATATTTCGCTAGAGAAGATATATGGATGGCAAATATACATATAAAAATATTCAACCTCATTAATCATTAAGGAAGTGTATATAAAAATCATGAGGAGATGCCACTCTAAACTTGCTTAGAATATCTAAAATTATAACAATGAACAAATCAAGTCTTTGCGAGGATGAGAAGCAACTGGAAATTTAGAACAGTATTTGGTGTTTTCCTTAAAAGCTAAACATATACAAACATATGAGCCATCAATTTCACTCATTCATCCAAGATTCATGAAAACATATGTCCATAAAAATTTATGCAGAAATGTTTATAGCAACTATTCATAATAGCTGAATCTAGAAACACCTCAAATGTTCATCATCAGGAAAATAAATCAAACAAATTACAGTTTATCTAATCATTGGCATGCTAGCAGCAATAAAAGGGAAAGAATTATTGATATACTCATCAACATGGATGAATCCAAAAATAAATAAATAATAAATAAATAAATAAAGCAAAACATTGGAAATGGAGGAATTGAACCCAGTTAATATAGAGAAACTTTCAAGAGTCTTGCTATAAAAAGAATTGGATAAATGGAGAAGTTGGTATTCAGGAAGGTGAAGACTAACAGACTTTATTTTTAAAGTAGGAGTAAAAGCCTAGATAGATGCATTGAAAGAATTGAAAGAATCTGTGGTGGGGGAAACCTTTTTTTGTTTGTTTTTTGAGAGAGAGAGACAGTAAACAGGGGAGAGGGGAAGAGGGAGAGGAGGGAGAGGGAGAATCTTAAGCAGGCTCCATGCTTCATGGGGAGCCCAATGTACGGGGTTGGGGGTAGGCTTGATGCTGGTCTTAATCCCATGACTCTGGGACCATGACCTGAGCTGAAATCAAGAGTCAGGCACCCAAGCCACTGAGCCACCTACACACCCTCCGGTGGAAAACATGTTTGATGCAGAAGAAAGAGGGTGGCATTTCTCAGCCACTTTCAGAACAAGTAAAGTTATTGGCCTTAAGAAAAGACAAGGGATTCAACTCTAAAGAGAAGTTACACAGTATATGGGAATGTGTAGCTAGTAGATAGGTAGAAAAGGTGGTTGGAAATTTTGAAATGTCTCTTCTGATTTTTAATTTTCTCACAAAAATAGAAGAGATGGTTGTCACGTCAGAGTGAGGAATGTGAAGAGAAAGAAGAGGGGTGTTAGATTTTGAGACAGGAAGAGGAAGTAGGGAGTGGTAGAATGGATGGACTAGATACAGTGATTGCCAGGAGTTCAAGGAACTGAGAGGCCATTGTTTTGGAAGTGTTGGCCCATGGATTGAAATCTCCAAGATGTGGTTTTACAGTGACAGTAAATCAGAAGCATAAGTTTTCAAAATACAGAAGTTTTTGCAGTGGAAGTGATGGGTTATGACCTAACAGTAGCTACATTGTTACAACAATGAAGGTAATGGATACTATTGTCTGGTACAAGAAATTCAAAGTTAATGAGTCTTAGGGAAGAGGAAGGGAAAATGGTCTAAAAAGTTATTTTTTTTATTTTTTATTTATTTTTGAGACAGAGAGTGACAGAGGGTGAGTGGGAGAGGGGCAGAGAGAGAGGGAGACACAGAATCTGAAACAGACTTCAGACTTTGAGCTGTCAGCCTAGAGCCCAACTCTGGGCTCAAACCCACGAACCATGAGATCATGACCTGAGCCAAAGTCTGACGCTTAACCGACTGAGCCACCCAGGCCCCCCTAAAAAAAAAACAATTTATATCAATAAGGGCACTCACCCCACTTTCAGGTTCAGTGGTATGAAATAGGATTACGGAGTTCATAGTATTCTCAAAGGAGATATTAGATATTATTAGAGCAGTAATTCAAGGAACTGTTTAGAAAAAGGTTGACGAGATAGGGGATTTTCTTTTTCTAGTAATGTTCTGTATGTTCCAGAAGACTCAGTGGAAAGGTTTCAGAAGTTGGGGGGGAGGGTGGCTGAGAAATAGAGAATTTGAAAGTGCAGAGTCTCTTTGGTGACTTTGAGTCACCAAGAGATAGAAGTCATAGAAGACAATGATGGCCTGGAGTCTAGGCTTGTCATGGCCGCTTGTATAATCAGGAGACAGACATGTCGATATTATTTCTAGTAGTCTAAAGACAAGTGGAGGTGAGGCCATGATATTTGGAGAAAAAAAATGGGATTAGTATAGGCCAGGCAACTTCCTCTCTCTCCTAGGAAACTTAGTAACTAAAGAAAAGACGTGAAAATTAATAAAGAAAACGTTATTTAAAATGGAGTCAGGAGGTCAGCAGGGGGCGCTCTCATGCCCTACCACTCCTGGTCAATGGCAGACCCAACAGAAAGATGAGTATCTTGCAAATTATTACTACCTATTGTAGCTACTATTTTACTAAGCTAGCGGGAGGAAGAAAGGTTTTCTCCTCCCCCAGCAACACCCCAGCAGAGGAGAGACTGTCACAGCTCAGCCAATGAAAAGCCACTCTACTTCAAACTCCCAGTTTGTTCCAATGGAACTTTTGTTAATAACAGCTCTCTACCCTCCCCCTTTTGCTCTGTAAAAGAGCACGTTCCTGGAGAGCCTGGATGGCTCAGTCGATTAAGCGTCTGACTTTGGCTCAAGTCATGATCCCACGGTTTGTGGGTTAGAGCCCCGCATCAGGTTCTGTGCTGACCGCCCAGAGCCTGGAGCCTGTTTCAGATTCTGTGTTTCCCTCTTTCTCTGCCCCTCCCCCACTCGTGCTCCGTCTTTGTCTCAAAAATAAACTATATAAATTTTTTTAAAAAATAAAAACATAAAAAAATAAAGAGTATGTTCCTATTCTCTGTTCCCTGGACTTGCTTGTGGTTTTGTGGTGGCTTGCTTGTCCTGAATTGCAATTCTCTACTATTCCTGAAAAAAAAAACACCTTTTTTTTCTGGTAAATAACTGGTAGTTTTATTTGTAAGGTTAACAGGGACAATTATGTCTGGAGGCTTTCCTTGACTCCAATGGATGGAAGCTTAGAGGTCTGGATAGAGGCCTTCTTACTTTTAGTCCACAATACCTACTCAATTCTTCTATGGACAGAATTAATTTCCCTTCTAAGTGACTTCAGAACCACTGCCTGAATATATGACAGACTATTTAAATGGCTCTTTCTTATCCCCAGGGACCAGGTGATAGAGCCAGAATTTCTGTTAGTTCCACTCAGCAATTATGACAAAATTAAAAGTTTTCCTAGGATTATTTTTTTATTCTGTAATTTTCTTCATATGGATACACTAATCCTATCATCTTTTACTTATACAATGACTGAAAAAGATGACCATCTAAATTCAGTGATGATTCAGCAAAAAATTCTAAGCTGGCTGACATCTTTCCAAGACATAATGCTCTCGGGTAGAATCAAAGCCCAAATCAAAGTATCATATTTTCACTCACCCAAGTCTTCATCTCTGCTGAATGGAATATCCTTGTGTTGGATATCAATGAATGGCAAGTGAGTTTTAAAGATATAATGCCTTAAATATGAGAATGGATATCTATACATATTTATTTATTTCAATGACAATATTAGCACCAAAACACTTGTGAAGCACATTGCAGTTTATACTGTAATTTAATGTTTGATTCTCCCATAATATTGTGCATATGTTACTTTTACTGCTTTGTAGCTGAGAAAAATGGGTTCCAAAGAGGTTAAGGATACACAGGTGGGCTGTGCTGAAACTCAACCTTTCCTATTACATTACATTATGCTTTCCTTTTCAGAATATTTAATACATTAAAAGAAGAACCTGAACTAGAGTCTGTATCTCCTGAATCATAGTCGTAAGTCCTTAACACACATCTCAGTATGCAAAGGACAATTTGGAACATTTGGGTTCCTGAATCAACATAGTTCAATATATACTATTTAAACCAATATATAATATTTAAAATTTTTTGGCCTAAGTGGGCCAGATGTATAATATTCTGTCTCTTTCTCCCTCTCTGTCTCTCTCTCTCTTCCTCCCCAGCTAATCTCTTTGTTGTTATGTTTATTTCTGCCTACTGTATTCTTTTATTTTGATTTTAAATTGTAAGCTATGGATGTGAACAATAATAGACACAGAGACTCTGTATTTCAATGCCTCTAGAAATTAATTTTAAAATCTCTGGAGTAACTGATTTGGTTCACCACACTGAAATCATAATGTTAGTCACACATGTCTCCGAGGGTGAATATAATTTAGAAAATGTTGACATGAAATTTGCATATAGACAGTATTTGGATACTAAATATACTTAATTACATTCCATGAATATATCCCCATTTCACTTTACTTGTGGCAGGAATATGATTATTCTTGCACTGATTGAACACAAAGAAAGCCGCTTAATCCCTTTTTTTATTGTGCAGTACTGCAAATGGTAGAGAAATGTATTTAAATATGCTTATCAATGAGTAAGATAAAAAGTAGAATAAAATTTTATGATAAAATTTCCTGGCTTTATGTTGATGGAGAAGTTTGAGAACACTCATGTGCCTATTAAATGTTAAGGAGAGTACCGGGAAAAGGTTCATGGGAGTAACCTGCAAAGAAAAGGAATACATTAAACAGGAGTGCCACATCATGGCTGTTTTTTTCCTCATAAAACTGTAAAACTAATTCATTTGCACTTAAGTAGGGAGTAAGTTATTCATGAGTAGGGACTTAAAGTTCACTCCAACCTGAATATTTGGGAAATAAATTAATATGTAAACTATAGCTAAATCAGGGAGATGATTAGATTGGTTATGGAGGAGTTTTAGCTCCAAAAGGTGAGAAATATATGCAAAGCTCTTGATATTATTAATTTTGCTTCAAATCCAGTAGGGGTTCATAGTCCCATTAGAATATGTCTTGGGTAGTAAAAATTGTATAGGATCTACACTTTCTCAAATATTTCATTTCCAGAGCAATATCAGAGATCACAAGCATTACAATTCAACCTACAAGGAGACTCCTACAGAGTCTTCATCAGGCTATCAATTTGGACACATTATTCATATAGAAAAAATATTAATCGTCCTTCTTATTTGAGAATACTATCATTTTTCCAATGCTAGCAAGCTTCTGGCTTCTTTTCCTACCACTTAACTTGGTCATCTTAAAAGAAACTGAATACAATGAGTAATAATCCCTCCTGGGACATTGGATTTACAATACGTATATAACCATCCACAAGGAGGGATATGATGTCTGCTAGTTAGCAACAAGCCAAAGATGGTAATAAAATCATTAGTTCTGTCAATATAAATGCTAATAGAAAAGGAAAATTGGATCCATGCCTGGTATCACATTTTCTCTGATAGGAAATTAGAGCAGTGAAATCGAATCTGACAAATCTTAACATTTATAGACCAACATCAAAACTATAGTCCAGCGTACACAATAAATGGCAGAATGCTTCTTAATTAAACTGTGCTTTTGTTAGGTCAGGATGAATAGCTTTTGCCTGGCCAACAAAGTGATCCACAGTCTCCCAGAGGGATCCTTAAAAAATATAGTACAAAATAAAGGCCATAATGTTAGCAAAAATCAAGCTGACAAGCTTGCACTAATTATCTTTGGTATTACAACACTGCTAATAGAGCTGCTGTCTGAAAGATAATAGAGGTGAACTCATTAGCAGTGCCTTGAACTAATGTTTGTAAGGGGAGCATTTATTGTCTGCTAGTCCTTGCATAGTCCCACATTTTACAACAGCATATTAAACAGGGATCTAATGTGATTTGTGAGCATTTTTTAACCTCTTGGTATAAATGCCTTCATTTGGGGGAAAACAAATGTAAGTAAATTGGAGAGTATATAAGACTTTAAGGGGCAGATCAGGCAATGGAGGACAGAAATATATTTAGAATGTTTCATTTTGGCAGCACCTGGGTGGTTCAGTCAGTTAAGCATCCAACCATGGCTCAGGTCAGGATCTCACGGTTGGTGAGTTCAAGCCCTGCATCTGGCTCTCTGTTGTCAGCACAGAGCCCACTTCGGATCCTCTGACTCTCTCTCTCTCTCTCTCTCAAAAATAAATAAATGTGTTTTTAAAAATATTTCAATTTAGATAAAGGACTTAAGGGATATCCAAAGTCAGCCATGGAAACTCCCCCATTAAACTTTTCCTATATAAATGGGAACAAAGTCTATAATAGATATAGACATATAGTTTAGCATTTTCTGTAACTTGGTCATTTTTTTGTAATGGTAAAAAATTTTAGTAGCATTAGTAACACTATTTTTTACACTAATAACACTAATGGAAATGATTTCCACTGTTTATAAAGAAAAGTTTGTGATTTTTGTGTTTGGAAAATAACAATGGAATAACCAGGGCAGCTCTGTTTTAGTTGGTTGTTTTTAGTTTCGTTTCATTTGGTTGGTTATTTGAGTGTAGGGGCATGACTGAATTAATTTGGGACATAATCTTCTCTATTTCTAGTTGGCAATTTCTATTTCAGTTCCCTCTTCCCTTCACTCTGCACATCCTACATAGGCCCGTCCTTCTATGTAAGATTAAAAATCTGTATGTATCCACCAAGACGCCTCATCACCTTGGAATAGCCACCATTTGCAATGATTGTGTAATGACACTCTAATGGTTTATTTCACAAATGTTTAATGCATAGTGCTCTCTCTACTTGCCTGGAGTAATTTCCCGTAGAAATTTTATTTAGTGAACTCTTATTTTATTCAAACTACAGTTTTAACTAAGAAATTAAACCAAATTATAAGTTTTCTCTTTCTGAAATTGCATTTCAATGCCCATTTTTCTCTGGTGAATTTTGGTCAGAAATATTTAATTTTAAAGACCCCAATGCTATCAAGCTCCCCATTAAGGAGTAACACATGTTACCTTCAGGTAATTACCTTTAGGTAAGTCTTCAATTTCTATATATTTCTCAAAGATAAAGTTAATGTGTGTTTTTTAAATAAACAATATGATTCATACTATATGAGTATTAAAGAAAATTAGCTCTATTAGTAAATTATTATGCTTCTTTAAAACTGTCCTCAAATCATATTGTTTAAATTAGTCCCCACTCATTTCAAATATATTTCCTGCCGCAATTAATATCTAGAACAAATGTTGACATCATCCACAAAACAAACAAAACAAACATTATAAATACATAGGTTTTTATAAAAGATGATGTAGAAATTTAGTAGCTGTGTTTCAGAGCATTACATACGCACATTTATTATATGTAAGTATTGAGGTTTGTGTATGTTGTATCTGTTTTCACACATGTACCTGAACTTCAGAATTTTGTAGTTGGTTAACTAGAAGTTGTGGCAATAAATCTGAGAATTTTGTAGGTGGGTGGAATTAATGTATCTGAAGTTATACAACGTCTGAGTTGAAAGAACTGGAAAATGAAAGCAAGAAAAGTTACATAACCTCTTTGTAGTTGGATTGTAAAATTCAAATAACCTTAAAAGTAGTGTAGAATTTCAGGGTGAGAATCTAGGAGAATTATGATGTTGGGAGAGTGCATTGCATTACCATCCTACTTCTGTTACTCCACACCTGGTGAGAACGCCTGGGTGAATCCAGCCTGGACCAGACCCAGTGATTTCTCTCTGACTATGACCTTGAAGTGCTTTGAGAAGGACAGCTTGTCTGTTTTCCATTGTCTGAGAGGATGTGTCCACCTATGAGGAGAAGTTTTTCAATCTCTCAATACTACCTTCTTTAACATAGATCATCTAAAAGAAATTTTACTTGATTAGTTTCTTCTGTAAATGGGTGGCTTTATTATAGTTCACTTAGCAGATCCCATTGTGTTTTTTTAATTTATTCTAATCTATTTCAAACTCTTTATGTACCTTCTGATGACCAGAGAAATTGGAAAAACAATAACCAAACATTTAAGAATACTGCTACACACACACACACACACACACACACACACACACACACACAGCCTTTCCTTCATCTACTTCCAGAAAAAGTACATGTTGGGTGCCTCTGTCATAATCCACATCCAAGTACTTTAGTAAAAATGAAACAAGAACAAAAGACAGCAATTTCTTTTTTAAATAACAGAACTTGAAGTTCTATTCTCTGCAAATCAAATATTTTATTTTGTTTGTATACCTAAAGTTCCACTTGTAATTATCTCATGTGATGGAAAGAAGGAAAACACTGAAACTATCTAATGAGTTTGCTGAATAGATTAATGCAAAATAACTAAAGCATTTTGAAAACATGACATGCCTTTTGAGTGCAAATGAACAACCAAGATGTCTTTAATTAATAGCATGTAAACAGGTTTATTCTTTTTTTAGCAAATAAAATTTCCAGACACTCAGTATATTGCACAGCAAAAGAAAGTTTAAGTAATGTTTGCTTTTGGCAAAACCTTAAAGATTACTAAACTAAAACATAAATGGTTATCATTTGTTGGAACCCAAGAAACCTCAGAGTTTTCTTAGGAAAATTTTCAGTTAACCAAGTGGTCAGTACGTTTGTTTGTTTGTACGTTTTTTGCATACAGAGAACATATACTGCATTTTTACCACTGGGACAGAAAAATGTAAACTAGATAAAGCAGAAGCATCAGTAAAAAGCAGAGAGGTCCTCCAGACCTCCATGAGGACATGCAAAAGGACAGAGGAGAGGAGGGAAGACTGGACAGGAGGGGTATTAAACAGGTTTATTCTAATGCTGTCTTGACTCAGTTTTGAAGTCCTGGCCAGAAGGAGGTCAGTGTCCCTTCTTGAGTAACTAAGTCTATATACCCCAACTACCTGTGTCATTGGGTTTTCATATACTGGGTTATGCACACTATGCATCTTCCCTGATATACCCAGGGCCAGGCGCCATGCACCTGAGGAGAGCCTCAAAGCCCACAAAATTATTCAAATTAGCTAGTCCACAGGGATCCTGGAAATCTAGCTATCCATTCCCACTTGCCATGTTTAACCTTCCCCTTACAGCTACAACTAGCTGTTACCCCATCCCTGGAGGGGGAGGGGGTAGCAGGGGCAGTTCTCTGTATGGCTCTGTTTGACAGTCACCTCTATTTTAGAACTGTAAGAAACAAAGAGCTCTGCCTTCCATCTATCCTGGTGTCATTGTTGTGTCCTGTCATCAAAAGAACCTTCATATCTTATAAAATAAGGACTCTCAGATGCTGCCCATTAGAGGAGTCCTGGCATTTGAAGGCCGCAGAAATGAGCCTGCACCAAGGTCATTGTCTTGGTGTGGCCTAGAGGAGCATGACCTTGGAACAAAGTAGTGAATACAGAAAGGTGGTAACCAGGCCTTCCCTGCAACAAGGGAATCTAAGTTGCACATCTCACAACGATAATCCGAACCCTACTCCAAGGATAGATTTTAAATTAATCTGTGCATGAAATTCTTCTGTGACTGTTAATGGTGCAGGAGTAGGTTAGTGATTTCAATCAGCCATCAGACTGTAAGGAAAGAATAGTAGTCCAAATCCGTGGTGGAATTTTTCCTTCTCTGCTTCCAGCCATCAGCAAAAAAACATGTGTATGCACAATTGCCACTGTTGACAGGCAACTATGAACCATGAGTGATAAAATGAGCAGCAGAATGAAGCCCATGTTTTGTGGTGCCAGAATGGCCACCAAACTGTGACACCAGGAGCCTGCCTGCCTTTGGACTTCAAATTATGTATAGTCAGAGTCTGGGTATCTTTTGGTCCTCCGCATCAGGAAACAGCCTACAGAATTTAATTTTTCATGCTTTGCTAATATAGGTACATGCTTTCACCTATATGAGGTATCTGAGCACTCAAACCAATCTATTCAGTGAAGGCTCAACAAAACTCCTTCAGTATGGCATTTTTCTCTTTCAACAAATGCACTTCAACCAGCTCTGTTTGTTCCTATATGGATCGAGAAGACAAACAGCAATGAAATGCATTAAGGACAATGTTTACAAAGAAATCTGTTCTAACAAGCTCTTCTAATCACTCCTGCAAATATTGGCATATTTTGACATTGTAGTTTTAATAAATGCAAGAATCTGTTACAGTTGATTATCTGCTTTACATTTGAAAAGTGTATCGATCACTTGACTTGAATTAACGATGCAAGTTTCTTAATTGGACAATCAGGATCAGGAAGCTGGATATATGTTCAAAAAGAGCCTCTCTTTTATTGACTTCCTCATAGGAACTAATGAGATTATCATTTAGGGTAATTTTGCTTCTTCTACTGATTGAAAAATTATGATTGTACAATATTGACTTTCCTTGATAATAAAGTGCATTTGGATTATGAAAACTCATTTTAATGACTTGGGATTTGGTTCTTGATTATTTTAAGAAACTTTATTCTTTCTAATTACTGAAAACTTTATTTTCTACATGGAGTGATCTGAGCGACCTTGGCTTTATTCATAAAGTCAAAACATTTTAACTTAAACTATAGAAGACACTGAATTCAAAGCTTTAGGCCTTCTCTCAAAAGGCAATTCCTAAGATTTCAAGGTCTTGATGACTAGGAGAAAAAGGAAATATGTCCTGAGGAAATTAGAAACCATAGTATTGAGGACAATACCTTTCCTAGAATTTCTCCTTCTACTTTCCCTTCTTTTTCATCATTTTTATAATCTATAGCATTCCTGATTGCATATGCATTTTCAAAAGCATCCACCTGTCTCATTTCATTTGTATTCCAATTTGAGACAGGTGTTATTTCCCAAATCTTATAAATAAAAGCACCGAATTTCAGGTAATTTAATATTTGCTCTAAGTCAAAGGCTTGGTTTGTGGCAGACCTGGAATTAGAACCTACTTTTCCTTCCCAGATTGCTTTATGGTTCAATCCAAACTCTTTTCATCAGACTACAAACTGATTAGAAAATTTTTAATGTGCTAGCCTGTATACGCATAACACATGTAATATATTTATATGATACATTCAGAAATAAATATTGTTACTACTATTCTTAGTTGTTTTTTCCAATCCATTTTAATGTATATTCATTTGACTGGGCTCCTCAGACCCAGAATTTACTTTCAGATGTTATTTGAAACAAGTAGACAGAAATAAGGTTTTCATATCACTTCTTTTAAGAAGGGCCACCATTATGGAGTCCTAAATGAAAGCCCTTCTCCAAACGATAATCTTTTCATTTATTTTTCTTTTTTGTTGTTGTTTTTGTTTTGAGTACAACCATAGCTGCAATATTTGGCAGAGAAGGTAAAATGAGGATTTGGCATAAATTCTGGTACCCTAGGGTCCAGCACATGTTCCCACAGCATAGAACAGACAGAAAATTAGTTCTTTACTTATTTTATATGTGCTTCCTAGAAAGCTGAAAGGTCTAGGGGAGTCCTGGATTGCTCTAACTGCCTTCTTACCACTCCTGTTTACTAGGTCATAATCATTCTTATTAAACCTACATTCATTAAATCACAGAAATTATTTCTTGGGGCTTGTGATGGGGACCACTTATCTACTGACCACACTGAGTTCTTCCCAGCAGTAACCGGGTGAGTTAATAAATGTTCCTAAAACACAGAAGTAGCACTCTCTGAATGCAGCTTCAGTATTTGAATTCTTTGTACTCAGTCAGTTATCCCAAGTGGGATGAAAAGTAACCCCAAATAAAATATTAGTATAATTCAGCCCCAAATTCAGAAAGAGTTTACTCAGACAAGGTATCTTCTATAGTGTCTGCCAATAAATTTATGATTTCCAGGGATAGGAAGAGAGAGGAAAAGCTTATTCTTACTCTTCAAACTTTATGTATTAATGATGCAAATGTGGACAGTAGCATTCTCCTTATTTGGCAATCTAAATAGGAGGGAAAAAAAAACATAGATTCTCTCTTTCAGAAAAAATCTGAACCATTTTCTGGTTCCTTCTACTTAATATATAATTGTGGTTCCTTCTACTTAATATATAATTATTAATAACATATATAATATATATAATTAATAATAATATATAATATATAATAATGTATAATTCACATTAAAATGTTGCCAGTTACCACTTCTTTAATTCCTTGTATAAATGCTTCAGAAGATGGAGTACTCAGGTGGACTACTGCCTTCATAGAAAACCATCTTCTATACCTTCATATAAAAGCCAAAGTTAACTTATCATGTTATAACATGGTTTATTACATCAATTTGAATATTTTAGAGATTATATAACATCTCCACTCCTTTATTTTCTTATATAACAAATATTTATTGAGTGACTACTCTGTTCAAGTATTGCTTGAGATTAACCACTGAACAAAACAAAGATCTCTCCTCCCTTCATGTCATATTTACATGGACTAGCAAATCAGTATGTAATAATTCTAATAAACTATACACCAACAAAAAAGTAGAGTGTAGATCAACACTTTGTCTTTGCTAGAAGGCCCCTGTGTAGACATAAAAAGGGAATTTCTAGGCATTGGAGAGTAGGCATAGCTAATAGAGGTGGCATAAAGTATCTTTCAGATGTCTCAAAAGAAAGACTGCATAAATATGGTGTGTCAAGAATTTCAGTACTTGAAAATTTCCACATATCTGGACCATTTTGACCAGACTACCTGATTAGCAGAATATATTATCACTTTATATAGCATAGATATTTCTTCATGTGTGATGATCTGACCATTCCAGCCAGGGTAGTCATTTGTTCCGAGTTCCTCAGACTGGAAGTTTGCTCACCCTGCATGGCTTGATGACCACTGGCACATTCATTTGAGAAAAGGAAAATAGACTCAAGAAATATGTTTTCTGCAGAGTGTAAAAAGAAAGAAAGAAAGAAAGAAAGAAAGAAAGAAAGAAAGAAAGAAAGAAATCTGCTCTCACTCATGAATGCCGCTCCCTTTCTGATGCTGAATAATGTCTATACATGTAACTAATTAAGTCTAGAAATTTCTTTGCCACCATCCTCAAACCCAGACCCAGTCTTCTTGGACCCTTTGCATAATAAGCCATCGAGTTAGTCAATCCTCCAATTCCAATGTTGTAAGGAAGAGATTTAGAGGTAATTCTCCTCTTGAATGTTTTCCTTCTTCACTCTATTTCCCTTTTATTTCTGGATCTGAGCTACCATTTCAGCCTGTATACTCCAAAGTGTAATCATTTTCCATATTAGAAATCATCTTTTCTAAACCAAGTACTCTTCTATATCTCTCATGAGTTCTATGCTCTATTTGCCTTTCATGTTCTTTAAAGAATTGGGTTCTGTTATAAATAAAATTTTGTGTGGAGCATTTGAATGAGGTGCTTCATATTTCTTGAATAATAATGGAATCTTTACTATGAATAAAATGGTGGAATAGAGAATGAAAGACAGAAAGTCCCACAAATGAATGAACAAGATCATAAGAAAAATAAATGGTAAATTTTAGTATAACTGCCACAAGGGAGTGTTATTCCTTTATAATGTTTCAGAAGCAAAGCCTACCAAATAGGCCTCATAGTCACATTGCATTGTGATCGAGCTTCATAATTTTCCTATATTAAATGTAGAGTGATATTAGGATAATTCTTCTCTTTTCAAGCTTTCAGGGTAATGAATTTGTTTTGAATTTCAATTCAGAGGGAATCTTCACTATTCCCATTGAAGCAATCTTGCTGATCAGCAACATTTGGTGCAAATAGTAATCAAGCTTCAAAATTATGCAAAACATTCCCTATTTCTCAAGAATTTCACTGAATTATTTAAAACTCAGTGTTGGAAACAAGCACCAGCTGTGGTGTGAAGGGGGTGGGGATTTGTAAATATGCACAAAGGATTGGAATATTCAGTGAGTATAACTCACATATTTGCATGTCCTTCTTTAGGCTGGACAGTGGTAAAACCACACTGAAATCTAACTGCACAACAGGCACCATTTACCCAAAGAGAATTTTTTGGTATTCAATTACAAGGTGTTTTGTCACGATACCTTGCCATCTGTTTAAAACTTTCAAGCAAGATTACATAACTCCAGTTTATTTGTATGGGCTGTGTATTAATATGAAGTGATATTAACTGTATAATGCATTCCTGGCTGAAATGTACAGCAATGGCATAATCCCAAATGACACCAAAGCAAGAATCAACATCACCATCTTCCCAAAATATTGTCACTTCATGAATAACAGTTCATGATAATTTGGTCAATAAAAATAAAATCATAATAAAGACTAAATTAAAATCAAAAATAAAAAATTAAGGCATTATTATACAACTATTACTTTCAGTTATAGTTCAAACATACTGGTGATGGCAGAGATTTTGTTGTCTTGGTACATCTGTGTTATATAGCAATATCAGACAACATTCCATAAGTCAAAACTACAGTTATTGTGATGTTTCTGCCTTTGATTCTACCAAAACCTCAAGATGAAAAGAAAAGGACGAAGAGGAGTGGGAATGCATACTGACCTGTTTGTTACACTAATATTATCTTATTAACCAATGATCTAGAGAACCACCTATCAATTATGCTTTAAACAGGACAGTAATAGGCTAACATTCTTGATCTTTCTTCCCCTTGATCATTGCATTCTTTTACCAAAAGTAAATACTATTTCTGTGATTTACATCTTTCCCTTGAGTTAGGGGATAAGATAAATTCAGTTCAATGTATATTTATCAAATTTCTATTATGAATGCTTTGGGATATCCAAAATGATCCCAGTCCAAAAAGAATTGAAAATGTTATTAGTTAATAAGTGTGATTTACCAATCTAGGCACATGGAGCTACTGATCTTTAAAGAATGCTTATATTAACTCATGAATTTCACATTAATAAATAAACATCTTAAAAACTGAATTTCTGAGGGAACCTGGCTCTCTCAGTAGGTAGAGCACACGACTCTTGATCTTGGGGTTGGAAGTTCGAGCCCCGCATCGGGTGTAGAGATTACTTAAAAATAAAAAATCTTTAAAAAATTAAACCTCTGAGTAATATATATTAAAATAGATGTGAGGGAATATATCTTTCTTGTTGGTACATTAGGAACTTCATTCCTCTGTGAATAGGTATAAACCTGTTCAAAGAGGTGATGAATCTTTTCAGACCTCTTTGTACACTGGGGACCATGAGAGGAAAAAATAGTCAAGCTAAGGATATTGCTCAATTAATTTGAAGACAATTGTTTTTCCCGGCCTGAGGATGATTTGCCAAAGCAACTTCCTGCCTTGTGCCTTCTTTCCCTCAATGGGGAAGACAAGAAAAATGAGAAGTTGAGAGAAGACTGCGAAAGAATCTTTACTAGAATAAGAGTAGGCACCTTGGACATCTTAAATGGAAAAGAATAAAATAAAAGCCAGGAAGATCTGTTAGCAAAGAGAGAGCTTGAGACAGATCATAAGAACTGGTAGATATGAGTTCAATGGTAACTTAATTAGTTCTATTCCAAAGACTGTCAGTTAAATAAAGAAATTCTTAGGATACATTTTTTTTCTCTTTCATGCAATGAAAGGAAATGACTCTATTATATGTTGTTTTGCAGAACATGTGTTTAGTCATATTCTGAGTAATTTTGCTTGAAATAATGTGGCTTTATTGAAAGCATGAGCAGGAAACAAGAAGTGTTTATGTCTCAGATGAGGATTGTCATGAACGTTTTGCACAATTTCACTGTACAACGTGTCCACTCTAAGTGTATGTGACATTCTAAACTGCCTGTGGGAAAGCATGAAACCAAAGAGAAATTAAAGTAATTCCTAAACTAGAGGGAAAGACTAAGGCTTCACTTATTTTATTTTAGTATTATGAATACTAAATGCTTTGTTGATAAATATAAAGTTATCTAAAGCAAGAAAAATCAGAGTATTTTTTTTTACCATTTTATGTTTAATGTGTATTTTTTTCAACTTTTAAAAAATAAAGAATAGACTTCTGTGGGCAAAATTGTGCAAAAATACTTACATTGCAATAGTATGTTAAAATATGCAGATTTCTTTTACCCGCATAATGTGGTTTAATCATTATATAACCACCTGGTAAGTGGGTATCAATGTTTTACTGAGAATTGAAGAGATTAAATGATGTTTTCAAAGAACCATAGAGACTGGCAAATTCAATTTGCAGCTCAGGGCTCCTGACACTATATTCAGCACTCTTATTCTACCATAAATGTGTTACCCTGTTGCTCTCTTCTTTCCTTATTTCTTTTCTCCAACCCTTTGTAAGGTAAGCAGGACTTCATTAACTCTGTTTTTACCCTTAATCTTTGCAGGCTTTCCCTTCTTGTGCCAGGCAAGGTATCTAAGTAACAGATTGTTTGAATACTCTGACCTTTGGCCAACTCAAACATGATACTATTAGAGTAAGTATGCCTTTATTGTGTCCTTAACATCTTTAATGTTAATTACCTAAGAATTCCACAAGAGGCTTGGCCAAGTAGCTGCCTGGGTACACAAACTACATTCTCCCTAAGGAGATTGGCACTAATGGGAGGAAGAAAGCCTTAAATTCTAGAGGCCGCAGATGCTAGTCACACCTATACAGAACTATAAACCTCACCCTGTGTTGTTTCTTCTTTTTATTCTCCCTAGTTTCCCACTCAGCCCCTCCAGATCTTATTTTTCCACCTTCCTTATACTTTCGATACTGTTTTCCCCCAGAGACCAGTTTTGTTCTTTTCTAAATTTATTTTTATTTTTCGAGAGCGATAGAGAGCACGTGCGTGCATGAGCAGAGGAGGGGCGGAGGGAGAGATAGAATCTCAATGAACCCCTTGGTGGGGGGTGGAGGGGAGGTCTCAATGTCACAACCGTGAGCTCATAACCAGAGCCAAAATCAAGAATCAAAGTATTAACTGACTGCGCCACCCAGGCGCCCTGCTCTGTTTTCAATCCGTTTCTAAAATATATTATAACTTCACATTCTAATATAGTATATTACTTATTTGCTTCCTGTTACACTCTTTCCTCCAATCATCGATTCAGCAAATATTTGCTATGTAGCAGAATATGAGCTATGCACTGGGGATAAAAAAATAGACCATCTTTAAAATTTTTATTTAATGTTCATTCATTTTTGAGATAGAGACAGAGTGCAAGCAAGGAAGAGGAAGAGGCAGAGAGAGGGAGACACAGAATCCGAAGCAGGCTCCAGGCTCTGAGCTGTGAGCCCAGAGACTGATGTGGGGCTCGAACCCATGAACTGTGAGACCATGACCTGAACCAAAGTCGGGCGCTTTACTGACTCAGCCACCTAGGTGCCCAAAAAATATGCCATCTTTTAAAGATTTTTTTTCCAAGACAACTTTACATAATTTAAAGAGAAATATAAACACAAGTAGTGCAATTTCTTAATAAACAATTCAAAAAGAACTTCAGGAACACAGTAATGGTAAGAATATGGCAAGAGGATGCATGTGAATGGGGTGTTAGGAGGGTTAATATTTGAACTGATTTTCGAGGTAGAATGAGATGAAAAACACCATGGCATTCCAGAGAGAGGTTGCACAATATGTAAATCACAGAATATGAAATAGCATTATGATTTCTGAAGGAAGCCTAGACTATAGATGCATTTTGGAAGTGGTAAACGGTAAAGTTCAGAAGGCAGATAAGAGCCAGATTGCAAAGAACACTTTACAGCACATCAAGAAGTAGATCTTGTTACCTATGGTTAGCAAGGAAACTGCGCAATGATTATTTTACAGGGGGAATAATATAATCAGCTATATATGTTTAAAAAGGCATGCTGGTGACAACGTAGAAGATGAATTGCAGAAAGGAAAAGATAAGAAGTAGGAGGAAAGAGAAAGTAGTTACACACATCCAATTGTGTCACGATGAGAATCTTAACAATGACAGAATCTGAACATGAGTGGTAGATCCAAGCAATAATAATAATAATAATAAAAAGAACAGAAGTGTGTGCAATATACATAAAGGACACAGAAGATAGGTTTGCTGATTCTGTGTGTAAAAAAGATGGGTTCAAAGAGGAAGTCACAACCTAGAGGGAATTTCTAACTTTGTGGGATTGTCAAAGTGAATGATGGCCAATGAATGGCATTACGGTGGTATAGAGAAGAAAATGTGATAAAGCTGTTCTGAAGTGGGAGGTGTCACATGTCATCTAGGATAATGGATTGATGAAGGTGAAGTTTGCAGGTGGTAAAACAATGGTGAGTCAGAAATTCTTGGTTCCTGGAGAAAAATGTCTCAATAGAGAGATAATGTGGTCTTTCGTGGAATTCTGAGACCCAAAGGGAATCTGGCATCTCCTCAGTGTCTCAAAGGCACCCTATGACCACAACACATTTGTTAATGCATTGGAGCTCAGGGTACCATCAGCTAAATTTCCAAGAGTTAGGATTGCTCAGAGTCCTCCCCTGAAGAGAGATGCAAGTTTGCACCTTCCTTTACACAGGAACCACAGAACATAAATTATTCATTTAAGAACAAGGCTGAACACAGAAATTAGAAAGACACTTGAGCAGATGATTTAATTCAGGAATCTTATCCCATAAAAGTAGTCTCTCAAGAGTCACTAACAGAAAAATCTGTAAAATATCTTAAAGCATTTCAGGAGGTAGCTGCCAGTGTAGGAGCTAAAAATGAGATTGCTGGGATAATCATGTCAAGAAGTAGGCTCCTGCAGAGAACCCACTGAGGCAAAAGCAAAACAGATGTGTTTGACAGGTTGGAAAACGGCAGCAAAAGAATGAAACATTGAATTTGTAAATTTATAAAAAATCAGCTTCCCTAAGGGTTTTTCCTCCGGGATCTCTGAGTAAAGTGAAAGAACTTGTTACAAAGAAAAATGTCATTGTATTTTTAAAGGTTTATGAAAAAATTAATTAAATAAATGAAACTAGTTTAAAGTCATAGACTTTGGGTAATTAGATGTTTCCCTGGCATCATTGAATCTACCAATATGGAGCCCATATGATGAAAAGAAAAATTAAATGGGGCGGGGCAAAAGTTGGTATGTATTAAATAGCTACTATAGCCTGAACACTTTGCTAGATGTTTTACATATGTTTTCTCCTTTAATCTTCATAAAAGTCTTATGAAGTAGGAATTACTCTCCCTAATTCAAAGGGAAGGTGTCAGATGCTGAGAGAGGTTAGGGGAAAGTATTTATTTATATAGCTTCCAGAAAAGACTTCTGGGGCCCAAGAATGATTAAAGGTACCTACAATATGACAAATAATAATAATAATACTTTTAAAGTGGATGAGCAAATGCTTAAAAAGAAAAGTGGGGTAATACAGAGCAAGGAGGGTATAAAACTACATTCCTCATTAAATTTAAAATGGCTTAGTTGTACACATTTCTGTAATACTTAATAAAGAAATGTAATGCTTCCTCTTTTTGTGTTTCTAATGCTCTCAAGAGGATTACTTTTTCAGAATTTCTAGGTTTCATTAGCTGTTGTAACTCCTCCAATCCTTTGTTCATGAAATTCTTGCGGGGATCTTGGATTCGGTAGGAAAGTCAGAGAAGTACTATAGGACTGGTTACTATTTAACCATGCACATCAAACAAGCTGCCTTTTAAAGTTTTGACAGCATTCGTGAGAAGTCTATAGTTGATAGGTAGTTAGGAAAGAATATTTGGCTTTAGGGCAATAAAAATTCTGTGTAGGATAGACATAAATTTTGTCTAGAACAGTAAAATCAAGGGGAAAAAATCTTATTGCCAATTTAGGAGGCATTTGTGTATGATCTATCTATGGAGAATAAATAATGGACTCTGAATAAAGGGAATGCTAAATAAGCTGTAAGACTGGTATGTATATAAGAAAGAGAGAGAAAGAAAGAGAGGGAGACTCGAGACTCTTCACTCCTGGCTTATCTGGAATTTTATGTCAAAGTCAAGAACTCAATATATCAACTCTAAAATTATGAAAGAAGGATTTCCAAATGACTACGTGTGAAGTGCTCACTGGGACATGCCAGCATTTTAAAAAAGCCTAGGGGAACAAAATTGGGGGCATAAATGAGATAAGTAAACCTGAAAGAAAGACTTACAAACTGGTGAGTGTGTGATTAATGGGAGGATATGCACTTGGCTGGCTGCCTCCACCAAGATTTAGCCAGTAATTGCCTGCAGGGATCTCCTACCAAGGGTAAAATAGAGACAAAACTCTTCAGTCTATCATTGATGATGTCTAAGATATATTAAAAATTTATTAAACATGCAAAGAAACATAACAAAATTAAATTGGAATTCAACAACAATAATAACATCTTCAAATATTTGGAAACAAATAACACTTCTAAATAATCCAAGGGTCAAAGAGGAAGTCACAAGGGATATTAGAAAATACTTTGAACTGAATGATAATATAAACACAACATAATAAAAATGATGGGAGACCACTAAAGCAGGACTTAGAAGAAAAATTATAACTTGAAATTTTACATTAGGAAAGAAAAGGTTTTTAAGTAGATGATCTAAACTTCTATCGTAAGAGGCTAGAAAAGAAAGAGCAATTTAAACTCAAACTAAGTAGAAGAAAGGTGGAAAAAAAACTGAAAACTAGGTAGAGAAAAAAATCAACAAATCAAAAATTGGTTCTTTGAAAATATTTAATTTAATTGATAAACTGCTAGATAAATATTCAAAAAAAGAAAATGCACAAATTATCACTAACAATAATAAAAGTGACATCATTACAAATCTTAAAGGCATTAAAAAGGAAATATTATGAAAGATTTTATACCAATAAATTCAGCAGTGTAGATGAAATGGCCAAATTCCTCAAGAAAGAAAGTTATCATAACTAATCAGAAATCTTCACTGAAAGAAGCATTAGTACCACATGGCTTCACTTGTGTATTCTATCAAACGCCTAAGAAGGAAATACTGCTAATTTTACACAAAGTTCTTATATAAATTCTTTTTAAAAATCTAAGAGGCAGTAATATTTCCCAACTTGTTTAATGAGGCAAATAAAACCTGACAACACATTAAAAGAAAATCAATTAATGACAATATCAATTAGAACATAGAGGCAAAAATCTTTAGGAAAATATCAGCAAAGTAAATCCAACAATTCATAAAAAAAAGATGATAGACCTAAATCAAGTGAGGTTAATTATAAGAGAATAAAATTGGCTCAAATTTCAAAAATCAGTCAACTGGCCACATTAAAAATTAAAGGAGAAAAATTATATGATAATCTCAGTATTAAACACCCAGTGGAAAGAAGTAATTTTTAAGTTAGGAAATGATGCATTCAAAGGATATATGAGAAATATACTTCTGCCACAACTCAACAATTGATGGAGCCTAAAAAGATGATGGTAAATTATGAAGGTTGAAAACAAGAGCAGGGGTGAGGGGAGAAGGACTTTGTAGTCCAAATGGGATGTAACAGGGAAATCTAATAATGATAGAGATGCTAATTCATACAGAGAAGGCTCAATGGCTGTAAGTTTTCAAAAGATCTTAAAATGTTAAAGGGTAAATGTGTATAACAGAGAGCTAAAATCATGGCTTATTTTATCAAAAGAAAGATAACTGACATTTTATTATTTCAAAAGCAAAAATGTAAAAAGAGCAGGTTAAAACAAGGACATTTTTTCTTCTAACATTCTATTTTAAACACGTGATTTAAAACATTAGGTCTATGAATACCTAATTTATTATTTTTGTTTGTATTATTGTTAAATATAAAATGAGAAACTAATCTTTGTCTACAATAGCACATGGCATATAGGAGGTGCCCAATAAGTTTGTAAATGGATGAATGATTTAATGAGATTTAGGATATTTTACGGTAAGCTTTCCAGTGTAATTTTAGAACTTTAAAGCATAATTCAATAAAATACATTGAACAGCTTTTTATCCTTGGAAGAAGATATGTCTATATGTGTATATGTATAAATGTACGTATATATAAATATCAAAATATATATGTATATATGTGTTTATATATGCATACATAATTTAATTTTAAAACTTTAAAAATTTATATATACACACACACATAAACAGATAAATGTATATATGCTTTTTCTGTTTTTGAAGAATATTTGAAATACAATGTTCTATTAGTTGCCAGTGTATAACATAGGAATTCAATACATTAGGAAATGATCACCACAATAAACCTAGTTACCTTCTGTCACCATTCAAAGTTGTTACAATTAAATATACTTTATTTTCAATACCTTATTTGCTTTGAATTTAAATTTATAATTTATATGTACATTTTGTAGAAAATAAATGTACTTTTTGATAAAAATACATATGCTTATTATGAACTATATGCTTCTTTTTGCTATTTTAATAAGATTTATTTTATTGCTTTTTTATGTAAAATACAGAAGAAATGCAGACTTGTATCATTAAGAATTTTTTATTATAAACCATTTAAGGCTGTAGTTCAGAAGGGAATCTGTGAGTCCATATTCATTCCACTCCAATGTAAGCTTTATCTCTCCCAATACACAAATACATATATAATACAACATAACTTCTATGAAGACAGGATGTTTTTTGTTGTTGATCTAGTTTACCAGGACAGTTCCTGAAACACAGTGATACATAGTAAATTGATATGCTAATAAATTGAATAAAGAATGAAAAATAAGCTTAGACTATATATGTGCCATTAGAATTCCAACCATCTGATAGTATGTAAACTTTGTTTTCTGTTGGGAGGCTGTATTGTCCACAGAGTGGGTCAAGAAAGGAATTTAGAGAATCCCTAATAGAGATGTTTTTTTAATTGTTCTATTTGCTTAAAAGAATTTAAAAGAGTAAATGGCAAATAACATACACTTGGGTTATTAAACAGGGGTAGAGGAAGGAGGGAAGATATCGAAAAGTCAAGAAGATAAAGGCAATAGAGAAATTTATTAGTCTCCTAGGAGAATGTAATTTTAGTTTATTGCCGTACCTTTCATATTTGGGCCTTCTGGGTTTGTTATTAAAGAGTTTCTCTGGAGAGGAAGAGTCATTACTCTTTTGTGTTTATGAAAATAATATAAAGTTCTATTATTAGATGTGTCCAAAAGAGGTTGCAAAAGACATATACATTTATTTATCAGTGCTCTCCAATAGAAACTTTTGCAAACTGGAAATGCTTTACATTGTCCAGTATGGTAGCTACTAAATACATATGCCTATTGAGCACTTTAAATATAGCTAGTATGACTGAGGAAATGATTATGGATTTTAATTAATTTAAATCTAAATAGCTACATGTGGCTAAATGCTACCAAATTGGACAGAGGAGCTGTAGATGATACGAATAAGGCGAATCTACTATACTTTCACAATGGTACATTACAATATTATCATAAGGCAGAGTGTGAAATAGTTCTTCCAACCAGCAAATCAGTGTAAGTTTAGCTTCTGGAATGACTACAGACCCCAAAATGAAATGAGCATAACAAGAACATGGAAACGTAGCAACCAGTTGGGAACACAAGAGTCAACTGGAAGAGGTTGATGGTGGTGGATATAATGGTTGGATGATATGAAAGAGAATTACTATTTCATAATAAAACACATTGTCTAGGGGCGCCTGGGTGGCTAAGTTAGTTGAGCATCTGACTTTGGCTCAGATCATGATCTCATGGTTCGTGGGTTCAAGCCCCGCGTCAGGTTCTGTGCTGACAGCTTGCTCAGAGCCTGGAGTCTGTCTTCAGATTCTGTGTCTCCTTCTGTCTCTGCCCCTCCACTCTTCATGCTCTGTCTCTCTCTGTCTCCCAAAAATAAATAAATGTAAAAAAATATTTTAAGTAAAAAAACCCACATTGTCTCAATACATATATTTATGCAATGGATCAATATGATTCTCTCGTAAAAAAATACAGTTTTTGATCAAACTTTCTTGCTAATTTTAGTAACTATTAAAGCTTATAAGGTTTCTATTGAGAAACTTACTATGTTACAGAAGTTTAATATAATATTTGGCTTCAAAGTGTAACATTAAGAGTTTGATTATTAACTGATAAATATGATTCTACTCATTCTTTTTAGCTTTGAAAATTAAGTTTTAATTACATTACCATGATTTTGATTCATGCTAGTGTGTATTTACAATGCATATTTATTTTGAAAACCTTATATTGTGAAATGGACACTTAGAATCCAAATTGATGCTACCTTATATTTATTTGCAAATTCTTTCTGTGAGTAAAGTGGCACACAAAAACCTTCGGCCTCAATGAAGATGAAGCCACCTGTGTGGTGGCATCACAGATTCCTCACATTACTGGTAAATATTTGAACATTGAACTGTTGTTGCTGACAATCATCAGTTCGATTGTAACTCAGATATGTTTTTGAAAGTATGATTTTTTTGGGTATAAACAGCCATGAATCAATGCCAATAAAATCTATATGCCTCATTATATTACTAACTCTCCTGAATGGGAAAAAGAATTATCTCCTCATAAAATTTGAAGTCTCAGTATGGGGAATAGAATTCATTGGAAGAAAGCATACCTGAACATTCCCTAAAGGCATAATATGTAGGCTGTTTGCCATTTCCATATTCCGCACTCCTTACAACTTCAATCCACTTCAATCACAGAGATTAGTTTCAAGATGGGCAGACTCAGGAAGGAATAATTCCATCCTGCCTCAATACAACCTATTAGTTATGACAAGAATTTTTCTTTATTGTTGACATATTCCAGTGTTCTTCCTCATATCAGAAAGATATATATATATATATATATATATATATATATATATATAATAAAGATATTATGATGTTAGGAGGAAGGATGGATCAGGGAACCACATTCTGAAACTGTTTTTAGACTTCTATCTTTGGTATTTCTAAGAAGAAAATCATCTTGTTGTGGTTTCAAGAGCTCTTTGAAACAAATACATTTCAGAAATCATCAGGGAAAAAGATTGCTACACAACATTGTTTCTTCTTCCTTTTTTTTTCTTTCCCCAGCTAATTTCTACTTTCTTCCCTGGAAGAAAAGCAATATGTAACAGCTGTATGATTTATGCAATAATCGATGCGAAACTACATTGAATTCCCAGGTCATTCACCATATCGTTTGCCAATTAATATCAGTAAAAGCAGCGTGACTTGTTTTCTCAAACATGCAAGTGAGGTCACTTTCACTGTAGTGGCATGCCAAGTGAAACCACAGACTGGTATTTCTGTATTGCCTGGTCAAGCCTGAAAGCAGGGAGCTAATGCTGTTTCTTTTTCCTCACAACAGCAATGAAATTTCACTGATCTGTTGACTGTGCAGAAGTAGCATACATTTTACCTGACTCTTATCAAGAATTAGAAAGCCCTTTCAGGTCAGAGGACAGGTTGAACTCCATTGCTAACAGGAATCATATTTAAAATGAGACTTCTTGGTAAAGACAGGAAGGCAGCTATATTTTAAGAGTTTTGTATGGCTCCAGTGGCACACCACACCTGATGCTCCTACTTGGCCAATGCTTCCTTGATTCTGGACTTGTAATGTCTTCTCTTCTAGGCATTCATAATCAGATTATTTCAACCACAATTGTAAACTCTCAAATGTGCTGGAAAAGTTCCTTATGCCAAACTCACTTTCCCCAATTAACAAACAACTGAAAAAATTTTAACACCTGGTAGACTTTAAGAACTATTTATCTTCTAAAAAGTCATAGTATAAAGGAGGGTACTTATGTTTCATTACTGGCTCTGGGAAGTCTTCACAGACAAGTTTCCCAATAAAAAGCGATCATTATCCCTGCACCATGCATGCAAAGCTATGGTGAAGTCCATAGTTCACAAAGCGTTCAGGGGCAGCCTCACCATAGCCAGGCAAACCTTGATATATTTGAGAAATGAGAAGAATTGCTGTCACCACCATCATCACCACTCTTCCAGCAATTCCCAGAAGTCACTCACGACATATATCAACTAAAGCAAATGAGACTGTAAGCAAACACTTGATGATTTGAGACAAAAGATATTGTTAATTAACGTTGTGTACCGTATGATTTCATTCATATGTAGAATATAAGAAATGAAACACATGAACATGGAGAAAGAAGAGAGAGACAGGCAAACTGTAAAATAGAGTCTTGACTATAGAGGACAAGCTGAGGGTTGCTGGCGGGATGGTGGGCAGGTGATGAGCTAAATGAGTGATGGGCATTAAGGAGGGCACTTGTTGTGATGAGCACTGGGTGCTCATGTGAGTGATGAGTCACTAAATTCTACTCCTGAAACTAATATTACACTATATGTTAACTAACTGGAATTTAAATAAAAACTTAAAGAAAAAAAATTATCAGTGTGTTTCCTTTATTCTATTGCAGAGAACTCAAGGCTAGCTGTATTTATGCCATACAGAGGAGGTTTAAAAGGCTTTCAAGTACAATTTCTATAATGATCACTCTGCCATTAAAAAGGATTTTACTCATCCTTCTTTTGAAAGCAATAAATAGGATAGAGAAAGTTTCTGTATTGCTAACATTTTAGGTCATATCTTTGCTAAATTCAAAGGAAACATTGATAAATATGGAAAGAGAAAGAAAAAAGAAAACAAGAAAGAAAAAGAAATAGAAGTGAAAAAATACAAAGTTTTTAATCAGTTGTTCCAAACTCTCCACTTTTAAACTTTGAGTAGCTCTTGCCAACTCTCCAGATATTTTGCAAGTGTCTTGCTCAAAATAAATAAAACTTAAAGTAAAAGATCTCCTTAAATATGAAGAGGATTACATAATAATTGCAAATGCACTTATGATTATAGCTTACTCTTGAACACAAACTACATTAAATATTATATATTCTGTTTTAAGGGTATTCAATATGCTAAACATCTGGATTAAGAAGAAAATGTCACAGAAAATTGCAGATAAGAGGGACTGCAAAGATCATTGAATAAAATCTGCTACTTCTGTAGATAAAGAAATGGAAACCAATGAAATCTTAGGACTCTATTTGTTTATTTGTTCTAGCATTCTGGTTTCCACAGAGTTGTAGAAGCTGTGAGTCATCAGAAAGGAATTTAGATAATAAATTAATCAAGGTTTACTCTTTTTTTCAAATGGTATGTTGTATCTTAGGTATTGAGGGATTATTCTTTTTTTTTTTTTCTAGAGTTTAAATGCAGGTCTTGGCCAAATAGTGAGCAACAAAGTAATTAATTTTATCATTTAATTTATTAAAAGATTTATTAGAAGTTACTTTTAAATATGAGCTTGTCAAGTGAAAACATACTTAATTTACAAGATTATTTGCCCATAACTTTTCAGGAACGTATCTGTAATATGAAATGTAGTATGTCTCTAGAGCCTCATGATACAATGACCAACATCTGAACAACACCCTTGCTAAATATAATAAAGAGCTTGGACCATTTTCTTATGTCATTCTGAAATCACTGCCTATGGTTATTACCTTGAAATGCAGTTCACAAAAGCAAATTTTGGTTGATGAGTTAGTAGAAAAAAAAAATGCAAGTAGTGCATTTAGAATGTATTTAATCCACAAACAGATTGTAAATTATCTGGGGCATGAAAATTTAACCTGTAGTTCATGGACAGAATTAACAGGAACATGAACAATATGTACACATATTGTTATTTTATTTTAGAAGGTGTCTGAGACTCTAAAGAATCTGTTCTAGAATAGTGATATCCCAAAGAAATATAATGTAAGCCACAAATATGAGCCACACAGGTCATTTTAAATTTTGTAGCAGCTACATTTTAAAAGAGTTTAAAATATTAAAATAATTTTGATATATTTTATTCAACCGACTATATCTAAAGTATTTTCATTTTGACATTTAATAAATATAAAAATATTGATGAGCTGTTCCACATTTTGGTATTGGTACCAAGTCTTTAAAAATCTGGTATGTATTTAATAATTGTAGTGCATTTCATTTGGAGTTGCCACATTTCATGTGCTCAAAAGCCACATGTGGCTAGTGGCCACCATGAAGGACAATGTAGGTCTAGAGATAAGATGCAAAATAGGGATCCAGTAGCACATCATGAATGATGTTTCTTTCTATTGATCTATTGACAAGTATTTAGTGGCACTGAGTTTGAGATGATCCTCTTTGATAATAATTAGTATTTCTGTGTTGCGGTTAAAGTGACAATGCAGATTTAATTTTCAGTAGATCTGGAGCACATTTTTCATCTTTTGAAAATACCATCCTAAGAAAAAAGTGTTCCCAAATATGCAAGGAAGAAGTCAAACTTTCATTCTTCACAGATGACATGATATTCTATGTGGAAAACCCAACAGTCTCCACAAAAAAAAAACTGCTAGAACTGATTCATAAATTCAGTAAAGTCAAAAGATATAAAATCAATGTACAGAAATAAATTGCATCTCTATACACCAATAATGAAGCAGCAGAATGAGAAATCAAGGAATCAATCCCATTTACAATTGCACCAAAAATCATAAGATACCTAGGAATAAATCTAACTTTTAGAGGTAAAAGATCTGTATGCTGAAAAGTATAGAAAGCTTATTAAAGAAACTGAAGAGGACACAAAGAAATGGAAAAACATTCATGCTCATGGATCAGAAGAAAAAATACTGTTAAAATGTCTATACTACCCAAAGCAATCTACACATTCAATGCAATCCTTATCAAAATAACACCAGCATTCTTCACAGAACTACAAGAAACAATCCTAAAATTTGTACGGAACCAGAAAAACCCCCAAACACCCACTGTAATGTTGAAAAAGAAAACCAAAGCTGAAGGTGTCACAATTCCAGATGTCAAGCTGTATTACAAAGCTAAAATCATCGAGACAGTATGGTACTGGCACAAAAACAGACCCATAGGTCAATGGCACAGAATAGAGAACCCAGAAATGGACCCACAAATGTATGGCCAACTAATCTTTGACAAAGCAGAAAAGAATATCCAATGGAAAAAAAGACAGTCCCTTTAGAAAATGGTGCTGGGAAAAATGGACAGTGACATGCAGAGGAATGAACATGGACCACTTTCTTACACCATACACAAAAATAAATTCAAAATGGATGAAAGACCTAAATGTAAGACAGGAAACCATCAAAATCCTAGGGAGAAAATAGGCAACAACCTCTTTGACCTCAGCTGCAGCAACTTCTTAGTAGGCATGTCTCTGGAGGCAAGGCAAATAAAAGCAAAAGGAAACTATTGGGACCTCATCAAGATATAAAGCTTCTGCACAGTGAAGGAAACAATCAACAAAACCAAACAGCAACCCCAATGGAATGGGAGAATGTATTTGCAAATGACATATCAGATAAAGGATTAGTATCCAAAATCTATAAAGAACTTTTCAAACTCAACACCCAAGAAACAAATAATCCAGTGAAGAAATGGGCAGAAGATACAAACAGACACTTTTCCAAAGAAGACATCCAAATGATTAACAGTCACACGAAAAGACACTCAGCATGACTCACCATCAGAGAAATACAAATCAAAACCACAATGAGATACCACCTCACACCTGTCAGAATGGCTAAAATCAACAATGCAGGAAACAAGAGATGTTGTCAAGGACACAGAGAAAGGGGAACACTTTTGCACTGCTGGTGGTAATGAAAACTGGTGCGGCCACTCTGGAAAACAGTATGGAAGTTCCTCAAAAATTTTGAAATAGAATTACTCTATGACCCAGCAATTGCACTATGAGGTATTTAGGATACAAAAGGATACAACATGCTTATTTTTTTAATGCTAATTTAAAAGAACACATGTACCTCAATGTTTATAGCAGCACTTTCCATATCCAAATTATGGAAAGACCCCAAATGTCCACCGACTGACAAATGGATAAAGAAGAAGTGGTATATATACATACATATATATATATATATATATACACACACACATACATACATATATATATATATACACATACATACATACATACATACATATGGAATATTACTCGGCCATCAAAAAGATTGAATCTTGCCATTTGCAATGCAACAATGTGAAAAGAACTAGAATGTATTATGCTAGGCAAAATAAGTCAGAGAAAGATAAATATATGATGTCACTTATATGTGGGATTTAAGAAACACAACAGCTCGGTGAAGGGAAGGAAAAATAAGATAAAAACAGAGAGGGAATCAAACTACAAAGGACTTAAATACAATGCAATCACTATAAAATAACACCAGCATTCTCAGAACAAAGTAAGGGTTGCTAGAATGGTGTTGGATGGGAGGATGGGCTAAATTGGTGATGGGCATTAAGGAGGACGCTTGTTGGGATGAGCACGGGGTATCATGTGTAAGCCATGAATCACTGGTTCTACTCCTGAAACCATCATTACACTATATGCTAACTAACTTAAATTTAAATAAATTTTAAGTAATAATAATGATTAAATAAGAAACAAGGGTGCCTGAATGGACCACCGGATCTCCCACAAGCACTGAAGAGGAAATGCCTGAAGGATTAAGAAAATTTGCATTGATGACATGGTCCTTATTTTCACAGGAAAGTTATCAAATGACAAAATGTCTTAGTGTGATTGATTATCCTTTGTTGTATTGAAAAGATAGCATTCAAGAGTTTCTGGAATCTTAGCAATTAAACAAGACATGCTCTTCTTTAAAATGACATAGGAGACACTTAAATCAAACTTTGTTTAAATGCAATTGTACCAATGCATATGCAGTTTATTGTATATGTGACAAAAGCCAGAAATTGTTAATGATTTCTCCTGGATGCCTCATACTGTGAAAATCAACCTTCTCAAAAGTTAACCTTCTTCAACACTTATTGGATCTTCTTGTTTCCTAGAGTCATGGAGGCTCTTGGAGAATCTGATGATAGTATCTTTCTTCTTCCTTTGTAGGGCCAATATAATTAAAAAGGTCAACAGCATTGTCAGTCTAAATAGATCACTATACTATTCTTTTAATTGCAATAATGTCTAACATTACTTCATTATTTTTTAACTTCAAAATATGTTATACTCTTTGAGTGGCTATAATTACTCTTTTTTTGTACTGCTGTATTCAAAATTCAGGGGCGTACTGCTATGATAGTATCATTAGAGGGTTTGTTTCCTTGACCTTATTCAGAACGAGATAAGATGTCTTCCTTAGTTATTGAAAATGTAAGGGAATATCCCTTATCACGTAAGAATTCAGCAATAAACTGGTTTTATATCTTAAAATTTGTGGCAGGAAAGTCAAATGCAGGTAGAATTCTTGCCAGTTCATAGAATTGTGAACACACTTGCTTGGCAAGAGGAGAGGCTGGTTTGTTTTTCATTTGATCCCAGTGACAGACAAACAAGCAAGCAAACAACTTTCATTGGTGATTGCAAACCCAGTGATCCATGCAGTGGGTAGAGGAACTTTAAAGAGCCCTACTGAGTTGGTCCAAAGGGAGCTACAAAGGTCCAAGTATCCTTGTTTGTTGAAAATTTACTTTATGGCACTTTGCTCTTACAAAAGATCTACATTGGTACCTATCTTTGAAAACCAAAGAAGTCCAAAAATGATTTTCGCTTTTAGGAAAAACAGGTGAAAAGCTAGGATAGGCTCAGTGTTTGTTCTGCAGCTAGCCTTATAGAGGCAGCTCATACTGGGAGCAGCCAGAGGGGCTCTGAGCTCCTTCACCAGGGACTGCGCTCAGCATCTCAGCATCAAGCCACCATAGCTTTGAATTGTGTCTGTGAGCATGTGTGCTTTGTCTTGACTTACTTTGTACATCCATTAGCAAGATATGTCCTAAAGTATCAGAAAAGCCTAAGAGAGGTTATTTTTGGGGTCTGGGTCTGGGAATCCTAAAAAAACTTCCATATGAGTTAACGGTACTTGCTTCTTCACTTTGTGCCATTCAGTTTATAAAATTTTTCATAGGAAAGCTCTAGTTTTTTGGATAGTGGGGCAAACCTATGATACAGATATTTCAGAAAAGCCTCTGGGAGCTGGAAGAGAGAGAAAGGATAACATGGCTTCTCCCTGTCTTCCTACTTTTTATTCTACCCCCAGTACTTTTCTTGGGCCAATCCTGTATGTTAATTTATATATTAATATAAATGTTTAGGAGTTGAAAAGTACTCAGGAAACCCGATCAATGTGGAAAGCCAACCTAAAGAATTTAGACACTAGAATGTTGCTTTTTCCTCATGAACAGGCTTTTATCCTAATATATTTGAGTCATTTTCTTTACTCTCAATTTAAGATACAGCCACATTCTTCAAATTTGCCAAGTGAGAATAATCAGCTTGTATTACATGAATCATATTCATGAGAGGCTTTGAGATATCCTAACATATTAACATCATGTCAGCTCAACTCATCACACACTGATTTCTAAGTTAAAATATATCATTTCTATTATGATGGTTACATATATCTCCCCTGTACATGTTATTTGCTACTTCCCTAAAGTGATCAAAATCCTTACTCTGTTTTTTTTTTTTCTCATTCTAATCCACAATCTCTGGAAGAATGGAGTTGTTTATTATTGCCTTTATTTTTACATTAAAAAAAACTAAAATGAAGAGAATTTAAATCTGGCCATGGTGATTTAGTCACTTTCTGATATAATCCATATGGTGTTTTTGTCCTGATTCAGTGTGCCTTTTAAAATAAATTATTTTCCTACATAGGTTATATAGAAAAAGTATTATTTATGACTACTTATTAGTTTTATATGTATTATAATTATGTGCATTTCTTGCAGATTGCTCACAATTACTTATATATAGAATTTCACTCCATTAATAAAAATTCTAAGTGAATAAAGCATGAATCAGCAATGTAAATGATCTTCTATTTTATTATTGGCTTAAGGCACAAACTTCGGACTCAAAAAGAAAATATATTTCCCTTAGATACTATAAAATACTGCTGCTCATGAGAGTGTGTGCCCCCACTGTGGAGATATTAAGTAACATGAAATAATACTCATTTAAACCTACCAAACTGGAACATCATATGTTTAAAATTATTTCCTAAGCATTTCTTTTAAAAAGGAGATGTTAGACAATATAATAATGTTCACTTACACATTTTTTAGTAAACATTTATTGACTATCAATATATGTCAGTCACTAAGCTGGCAATTCCACATAAAAAATTAGATGAATGATGGTTCCTGCATTTAAAGAGGTGAAAATCTTGTAATAAAATCTGGTGAAACTGCCCTATAAAGACAATGATAAAATACTATGTGTGCGCACACACACACTCACACATACTCGCAAAGGAAATTGTGATGAAATAAGTCTACGTAGAGAAGAACATGGAGGGATGCAGCTGGGAAGGACTTTATAGAAGAGGATGTACTTTAAATGTTGAAAAGGTGATCACCTGGAGAACATATAGAAGTGTCGTTCAGACAGGAAGAATGTGTGGGGCACAGAAGCAGGAAACAGAACGGGGTGCTCAGGATAGCTAAAAAACATGGGCAGTGATGAACGATGAGGACAGCAGGGGGCTCAGCAGAGGGTAGGTTGGGGGCAACTTCCTGAAGAGAGTTAAGATTATTATACTATAGCTTTACATTTGGGGTAGTTCTTATGCACTAGCCTGCAAAAGTTGTCTAGTCTCTGGAATAGTGAGTTTATATAATAAGACCTGGTGAGTAATTAGTTCTCAGACCACAGCCTATACCCAAAGAATTTTCATTCATGAATTCATTTAGAGTTTAAGAATTCATTATTTATTTGTTTGTTTTTTTGAGGGGGGAGAGGAAGAAAGAGAGGGAGAGAAAGATTCCCAACCAGGCTCAAAGCCCAGCACAGAGCCCAATGTGGGGCTCAATCTCATGACTGTGAGATCATGACATGAGCTGAAATCAAGAGTCAGATGCTTAACAAGCTGAGAGACCCAGTTGCCCCTAGGGCTTAAGAATTTAGACAGTGGCTGAGAGGTTTCTTCTTCAGTCCAGAAATTTTCAAGATCCCCACATTTAGAATCTATTCAGAGTACCTGCTAACATAATTCTCTTAGATTTTTGAGATTTTCCTAAGTTTAGATTTAATATTCCATGCCAGCTAATGGATTTTATACAGTCCTGACCAAATGTCTAAGGCAGTACTAAGTATTTCAATCCTATTCAGAAAGCTGTGTAGTGTGCATGAAACCTGAATGCAACTGCTAGAGCCAGAAGACGCTGTATCCTCCCTGTAACAGGGGTTCAGATGAATTCAATTTAATTTCATGAAATTGTATTTGTGTCACTACTGTTTATTAATACAGCTAAGGGCTATGTAGAACACAATGTGGAAAAGATTCAAGTACTACCCTCAAGGCTCATGACCCCAGGTCAGGATGGATGGTGTATTCATATGCTTGATCCCCAGGGTCAGTGATATTACAGCTGGAGAGCAGTGGAGCAAGGGATCTTTTCTACTCTTTCTTTTCTCTGTTGTGTTTATGAAAGTAATAATGTTTATGAGGCAGACATTTCCCCAAGTTATAGTGAATCAGGGCAATGACTATGGAGATATTCTCTACCATTTGTTGTATTCTCTTGCAACTATAAGCCTTTGGTTTTCCAGCCATGGCATGTGGACTTATAAGAATGAGAAAAAGTTGGGCGCCTGGGTGGCTCAGTTGGTTAAGCGTCCAGCTTCAGCTCAGGTCATGATCTCACAGTTCGGGGGTTCGAGCCCCGTGTCTGGGCTCTGTGCTGACAGCTAGCTCAGAGCCTGGAGCCTGCTTCAGATTCTGTGTGTCCCTCTCTCTCTGACCCTCCCCTGCTCAAGCTGTCTCTCTCTGTCTCTCAAAAATAAATAAAAAACATTAAAAATTTTTAAAAAAAAGAATGAGAAAAAGAAGAGAATTCTGTAAATGATATAACCAAACACATAGGTTAATCATCACTATATAAGAAACTAACCAGTACTTAGTGGTTTAAAACAATAGCCTCCCCTGCTTTTTTGGCTTACAGTTCTGTGAGTCGAGTGGCTGGTTAGCTGATCTCCATTGGATTCAATTGTGTTTCTTCAGTTCAGTTCAGGGGTTGGCTCCTCACTAATTTAGGGTGGCCTTACTCAGCTGTATGCCAGTTGGTATATTTTTGACCCAGGTGACAGAATTGACTGTATTACATGTCTCTCATCCTTCAGTAGGCTACCATAGTCACAGAGTTCAAAGATGGTGAGGAGATCTCTGAGGCCCAATATTACTTACTTTGCATTCCATTGGCTAAAGTCACATGGTCAGCTCAGATTTAAAAAGTGGGGAGATAGATACTGTAAAGTCTCATTGCCAAGGCCCTAGAGAAAAGGTAGAGAATTCTGTCCATTTTTGCAAGACACCGCATCAGAAGATTGAGAAAATTTTTAAATAGCAATGTGGATTTCCATATTTTTTATCATATATGTTTTATGGTACCTGAAATAGTTTAAAGTGTAACTAGTAGGAGCATTGGCTACCTATGGGTAGATTAGCTAACAGCATGACTGAAATATAGTTATCATGTGGCAAAATTGATCAAGGAAAAATTAAAGTATTACTTTCACAAGACAATTCATATGACTGGAGAGTTTTCACCAAAATCTAAAAGTAATCATTTGAAACCAAACTATTCTTTAGACTCCTCTTTATTCTTCAGACTTAAGATCTTGTAACATCAAACATCCTATGGCTAATCTATAAATTTTTAAAGAAAAGTTTCCCTTTCTAATATCCCTCACTGAAATTCTAACGTATGGTTGACCGCCTTCTTAATGATTAATAGCCATGTCTTTTCTACATGCTTCTGTCCAATTTTACCATTAAGAGACACCATGGCATGGATCTGAGACGGTAGCATTAATGATGCCTGTGTCATCAGGATACTGACTTTAGTCTGAAAATAAAAGCCTGCGTTCATAACCAGATTCTTCCTCAATGTGTGAGATTGAACAAACAGGCTCGTAACACTTGGACTTTTGCTAAGAGTTACTCATTTCGATCCCTCGGTCCTTCAGGTTGGCGGAAATGTTGTAATTGGACACTGAGTCTGGAAGGAGCCCTACTGGTGGCTGCAGTTCAGTTATTGGAGTGCAAGTCAGGGGTGATGATTTTGAGCATATGCTAGAGTTAGTTGTGGTGGGAAAAAGGCAAGGCTTCTATTGCCCCTGGTGATCCTTCTGAGGTGGAAAGAACAAGATTTATTGCAAGCTCCAAGGCCTTAAAAACAAGCCAGCAAGCTCCATGTGTTCTTTTCCTGATTGAAAGTGTAGACACATATTGTGTACATAACTTGGCCTAAGTAAAATAACTCAGCTGACCCATATTTACATTTAACCACTGGTGTCCTAAATACAAGCAGGATGGGCCTGGTGGCCAGTCTTGGCACACAGAGCAATGTTTGTGTTTTTCTTTCCTTTGTGTCACAGACGTTAGCTTTCCTTCTGAGTGGTATTAGCATCTGCAGCTGTTCTTGCTTGTCTGACAGTAGTGACTCTCCATCTTGTGCCTCTCAGTGATGGCAGTGCTTTGTTACATCCATCCATCCATCCATCCATCCATTCATTCATGAAACAGTACTGGAAATCTGCTACACATCGAGATTTTTTTAAACTTTCAAGATATGAATATTATCTTAATTTTTATGGCAAATACATATAAAAACTAAATAAATTTCTTCCTCTTGCAATTCTCACACTTTTCATTTGAGACAGCAGAGTTCAGTGAAAATAGTTCTAGATGAGATTGTGTGATGATTCCTACAACCAGCACCCAAAACATATTGACCCACAAACTGTGAACAAAATGCAATACCAACCCTACCTCCCTCAGATTGTAAGCTTCTCTACCCCTGATGAAAATTCAGACAGCTCACATGGTTTTGTTCCCACTCACCCTTAGATAACACAACACTTTACAATCTCTACAAGTCAAAAACAGTCTCATGTCAGTATGTATATGTAGAATGTCCACTGAAAAATTCTGAATTTTACCTATCACCAAATCTTCTCCTCTTTCCCTCCCTAAATTGCTTCAGGCTGGAAACCCACAGGTGTCACTCTGCCCTCCACTTGTCCTGGTCAAGATCTTCTCTCACTCACTAGTTGCAGTGAATGAAGTGATTTAGATGGTTCTTACTTGGACTGGTGCCATGACAGGTTGTCTCTCTTCTCTGGGCTTGAGGGATGAGAAAAATCAATTCTTTTCTCTTGGTCTCTGCAGAGTTCCCCTTCAGGGCTCCAATTTCCTGAGTATCCCTTAACCCTGAAGATGAACCTCTCTTCTGGGTGATGGCACCCCAGCTGATCTCTCTCAGTGATCTCTCTCTTTCTGCCGAAGTCCCCTTGCCCCTTGAGGTGGCACTATTGGACAGGACCCAAAAGTCCTGTGTTGGCTCTTCCACTTTCAGTGGTCCACACTGATCCATAATAAATGGTGGTAAATTCTGTGCAAGCACAGAGAGTTCAGCAATCCCAATGCAACGCTCTTCTGACTCTGCCATCAAATATGGAGGTGGCATATCAAATTATTCTCTCAAAGATCTCTTCCCTAGTCTTGGTCTTAGAAATTAACATACCCCAAAGTTTTCTCCAAAGTTTGGGGGCTCAAAGCAAAGGATTAGGTTCTCCAAAAAACTTTTTTTCCTTAGCAATCTTTTCCCTTTTCCACTGCCTCTGATATCTTTTTATATCCTTATCTGGCAGAGGTGTGCAAGAGTAATTTTTTCTATACCGTTTCCTTTAAAAATCAGCATATGGGGACAGGGATGACTGCCTACACTCCCTGCTATCTGATACTTTTCCTTATGGTACCTCAGTTGAAACCTGAGGCAAGCATGGTCCCATACTAACTTCCTGTTACACTCACTATATAACTTTGCAACAACAATTTAATTTTTCTGGATCTGTATTTCTTCTTCCATAAAATGAGATGGTTGAAGCTCAATCTCTGGGGTCCTTTTCAGCTCTCAAATTTGGTGGTTTTGTAGTTAAGTTTCTGTAGACTGTAACACAATGGAAAACACATTGAGATGGTTGTCAAGAAATATAACCCCAGCTGTAATCCTATTAACAAGTTGAACAACTTTAAGCAATTTCTTGGTTTTGTGGAACTCAGTTTTCTAATATGTAAAGGTGGACTTTAAACTGGATGACATGTAAGTGTCTCTCTCAGAGCTTATTTTACTGTTTTTGGAGATTTTCCCGATCACAAATCCTAATTTTGCCACATCCACAAAATAAGATTTTAGACAGGAAAAATATTGCAGTTAAACACAGACTTAGCTGAAAAACCTCCTGGTTAGTAAAAGAACAACTTAAAAATGCAGGATTTAAGGTCATTATTATTTATTATTTCAGAAAGCTGCTAGTGCTCTTGCTTCTTCTCTAGGTGTGTGAGCACAAATATATCACCAGATATTTTCAAACTTCATTACGAAGGAGAAGGAGAATGGTTACATAAGGGTTGATTAGAGGATCATTTGGCATAAATTTGAAAGTGATTTTTAGAGGGAAGTATGAAACAAATGTTGTTATATTTAAATACATTCAATAATGTAGAAATAAAACATTTATTTTTCTTCTTATTCAGAATGTTGATGAGAGAGAAACCTAGTGATTTTCACCAGGGTCTGCAAGCCCATAATATACCCTGAAGCAGGAGAGGCATGAAAACTGTGAACCAGAGGGTGAGGTAAATCCTGCATGTGGTGAAGGACACATTCCAAGACTTTTGTGAATCTGCTAATGAGAAATCTTTGTCCAGGCTCTTGGTTTTCTCTCAAATCACATTTTAGTCAAACCACATGTTTCCTGAGAATATCTTCTGTGAGTGGTTGGAGCATTTGCTAGAACATTCCAGTCATACTTTCTCTTGTCTCCATGACAGTAGGGTATGCTTGCTCGTATCACTGGTCCAAGTTTTCACTAAAATAGATATTTCACTCTATAATGTACCTAAAACTCCTTCTATCTGGATGAAAATCATCACACTTGATGATGACTCCTTGATATTTGCTTCACTTTCAACCTCAACACTAATGCTTTCTTTTTAGGGGTAATAAGAAAGGGAAAAAATTTTATTTTCTTAGTTTTTCTTTAAAAATCTCTCTAAACGAATTATTATGAAAGCTTAAATAGGTGGGACACGTTCATTCTTTGGCATGTGACTTAAATTCACGCCTCTGCAAAATGACAAATACCATCTACTACATCTTAAAATCTTTGAAACTCTGACCATTGAATTCTCAAGTACCATGGTCCATTACCATAACCAACAGCCTTACCACTAATGCATTTTTCTATTAATTCAATTTCCATTTTTCCAATCAGACTATTTCACACCTCTCTCTTCAAAACTCCAACACCCCTGCTTTCTCCCTTTAGTGATAATCTCACTTTTTAATTAACTGAGAAAATGGAAATGAATAAACAAGAATTCCTCCATACTCGCAACACCAATTACTCACCGACCCTGTGACTTCTCTCCTGAAATCACCCACTTCCGCCTGCATCATCTCTCCTGTTTTCTACTGGATCATGCCCATTAGAAGACAAATAGGCTGAATTAGCTCCCATCTGAGAAATGCTTCATTTGGCCATATTTCCCTTTTCCTTACTGCTCTTTTGTCTATTCCTCCTTTATTCTAAACCTGTTACCTCTATCTAGTATATTTTCTCCTCTTCCACACTCTCTTGAGCCCACCCTAGATAGGATGAAATCACTACCATGCAAACAGTCTGTCCTGGTTAACAATGGGTGCCCTACTGCAACATCAGATAAATGATCTTTACATGCTCACATTTCCCAAATGATTCATTCTTAGACAAATAGTATTTTCACAGTTGATGGTTAAGTTGCTTCTTCAAAAGGTCTTGTCTCTTGGCTTCTGGGAAAGCATCCTCTCCTGGCTTATTTCCTGGCAATGACTATTCTTTTTTAGTCTTGTTTGCTGACTCCTTTTCCCCAGCCCAATCTTATGGTGGCCTGGAGCTTGCACTACCTTGACTTTAAATAAAATGCAAAGGTAGATATAAATTCATCTTAGTTCCCTGTCTCTACACTGAGGTCCAGAGTTACACATCTAACTGCTACTTAATGATTATAATTAAAAGCATAAAATATGCACCACAAATTTAACAGCAAAAACAAGAGGTTTTTTTTTTCCAACCTCAAAGCTATTTCTTCCCAGTATCCCCATCTCAGTAAATGGCACCATTACCTATGCAGTTACTTAGAACAAAATCCAAAGAATCATCTATGACTCCTCTCCTTCCCTCACACTCTACATCTTGTTCACCAGCAAGTCAAATTGTCTTCATTCTGAGAATATAACTTACTCATTTTTCTTCATCTGGACTGTGCCACTTTAGTTCAGACTTCTCCTTCTCCTACTTAGATTTCGGCAATAACTTCCTAACTGATATCCTTGTCTCTACCCTTATCCACAGTCAACTCATTTTCCATTTAGCATGTTTCTGATGGCATAACTCTTCTTAAGACCCTCTAAACCTTGACATTGCTTGTAAAATAAAACCTGGGGGGTGCCTGGGTGGCTCAGTTGGTTAAGTGACCAACTTCAGCTCAGGTCATGATCTCATGGTTCATGGGATCCAGCCCTGCATCATGTTCTGTGCTGACAGCTTGGAGCCTGGAGCCTGCTTTGGATTCTGTGTCTCCCTCTCTCTCTGCCCTTCCCCTGCTCTCACTCTGTCTCTGTCTCTCAAAACTAAATTATAACATTAATTTTTTAAAATAGGGGCACCTGAGTCGCTCAGTCAGTTAAGCATCCTACTTCAGCTCAGGTCATGATCTGGCGGTTTGTGAGTTCAAGCCCCACGTTAGGCTCTGTGCTGACAGCTCAGAGGCTGGAGTCTCCTTCAGATTCTGAGTCTCCCCCTCTCTCAGCCCCTCCTGTGCTCATACTCTGTCTCTGTCTCTCAATAATAAATAAAAATGTTTTAAAAAAATTTTTAATAAAGTCTGTGAAAAATAAACAAAATCAAAGTTTTCACATGGAAAAATAGTATTTTTGTTAAAGACCAGAGATTAGAAATATATATAATGGTATGTTTATATGGATAAGCATACAAATACACACACATAACAAGAGATTGAATAATTGAAATAAGTAAGTCAATAAAAAAAGTAAAAAACCATTTTTTTATTTTTTGCAATAAGTTAATATTTTTAATTTAAAGCCAGCTGAGAGATATAAAAAGGAGAAGAAAAAGGTTTTATAAAATATTAGCATAACATGGTATTTCTAAGAGGTTATGTACTTGGAACTAATTTCTTCAGATTATGTGCCCAGATTTCTAGGAAGGGCCATTTAGTAACCCACTCACCCCCCAACAGAGGGGCTAATATAAAAAAAAATATGTATATATTTTAGAAGTAATGATCTGTACTCACTGAAGTTTCTTGTATCAATCATCAGTCCCTTTTTGTTAGGCCCCAAATCAATACTCTTTCGTATTGTCCAATAAGAGAATGGAAGGGACCCAAGGAGTGAAACTTTACATTATAAAACTTTCAAAGGAAACTAAAATCCTTGTTTATTTACTTATCCTGTGTATGGCCCCTATAAACTGATCTCAAATTTATCAAAGTCAAGCTTTCAAGAAATCATAAAGAGTGTGAAAATCATGACTCACAATCTGCCTTTTTTTCTTCATAGACATTTTTTCTTAGACAGCTCCTAGTGAGTTTGAGCCCTTGTAATCTTCCTGAGTGTATAAATAATATCACATTATTCAGGGTTAGAAAATTCTACTTTCTCAGGCATTTCAATTTGAAAACAAGACAGTATGCTAGTGTTTGTTTTGTGACCATCAATGCCCCCAGTGCTGGAAACTATTTTTGCACTACATCTTGTACTGGGCTTTTGGCCAAAAATCTCCTGTGTTAGATGTCACCACTGGCCTCTATAAGGGGGATGTGATTTTACCCTATGCTTTAATTAGTACAAAAATGGTTGTAAAACTGCTTGCCTTTCCCTCTTATGTTGGATAAATCAAACAAAACCCACCACATCTCTATGTGAATATAACGTTCTATCTAAAAATTTGCCATTGGCTACTGAAATAATGAGAAAAATTTCCCCCTTGGCTAGCCTTCCCCATCAGATTCCTTACTGTCATGGGGAATGGGGCCAACCCACCATGAAGAAAACCCACTCTTGCTCTCCTGCTACAACAATTGCTGGTATAGAGACACAGAGGGAGCACTGTGGGAAAGCAATCAAGACATCAGAGTGAATTAATTTTCTGCTGTCAGAATAAAGCTTCATAACCCACAGATGTGAGGAATTGACAAGAAAACCTACAGTCAAATCAGTTTCTACTCATCCAAGAGTCTCCTTATCTCTGGAAATGATATAAACTTCAAACCCAATCACAATCTGGTTAATTTCCTGTTGCCCAAAGAAATGTCTGTTTGCAACATATTCATTTTAATGGTTTTAACATAAACATTCACCTCAACATCATAAAGTCGCCCATACAGATTTGTAAGATACACTCTATAACAATGGTGAAATAATTTGAAAGGATATTTTTATAATGTAGGATGAAGTTCTGTGTGTCAAACTCATACGGGAGTGGTGTGTGTGTGTGTGTGTGTGTGTGTCTGTGTCTGTGTCTGTGTGTTTCTGTGTGTTTCTGTGACAGAAAGAGAAAGAGACCAAGGAGAGAGAGAGAGAGAAAGAGAGGAGAGAGAGAGGAAGGAATGGAAGAGAAAAGAAGACAAATGAAACTTCCTAGGAAATCAAAGAGTTTGGCAGAGTAGAAAGACTTCCCAGATATCCAAGTAAAATCATACATATATAAATTTCCAGTGAATACCTCAGTAGGCAACTCTGAGCCCTCCAAGGCTGACATGTTACCCCCACACCATCCTTCTTCAATTACTCTATTATTCATATCAACACCAAAGATTTTCAGAACAGAATGGAAGCAAACATCTTGGCTAAGAAATCCTTTCCCAGTCAGTTCATATGCTGGCTTATATAACCCATTGCCTAAGAAGACTATGCATTTTGGCTTGTCTTACTTGATGATCAGCTAGTGATTATGATTTTACCATCTCCTCCTTGTAACTAAAAAAAAAATTATCAAAATCAACGGGACAATAGTTGCATAAAATATGTGGTCCTGAGATGCAATAAAGGTTATGTATTGAAATGCCCACAATCATGATTAGAGTCCAAAAAGTACTCATGAATCTAAGGTTTAAAGCAGGAAACCCTACTACTATAATTATACATGACAGTATAAACAGCTAATGGTCTGGGAACACTTGATTATTGTCATTGTATACTTTTTATGGAGCCTAGTAAATTTCCCACTTGGGATTAAATGTAAAGAGAATAGATTGTAGTCCTTGCTTCTATTTATGATGAAGTAAATTATATAGAGAGATAAAATATGTTTTAGTGTAGCTTTTTTCTGGCTCAAGCAACTCCATCTGCACCATGGTGTAGAAGCTGCACTTTGTCTAAATTCCTTATTCTGAGATGGCCAAAATAATAACCATTGCACATCTATATGTGATGCTTTCTGGTCTAAAAGGCAAATATAATCATTTAAAGGATAGTTTTGGAGGGATTTAGAAATGCAAGTACTCAGTGAGCAGCTGGCAAAGCTGTTGGCTGAGTTATCATGGCTGTATCATGGCTTGCACATATTATAAGAATCCTCCAAATGAACAGAAACAACCTGCTCAATTCACTGAGGCATTTCAGGACTACACATTCAATTTTCAATAGTGCAGATTTCAAAAGGAACCCTTCCTGCAGAGATCAAAGACCTGAGAACCAGTCAGAATGAATTAAAAAATACTGTAGCTGAGATGCAAAATAAACTAGATACAGTCACAGCAAGGATTGAAGAAACAGAGGAGAGAATAGGTGAAATAGAAGACAAATTATGGAAAATAATGAAGCTGAAAAAAAAGAAGGAAATGAAATTAACTAGATCATGTGGGGAGACTTAGAGATCTAAGTGATTCCATAAAATGAAACAATATTCGTATCGTCAGAGTCCCAGAAGAAGAGTGAGAAAAAGTGGCAGAAGGTTGATTTGAACAAATTACAGCTGAGAACGTCCCTAATTTGGGGAAGGAAACAGACATCCATGTCTAAGAGGCACAGAGAACTAGCTTCAAAATCAACAAAAACAGGTCAACACCACAACATATCATAGTGAAACTGGAAAAACACAGAGAGAGAATTCTGAAAGCAGCTAGGGACAAAAAGTCCTTAACCTACAAGGGTAGATACATAAGGGTAGTAGCAGACCTGTCCACTGAAAGTTGGCAGGCCAAAAGGTAGTGACAGGAGATATTCAATGCACTGAATGGGAAAAATATGCAGCCAAGAACCTTTTATCCAGCAAAGCCTTCATTCAGAATAAAAGGAGAGAGAAAGACTTTCCTAGACAAACAAAAAGTAAAGGAATACATGATCACTAAACTCCTTCAAGAAATTCTAAGGGGAACTCTCTGAGTGGAGAAAAATAAAAAAAAAAGAAGACCAAAGCAACGAAGACTACAAAGGACCAGAGAATATCACCAGAAACACCAGCTCTACAGGTAACACAGTGGCCCTAAATTCATATCTTTCAATAATCACTCTGACTGTAATGGGACTAAATGCTCCAATCAAAAGACATAGGGCATCAGAATGGATTTTAAAAATCAAGATCCATCTATATGCTGCTTACAAGAGACTCATTTTAGACCTTAATCCGCCAGCAGATTGAAAGTGAGGGGATGGAGAACCATCTATCATGCTACTGGAGGTCAAAAGAATGCCTGAGTAACCATGCTATATCAGACAAACTAGATTTTAAAACAAAGATTGTAACAAGAGATGAAGAAGAGCATTATATCATAATTAAGGGGTCTATCCATCAAGAAGATCTAATAATTATAAATATCTGCACCCCCAAACTGAAGTACCCAAATATATACATCAATTAATCACATATATAAAGAAAATCATTGATAATAATGCCATAATAGTAAGAGACTTTAATACCCCACTTACAGCAATGGACAGATCATCTAAGCAGAAAATTAACAAGGAAACAGTGGCTTTGAATGACACACTGGGCCAGATGGACTTAACAGAGATAGTCATAAAATTTCATCTTAAAACAAGAGAACATATATTCTTCTCTAGTGCACAAGAACATTCTCCAGAATAGATCATATACTAGGTCACAAATCAGCCCTCAACAGGTAGAAAAAGATCAATATCATACCATGCATATTTTCAGATCACAACACTATTAAATTTGAAATCAACCACAAGAAAATATTTGGAAAGCCCTCCAATATATGGAGGTTAAAGAACATCTTACTAAAGAATGAATGGATTAGCCAGGAAATTAAAGGAGAAACTAAAAAATACATGGAAGCAAATGAAAATGAAAACATAACAGTCCAAACCCTTTGGGATGCAGCAAAGGCAGTCCTAAGATGAAATTACTTTGAAATTCAGGCCTGTCTCAAAGAGCAATGAAGGTCCCCAATACACCTAACCTTACACCTAAAGGGGCTAGAAAAGGAGCAGTAAATGAAGACCAAAGTCAGCAAAAGAAGGGAACTAATAAAGATTAGATCAGAAATAAATGATATAGAAACAAACAAATTAACAAACAAAAACAGTAGAACAAATCAATATAACTGAAAGCTTTTTAGTTGAAAATAAAACAAAATTGATAAATACCTAGCCAGACTTCTCAAAAAGAAAAGAGAGAGGGTCCAAATAAATAAAATCATAAATGAAAGAAAGAAATCACAACCACCACAGAAATACAAACAATTATAAGATAATCTATAAAAAATTATATGCCAACAGACTGTACAATCTGGAAGAAGTGGAAAAAGTCCTAGAAACGCACACACTACCAAAATTCAAAAAGGAAGAAATAGAAATTTTAAATAGGCCCATAACCAGGAAAGGCATTGAATCAGTTATCAAAAATCTCCCCCAGATGGTTTCCTGGGGAATTCTACCAGACATTTAAAGAAGAGTTAATATCTATTCTTCTCAAACTGTTCCCAAAAAATAGAAATGGAAGGAAATATTCCAAACTCATTCTATGAAGCCAACATTACCTTGATTCCAAAACCAGACAAAGACTCCACTAAAAAGGAGAATTAAGGACCAATATCACTGATGAAACTGGATGTAAATATTCTCAACCAGATACTAGTAAATCTAATTCAACAGTACACTAAAAGAATTATTCACCAAGATCAAGTGGGATTTATTCTTGGGCTGCAGGCCTGGTTCAGTATTCACAAATCAATCAATGTGATACACCATATTAAAAAAGAAAAGATAAGAACCATATGATACTTTTAATAGATGCAGAAAAAAAAAACATTTGACAAAATACAGCATCCTTTCTTGATAAAAACCTTCAAGAAAGAAGGGATAGAAGGAATAAACCTCAACATCATAAAAGCCATATATGAAAGGCCCACAACTAATATTATCCTCAATGGGGAAAAACTGACACTTTTTCCCCTAGGGTGAGAAACACAGCAAGGATGTCCACTCTCACCACTGTTGTTCAACATAGTGCTGGAAATCCTCAGCAATCAGAAAACAAAAGAATGGAAAGTAAGGTATTAGCAAAAAATAGGTCAAACTTTCATTCTTCACAGATGACACGATACTTTACGTGAAAAACCCTACAGCCTCCACCAAAACACTCCTAGACCTAACACATAAATTCACCAAAGTCACAGGATATAAAATCAATGCACAGAAATCATTTGCATCTCTATACACCAATATTGAAGCAGCAGAATGAGAAATCAAGGAATCAATCCCATTTACAATTGCACCAAAAATCATAAGATACCTAGGAATAAATCTAACTTTTAGAGGTAAAAGATCTGTATGCTGAAAAGTATAGAAAGCTTATTAAAGAAATTGAAGAAGACACAAAGAAATGGAAAAACATTCATGCTCATGAATCGGAAGAAAAAATACTGTTAATATGTTAATATGTCTATACTACCCAAAGCAATCTACACATTCAATGCAATCCCCATCAAAATAACACCAGCATTCTTCACAGAACTACAAGAAACAATCCTAAAATTTGTATGGAACCAGAAAAGCCCCCAAACACCCACTGTAATGTTGAAAAAGAAAACCAAAGCTGGAGGTGTCACAATTCCAGATGTCAAGCTGTATTACAAAGCTAAAATCATCGAGACAGTATGGTACTGGCACAAAAACAGACCCATAGGTCAATGGCACAGAATAGGGAACCCAGAAATGGACCCACAAATGTATGGCCAACTAATCTTTGACAAAGCAGGGAAGAATATCCAATGGTAAAAACACAGTCCCTTAAGAAAATGGTGCTGGGAAAAATGGACAGTGACATGCAGAGGAATGAACATGGACCACTTTCTTACACCATACACAAAAATAAATTCAAAATGGATGAAAGACCTAAATGTAAGACAGGAAACCATCAAAATCCTAGGGAGAAAATAGGCAACAACCTCTCTGACCTCGGCTGCAGCAACTTCTTAGTAGACATATCTCTGGAGGCAATGCAAATAAAAGCAAAAAGGAACTATTGGGACCTCATCAAGATAAAAAAAAAAAACCTTCTGCACAGCAAAAGAAACAATCCACAAAACCAAACAGCAACCCCAATGGAGTGGGAGAATGTATTTGCAAATGACATATCAGATAAAGGATTAGTATCCAAAATCTATAAAGAACTTTTCAAACTCAACACCCAAGATACAGTCAAGTGAAGTAATGGGGAGAAGACATGAACAGACATTTTTCAAAGAAGACATCCAAATGATTAACAGTCACACGAAAAGACACTCAGCATGACCCACCATCAGAGAAATACAAATCAAAACCACAATGAGATACCACCTCACACCTGTCAGAATGGCTAAAATCAACAATGCAGGAAACAAGAGATGTTGTCAAGAATACAGAGATAGGGGAACGCTTTTGCACTGCTAGTGAGAATGCAAACTGGTGCAGCCACTCCGGAAAACAGTATGGAAGCTCTTCAAAAAATTTGAAATAGAACTACTCTATAACCCAGCAATTGCACTACTAGGTATTTAGGATACAAACGGATATAAAAAGATACAAAATGCTGATTTGAAGATGCACATGCACCTCAATGTTTATAGCAGCACTATCCATAGTCAAATTATGGAAAGACCCCAAATGTCCATCAGCTGACAAATGAGATAAAGAAGAAGTGGTATATATAAATACCATGGAATATTTCTCAGCCATCAAAAAGATTGAAATCTTGCCATTTGCAAATCAACAATCTGAAAAGAACTAGAATGTATTATGCTAAGCAAAATAAGTCAGAGAAAATTAAATATATGATGTACTCATATGTGGATTTTAAGAAACACAACAGATGAATATAAGTGAAGGGAAGGAAAAATAAGATTAAAACAGAGAGGGAGTCAAACTATAAGAGACTTAAATACATTCAATGCAATCCCGATCAAAATAACACCACCAGCATTCTCAGAACAAAGTGAGGGTTGCTAGAGGGGTGTTGGGTGGGAGGATGGGTTAAATTGGTGATAGGCATTAAGGAGGGTACTTGTTGGGATGAGTACTGGCTGTCATTGTAGAGTTACCCTACGACCCAGCAATCACACTACTAGGTATTTGTCCAAAGGATACAAAAATGTTGATTCGAAGGGGGGCATGCACCCCATATGATGGAATATTACCTGGTGATCAAAAAGAATGAAATCTTGCCGTTTGTAACAATGTGGACTGAACTACCATTTATGCTAAGTGAAATAAGCCAATCAGATAAAGACAAATATCATATGATTTCACCCATATGTGGGATTTAAGAAACAAAACAGATGAACATAGGGGAAAAGAAGAAAAAATAAGATAAAAACAGAGGGAGGCAACCCATAAAAGACTCTTAAATACAGAGAACAAACTGAGGGTTGCTGAAAGGGAGTTGGTTGGGGAGATGGGCTAAATGATGATAGGTATAAAAGTGATAGGTATAAAAATGGCACTTGTTGGGATAAGCACTGAGTGTTACGTGTAAGTGATGAATCACTGTGCTCTACTCCTGAAACCCATACTACACCATATGTTAACTTACCTGAGTTCAAATAAATAAATTTAAAAAAATAGTGCAGGTTTCAGAGGTTATAAAAATATATTGAAATATTAGTTTGATAAAGCCAAACCATCTCTTTATTCAGAATACTTTTCTGTATAGTATTCAGCTACAGTATAAGCCTGCTCTAAATTTGGATTGATTGTACCCTTGAGAAAAAATAGTTTAACAAATTAAGTTTATTTTGGATGAATTCTATCCCATTCTTTCCTTACAACAGAAATGGACTCCACACTTATACTTTACAATTTTGCTTAATGTTTGTTGGACCAGCAGTTGTAAAATACAATCTGGGAAGAAGAAGAAAAAAACAAAAAACTTTTTCCCAGAATCATGCTGACATTCCGTCAGTTTTATAGAAACACAGTCACACTGGTATGTAAGCTCCAGTTTGGCAAAGTTGAGTGAACTCAAAGATGGATGAATCCTGTCCCCAACCACACCTTAAAAGTTGTCACTAAACAAAAAACAGATGTGTTGATTTTAGCTCTATTCAAAACATTTATAAATTCTTCATAAAGTTTTGTTTCTGGATCCTAAAGAAAACAGTAATGTTTTAGTTAAAACCGAGATATTTTTTATGATTTACTTTATGTTAACAAGGCTATAGATAAGAAGTACATATGAATTATAAGAAGAGAAATGTGAGTATACATGAGAATAGAATGTAAAAGGAAGTTTCAGGTCTTAAAATCAGGTCACTCTTAATTTTTTTCAAGTCATAAAACTTTTCCAGCCACATGCCTTTCCCCCATCTTTTGCTCAACACTGTTAAAAAGTGTGGGAAAACAGCTGCCCTGTGTGGTTTTAAAGGCGAGAGACTTACTAGTATCTCACAAGCTTGGAAGAGATGTGTAGTAATGTGTAGGCAGCATTTGGGTTGATTAATTCTCTCTTAGGTGGATTCAGTCTCCTTTAAAAGCAAGGTGGAAAAGGAAATTGAGGCCATATAGTATGTTTCATCAGGCTGTGGTATACACATTAACACATCCCACACACAAAGAGTAACCATCACGTTAAGAAACACAACATTTGCTCCATACTTAGTTCCATACTTAGATGCTGCACAGCCTTTCCTTTCAAAAGAAGTTCAGGGTCACCCAAAACAATGAGACTGTAAAGTAAACCACATTTATTAATTGCCTCATTTAGTTGTTTTTTCATTTAAATTTTAGAAACAGTATAATGAAAAACAAATCAAAGCTTGAGAACACTTTACAAAGAGTACCAAAAACCACACCATCATAGAATTCTCAAAATCCACTTCTTTCATCCATAGTGGGGTGGCATTTATACACATTCAGTTTTTCATCCTTTGTCTGCACTTTAAGGGGCAGATGTGGATGGAGGGTGTGGAAAAATACGCTTTGATTTATCTTGTTACCCATTTCCCCAGGTTATGAGGCCAGAGATTTTAATGCAAAGAATCCCACCCTGGTGGCTTAATGGCAGTAAAGCAATTTTTCAAGAATAATTTTAAATGTGTGTGATTTTTGTCTTATGTCCTTACTTTAGAATCTCATTTTCTCATTAGATGTAAGTCCACACTATTCAGCATCGATCTTAAAGGATTCTGATAAAATTCTTGTTGCTTACATTGATTATCCCAACTGACATAAATGATTTCTGACAAATTGCCTAATGTTAAGATTTGGAAAATAACAAGTCTTTAAACAAAAGTTTTAAGTTAAAGACGCCCATGTTTTAGGTTGTAACAGAATGTTTTAACGGATGTAACTCCTTTGTCAGATTCTTGGATATCAGCATTCGCTGTGGTTTTCAGGAATCGCATCCTATTTAAAGGAAAATCAGCCAGAATCTCTATTTCAGGAGATGCAAGGATCCCAGTTTCTCTCCCCCTACACAGGATGGGTGCAGTGAGAGCAGTTTATCATCATTTTCAGTTCTTCCTCTGCTGAATTCTCTATTTGCTCTCCTGGGTGCATATATTTTTGCCCACCAATGGTATACAAATGGAATATCACAGTACCTTTGTTTTCCAAAGTCCATTAACCTAAGGCCAGGTGAATAGGGATCTTATACAAGGTTTGGGACAAAATAGAGAGAGTTATGTCCCTAGTGAAGGACAGAAAATACCTTAAAATTTAATATTAGACATCCTTTATTTAAGTTCCCAACTATTCTCACCTATAAAGAGTGTTTACATTTATTGCTTCTACTTGATTTCTAGAATTTCATCTTCCTTTCCCCTGCTCCTCATCTGGTCCCCCAACTTGAAAACTTCTCCTGATTTCTTATAAAAGGCAGTTTTTTACTGTCTCTGTGTGTCATTCTTGGCTACCCAGCCATTTCCTGGAGCCTAATAAGCTCGAGAAATGGGGGTGGGGTGGTGGGGGGGAGAGAACAGTACTTCCCTAATCAAAATAGTCTGTTTCAGGATGTCCAGCTAAACATAAGGAAGTCTCTCCTAAGTAATTCAAACGTCTACAGGGGCTAAACAGGAGGCAAACAAGGGCACAGATGAATGGCCCACAGAGAATTGGAGCCTGTACACCCCGCCTCGAGGAGTCAGTGGTCTGGATCATCAGCCCCAGCTGCTTGCTTTGAACCCATTGCTGGTGTTTACCATTTTTCAGGAAAAGGCCAAAATTTCAGATTATTCTGTGAAATCTCCCAGTTTTTAAATATTGGAAACTAATGTTTTAAAAGTACAGAGCAAATGTAGTATGTTTATAGTTTATATCTAGGCTGTAGGATACTGTTTCAGGGGACAAAACTCTTCACCGTTATCGTAAACTATGTACACATGTTAGCTGAACTTTTCTAACGAACAGAGACGATCTACTTTAATTATCACTTTAATTACGCATGACTGAAAAATAGCTAACTAGTTTCAAGACCTCTCTTATAAATATACAATTTTACCCTCCCAGCGACACTATTTATAAACCTCTCTTTCTAATCTTCCAAAAGGAAGAAAACCAGTTGAAAGTAGAATTATGAGGGAGAAATACATTTAATTTGTTTTTTTTTCCTAAAAATCCCCTATTTTTCTGGTTCATTTTCATAAATATCTAAGTTGAATAATTCAAGTCCATGGCCCACATGCTAAGGGACATTTCAGAATTCCAAGATTTTTCATAATTTTTCATTGTTCTCCTGGGGAATTCCAGTCCTTGTCTCCATCACCTCTTACTATGAATTACAATAGCTCACAGCTGCTGTCCTTTTTTTGGTCACTATACCTCACAAAAGGCCCTCTTCTTCATTCTTAAAAGAAAGAATAATACAAAGACATGAATGTACACTTACAATTAAACAAAGGAGGGGCTCCTGAGTGGCTCAGTCAGTTAAGTGTTTCAGGTCAGGTCATGATCTCATTGTTCCTGAGATGGGGCCCCATGTCAGACTCTGAGCTGATGGTGCAGAGCCTACTTGGGATTCTCTCTCTCTCTCCATCTCTCTGCCTCTCCCATTCATGTGTGCATGCTCTCTCTCTCTCTCTCTCTCTCTCTCAAAATAAATAAACATTTTTAAAAAGATTAAATGTGAGAGAGCTCTGTATACTCAAAATGGGAAAGGAGCCTAAAAAATGTTGGACATTATTTTCCTTAGGTTCTTCTTAGACTCTGGGCTTTATCATGCTTTGGAAGGAAATTACTTTGGCTTGTTTTGTTTCTCTCCAGTTCACCACTACTGACTTTAGCATTTAAAACATTCATTTTTCTTTTTTTACATGTGACAATCTTCTCTGTGAAAAGAACCCATAGTAGATAGAATTCACAATAATTTAAGGAAGATGTTTTGTTATGAGAATACTTCAATAATTTTGTTTCCCATGGCAAACATAGTTCCCATAAAAACTCACATCAAGGCAGAACTAATATAATGTTTTAAACAACTGGATTTGTTTTTTTGTTTTGGTCACAAGTCAAATGAACCAGATTTTCAAATCTCACCAACTTGCACCTATATATTAAGGAAAAACATTGATGCTATTGTTCATTATTTCTAAATAATTAAATGCTGAGGTATTGTGGTTTTGAGCGTACATGGAACAGTGGTTTTTTTTGGATTGTTAACAGAATCATGATGCTGTATTTGGGAATATTTTGTAAGTGAGAGAAATGAAAGATTTCTTGTATAGAAACAGAGATCAGAATGATATAATTTAAATATTAAATTATCAGTATTAATACATTCGGCATTGAGAATCACTGTGGCATCTTGAATTCATCTTAAATGTCAACAGATCATGAACACTGCATCACCAATGACTTTCCTGGAATGTTTTCAAGATTGAGTGTATGCATTTTTGTCCTTAGCACATCACAGATGGAAAAAATATATGGAATGCAGTTCCCTTTTCCAGATTTAAGAGGCAACTGGTCCTAGGGTTTCTGAAGCTGCCTCACACAGAAGAGAATCACCCTACAGCTCAATGCTGTGACTGCTCCAAAGGGGTTTGTGCCTGGACCTCCATGGAGGTAAGAGAGGCCTTTACAGGGGTGCTCAAGAAAAAGAGAAAGAAAAATAATTTTTCAGCTGTTAGATTTCCATATACTTCAAAAATTCCCATTAAAGAACACAAAGTTTCTCCAAATTGCTGTCCATAAGTGCAGGTTTATATTTGTGATGGTAACCTTTCTTATCATTTGCTCTACTGAAGCTTTGTGAGTGAGCACAGGATTAGAAATGAATGATCCCAACAATTTACTTTCTTATACACTTCAGAAAAGCAACCTTTTTTTCCTATATAATATGTAATCATTTGAATCTGGAATTAAACGCAAAAAAGCAGTATGATACGAGAACACAAGGTTAAGCCCTCTGCCCCAAACACCCTCCTTTTATCTGAATTGCCACTTTCATTAGTATGGTTCCTAAAATTCCACCATATTTGCATAAGGAACACTTATCTCCACCTGATGAGTCTTTAATAGTTACTCTTCAGCAACTATTAAAAACTGTTATAAAGCCTCAGTTTCAGGCTTACTTGAACATTGCTTTCAACATTTATATAGATAAGAGTTAGTAGAAAAATAACCAGAATGGTTTGATCAATCAAAAGTATTAGTAAAAATAAATAAATAAAAATTAAAATTAAAAATAAATTTAAAAAAAGTATTACATAGTAAGACTTTCAGAATAACTTAGTAGTCTTCTTTAATCAAAGTATCAATACCAGGAAAAATTCTTTTCGTGTTCTTTGTTGATCAGACCACACTGGAAAGTTGGATTAAATTTTGAGAAACATGAATAAATGTTAGGCATATTTCATGATTTTCAAAAATTATTTTCAATTTTGTGTTCACCATAAACATAAGTTTCTTGCTAAATACATCTTTCTGTAAATCTTATCAACCATTGTCTATCATCTTTTCTAGACACTTCACATCTGGAGTGCGCAAAGGTCTAGATATTCTGGAATATCTAGATCTACCACATGAACTACATGAAAGTCCACCCTCAACTGGCCATTTTTGTAGTTGAAAAATGGCCAAACATCAGCAATTTCATATCATTCAGCCCAGAGTAAATGAAAATGGTTTAATAAATGCAATAAAACAATTAAGCTATTTTCACTATTTTTGAATTTTAAAGATTAGCATATAACAAGCTGACAAAATTCTGGTTATTTCAGGGCCAGAATCTATAAGTTTTAACTAAATACACTTCTACTTAATAAAACTGAAAAATAAATACTTAATAAATACAGTTTGATAAATATAAAAACTTTAGATAACAGCTCTAAAATTTGCCATAGTGGTAGTTTAAACAACTCTGACATTCGAAAATAGAAATTTATTTTCCTCTTACTAAATTCATCTTAATTTCAAATGCTTATTTCTTTCAACAAGAAGAAACACTGTAGATAATAAACATGTTCACTTACTGTTCATATAAATGTCTCTTTATATGACAACCAAATCCAGTGTTCTCTTCCTCTCTGTTCTCCTTTTCTGGGGACTAATCGAAGCTTCAGGGTCTTAACTAGCATGACTTTAAGGAAGGAGAGTTCATTTTGTAGATTCTTATTGTAGGGGACATAAAAGTTTCCCTCGACCCTCTTAGAATCCCTGGCTAGGTCTGAAAATTAAACAAAGACATTAACAGGAGAATAGTGCACAACTTTTATTGCATTTTTACATGGACACAAGAGCCTTCACAAGAGAATGAAGACCCAAAGAATTGGCTACTTCAGGCAGCTTTTATACCTTTGAGATAAGGAAGCAATAAATTTGAATAAACAAATGGGTTTGGGTGAGGGGTAGTAAATGGTGAAGAAATAACTTGGAAGATAAAGGTTAGTTTGACAAGATTTATTTGTACAGATTTCTTGGCACCAAACTCCTCAAAGACTCTTGTGATAAGAATCTTTGCTCCTCCTGATTCAGAGAGGGTGCCTTTCATATGGGTTTTTTATAATTTGTTTCAGAGAAGAAGGGTGAGGGGATGAAAGGTCAGAGTGACCTGCTTCTACCATTTTTAAAAGTCCTCTAGCTTATGATATTTAATAAGCCAAACCATGTTTTTGGGTAGTGTCCTGAACCCCATCATTATCTTTGGGTATCCATTAGTAAGTAATTCGTCCATTCTTTTCCCAGCAGGGGAAAGGCAAAATAACAGGTGGAGAACACTTAGCAGTCTTACCTGATTGTTTCATCTCTCTCCTCAGCTCCCACGTCCTTCCTTCAGAAGCGAGCTAGGCCGTTGTTCCATAGACTCTACTAGGAAGAGCTTCACCCCCTGCTGTGACAATTCCTTGACAAGCAAAACATCTTCAGGTCTTTTCATCACTTATTTGGCTCTACTATGAATATTTCCAGATTTTTCTATATTTAAAATTTAAATGGTAAGTGGGGACAGGGGATATTTCTCTGAACATTTTCTAGGTAGACACGCACTGTTAACAGTTTTTTTTCCTATTGCGATGATTCCATGTTAGTATAGGAATTCCACAATGATAAAATTTCTCATAGTCCCAGACAGAATCTGGGGCAAATATCACATCTATCCACAGATTCTCACGTCTAGAAGTTTCCATCCTCCCCACTGGGAGGGTAGCTGTAATAGAGATTGAGAAGAAAAGGTATTCCACAGTAGTGGTTAAATTTTGTTTCTCTTTCTCAATCTTCTCTAAACCTCTCCCCTGAGACCAAAAATCATTCTTGTCCTTTTTTTTCATGTGGAAGTAAGTATATAATGTGTATGATGCATATATTTTTTCATTCAATACTCTTCATTCTTCTGTTTATGATATAAGTAGGTGATCTGAGGCTTCCAAATTTTGCTTTTGATACTTAAAACCAACTTGAAAATTTTTTTAAATTAGAAAAATCAATATGGAAGCTTTGTTTTCCCCAGTTGCAGGCTAGTTAAGTCAAAAACCATATAGAATTCATGTAATTGGAGTTTTAGGACAGATATCCTCCACTGTAGTGAATATCACCGATTTAGAGAATAGTTGTTAAGTAAGACTATTAATAACATCATTATCTTCATAATTCTCTCATTTATATACTTTCTGTATTATGTTCTTATATGAACCCTGTAAGTTATACTGAGTAGAATTAACATGTTGAGTATTACTAAAGACTATGATTTATGACTGATATCATTGATGCTTACAACAACACTATGCATACACAGAATTGTCCCCTTTTCACACAAGAAAGCTAAGGTGCCACTTTTACACATAATTTAAGTGATGATTCAATTTTATCTGACACTAAATGCTAGAGCTAAAATCTAATCTAGAGCTTCCTTGCCTTTACTATATCATATCTTTTTGTGTGTAATACCTGAAATATATATATATATATATATATATATATATATATATATATGTATTTTCATTTAAGTAACTTTTAAAATATTGGGAAAAGAGCAAATAATAAATACTCTGAAATGAAACAATTACATGTTTCTAGATTTCAAACCATTAGACTAACACAGATCTATATTGAAAAGAAAGATTGAAATCTCCTCTAATAACTTTTTCATCACAGAACACAATTTATGGCTTTCTGCCATTTGATAATGAAAGTTAAGTTTTCTGTGCTATTACTGGAATTGAGTACAATAACTCATTCTCCAAAACCAATTTATATAGAAAACATATTCAATACAGAGATGATTGAGTTCCTGTATTTCTCTTTTGTCATTTGGCAGCAATTTGTGTGAGACTCAAGAAGATAGAGTGAAAACTGATGGTAGTTATTTCTTCAAGATAGGGAGAAAAAAACCAATGCTACTGAAAGCATGTGTCAGTTAAAATCATTCATTTTAGATTAAACTCACAGTCTGCAGTGACAGAAATCCCAAAGAAGATATCTATCTTTAAGGATTAATAGAGTTTTATCCAAGGATTACTCTTGGTCAAAAACATGGCTACAAGTTGTGTTATTGTTGTTGTTGTTGTTGTTTCTTTTTCTTTGGTAGCTCATTTGACAGCCATTGTGGCCATAGACAGCAGTAGATATTTGAATCTATTTTTTCTGAAGTATGTGAATGTTGGACTGAGTCTTTGATGACTTTACAATTTATTTTGAAGGCACAATGGACTTTGTAATCTCTGTTCTTCAACACTCAGTAAATCTGCCAGTTACCTCTATCACTGAAAATAAAAGTTTTGTGAATGTGATAATTATAACGTGGTTGGCAACTCCATTTGTAAAACTGACAATTTCAATTTCTGAGCCCTTAGTATCTTTTAAAACCCCTGAAGTTGAGGCCACAAAGTCTTAGTTTCTTTTCTCTTTATTTCAAACTTTTTGAAGTAGTTCTTCAGTAATGGCCATTGTGATAATCTCCTCAACAATCTCTAAACATTCTTCGTCATGAAGCAACTGTGTGGGTTGGGTGGGATTGGGTGGACTGTGAGAGGTGCACATCCTTTGGGTTAATCTCATATTTTTTACTACAACCATTGTCACAGCAACTCGCACAGCAAATGACCTGGCAATCTAAGACAAATTCAGTTAATGTATAGCATTTTCTCAGCCACTGAAATTAGTTGAAGATTAGCCCAATCATCACTAAAGCTGCTAATAATAAATTAAATTCTGGAGCCAGATGTCCATCTTCTCCTAACGACGTGTTTTATCAATGTGCCATCAGTCTGACACCCTGAAGAACACCAATTTAAAGATACAGCTAAAACACACTTAGGCCAGAGACTTGATCAAATCATATCTAGGTATGTTATTTCTCTGAAAATTTTAAATGATATGAATAAATTGTTTTACAATTTAAATCATTTAAAAATGATTTTACATAACAAATTAAATGGTCATAACTGCATCTCTCCTTACATCTTAAGTGTAACAAATAATTCTGGAGCTAGAAGTATTGTGCCTCATGATTTTTACAGTTTAGTTACATTATCTTAAAGTATTTGGTAAACAATTAAAGAGAAAATAATTTTCTATTAATTTTCTTAAAAGGTTAAAAGCAAAGAATACTGTATATGAAGTCACATACTTGGCTAATTAAGTCCTTTGTCTTCTTTTTCTATAATCAAAGAATGGTAAGATGAGAATAGGATGACAATGATCATTTAGTTTAACAATACATCTGAGGCTTGAATTCCATTCCAGTTCGTCATTAGTCAACCCTCTATCACTTCCAGTGACAGGAAACTCATATCTCCTGAGATAGCTTCTTCCATCGTTAGACAGAATTTGTTGGTGAGCTCCATTTTCACTCATATTAGAATGCTGACTACTAGTTCACTGAAAATCCTGTACATCTTAACAATATTTATTTTCCTTTCTCTCTAGATAATACTTTGTCACTTCTGGCAAAATATTCATTTCTAGTTGCCTTTGAAATTCCTGCAAAACATTCATTGCTAGTTGCCTTTGAAATTCTGTCTTTATTCAAAGATATCACTCGATTTTCTTTTTAGCCAATTCGCTTTGGGCTACTGAGTTTTTCTACTTTTGTCCATTATGATTGCAGAGATTAGAAAATGTCTTTTCTAAAATCCTGTTATCCTGTTCGGAATATCATTAAGTTTTCTGGTAGTATAGGTTGATATAATTCATCAATTTTGGAAAATTCTTGGTCTTTATCTCTTTAAATATTCTTTCTTCACCATTCTCCCTCTGCCTTTTTTCTGATATTCCAATTACAAACAAATTGGGAATTGTTACAAATATCTTTTGTTTCAATCCTTTTCTTTTTGTTTTAGTGTGGATGTAGTCTATCAACTTGTCTTTAAGTTCACTTCTCCTCTTCTCTGCTATTTCCATGTTCCTGCTAAGACTGTGTAGTGAATTTTTCAATTCTGAAATGTCTTCACTCTAATAATTTCTTTTTTTTTTCTACAGCAGATGCCTTTTCCTTTTGTCATTCGACCAGAGGTAAAAGTAGTTGTGTAATTTTCTCCCGTTAAGTATACTTTTGGAGTTTAGTTCTTTATGTGTTTATTTGTATATTCAGATCTCTGAGGATTTATAAAACTAGATTCTGTAAGTTATCTGAATTGTTTTGGTTGTTAAGGTAAGTCCCTTACCACTTTCTAAAGCTGAACTAAAACCAAAAGTGCTATAAGGTTTTTATTTAAAAATTATAGAATTGTGATATCATTGATATGATTTCAATGGTATGAATTCTTGATTCAAAATATGAATGATTTTAATTCCGCCAATAATTAGATCACTGGTCTTGTAGATGGAACAGCATATCAAGACTCTAGAGACCTGAAACTTGCATTGTCACTCATAATTACCTCTGTAGCTTGTGTGATTACATTTAAACTATAGTTTCTCCATGTATAAATATATTAGAGTGGTTACCACTGGAAAGTGAAGGAAAGAATAGAATTCACATAAGAGATATTAGAGACTTCATGTTTGTTTCTTTGAAAAAGATAAGAAGGAGGAATATGAGACAACTATGACATGATATTCACAATTACTATTTCTAGAAGGTCAATAAAAAAGTTTTAGCATTTGTAAAATTTTTTGTAAAATTTTTTGTAAAATTTGTAAAGTTTTTTGTAAAATTTTCAAAATTAAAAAGTGTAATAGTATACTAATGCATCACTCCAACCAGCGTAGCAACACATGATATAAAGGGAAAATGTACCGATTGGCAAATCAGCCAGAATAAGGGGTATAATAATGTAAAACTTATAAAAATAATAAAGAAATTATTAATGGTCTGATGTTCCACTTGCTTGTCTGATATGAAAGTTGGAAGATTCAATTGTGAAAGTCCTGGAGAAATAAGAGAAAAGTCCTTTTTTAATTATGAAGTCTTTGTAGAATCCCAAGGTTCTCCCCCAAGCAGGGCATATGCATGTATGGGTGTATAAATAAGCACAGTGTCCTGTGTTATTTGCCATTCTCCAAAAAGCTCACAAATATAATTTTTTAAAAATATTCCACTTGTAAGTTATATCATGTAGTATTTGTCTTTCTTGCTTTGGCTTATTTCACTTAACATAGTGTCCTGTGTTTCATCCATGTTGTCACAAATAGCAGGATTTCTTTCTTTCTCATGGTGGAATAATACCCCATATTCTTTTTCCATTCACCCATTGACCTACATTTAGATTTAGTCTGTATCTTGGCTATTGTAAATAAAGCTGCAATGAACCTACAGGTGCAGATATCTCTTTAAGATACTGATTCTGTTTCCTTCAGATATATACCCAAAAGTGGGAATGCAGAATCATATGGTAGTTCTATTTTTATTTTTTTGAGAAGCCTCCATACTGTTTTCCATAGTGGTTGTACCCAATTACATTTCCACCAACAATGCACAAGGGGTCCCTTTCCTCCACATCATCACCAACATTTATTATTTCTTATCTTTTTGATAAATGCCATCCTAACAGGTGTGAGGTGATATCTCATTGTGATTCACAGTAGAATGGTGATCACTAGGAGCTGGTGGGTGAAGGAAGTAAGGAAATGCTCTTCAAATGGTGCAAGCCTTTAGTTACAAGATGAATAAATTCTGAGGATATGATGTACAGCATAATGGTTATAGTTAATAAAACTGAATTGTATACTTGAAATTTGCTACAAAAGTAGACTTTAAGCATTCTCACCACACGCACACAAAATAGATATCTCTGTGAGGTGATGGATATGTTAATTAACCTGGTTGTGGCAATTATTTCACAAAATTACACATATATCAAACCATTACATTGCACACTTTAAATATATACAATTTTATCTGTCCATTATACCTGAATAAGGAAAAAAAACTGTAAAGAATATAAGCAATGCATAAAAAATAGAGTCCAGAAAAATAGCAGATTGAGCTGTGCATTTAGCAATCACACAGAAACACAGAACAGTAGGACTTGAAGGGATTTAGAGAGTTCTGGTTCATCACACTCATTTTTTAAAAATTTTTTAACATTTATTTGTTTTTGAGAGAGAGAAAGAGAGAGAGAGAGTGAACAGGGAGTGGCAGAGAATGAGGGAGACAGAATCTGAAGCAGGCTCCAGGCTCTGATCTGTCAGCACAGAGCCCAACACAGGGCTCGAACTCACGAGCTGTGAGATAATGACCTGAGCTAAAGTCAGATGCCCAATCAACTGAACCACCTGGACGCCCCTCATCACATTCATTTTAAAGAAGAAACTAAGATTTAGAAAGCTAATATACACTAGGTTATTAAAATTAGAAGCTCTATAAATCTACTCTTTCAGTCTGTTAATCTCTCCACCATTCCAGTGACTTCTAGACAAGTTCCACTAGAAATTTCAAGAAAAGCTTTAATACTTCAAGCTCTTTCACTCTTGACCTACTTTTAGTCAAGACCAAATTTTATTAGTTCTTCATCTCAAAACCCAAGTTTTTCATCTTCAAGATATATTTATATTTTTAAATGGTCAAACTATGAGAAACTAGAAAAGCACACGAAACCAACTATGTGAATTGTGATACCAAAGTCACCAGTTTTTCTGCTATAATAATCATAATTTGTTAATCAATGAAAAAAATAAAACCTCACCATTACAATATCCACAAATTTGGGTTCATTCTCACTAAGCATTTTAAACATTTCATCTCTATGCTTCAAAATATCTTTTACTTTTGTCCTTTCTTAAATAGTCTTCTTGTCACAAGCCCTTCAATGTGTACACTTTTATTCTGTTTTCTTGCTCCGTCCAGACTTACTGACCTAAGACAGATTAGATACTGCTACTTCATTTTTTGAAAGGTATTCAAAGATATTCATCTTCCAAATATCTACACGCGCGCGCGCACACACACACACATACATCCACACACATCCTAAAATATTCCAATATGGCATGTAAGAATTTCCATGGGATACAATTTGGAATCAGCTCTTTTGTTTTATAAGAGATAGAGCAGGAACTTAAAAAGGGAAATAAAACAAAATGAAGAGTCACTTAGCTTAAGACTAGAATTCTGATTTGGGATGTACTTGGACCAGGAAAAGGATATTGTGAGGGGAATTAAGTTCCCAGAAGCAGTGACTAGAATAGAAGGGTAAGCCTAGCACTATAGCTTGTCTAAAATCCTCACCCTACTACACTTGAAAAACACAGTCATCAGTCATTTTCACTGTTTGAATAGAATAATTTATCTTTCTGTTATTTAAGACACTGTCTACTAATCATCTCAAAAGGACATACCCCAACAAGCCTCACCTCACTAGAAACAACAAGTGATCATTGCGACCTACTAAAGTAGGAGGAAATCTCATGTGGCATGCATTTTAGGGAAAGCGGAATTGATATGCCCAATGATGAATCAATGACTGTTGCCAGGGAAAATAGGATATCCTGATTGGCTATTTGCCATTCCTTATTAATTCCTTATTAATGTATCCAATTCAGAGAGGGCAGTAAGAGGCAATTCATTCAAGCAGCAGGAAATGGGTTCCCTAAAATAAAGAGACATTTGAACACAATAAGAAGAGAAAAAAGAAATGAAATAGTTCTGGACACTATATCAACTAGTCCATTACAGAGCATAAAGGAAAATTTTTAAATGAGATTTGATAAAAAATCCTCATTATCTATAAATTTGTTATTGTAGCCAAATGGCTAATTTTAAAATGAATTAAGCATAAACACTTTATTAAGTATAAAATGTGCAATGATCAGATTCTGTATCTTCATCTAAATAATTTTGGTTTTGTACACTTGGCTATCTTTTATTTTCCTGGTTGCAACTGATTAATCCCCCCATTTAATGGTTAATGTTGATACTCTCTAAACTATTCTGATGCCATGTAGCTTCTCTTTACTGGGCAACCCTAAAACATAAATTTGTGGGCTTCTTCCTCCCTCCACCTATGATGATAATGATAATAACATTTATTAAACATTTACTATGTACTCTGCATGCTTTAAGTACTATGTGTCTTTTTAATTGAAGTGTCAATAACATACAGTGTTATATTAGTTTTAAGTGTGCAATGTAGTGATTCAGCAATTCTATACATTACTCAATGTTTTTCATGATAAATGTACTCTTAATCCTCTTTATTTCATCCCTCCCCTCTCCTACCTCTTCTTTTTTTTTAATTTATTTTTTATTCTTTTAACATTTATTTATTTTTGAGAGACAGAAAGAGACAGAGCATGAGTGGGGGAAGAGCAGAAAGAGAGGGAAACACAAAACTTGAAGCAGGCTCTGAGCTGTCAGCACAGAGCCCAATGTGAGGTTTGAACTCACGGACCATGAGATCATTACCTGAGCTAGAGCTGGACTCTTAACCGACTGAGCCACTTAGGCGCCCCTCTCCTACCTCTTCTATGACAACCATCAGTTTGTTCTCAATAGTTAATAGTCTGGGTGTTTTTTGTTTGTCTTTTTTCCTCCCTTTATTTGTTCATTTGCTTTGTTTCTTAAATTTCACCTATGAGTGAATCGTATAGTATTTGCTTTTCTATGACTGACTTATTTCACTTAGCATTATACCCTCTAGATCCATTCATGTTATTGCAAATGGCAGGATTCCATTCCTTTTTATGGCTGAGTAATATTCCATTGTGTATATATGTGCATGTGTGTTTGTGTGAGTGTGTGTGTGTGTGTGTGTGTGTGTATATATCACTTCTTTTTATCCATTCATCTATGGATAGATTTGGGTTGCTTCCATATTTGGCTATTGTAAATAATGCAATAAACATAGGAGTCCATATATCTTTTTCAATTAGTGTTTCCATTTTGGGTGGGTAAATATCCAGTAGTGGAATTACAGAATCATATGGTAATTCTATTTTATTCTATCATATGGTAATATCAACTTTTTGAGGAAACACCCTACTATTTTTCACAATAGTGAACCAATTTGCATTCCCACCAATAGTGCAAGGAGATTCGTCTTCACATCCTTGTCAACGCTTGTTATTTCTTTGTTTTTTTCTTAAGTCTATTTTAGTTATTCTGACAGATATATCTCATTGTGGTTTTGATTTGCATTCCCTGATGATGTTGACATTTTTTCATGTATCTATTCACCATTTGTATCTTTTCTTTGGAAAAATGTCTATTCAGGTTCTCTGCCCATTTTTTAATCTAATTATTTGTATGTTTTGGTATTGAGTTCTATAAGTTCTTTATATATTTTGGGTATTAACCCCTTGTCAGGTAAAACATTTGCAAATATCTTCTCCTATTTAGTAGGTTGCCTTTTTTTTGAAAGTATTGTTTTAAATGTTTATTTATTTACTTATTTTGAGAGGGAGAGAGAGAAAGAGAGAGAGAGAGAGAGAGAGAATCCCAAGCAGTCTCCGTGGGCTGTCTGCACAGACCCCAGAGTGAAACTTCACCCCACAAACCATGAGAGCATGACCTGAGCCAAAATCAAGAGTCCGATGCTTAATAGACTAAGCCACCCAGGTGCCCCAGGTTGCCTTTTTGTTTTCACGCTTCCTTTTACTGTGCAAAAGCTTTTTATTTTGGCAAAGTCCCAAAAGTTTAATTGTGTATGTTTTAACCATTTACATCACATATCTTACTTCAAAAGACAATTTGGCATAAGTTTACAGTAATTTTTTGGTTAATTTGGCATTAAAATGCAAAATTGGCTCTCACATCTCAATGCCACTTAAATTAACAGATTTTTTTCAGGAGTCTTTTTAACAAACTCTCATTTGCATGTGCGAAATCTTGCTGTGAGGCTGCATAAGGGAGAATTAAAAATAGATTTAGGGTACATTACATCTCTATCACATAAGAAAGACCTAAATGAATTCCCCAGGTCTGTCACACCCTTTGGTTATTTAAAGAACAGAACTAAATTTGTGTCTTCAGCTGTTATATCTCTTGTCAGGTCATCCTACAGTGTTCAAGAATAGGTCATCTGATTATTGTGGCGTGTGCATGGAGTTTATCCACTTTAAAATGGTGACAAATCAAGTTAGAATCCTGCAACAGAAAGGCAGAAGGCTTAATGTATCAAGCTAATATATAAATAATCTATGATTGAAACAAAGTGAAAACTCTTTTGTTACAATGACAAGCTACAAATATAAACCATGAAAATAAATGATCGATCTATTTCATGGTTATGGAAAACATAGACC
>CM053573.1:39632802-39651400 GCA_028646485.1 Cryptoprocta ferox
CAGAATAATCATTAAAATGCCATTTTTAAATGGAGTTGCCTTGTTTCATCTTAAGAAATCTTCAATTCATAATTTGGCTTTGTCAATCACTTAACTCAGACTCCTAATTTTATTTTTATGTACTTGCCTTTTTCTGGACATCCATGCATGAGTTCAATTAGTCAAACTCCTCAGCTCATGACATAGTCTATGTGTCCATGAAAGCTGTTCACACATATAATTTTATTCTTCCCTTCATTCCTGATATCACTCCCATCTCCCTCTTTTTTCCCTGGGTTCCCACTATAGTACATGTCATTGAATATCTATGTTTATATTTGAAAACATAATAAAATCCCACGGAATTTAAATGTACATAAAACTACAGGTTTATGTTGTTTCTTTTTTTTCATTCCACACTGTAAAGTATTGAAGTGTTACTATAAATGTACCTCATTCATTGCTTTTAGCAGTGGAATAGTGCCTATATCACCATGTTTTACATATTTATTCCCCTGATGACAGACCAGTAGGTGTTCTCCATCTGTCTACTTTAATAAACATGTGTATAATTATTACTCATATAAGACAATTTGAGAAAGAATATTTACAAATGGACTATTTTTTAAGGTGTGGATAAAATTAAGGGGAACCACAAGGGTCACTTTAGTAGCCCAGGGCTAAAAGCATAGAATTCTATGATCCCTCAGCTTAAAACCTTGTATGTGTAGGGGGTGGTTTCTAAAACCTAAAAAAAGACAATTATGTTAAAGTCTATCTCCTGAGAGGAACAGTGACCTTGAGTGGAGGAACACAGAAGCTCAAACTGCTGTCTCATGTCTCTGAGGCTCTATTCATTTTTTTTAATTCTTTTTTCTTTCTGTTCCTCAAACTAGATCATCTCTATTGACCTACCTTGAAGGATGCTACTTCTTTCTTCTGCCAGCTCAAATCTGCAGTTGAGCCCTCTAGTGAGATTTTTCGTTTCAGTAATTATAGACTTCAACTTGAGAATTTCTACTTCTTTTAAACAATTTCTCTCTCTTTATTGATATTCTCTATTTGGTAAGACATTATTCTCATGTGTTCCTTTAGCTCTTTAGACATGGTTTTCTTTAGTTCTTTGAACATATTAAAATAGCTGATACAGAGCTTCTTCTGGTAACGCCAATGTCTGGATTTCTTCAAAGACAGTTTCTATTGTACTGCCTGCATTTTCACCCAGTATATGGGCCTTAATTTCTTGTTTCTGAAAGTCTTGTAATTTTTTTTATTGAAATCTAGACATTTTAAATAATGTAATGTGGTGGGGCACCTGGGTGGCTCAGTCACTTAGGTGTCTGACTCTTGGTTTTGGTTCAGGTCATGATCTCACACTTTGAGAGTTCGAGCCCCCTGCACTGGGCTCTGTGCTGACAGTGCAGAGCCTGCTTGGTGTTCTCCGTCTCTCTCTCTCTCTCTCTCCCCCTCCCCTGCTCATGCTATCTCTCTGTCTCTGTCTCTGTCTCTGTCTCTCTCTTAATTAATTAATTTAAAAAAATTAAATAATGTAATGTTGTAATTCAGATCCCACCCACCCCCAGTGTGGTGTAGCTGTTTGTTGTTATTGCTGTGCCTATTTGTTTATTTAGCAATTTACTTGAACAAATTTTGTAAATTATGCACTTTTTATCACAAGTAGCCACTTGTCTCTGCCAGATTATCTTAGTGCTCAGCTAATGATTAAACAGAGATTTCCTTAAAGGCCTTGAAGCATTTCACCAAAGGACAATATCTGTATGATGTGGCACATCTTCAGTGATCCACCTGACAGTCAAAATTCTCCTTCAGTCTTTACTTTCTGCTTACACAGAGCTCCAAGATCCACTGAAGTTGAGAGGTCATCTCAGGTCTCTCCTGGACTCATTTGTGGAGTCTTGTAGACTCCCAAGGTTATCTCAAAGCTCACTGAAACCTTCTCTGGCCCTCTCAGTACCCAGCATTTCCTCTTTAAGCATTTCGGTCAGCTTCGTGCTGATCCCAAATGTTATTGCCACTTCCGGCAGCTTCTAAGTTAAACCTTTGTCCCTCAACTCTGTCCCGATTTTGTAAATAGTTTCTCTATCCAAGGTCCACTGAATTAAATCCTAGATGGGCTTAAATGTGTTTGATTTTTGCCAGAGAATTTATGCTTTACAGATCTGGGTTAAAAATTCCCAACCCAACCCAAGTGCAAAATTAGTTTACAAATATTTCCGTTGTTGGCTTTATTCCATTTACTGTTTTACATATATATCTTGATCCTTTTAACATTCATAATTAGAAATATATGTCTGTATTACTTTCTTATTGCTGTTATAACACACTATCACTAACTTAAAGAGCACACTATCACTAACTTAAAGACTTAAAATAATACAAACTTATGCTCCTGCTGCTTTGAAGAACAGAAATCTGAAATGGATTTCACTGGGCCAAGATCAAGGTGTAGCTGAAGCTGTGCTGTTCTTGGAAGCTTTAGAGAATTCAGTTCCTTGCCTCTTCAGTTTCTAGAGCTGCATTTCTTACATTCTTTAGTTCATAGTCCCTTCCATCATTGTCAAAGCCAGTAAGACAGCACCTTCAAGTTTCTCTGCTTCCATCTTTACACTGTCTTTTCTTTTATAAGGATCCTTCCTATTACATCAGACCCATTGGATAATCCAAATTAATCTCCTCATCTTAAACTCCTGAAGATAAGCAAAGTCTCCTTTGACCCCTTTTATAAGATAATATTCTTAGGTTCTGTGGATTAGGACTCGAACATATCTGGGTGAGCCATTATTCAGCACACCAATGTATCCTGCCTTATTTTACTCTATATGTGAGCCAGTTCTCTTAATGCCACCAATTAATCTTTCCCCTCATTGGTTTATATTGCCAATTCCATCAAAAACATAGCTTTATTTTTGAGCAATCTAATCTACTAGTTCTCAACGAGAGGCAATTTTGCTTTCCAGAGGACATTTGGAAATATCTGAAGAACATTTTGCTTGTAAAAACCAGGGCAGACTGGGTGGAGACGCAGGGGGTCCTATTGGAATCTGGAGAGCAGAGGCCTAAACATATTACCATACACAGACCAGCCCCACATCCAGCCCACCAACACTTTGGCTCAGAATATAAATAAGACTGAGGTTGACGAACCCTGCTTTAGTCTGTTCCAATGGTCTGTATGCTTGTGGCTGCCTCAGTGCCAGAGTATTTTTATTACTAAGTGTTCATATAGTATATCTTCATATCTATTAGGATGTAGGCTTCTTCTCTTTAAGGAAACAAATAGGTTTTAACAGATAAATATTATAATAAGTTGTTCAGTCCATCAAAATAACCAGCTGGAATTTTATTTGGAATTACATAATGATTTTTTTAGATTAAAATTAGAAGAATAAACATTTTTACAGCGTTAATGATGAGAGACAACTCTGAATGGCCCTGGAAACTCTTCGTATGCCCTCTGTCACTAGCTTATCAGAGAACTGGCTCGGCCTTTGGCTGATGTCAGTATTATTGGCGTGCAAAGCTGTTCCCATGACCCTTGTCTGCAAAACTCCATTTTTCATACGCATAGTCCTCCGGGCTGCTCCTTGGCTAGAAAATTCTTTGCTATAGTTCCTGTTATTTAGAACAGCTAGGTGTTCTCTCCTTTTTTTAGGATAGATTATAGATATGTAATGAGGTTTAGGGGCAGAGTTTGTTCTTGTTCTTGGAGTACAGCCAGTTGTACATACAACCTATTGGCCAAGGCAAGCCTTTCTCTGTGGGATCATCGACCACTCTGTACGCAGACCATGTATATACTCTACCTCAGCTGTAGAATCTTGAGGGGTTTGCACAAGCTCTGTACTATTCTGTTGAAAGTTTTCCTTCCATAAACTTTATATTGTACTTGCACCACATTGCTCTAGTAGTGTATGTCCATGACCCACATGCATAAACTGTTAAGTCATTCTCTCCATGGACAAGTTGCATTTCATTTTTTTATTTCAAATATTTCTGTGTGTCTTTTAAAAGAGAGGATTTTTTTATACAGTTCTTGTTCTTTTCATTAAGTAAAGTCTTAGGTATTTTATATATTTTTTATTGCTATTATAACTTTCTTTATTATATTTTTTAGTTAGTTTTGGCCAAAGTAGAGGAATGCTTAACTTATATAGGTAGATATTGTATCACTTTTGCTGTATTTTATATTATTAAAAAAAGTACATTAGGGAAATTTTTGTAAACGACCATAACATCAACAAACAAATAACAGTTTTTTTATCTACCTACTGGAGCTACGTACTGTACTTCTTCATGTGCTTTGTAGCCTATTGCATAGGATAGTAGTGGTGATAATAGGTATCTTTCTTTTATTCTCCCTACCCATCTTAATGATAATATGTTGGTTGTTTCCTGGTTATAATTTATCTAGACTTATCACACAAAGGAAATACTATAACATCTTTTGTCACCTTAAGGGAAAAGCAACAAACCAATTATTATATACTAGATAAAACAGAATAAAGGACCAGAGACAACAAGTATTTAAAATAAGCATGTTAATTATAAACAGGGAAATAAGGGAGAATCTTGAAAATATGAATCAAGAACAAAATGTCTTAAAGAAGAACCAACTGGAGGTATTCATAATAAAATATAATACATGAGAAATAAATAATTTGTAAAGCAGGTTAAATATGAAAATGGAGAGTAAATCAATATGCTAACACTTTATTAAGAACACCTTTATAAGCTATCAATATAAAATTAAAAATGGAAAAATATAAATGGAGAAGAGATCGAAAGTAGAAGAGTACAAATGCCAACATCTTTTTGATAGAGTCCAAATAGAACAGGAAAAATAAAAGAAATAAATTAATGAATTAATTGATTAGGAAAATATATCCCAAGTAAAACGTCTAAAAAAAATTCCTAAGGTTGAGAAAGATATTGAACAGGCTTATCAAAAGCCAAACTACATAGATACCTTTAAAAGAAGAAGAAGAAGAAGAAGAAGAAGAAGAAGAAGAAGAAGAAGAAGAAAACTACATATATTATTGTGCAGTTTAAGGACATTTGAACTAATCGAGGGAATCAATCAGGGAAGTAAAACCATTGTAAGTATTCTGAAGAAAGTAATTTATTATAAAATTAGATAATAAAAAATTGTGGAAGGATCTTGGAAAATAAGATACAAAGAAAGGAGGTGACGAATCAGAGAATAGTCACTAGTAAGCCCAGACATGAATGAATGACTCAAAGCTGGAAGAAAAATCTGGAATTTATGTAGGTCCAGTTGCTGGAGAGTGACTGAAAAGTGAGGTGGTCTATGAGTCTATTAAAGGTTGTTGATTCTTTATGCCTACGCTTCTGTGAATTCACTGCTAAAAGTCTGGTGATGGGCCTGTGATCACCTCAGGGCAGCTGGGCAGCATTTGGAAAAGAGAGTTGGATCTAGAACATAACCTAAGATGGGTTTATTATCTTTAAATAAAAAGTTATCCCACATTATAGTTTTATAAGTGAAAAACACCCATTTAAAATGAAGTAATGACTAAAGAAAGTATGCAGATAATGAATGTCGTTTGAGTCATTCATATTTCTCCAAGTGACAACCTGATGGATGGTAAAGGTCTGAATTACCAGTGTCTTTGAAAATGTATCTGTTTTTTTTAAGTTAATAATATTTTTTCCTTCTCTTTTCCTCCAATATCCCATCTTAGACAGAGAATTCTGGAAACAGATAGGAGGCACAGTTGCATACATAAGATTTATGTAGAAGCACTCTTGGGGGATCTGCCTATAAGGAAGTGAAGAAAGCACATTAGGAAGAGGGAGAAGCCGACCCACAATGTGGTTGCAACCAGGATATCAGCTGATCTCATATGGGACTAGATCGAGAGTTGTCTCCAATCAAAGCTGCATGGCCAGGGCTTTGTATGCCTTCTTCAGCCAATTTTTAGCTGAGAATCATTTTCTGGGTGGGAGTGCAACACTAGAGAGAGCTGTTCTCAGCAGCCCAGTGAAATTCCCATAAAAGATGCATCTATGAACCATCAGCAATAGATATTTTTAGCAACAGAGCAATGAGTGCTTTGACTTGGAAAAGTATCCACTCTAGCCCATTCCTTGGGCCACTAACAGCACTTGTTTCTGTAAGTAATTTTGCCCCATTTTGGATAGCTACTTTAAGACTGTTGTTGCAGTTGATCTTGAGCCCATAACTGATACTTAGTCATCCCCCTTCTCTATCTGTGCCAAAGGCTTCTTCCTTCAACTAACACCTCCCCTGGTCTGGGTAGAATTTTTGGTGGGGTGACTCTCATCCCTGAGGAGTCTGAGCCCCTAGTTGCCATGCCCATCTCAGATGATGGCAACTGGAGCAATGAGAATCCTACACTGGTAGTCTACAGAATGTGGAAAGTCCCTGGCATCCTGTGATAGTACAATGGTTAAAATTTCACTGGTGGTAAATTTGGATGCATACTGGTAGAGGGGTCCCACTGGTTGCTGTATCTAATACTAGGAAGAAACTAGAGAAATTATAAAAATAAGGCCTTAGAATTATGTGGATTCAACTCTCGATTAATCATCATTAATCATCAATTCAAGAAAAAAATGAGAAAGTACTTAAAAGAAAAACATGTCAGCATCATCCCTACCTGACTTTATCAACTAATTCCAGGCATAGAAACATCCTTAGGCCCTCAATCTTTTTAGAAAACACTATTTCTCTGGAACTTAGTTTCTTCAGATTTCAATGCATCCACAGCTCTCCATTGACTTTAAAGAAAAGCAGGACTTTTTTTAAATTTAGCCAGGATATCTTGATATTATAGCAATTCAGTAGTTTAAAACATATTTTTACAATCACTTTGAAATTCTTCTTTCTTCAAGACATGAAATTTTATTCCCCTCCATTAGAGTGTCGGCTGGATTTAGGGACACACTTCGGAATAAAATATGGCTAAACTGTTAGCATGTCTCCAAAGACTGCAGCTTCCAGCCTAGGGAAGACACTCTGTCTCATTCTCTTGATCAGATCACTTGTTTTGTGGGAATCGGCTTCCAGGAGCTAAGAATGTTCAGGCAATCTGTGTAGAGGCCCACATGTTCAGGAACTGCAGACTCCAGTCAATACCTGTGCTAATGAGCTTTCTTGGAAGTGGACCCTCTCTGACTGAGGTCTTAGATGACTGCAGGTCCATGGACTTGTCTGCAAGCTCATGAGATACCCTGAGTCAGAACTACTGAACTAAACCACTCTTGGATTCCTGATCCACACAAAGTATGTGAGATAATAATGTTTTAAGCTGCTAAGATTGGGAGTAGCTTGTCATATAGCAAAAGATAACTAATGCAACAGGACTGAAGACTTTTCAAAGCCTCGTACATCCTAACTCAAAGCCATTCATTAGAGAATTTCACACACCCACTTGGATGGTTCTCAAATTTATATCACTAGACCAGAACTCTCAGACAAACGTTCACGCGTTGTGATGTTTTCCATTTGTCCTTTCTACTCACTTCCATTTTCTGCATTTTCTGCCTCTCCGTAGCTCTATTTATGTTAGAGGGGTTGGTGGTATCTTAGTGTCCTGAATGTATCTATATCATTGCATTTGGCACTTTGTATAATAATTTCTAATGTATCTTTTCAAACTACTAGACAGTGAGATGCCTGAAGGTAGAAAGAGTGTTCATCTGTGCCTCTCCTTGCACCTAGCACCTCAACACATTGCTGTTAGTTAATAAATGGATAATTAATTAATAGTCATGATAGAGCCAGTCACAGGCTGTCTAAGGCAACTGTGAATTGCAAAATGTGGTTTAATAGTTATGAGAGTCATCAAGTATGGAAAAATATAGCAAACATTAATTGCATTTTTCATTTAGACTGGTGTTGATTGAGCTTTAGTTTATTGTCCCAGAATCCTTCATCAGTGTTTATGAAACATCTCCCATAGGAAAGGAATCTTCAATGAAATAACTAAATCTAAAACATGCCATCTAATAAAGAAAAGATGAAGGGAGGATTAAGATCATGTCTGAAATGCCAGATGAGTATCTGTATCTGATTTACTGATTAACTTAAGCCAGAACTAATTTTTATCATCACTGTATTTGCTAAGACCCTGGACACTTGAGATCTGTGGATGCCCCATAACTAGTGCACTAATGCTTCTCAAGTTCATGAACCATGTCCCTTCAACCTTGACACCAGTCTGAATAGGATAAGGCCACAGTATATTTTCAGTTTCTAATCCCTTGTTATCAATTTTTCAAGTACTTAGGCATTAAAAGGATGGGGAATGCCACTCTTTTATCTCCCTGCTGGTTATACCTCTCGTAAAGTCATAATCCTTGTGACAAAAATCAATTGAAGAGGACATTGCTTTGATGAGGCTCTTTCACCTCAATCCTTTTGCATACTGTTTGTAATCTGCACAGCCATACAACTATTCAGCCTCCTTTTGTTTTTATGGCATCTCTTTTCACACTTGCAAAGCTCCCCAAACTTATAATTCAGCTTCCCTGGCAATAAGACAAAAAAAAAACCCTCCCAACTGTGGTTTAAAATCAGGCCACTGTTGGCCTTAATCTCCTCCTAAAGCCCTAAAATATAAATTAGGCCTATATTCATTGTGTCCCAAAGAGCTTGCTTTTCTGAAACTAGCTCTCACTGCCACAGGGTCTCCCCAACAGTTCACAATGGCCATCTGGTTGGTTTGCTTTCCCAGATGGGCTCAGTCGGCACGGATTCCAAGGGCTAGAAAAAAGAGGATGGGAAAAGAGACATTTGGTAGCTGACTAAATTTAAAATTTACAATATTGAGACAATCAGCATTTCTTTACCTCTCAGCTTCACTATCACACACAAGTTATTGGTGCCTAATAGGAGCTGCCATCTTGGTTAACAAACTTTATAACAGTTTATGATTTCCTAATAAAAAATATTTTGAGAGGTGAAGGAATTTTATTAAATGTGACAGTTTCCTTGACTTAAAAAAATCTGTTTCAAAAATGTAAATAGACCCTTTAATTTCTGTGAAACAGTAAGTTTGAATGATGTGTTCTGTCCTGCAATAGAAAAGTGTAAGAATGAAAAGATACATTGTGCATTCTTTTAAATAGTAGTTGAAAATGCGGATATAGGGCTTAAAACCTGCCAGACAAATGTCCTCAGTGGTATGTGAACTGATGTAATCTTCATCATAATCATGTGAAGTGCTATTATTACAAAAAGAAAAGAAGAGCATAAAGAAGGTAAATACTTTGTGCAAGTGACACAGATATTGACAGAACTAGGATTTAAACTGATGGTCAGCTGCAAGGTCCATGGTCCACTCTAGACTATCATACAAGCTCCTCCACATTTTATCTTATATTCTTGATTAAACTATCTACATAGATCCACATTCCAAGACCTGATCTCTGTTAAGTACTTTTCCCTCCAATTCACTGGCACAACTGGCAAACAGTGCAAGTATACCTGATGTATCATTAGGGGCAAGCCTGACATTTGGTGATCTCCACCATCCTCCATGTTAGAGGAGTCCAGAACTTTAGTTGCTAATATTAAGCCCTCTTAGGCTGAGGAATCAGGATGTTCGGTCAGTTCAGCCCATGCAGGCCTGAGGTTAAGCAAATAATTGCTCACTGCCCCACAGTAACATAATCAGTTTCCGCTGCATTGGGTTTCTGGCTTCACCAAAAACTTTCTCAAACTTTCAACACTGCAGACCACAAATATGTGTCTATGTCTGAGAACATATGTGTTTTAGATCAATTCAGAGTCAAAAACTTGGTGCCCATACCATTTAGTACATCATTTGGAAACTTGATAAAGTATGTGAATAACTATGTTTCCATCAAAATACAAAAACATGGTTAAATATCTATATTAAATCTTCTGCCTCCATTAAGCAGGATCAGGAAAATGGTGCATGATGTGTGCAGGGCTATCAGATTTAATGCCTTCTACATATCAGGTGATCAAGAATATAATCAAGAAGCCTTATTTTTACCCCTATATGATAAAGGTGCAAAAAGGTGGGCTTTCTAAGGAGGCAATAACCCATGAGAAAAAAAGAAAAAGTCAAATTATGTGACTGTGCTACACTTGCAGGGGTGACCAGCAGCAGAGAAAATCATGCATCAAAGAAGGCTCTGCCATGACAATGACCATGTTGATTAAATTAGAAGATGGAACTTTACAAGGAAATGAGGTCTGAGAATTTGGGGATGGTTTTGAGCCACTAAATATATGTAGGTAGAGTTTAAGTCTAATTTGTTTGGATTTCGGAGAAGGAGGGAAGCACTGGGTCACAATGGGAAAAAAGTTAAGCTCTCTTTCCTCCTTTCATGCTAAATCTTCCCAGAAAAATCGTAGGTTTTTTAGCCTTCTGAATGAAGTTTCCATGGTTCTCTTGCAAACAAGTATTATAAACAAAGGGTGGAAATTTCCACAGTATTTTTGGGCTCCCTAAACATTAACAAGAGGAGAGTTATAAGGTATAAAATTCTTGATCTTTTAAGGAATACCCATAAATTTTTTAATATAAATCAGTATTTGATATTCAGCCAGGATTAAACCACACTAATCATCTCAAAGATATACGCATTTTAGCATTTACATTATTGTTTATCCTATAAAACAATATGAATGTTAGTATTAATTTTCAACTACTCAAATTACTATATAGCCTAAACAGGTAACAATAACATGTTTTAAATGAGAATGTGGAATTAAATTTGATCTTACAAAAAATAATAATAATAGTTTGTACTGCCTATGGAGTATCGCTTTTTATGCACGTTAGCAACAGCCTCCTAAGTGGACTCTCTCCCTCTCTCCATTCATGTTGAGCCCACAAATATGAATTATGATACATCACCGTTCCAAAGCCTTCAGTGGCCCTTCATTGACTAAAATATTAAATAGAAGCACAACATTTTATTGTGGATCACGTGATAATAAAATGGTCATAATTGGAATTTTTCCAAACCAGAGTTTCCATGCTGGCCATTTTAACTTGTATAAATGTTCTTTTTTCTTTTCCATTAGGATAAACAATAAATAATAGTGAAATGACAGTAATGATAATTTCCCCCAAAGAGAGTAAACATATAGGTAATAAGCACTGATACTTTATAAAACTTGGCTAGGCCTATTTTACAAAATTTTCTTGGCAGTATAAATGGATCTCAAGTTGAAAATGGTAAGAATTCTTGATTTTGAAATATTGACCAGATATTAATGTTACATTTTTTGCAACAGCTATATTCGAGAGTTTCATCTAACACTTTTTTCTATTTAAAATGTTTCGTATGTAGTCTTTATAATCTTGAAAATAGAAAAAAATATATAATATAGAACCCAAAATAGGACTGAGTTAGAAGGAAGAGAAAGAGAGAAAATGGGTATAATAAAAAGTAGAAAATTATGGCATCAGGATGAAAAAAAAATGGTTAAAATGGCATGTCTTAAGATAACGGCTATAAAAATTTCAGCAATAGTACATATTTAATTGAAATTTTGAGAAAATTGTAGATTGATTTGCTATTATAAAAAATAATATGGGGAGATCCTGTGTACCCTTTACCCAGGTTCTTCCAATGGTAACCTTTCGAATCATGTCATTGACATTGATATAATTCACCAATCTTACTCACATTTTCCCTTCTACTTTACTCATTTATGTATATATGTATTTTATTCTTTATATTATTTCATGCATACAGACTCATGTATCTACCACCGACAGTCAAGAAAATGAACACTTCCATCACCCAAATTGTTTTTCCTGATTTACTATGAGAATCATACCCACCTACTCTCCACCATTCTTTTTCCCTCACAACCACTGAGTCATGTATTTCTGAAGTTTGTCATTTCAAAAGTGTTACATAAATGGAATTACAAAGTGTGTAACCTTTCAGGATTGACTTTTTTCACTCAGCATAGATCTCTAGAGAGTCATCAAGTTGTTGCATATATCAGTACTTTATTTCTTTTTATTTCTGAGTATTCTATTTTTTCTAAGTTACTTAATTTTTAGCATGCAGTTGGTAATAGTATCCCCTTGTTCATTTGTTAAAGGCTGCAGGATCTGTAGTGATAGCCCATATTTCATTCCTTATATCGCCGATTTTTCCTTTCTCACTTTTTATTTTTATTAATGTTATTGATTTTTAAAAAGAACAAACTTTTTGTTTCATTAACTTTATTATTTTACTATTTTGCTATTTTCAATTTCATTAATTTATGCTCTTATCTTTATTATTTCCTTTCTTCTGCTTGCTTTGGATTTATTTTACTTTTCTTTTTCTAGTTTCTTGAGGTAAGAATTTAGTTATTGATTTGAAACCTTTCCTTATTTCTAATTCAAGTACTTATTACTGCATAAGTTTTTCTTTTAACACTGCTTTAGATTCATCCTATGAACTTCAATAAATTATGTTTTTCTTTTCATTAAGTTCTATGTATTTTTTACATTTCTATACTTATAGATTATTTGAAGTGCTGTTTAATTTTTATGTGTTTAGAGCATTTCCTGTTTTTTTTCCCTATTACTGATTTCTGAGTTTGATTACATTCTGATCAGAGAACACTTCCACATTATTTCAATTTTTTAAATTTGTTGAGGTTTTTTTGTGGCCCACCTTACTTTAGTGACTGTTCCATAAGTGAGCAGAAAATATATATATTACATATATATTGTTTTTGTATGTAAAGCTGAGAAGGGGACTTTGAAGCCCAGAATGATAACTGTAAATTTGTGTATTTCTCCTTTCAGTTCTACCAGTTTTTGTTTTATGTATTTTGAGGCCCTGATATTTTGTGCATACACATTTGGTACATTATGTTTTCCTGATGGTTTTTTTTACCATTATATATTGCCCCTTTTTGTCTATAGTAATTTCCTTTCTCTGAAGTCTACTATAATATTAGTATAACCAATCCTATTTTTTAATTTATTGTTTACATAGTAGATATTTTTCCATCATTTTATTCTCAACTGACTTTCGTCACTAAATTTGAAGTGAATTTTATGTAAACAGCGTACAATTGTGTCATTCTTTCTTTTAATCCACTCTTATCAGTCTCTGTTTTTTGATTGGTATATTTAGACAATTTACATTTTAGGTAATTATTAACTGTGGCCTAATTTGATACAAACGTGACTCAAAACAGTCTGCTAGTATCAACACTTCCCCACTTTGAAAGTGGAAAGCTCATTTACATTTAGGTAGATCTTCACTCTCCCCATCTTTACACATAATAGATGTAATAGATGTAATAGATGGTGTTATAATTTTGTTTTACTCATCGAATATGATTTATAAAATTTATGAAATAAAGGATTTCCATTGTATGTACCCATAATTTTTCACTTTCCTTTGTTCTTTTTCTTTTTTTACCAATGCTCCAAGATTCTTTTATCATTTCTTTCTGTTTGAAATGTGAAAAGTAGATCTGATTGTGACAAATTCCCACATTTTCCCTTCATCATTCAATATCTTTATTTCTTCTCACTCCCAAAGAAACGTTTCACTGGATATAAAAGTCACGACTGACCATTCTTTTCTCTCAGCACTTAAAAATGTACCACCTCCTTTTGGCCCGCATGGTTTCAAATGAGAAATTCATCATCATATAAATTGATCTTTTCGTAAATTGTTTCCCTTTGACTGCTCTCAAGGCTTTTTCTTTTGTTTTTAGTTTTCAAAAATAAATTATGGTGCGTCAGGTGTGGATTTGGGGGCAGGAGGTGTGTCTTATTCGGGGTTTAATCAGCTTCCTGAATCTGTAGGTTTGTATCTATCACTGAAATGTGGGATTTTTCAGACATTATTTCTTTAAATATTTTTTTCAGCCTCGTTCCCTTGCTTCTCTCTTGGAATCCAATGATATAAATATTGGATCCTTTGTTACTGTCTCACAGAGCCAAGTCTCTGTTCAACTTTTTCCAGTCTATTTTATATCTGTTTTTCAGACTGGGTATATTTTATACATTTTTCTTCAAGGTCACTGATTATTATCTTTTGTCCCTTCAATCTGCTATTGAACCTAGCCAGTAAGGGTTTTTTAATTATTATGATGATGATTATATTTTTCAATCTTGTATCGTCCATTTTGTGCTTTCTAATTTTCATTGAAATTTTTTCTATTTTTTTCATCTGTTTCAAAAAAATGTGTAATTGACCAATAAAGTGTTTTTATGAATGCACTTTACAATCCTTGCCAGATAATTCAAGCATCGGATTCATATCAGCTTTGGCATCAGTTAACGTCTTTCCTCATTCAAGTTGTGCTTTTCTAGTTTCTTAGTAAGACAGGTGATTTTCAATTAGATCATGGACATTTAATCTGGTATGTTAGGAGATTCTAGGTCTTATTTAAGTATTTTATTTTAGCAGGGAATCACCTCGTTAGCACTCAGGTCTTGGTCTCCTCTTGCGTGCTTTGATTCCAATGTCAGTTTAATTTTCAGAGCTTCTGTGGTGTTATTTTGGTCTGCTTGATTTTTCTGATGCTACTGGGGCTCCCACTTGTCCCTTTCTGGTACTCCTTATGGGGGTAGAAGGAGGACCCCTGGCACCCAAGGTGATTAATGGATGAGAGACAAGGGTGGAGGGGGCAGGTCCCTTTTACTTGTGTCCCTGTCTGCTGTGGTATCTCTGGATGGGGAAAGGAGTCTCACACCCATGGGGTCAAAGAGATTTCTGGGGCCAGGCTACATGCTGAGAGCACCTCCTTCTTGCTGGTTCTGCCCACCTGCCCCATGTCTGTGGGTGAGGAGTCTCATGCCTTTGAAGACACCTACTTATTTTGACTAGGTCTTTCCTGTCCATTCTGCCCACATGCTGTAGTATCTCGGTGAAACAGGCCCAGAGGAATAAAGTGGCTTTTCAGACTAGACCATTTGCTATATCTGTGTTCCTATTGCCAATCCTTCCCACTGCCTCAGTATCCCTTGGTAAAGAAAGGAGTCTCAGGACAACTTACTGGTGGGGAGAGCTCTTCATCAGTCCCTTTTGCAGGTGGTGTTCAGCTCACCTGATGCTGTCAAAGGGACTCCCTTTAGATATGGAAGAAGGAGGAGTTTGCCTGGGCTGCTTCTGTTGTTAAGATGGGGTCAGAAAGCCCTAGGTTTGAGTGACCTTCTCTGATGGGGAGGCAGACGTCCTGTCACTGTGTGTTTCCTCTAGTCTTGAAATTTCAAACCAGTTTGTGTTTTTCTTGCCACATTTCAAAATTCTCCTTGAGTTGTCACTTTAACTATGTCCAAGGTTATGAGTTGGACTTAGCAGGGAGAAACAGATCCAATACTATCTTGTTTGAACTGTAAGCCAATAGTACATTTAAAAAACAAATTTCCACATTATCTGTAATATTTTGCTTTTTTCTCACCTCCCAATTTGCACCCCCCCACACAGACACAAAATGAATTAATAAATGTAATTTTTGATCTTGTGATGGTTGAACTCTTTTTCATTAACTATTTTAACTCTTTTTTTTGTTTATTTATTTTTGAGACAGAGAGAAACAGAGCATGAGTTGGGGAGGGGCAGAGAGAGAGAGGGAGACACAGAACCTGAAGCAGGCTCCAGATTCTGAGCTGTCAGCACAGAGCCCACAAACCATGAGGTCATGACCTGAGCCAAAGTCAAATGCTTAACCAACTGACCCAACCAGGCACCCCATTAATAAGTTATTCTTGTGTAGATATGAAAAATAATAGAAATTCCTTAGAAATTTAAAATATAAAATTTAGAAATATAAAATTCTGGCCTATATAAAATTGGTGAAATTATTCATATGCATAGAGAAACTATTTATCTGTGGAAACACTATTGTTTTTTTGAAATGTATTTATTTATTTTCAGAGAAAGAGAGTGCATGCAAGGGAGGGGGAGAGAAAGAAAGAGAGAGAGAGAGAGAGAGAGAGAGAAAGAGAGAAAATCCCAAGCAGGCTCCTCACTGTCAGCATGGAGCCCAATGTGGGGCTCAATCTCATGAACTATGAGATCATGACCTGAGCCAAAATCAAGAGTCAAATGTTTAATCAACTGAGCTACCCAGGTGCTCCTGGAAAGTGTTTTTCTTTTGTTTTGTTTTGTTTTTAACATTTATTAATTTTTGAGAGACAGAGAGAGACAGAGCACGAGCAGGGAAGGATCAGAGAGAGGGAGGCACAGAATCCAAAGTAGGCTCCAGATTCTAAGCTGTCAGCACAGAGCTTGACGTGGGGCTCGAACCCAGGGACCAGACGGGGAGATCATGACCTGAGCCAAAGTCAGAAGTTTAACCAACGGAGCCACCCACAGTTTTTGTTTTTTAACTTTGTTTAAATTATCTTTTAGAGAGAACACATGCATGCACAAGAGGCACAGGGCGGGAGGTGGCAGAGAGAGAGAGAGAGAGAGAGAGAGAGAGAATCCCAAGCAGGTCTCATGCTGTCAGTGCAGAGCATGATACAGGGCCCAACATGGGGCCTGAACCCAGGAACTGTGAGATCATGACCTGAGCTGAAACCAAGAGTCTGCTGCTTAGCCGACTGAGCCACCCAGGTGCCCCTGAAAACACTATTTTTAAAAGTTTAATATATCGGGGGCACCTGGGTGGCTCAGTAGGTTAAAAATCTGACGGGCTCAGGTTATGATCTCATGGTTCATGAGTTCAAGTCCCCATTCGGATGAGCACTAACCTTGCTTCCGGTGAGGCCCGCTTCTCTTTCTCCCCCCCCCCCCCCCGTCCCTTGCTCATGTGTTCCTCTCTCTCCCTCTCTCAAAAAAAAAGGTTAATATATCAAATTACAATCTTACAAAAATGTTTATTGATCATACCTTTAAATTCATTACATGTCGTTTAAATAACATTGCATGGTTTTAAAATTTGGGAGGACACGGATACTATATTCATTATTAAATGGCAAAATAAAAGATGTGAAAATCTAATATCTTTCGAGATGAATCTATCTTTAAACAAAGCATTTAAGAAAAGGATTGTTGACCTTTAATTTGGTGGGGAAAATACTTTTAGAACTACTGATTTTTAACAACGTTTACCACTCTCACATTGAGTGATTTTATGCAAGACTGAGTCCTAAGCAAAATTGGATAAATGCCTTTCTGAAGCAGTTGTATTCAAACAATTCTAATCTTAAAGTATGGTTTATCAAATAATAATAATAATACTTAAAGAGTTTAACATGTTATTTTGTGTCTGTTGTGTATAGAAAATACATGTTCCAAATTGATTTTTTACAAAAGAATTTTTTTCTATTTCTGAGGGCTCACAATCAACATTTTATGGCTTATACAATATATGAATTCAGTGAATCAGATATGTTACCTGATATGTTTTCAAATTTCCTTTGACTTTTTAATATTTCAGTTAGGAATTTTGTTTCTTTAGATATGAAAGCTATCATAGTAAGATTGTGCTTTTCAGTTCATTGGAAGGCAGCATTTTATCTGAGTTTTGGGAACAATGACTAAAAACAACAGTGTTGAAAATACGTTGAAATAAGACAAAGTATCACTTAGAAAATTTTAAGTAAAATGGAAGTATAAGTGGATGGTAATTTTAAAATACATCCACAAATTCTTTCATATACCTCTCTTCAAGAGGTAGAGTTTAATTGTCTTCCCCTTGAGGGTGGGCTCAATTGGTGACTTGCTTTTATCAAACAGGCTATGGAAAAGTGACCATATGTGACTTTCAAGATTAGATAATTAAAATCTTTGCAATTTCTGTCTACTCTGTTTTGAATTAGTGGCTCTGGTGAAAGCTAGATGCCATGTCAGGAGAACACTCAAGTAACTTTATGTGAATGTCCATGTGGCCAGGAACTGAAACCTTCTGCCAAAAATAATGAATTAAAAAAAATTAAAAAAAGAACAAACAAACAAAAAACAATAACAACATCAAGGAATTGAGACCTTCTGCCAAAAGTTATGTAACTAAGACATACTGGAAGTAAATCCTATAGCCCTGGTCAAAATTTCAGATGATGGTAGCCACAGCCAAAAACTTTTCTTGACTCTGACCTAGAACCAACCAGCTAAACCATCTTCAAATTTTTCACCCATAGAAACAGTGAGAGAATAAATGTTTGTTGTTTTCAGTCCCCACATTTCAAGATAAAATTTGTAATGTGCAATAGATAACTATCAGAAATAGCTTCCCTTACAGACCTTGACAAAGGGGTCATATCCTTCAGCGTCCAGAAGTAAACATGGCCTGACATGGGCTAAATTTTGAAAACATTTTGGGGAAACACACAGCTATTTCCTTCTAACAAACTCAGCTCTTCCTATCCATTTCACCTTACCAATATTCATACTCCAATCCACTACACTACTGAATTTCTTTCTCATTGAAATTGGCACATTGGAATAATAGAGCTAGATGAAGGACCTGAACGTGAGACAGGAAACCATCAAAACCCTAGAGGAGAAAGCAGGAAACAACCTCTATGACCTCAACCGCAGCAATTTCCTACGCGACACATCCCCAAAGGCAAGGGAATCAAGAACCAAAATAAACTATTGGGACCTCATCAAGATAAAAAGCTTCTGCACTGCAAAGGAAACAATCGAAAAAACT
>CM053573.1:39651900-39892750 GCA_028646485.1 Cryptoprocta ferox
CCAAGAATGAGGGAAATAATAGTACAATGGCTTTATTGCATCTCCATGATTTCCACCTATGAGGGGTGACTGAACTGAGAAATGGTGACTTCCAATGACAACCAGGTCACATGAAAGTGTTAGGAAGTGCTTTCAGCTGCCAAAAATAAGTAAGCTGGACAAAATGCTGACTAATAACCACATGATGAATGTGTCCTACTTTCGGCATAACCAGAAGATGCTGTTAAATCTTTAAATGGAGAACATGTATATATGTAGAGATATATGTCAAATTTAGGGAAGCATACCCAAAATACTTTGATTAGGTGGTAAAAGTTATTCATTAGGCTATGGTGATATAATTTAGTAAAATTTTACCACATTTTGTACTGTTCACATCTTTGAAACTAACCCAAATAAAACTCTGTGAAAAATCTCTTTACAAACCATCAAATAGAAGGCTTACTAATTGGGGCACCTGGGTGGCTCAGTCAGTTAAGCATCTGACTTTGGCTCAGGTCACGATCTTGTGGCTGGTGAGTTTGAGCCCCACGTCAGACCTGGAGCCTGCTTCAGGTCCTGTGTCTCCCTTTCTCTCGGCCCCTCCCCTGCTCACACTCTGTCTGTCTCTCTCTCTCTCAAAAATAAATAAACATTAAAAAAAGAAGGCTTACTAATCTTAACAATTTATGATCCTGCTAATGTTAATATAACATACAAAAACTACAATAAGAAAAAATTTTCAACTTTTAGATTGAAAAAGAAAGACAGAGGTTAAATATTTCCTTTTCGATCAAAGTGCTATGAACTTGAAAGGATTTGCAAAGTGGAAACAGGTGTAGTCAACTGTTGGAGTATTTTTAAAATTGTTTGACACGTTATAATAGTGTGCTCCAAAACTGAAACTTGACAGTACTATAAGCGTTGGAAGATCATAAATCACTTTAGACAGCACACCACAGTCTTAGTTTTTTCACACTATAATATTTTGTAATACTTTGTATTTTTAATATGAGAAAACTTTAATATTTTTAACATGAGAAAACTTTTTATTAATTTTGTTAATATGAAAAATATTGGGATTATTTTGCTTCCAAATATATAATAATATTATAATTGTTGCTATACAATACACAATAGTATACAAAATAATTGTCATATTATTATGCATTAGGAAACAAAATATTACCAAGTTTAAAGAATAAGATGAAAATTTCACTTTCTTCTGAAATATTCAACACAATATATATAATCCTACATTGTCTGTAAAGCAATTAAAGATTTTTCTGCTTTGGCATATTTTAGATATTTTATTAAAGGCTTGACACTTATGAATGATGATTTCAAGTGGATGACATACATATGCACATTTTCTAGTTGATTTAATTGATACATAATTAAAAAAGAAATTAGAGTGGTTAAAACAAAAATATTTCATTGTAATTTTTTATAAGAAAGGACAATTTCATGCAAATGCTAACAATTTCATGTTTCAAAATGGCATTTTTCCAATGATCCCAATTTTTTTCCCACAGAAATGATCTCAAAACAATTTTATTCATCCCTATAACCTCATAGTAACACTGTGAGTATAAAATAACCCAGGTTAGAAAAATGGCAAACGGGACACTGGCTCCCTCTCCTGCTCTATGCACCACTCCAAGAGTGATATTCTTACTTCAGCTACAAAGTTTCAAAACTTAAAGTCATGCTGAAGTCTTAAGATTGCTTCATAGTGGCTCAAAAACAACTTGCGATTGCCTTTCTGTATGTAGAGAAACAGGAATAAATGAAACCCATTTTTCCATCAAAAGTGGATATTTTAACAGGAGCCAAAAGTGTTTAATTATTAAAGAAATTTAATTAACCAATTTGCTTTGGGTTAGCCCAAAGGATGTCTTTGAAAACTTTACTTTTGACATACACATTATATCCAATTCTCAAAGAAATAATAAACAATTTAACATTTAAAATAATACTTCTGTCAATGTTCATCTGTTTGGGTTTTTCCCCACTCTGGTCCCAAGAGATTTCTGCTATTTTTTCCATTCAATTCCCTCATCTCTCTTTGATTTCTAGTTCTACTAGGAATTTTTAACATTGAGCTGTGCTTTCTTATTGCTTCATGATACTAACAATATACACTTTGACTTGATTTTTTTTTCTATTTTCTAAGGAGTCTCTTTCTGTTGTGAGGTCTTGAAAATCTGAATACATTTCATGGATTGAAAACATCCAAACAGTCTCTAGCAGGAAAATATATAGCATGAGGTACTTTAAAAATGCATACAATAACAGCTGGGATTTATAATAACAAATGAAGGGAAAGATGAAGGAAATATACAAATCATAAGCTTCAAGAAACACATAAATCTTTATGAAGTTTTATCATAACTCAGACAGAACGTTATCCTTTCAAAACCTGCCAGATCACGCCAGACATTATACCCAGTTTAAAACTCAGGTGCTTTGAAGTTACCTTTGATGTCCTCTTGGTATTGGAGTTTGGGTCACTCTTCAGATCTCAGCAATGCCTGCATTGGTTCTATGCTGTCCTATCGTTTCCCTAGGGCAGTCATTGTGTCTTCTTCCCTTTAATATAAAAATACATAGTTCTGTTATCTATAATAGGCAATATGAAAGTGTTAAATATTTTTTGCATAAAAATGCTAAATGTCTAAAAGATAATCGAGTAAACTGAACTTGGTAGATTGTAAAGAGAAACCTTTTTTTTTCTTTCAAACTACTGTCCCCTTCAGACTTGCTCTACTTAGTTTTTCTTGCCTGCAGATGAAATTTGGGCCAGAATGTATAGCTTTTCTCATATTCATTGATTGATTTATTAATTCAAAACTTGTTTAAAATGTTTACTAACTACCTAATACTGTTCTAGATGCTTAGACACACCAGAGACCAACACCAAAGTTTCCTAAAGAGTTTATATTCTAGTTGGGGAAAGGTATCAAAAGTAATTTGATGAAAAAAAATTAAAATAATCAAGCATGGTAAAGGGAGTCCAGTTTGGAGATGTGAGGAGCAATACAGAAGGTATGGGGGGAGGTCAGGATTTAGTATTTAGTATGGTGATCAGGGTAAGCATCCTTGAAATGGTGAAATTTATTCAGGTGACAAGTTTAGACAAATTGATATCTGGTAGAAGAATTTTCCAGAACAGATAGAGCAGAAACCTTAAAATCAGAATATATCTGGTATGCTCACATAACATCAAGGAAGCCAGTATGCTAAAGCTGACTGAGCATGTATGCAAATGTAGGAGGAGTCAGAGAGGAAAGGTGGATAGCAGAACATGAGAGACCACCTTGGCCACTTTCGGGATTTAGGCTTCTAATCTGAGTGAAATGGAGACATGGCATAGTTCGACTTATATTTTACAAGGATAACTCAGTATCCAGGCAAGAGAGGATGGTAATTCAGACCAGGGAGGTAACAGTGGAGGATACTTTTTGAAGACAGAATTATCATCATTTCCTAACAGATTTGATAGAGAATGAGAGAGAAAGAACAGAGGTAAGCATTGCTCCAAGGGTCTCAGCTTATACCTGAGGAACAATGGGAGTGAAGCAGATGTCCAAAGGAAAGATTATTTGAAATGTTAAAACTTTTATACATGGGACATTTGTGATGTCTATTAGACAGTCTCCTAGAGATGTTGAGTAGGCAGTTGGGTATACGAGTCTGTAGTTTAGGAGTACAATCTGACCAAGAGGTATAAAAAATTGGGAAGTCATCAGCATATAGTTTCTAAAGTTATAAGACTAGACAAGATCACCATAAATCTTTAGCTAAAAGAGAAGTCCACAAACCCAGCTCTAGGCCATGCCAACGTTAATGTGTCAGTTAAAAGAGAAGGAATTGACAGAGGTAACTGAACAACTAGTAAGCTAAGAAGAAAACCAAACAAGTGCAGTGATCTGGAAATAAAATTTTAAAAGACAATGTAGAAGGAAAGAGAGAGAGATCAACTACACCAAATGCTGCTGATAGGTTCAATGCTTCCAGTAAAAATGGCCGTGATAGTGTTAGAATTCAGATATATAGCCAGCATTACATTTTGTTCTGGAAACTAGTGATCAAATCACCAACAGCATAAGTTTTCAATAAAAAAGGTCTATCAAAAATTACAGAGTTTCTGTTAGCATCTCTCTGCTGCCTGTTAAAACTCTTGATTTTATTAAAGATAGTATTATTTCACACATGGGATGTATGTGAATTGGATTTCAGCAGCCCAAATTTCCATGGTAGTGGGGGCTACTGAACCCAAATCTACATGTTTTGGCTTTTTGCTCTTGAATAGAAGGAATTTTGGAGTAAAAAAAAAATCTTTATCTCATTCTTCATTCTCTGAAACATTATAGACTGTTTCAACATATGTTCGATACCATATTTATGGCTGTGCCTGACTCAGAAAACTGATTGCATTTAATCCTCTTATTATTACCTTTGGGAATAATACCAAAGTGCATACTTTGAAATTTTTCCCCCTAATATTGAAGCTTAAAAGACCATAACAAAACTATAATACAATAAAGGATGTCTGCCAAATGCCAATCAATCATTTTCCAAAGGGGTCTTTTGGGGGAAATTACAGATAAAACCCTTCCTAAGTGCTTTCTAAACATTAATACTAGAGTTTTAAAAGAAGAATCTAAAGGCATTCTTAGGTTTTTTTAGAGTATGAATTCATACTTGGTGTCGCTCTTCACTGATTCTCTCAACCTGAAGCATCCAAAACCCTCGGTGCTCAGACAATAGCTTGCCTTATCAGTAGAGATAACATAACTAGATTTGACAGTAATGCTTCTAAGCTTTATTTTAAGATTTCTCAATTAAACCTAATCACTTAAAACTCAAAAGTTTTTCAAACCATGACTTTTTTTTATAATATCACTTTTACTTTTAGCAAAATAAAGGTGATTTCTTCAGAAAAGTAATGGATTTAATACAAAAAAGCAGGATTTTCATTTTAATAAGAAATAACAGTATAAATTATTAAATAGACGGTATAATCAGGCACTATCCAGAATGCCTGAAATACACAACTCAGTCAATTTTCCAACAATTCTGATTTTAGATACAATTATGTGTGTTTTATGAATAAGCAATCCTGTTGCCCAAGTCCAATCTTAAAGGTGTAAGTGAATACTGCCCCTTGGAAAGCCACTGTGTTACTTGTAGCTCTAGAATATGAGCTTCAATCCTGGACTTGATATTTATTGTTTATATTATCTTTAGAAATTCACTTAGCCACTCAAGAGTCTTAATTCCTGGAGTGCCGGGGTGGCTCAGACGGTTATGCATCCCACCCCGGCTCAGTCATGATCTTATAGCTCGTGAGTTCGAGCCCTGCATTGAGCTTCATGCTGACAGCTCAGAGTCTTGAGCCTGCTTTGGATTCTGTGTCTGCCTCTCTTTCTGCCCCATTCCTGCTCGTCCTCTGTCTCTCTCAAAAATAAATAAAAATTTTTTTAAAAATTTAAAAAAGAATCTTAATTCCTTCATCTGTTAAATAATAACGTCTCCCATGTAAATTGTCTTTATTTTTAAGTGCATTATAGTTGAATAAAATGTATAATGTAAGATGTAAAATTATAATGTAAACAAACAAACAAACACTTCCGAGTCTCCTCTGGCAGACATTGCTAGTTGTATTAGTTAGGATTCTCCAAAGTAAGAGAACCAATAGGCTGTATACATAGGGATTTATTTTAAGGAACTGGCTCATATAACTGTGGGACTTGGCAAGTCCAAAATCCGCAGGGCAGTTTGGCAGGCTGCAGTTCCAGGGAAGAGCTGTTGTCTTGAGTCCAAAGGCACTCCAGACGCAGAATTCCTTCCTCTTCCAGGAACTTCAGTTTTTCCTCTTAAGATCTTCAAGTGATGGGCTGAGACTCACCATATTATGGGAGGCAATTGTCTTTACTCAAAGTTTACTGGTTTAAATGTTAATCACACCTAAAAATACCTTCACAGCAACATCTAGAATGGTGTTTGACCAAACAATCAGGCACCATAGCTTGGCCAAGTTGACACATACAATTAACCATTACAGTCTACCCTTTGTCGTTTAGACACACATATGCATCTCTTTAAATATACTCATTTTCAAAATAAAGTCAATAACAAGGCCATGGTTCCACCTAACATGGCTCCATTCTCTTGTATACATCTGAAAATATACAAATACTTTCCCCCAAAAGACTATGTGAAGTCCTTACGTGATGTTCACTCTTCTCCTTGATAACCTGCAATTTAATTACTATAATGTAAACTGAATATATCTGTTATATGAAAAGAGGATAAGGAAGAGAAGAAAACAAAGATATTGCCACACACACATTCACAACAAAATAAGGAAGTAATACTCATAACAATTATTGTCCTTGTTTCTACAACTGGTCACATGGCCATAGTTGGTATTTATAAGTGCCTTCAATACTCTATTCTGTATTCCTTTTGCAATCAGCAGGCACCTCAGCTGGTCATGGTTCTTTACCAGATAGAATTACTCAAATCTTCATTTCTGAAGGGCCTGGCCCACCTTAGTCCTGCCTGAATTGCGTTGTAGTTTTCAGTCGACTTTAATCACAAGGCATGATAGTACTAAGAGATGGAATCTCCTGTATTTCAGACATATTCTTCCTTATCCTCACAGTAGGGTAGTAGTCCAATTTCCTCTTTGATAATCAATCATTCAGCCAGTATAGTAAATATCTCCTTTACTTGTTGATTCAAAGGCATGAGGAGCTCAAAGTGGTTAAGTGGCAGTTTTAACTTCAATTCAAAGGAAACATTTCTGTGTCTCCCAGTGGAAGCATTTCTGTCTTTGGTCAAGAGTTCTTGACCAGCAAGACCTAAAGATCATGTGGACAGGAAGCAAAAGTTTTACCATCAGATCATTAGAGTAATGATGAGTGGTACTATTCCCATTCCTACCCTTTAATTTATGATTCCATGAATCCTGACTGGAAGAATGAGCACCTTATGTTAAACACTGATTTTGAGTGTGGAAAAACTCCTGAGAACCTTGCCTCAGCCTTATGAGGCACAGCCCTTGCCTCCTAGCTGGAACTGCAACTGAATTTTCAAAAGATCATCTCATCACTCTATCAAACCAGCTGCCTCACATGGCCAGATCTTAGTAAGACCAGTGGATTCCATGAGGATTGGCCCATTTGCTGTGAAGTGAGTTCCTTGATCAGAATCAATGCCATGTGGAATACCATGAGAGTAGATAAGGCATTACATGAGTCCACAAACAGTAGTTTTGGCAGAAGCATTACATGCAGGGAAGGCAAATCTGCATCCATAGTAAGTGTCTATTCCAGTAAGAACAAAATGCTGACCCTTCCATGATGGAAGTGCTCCAATGTAATCAATCTGCTCTCGGGTATCTGGATGATTACTCTAGAAAATGTCTCCATATCAGAAACTCAGTATTGGTGTCTGCTGCTGGTGCACTGGACACTCAGGAGTAGCTGTAGCAGTGGCTATTGGCCCTCTGAGTAGAAGTCCATGTTACTGAGCTCATACATAATCTGCCACCATGGCCACTTTGTTCATGAACCCATCGGACACTGACAAGGATGGCTAGGAAAAGAGGCTAACTGCCATCCACAGAATGGATCATCCCATCCACTTGATTATTAAAATATTCCTATACTGATGTCACTCTTTGGTGAGCAGTCACATGGAACAAAAATACTTAAATTTTGTATCCATTCTGTGAGCCCTATCCACATACCTCTTCCCAGATCTCCTTCTTATTAATTTTCCAATCATTTTCCTTCCAAGTCCCTCACCATCTACTCAAACCATTGGCCACAGCCCATGAATTGGTATACAATCACACATCTAGCCATTTCTCCTTGCACAAAAAAGGAACAACCAGATATACTGTTGAAGTTCTGTCCACTTAGAGGATCCCCCTTCACCACTGTCCTTCAGGGATGTCCCAGAGAAGGGCTATATTGTTGTAGCTACCGACTTCCAGATGGTGTCTGCCTATCATATAGACCCATATGTAAACCAGACCCAGATTTCCTCTTTCCCTATCAACTTGTCATAAACAACTGCCTTATGAGGCCATAGCTGCAGGGTGCGAGAAATAAGGTAACATAACAAGAGTGGGAACTATGGGTATTTGAGAATTTCTTAGTAGAACCTACTTGAGCCTCCAGAGCCTGTTTGAACCCAATTCCATATGTAATACTTGCATTTGATGGTGGTGTGCTACTCTGCATACCCAACTTCAAGGCTTGAGGGTCAGACAACAGCCAGTTAATGATACCTCAGGTTGCCTGATAACTTAGTGGCTCCTGGTTAGCATTCAGTCTCTACCAAGGCCCAATAGTAAACCAAAGTTGTTTCTCAAAAGGAGAATAATTATCCACAGAACATGACAAGGTTTTCTTCCAAATTCTGAAGGTTTTAAGCTGATATTCATCTATAGGGACATGCAGAGGCTCCAAACAAAATATATTTGCCAGTGACACATCAAGCACCATTGGATCTACTGGATCATACAGCCCAAGTGGAAGAGCAATTAATATGGCAGACTGGATCTGTCACAGAGCCTTCTGTTGTTCTGGATCCCAATCAAAATAGCAGCTTTTTTGGTCACTTGGTAAGTGGGCTGGAATAACACACCAAAATGAGAAAAATATATTGCCTCCCAAGTCCAAAGAGACCTGCTAAATATTATATCCCATTTTTGGTTGTTGGAGGAGCCAGTGCAACAACTTATCCTTCATATTAAAATGGATATCTTGGCCTGTCCTACAGTACTTTATTCCCAGAAATTTCACTGGTGTAGAAGGCCCTTGAATTTTTGTCAGATTTGTTTCTCACCCTCTGATATGCAATGTCTTACCAATAAGTCTAGAGTAGCTGCTACTTTTTGCTCAACAGATAATGTCATCACTATAATGACCAGTGGGTTATCTTGTGGAAGGTAAAAGTGATCAAGATTCCTGCAAACTAAATTGTGACATAGACCTAGAGAGTTGATACATCCCCAAGGTAAGACAGTGGACATGTGTTGTTGGCTCTGCCCACTGATTGAACTACCCTGCTGGTCTTCACTAACATGGATGAAGAAAAATTATTTGCCAGATCAATACATGCCAGGTACCAGGGAATGTGTTAAATTACTCAAGCAATGAAACTACACCTGGTAAAGCAGCTGCAACTGCAGTTACCACGTGGTCATGCTTACGATGACCCAGTGCCATGAGCTAACAGTCATGTTTCCTGCACAGCCAAGTAAGCAAGCTGAATGGGAATGCAGTGGAGTCACCACGCCTGTGTCTTTCACATCCTTGGGGGTAGCTCTGCTCTCTGCGGTCCCTGCAGAAATAAGATACTCCTTTTTATTTCCTATTTTCCTAGAGAGAGGCAGTTTTCCTTCATAGAGGCTTCTATTTTACCTTCCCCACCTTACTAGCCTTCATTCCACAGATCAAGAAACCAGGGTGGGGATTTCACTAGTTGTTAAGTGTGTCTATTCCAATTACACATTCCAGAACCAAAGAAATAATAACAGGATAGGTTAAGGGACCCACTGGGGCTAATGTGAAATGGATCTGAGCTAAAAAACAGACAAATAAACAAAACAAAACACCCCAAACAACAATAACAACAACAACTGCCCTTCAAAAGCTCTTACTTTGTCTGGTAGATTACAGAGGCATTTGGGGTCTCCTGGAAACTGTCAGTTCAGAGCCAGTGTTTAGAATTCCTAAAAAGTCTGATTATTTCTTTTTCCCCAATGCAAAGGCTCCTAATAAAATAAGATCTCCTAATGTGTACCCAACCTATGCTAGACACTTAACTATTTCATTTACAGCCTTAATAGTTTAATTTTTAATATTGGGCAGATAACTTTTTCCCTTTTCTATGAAAAAAAAAACATAATTACCATATAGTCAGGGTTTTATTTAATATCTAGAAATATATTTTAGCTTGGATGCAGATTATGTTAATATTTTCCTCAAATGACTGTTATGAGGATTAGTTATAATAATGCAAATTTGATTTTGTAAAAAAAAACTTTTAAAAAGTTAATAACAGTTTTGGAGGGCACCTGAATGGCTCAGTCAGTTAAGCTCCAACTCTTGATTTTGGCTCAGGTTATGATCTCTCAGTTCATGAGTTCAAGCCTCACATCGGGCTCAGTGATGACAGTGCAGAGCCTGCTTGGGATTCTCTCTCTCTCTCTTGTTCTCTGCCCCTCCCTCATTCTCTCTCTCTCTCTCTCTCTCTGTCTCTCAAAATAAATTTTAAAAAACTTAAAAAATAAAAAGTTTCTAACAATTTTAAATATTTGTAAAGAAAACAGATTGATTGATATTCATTTTATGTTCCCCACTATATGATTGAACCAAGAATAGGGCTCGGATACTCTGATTCTCACTAATTTCCTAAAAATTACAGTCCATCAGGATCTTATGTTTCTTAGGTAGATGATAACCAGATAGCTGGATCATAAAAAGAGAGAGAAGGAGAGGAGAGAAACAGAGAGAGCAAGACAAAGATACTGAAGAAATTAATATATAATTTACCCAAACAAAATTTTATTTAATTTCAGAGATAGAAAAGATTCCCTCTAAGCTAAAAATGTTCCTTAAATAATTATTGTCAAACAAGAAGTAAAATAATCTTTGAAACCAAAATGGCTTCTGTTTTAATAAAAACAATATGACTTATAACTTGGAATACAGATCCAAAGCTCTAGAACAGATGGTGTGGGTGACATTTGTTGCCAATGGTATCCAAAAAGTATCATTTTGTGTGAGGTATTAAATAAATTGTCATGAAAAGGTTGGATCTTAGAATAAAGAACATAGAATTCTAGACTATTAGAAGCCATTTTATCTTGTTGCTTTATTACCAGAATTCTGAGATTCTATATAATATTAGAAAAATGTAATAGGTTCTACCTCCCCTGGCTCTTTTCTCATAATATTCATGAGACTGTAACTCCCATGTAATGCCACTAGCTCTCTTAAACATGAAAATTAGGTAAGAAGGTCATACCTGACATACGGTAGTCATCTTTGAGCAAAAAGGATTTGAAATAATTCCTTGGAAGAAAGATGAAAAGTCAGAACAAACTTGGCATCCACAGAAGGTTGTACCAAATCCAAGTTAAATTGACAATAAGATTTCTCTTCATAAGTTGAGCAAATGCGCCAAATAAGGTACAAATCCCTCTTCTGCACTCTGGAGTTATGAATAAGGATGGGCCAGGGAAGCAAGAATTCTAATGAAAAGGTATCAACACACAGGAGCTAGAGTGAGCAGTCTAAAATAAAAGATCATGCCATATATCTGCTCAAACCCTTGTCATGATTTCTTTTACTCAGAGTAATAACAAAAATGTATACAATTTTTTTGAAGTTTATTTATATATTTTGAGAGACAGAAGGGAAGAGGGGCAGAGAGGGAGAGGGGAAGAGAGAATCCCAAGCAGGCTACACACTGTCAGCATGGAGCTCACACAGGACTCGAACTCATGAACCGTGAGATCATGACCTGAGCCAAAACCAAGAGTCAGTTGCTTAACCAACCGAGCCACCCATGCACCCCCCCCCAAAATGTATCTAATTCTAAACAGGGCCCCACAGTATTCACTCCCAACCTCTATTAATCTCCCTGACAACACTTCTGGGATTAGCTGGTTACTGCTGTGAAACAAACCACCTTAAAATCGACTTTAAACACTTGATTAGTTCTTATGAACCTAACGGTCAGCTGTGTAGTGTCCACTGGCAGCTGGTGGGTTCCCCAGATCTGTCTGGTCCAGGATGACCCCAGGCAGATGTCAGATGCCTCTTCTCCACTCCATATGGTCTTTCATCCTCCCTGGGCTGCCCCAGGCTTCCTCCATGGCAGTGATAGGATTCCATGAGAAAGGGAAAGGCTTTTACCAGCTTCCTGGAATCAAGTTTGCTGTCATCCCATCGCTGAAAATGAAACACCTGGTGAAACCCACATCAGTATTGAGAAGGAGTCAGTATTGAGAATCACGATCAAAGAGTATGGAGAAAGGAAGGCATAAAATATTGGGGCCATTGTGAAAATCATTCACACTTCTCTTTTTTACACTTTTTGCTACCCTTCCTTTCGATCACACAGTCCCAACCATACTGACTGTCTTGCTGTTCTAGGAACACAACAGACAGCTTTCTGCATTAGGATCTTAACTTAGCTCTTCCTTCTGCCAGAACTGCTTTTCGTTAGATATTGGGTTGGCTGACTCACTTCTTTCAAGTTTCTGTTCTAACCTCTCCTTCATGAGCCCTACCTGCCAACTCTATCTAATAAGACAATCTACCGCAACCCCCTCACATTTTCTTTTTCCTTTTCCATAACCTGGAAGAATTTCTAACATAACGTTAGATATGTATATTTTTTTGTTTCTTATAAATTACGGGTTTTTTTGTTTCTTGTCTATCTCTCTTTTCAGTTAAATGTAAGCTGTGATCTTTGCCTATTTTGTAATGATGTATCTTAAGATAATTGTTAAATAAATTTAATTTAAAATACTTGTTAAATGAATTAGATAGATTTCTGTTTCTGTAACTTAAATGTATAAAAATGTGAGCTTTGTGTGTATCACAGAGTGTACAACAATCCAGAAAAGAATACAATATGATAAATAATAAATATATAATAAAAAATAAATATATAATAAATATGAATGTTCTGTTCAGAAACATCACAACCTCTCAAAACAGGTAGCCTCTGTTTTGGAGCAAGTTACAGCAGGTGCAAACCCCGGAAGTGAAAACCAAAAAAGATCATTTTCTTCAACCTCCTTATTTTACTAATGAGGACAATTAGGCCCAAAGATGTTAAGTGTATAGAAGAATATTAAAAAGTCAGCTTGTGCAAAACTAGGATTAGAACCAAATCTTCTAATTACTAACACCATATTCTTTCCACATGCTCATATTAACAAAATCACTGCTCAAACGAAATTTATAGCAATCAAATAAAAGTGCAAAGGAAGAAATTTCCAACATTATTGAGTATTTTAAAATATAAGGCTTTGAAAATTAAGCTTACAATTCCTAATTTCACCAAATTGAAATCCAATAGTCTGATATATTTGTTTCTCAAAAAGAGCACAGATGACTGTGGTTTAGCTTGTCTGAATGTAAAACGGTAATAGAAAAGAGAGATGTCTTCCTGAATCTAAATTTACAATCTCATTGAACTAAACTATTGGCTTCTGCCAGTCGGTGGGAATTTCATTTTCAGAATTGAAATGAACATAGTAAAAGCTACTACTGAGAAAGGGAAAGATTGTTTCAACTAGTAATGTGAAGGAAGTAGAAGTTGTCACTGTTAAGGGAATGTCTTTTTAGTCTATTTGCTATTGAATAGTTTCAAAGAACTTTTTTATTCTATTTAAAGAACCAGGGAGTTAATTTTCCTGAGAGAAAAGCATCTAATAATTGTGGTCACGCTTCTATACACTGAAATCTACCAGTGGAGTGTAATTCTCCCACAGAGTTTTATAGAATGAGAATCTAGGTCAATGTTTTATACCACTGACTTCTAACCACAAAGTAATGTGATACTCCCTCCTTGCTGCAATGGAAAACCAGGAAGTTAATAATTTTGTAGCAAAGTTTATCATTTTTGTTCCCAAACAGACATTTTGTTCTTTTGGTCTTGTGATTCCTCTCCCACTTCCATATTACAGCTAATTGAGAAGCATTTCTAGCTGAAGAAGGCTGAATGAATCTTCCCTGGTAAAAATATTATACATTTATAGCTGTTAATGTTCCTATATTTAATTCCCCCTTCACTGGCAATAAATTAGTTATTAGATTTCCTATGCAAATTGGTAACTAAAAGTCCATAAAACTAATCATTTAAAGGTCGATGTTTACATAGTTAAAGAAAAATAGAATCGAGACAACCAGTTCAATTCTTTGTTTTGTACCAATTAAGAAAAATGTTCTTCTACTCAACAGCCACTACAATTCTATTCTGTAAAATAAAATTAGAATTTCAGCACCATCTGCAAATTCTCTCACATTGAAAGTTAATTACATTATCATTAAACTGATTTGTTAAAGCTTGGAATGTTGTGTTATACCAAGAAGGCACGAAGACTCTTTCAAACTCTGGTATCAGATTGTTCTCATTTTCAAAAAAAACATTGCCTTATATATTCACATAATTTGGTTAACTAACTGAAATGGTAGGATTCTTTGTCCCCATTATTGTACAAGAATGTTAAGTTGTCTCTTTGGGAATAAAGAAATAGTTTGTGACAATTATTTTCTAAATTTTAAAAACTAGCAAATTTATCTTTTTTCCCAGTAGTATGCATTTTTTATTTGAAAAACTTAACTTCCATTCCAGATACTTCAAACCTTATTTAAATGCAAATGGTATCCTGAAATGCTTTCCTTCTACATACAATTCTCAATTGGAAACATAAGCAATGTAAAAAAAATAATTTGATAAGCAATTCATTAGCTGGAGATTTTCATTAAGTTCATGGCCTTCCTGGAAGTATTTTAGTTTAAATATATTTCACACAACATAAATAAAAATAATGTATTATATAGAAAAGAGGGCAGATGTAATGACTCACCAAACTGCCAAAAATTTGATCATGATTGTACTTTCAGCCCTATGGCAAGTTTCTACTTGACACCAAGGATCTAAATGAATAATCAGCAACATTCTAGAAAGAGGGTAAATGCCAAACAAAATTGCAAAAGATTGCAGTGATGTCTCAAGAAAGAAAAATATGTCTAACATATTTGGATCATTCCTGAGTTATGAACATAACAATGCTAGAATTTTGTTAAAACTTTGCAAGCTTGAGGGCCCCCTCCCCCACCATACTTTTCTCCTGGGGCCAGCAATGAAGAGATCTATGTTCAATATAAAAATCCTACTAAATTTACACACCAGGTTTCTAAATTATTTAACTTCTTACTTCTTAAAAAAAAGGGGGGGAGGGGGTAATCTTTTTTTTCCCATTTAATAGAGTAAGTTATTCTAAAAAGTAAATACAGTGTTAACAGTATATATAATAGATTATTAATATGTCAGCATAACCAAATCAGCTTTCAATTTAGGCTCTAAAATTTAAAAGAAGCTTTAGCAGCATGAGAAAATATTGCAGGTTCTATGTGTTTTCTATATCTCCATACTTCTACGGTTTAGATTTGAAGATGGTAAAATGGTCCATTGTAGACTAGACACACAGAACATATCTCCATTGCAAAAGGACAGGAACCAAAAGTATATCTTAAAACAGTAGAAGTCTACCTGGGTCATCTGGTCAAACTTGTCTTGCAGTATTTCACACAAAGTGCGATTTATTCTTTAAATTGAGTAACAGTTTCACACAAGAGTAACACTATAAAAATAAACAACACCCCTGCCTTATAGGACCTCAATATGTCTTGCTGCCAAATAAGAGAAAGTACTCAAAGAGAGAACAGAAACCCATAACCAGAGTGGGAAATCGTCTTTCAAGTTTGTATTTTTCTACAAATGAGTAGCAAGAACAAGTGGGAGAAAGAAAATCAACTCAAAAAGTTGTTTAAAAGGAACTCTCAAACTATCTGAGAAACAATAATTTTCAGAACAATAAGCCCACCATTTTCAAAAGGAAGGAGACCTGGTACTCAGGATCTTAAGGACAATAAGGAGATGAGCAAATAGCTAAGGATGTGGACACTGATATTTCAATTTTAATTATTTATTTATTTTTTAATTTATTTAAAAAATTTTTTAATGTTTATTTTTGAGAGAGAGAGAGAGAGAGAGACTGAACATGAGCTGGAGAGGGGCAGAGAGAGAGAGAGAGAGAGGGAGACACAGAATGGAAAGCAAGCTCCACGCTCTGAACTGTCAGCACAGAACCCGATGTGGGGCTCAAATTCACAAACCATGAAATCATGACCTAAGCTGAAGTCAGATGCGTAACCCACTGAGCCATCCAGGCACTGCAGTTTTTTAAAAGAGGAACTTTTATAGCTTGCAAAACAAAAAATAACAATCACCAAGTTATATTTTCCATTTCATTGGGTTTGATGGTACTCTCAATAATGGTAAAGTAAGTGCTTGGATTTCGTGACTATAAAATCTCATTTTACAGAGGCTTCTAGGTGGCCCAGACAGTTAACCTTCCAAGTTCAGCTCAGGTCATGATCTCGAAGTTCACGAGTTCAAGCCCCCCATCAGGCTCTGTACTGGCAGCTTGGAGACTGGAGCTTGCTACGGATTCTGCGTCTCCCTCTTGCTCTCTGCCCCTCCCCCGCTCATGCTCTGGCTCTCAAAAATAAATAAACGTTAAAAAATTTTAATCTTATCTTACAGTATCACTGTTAACTTTAGAGAATAATAGCATAGCTAATATTTATTAAAAGTTTATGATAGACTAAGTGGGTACTGTTCTAAGTACATTTTTTAGCTTGTGTAAATCATCACAAAATAAATTATCTTACCTATTTTAAAGATGAAATAATAAATAAAGGCACAGAAGGGCGCCTGGGTGACTCAGTTGGTTAAATGCCTGACTTCAATTCAGGTCATAATCTCCTGGTTCATGAGTGTGACCCCACATTGGGTTGTCTGCTCTCAGCACAGAGCCTACTTTGGATTCTCTGTCCCCCTCTCTCTCTGCCCCTTCTCTGCTTGTGTTCTCTTTCTCTCTCTCTCTCAAAAATAAATAAAATATTTTAAATAAATAAATAAGTTTAAAAAGACACAGAATTTAAATTATTTACCCCAAATTACATAGCTAGTAGTATTAGAACTAATATCCCACATAGTCTGACTCCCAGGCCCACCTACTTATACACAGTTCAAATGTCTTGGAAAGCTTGGTGAGAGTGCCTGGGTGGCTCAGTTGGTTAAGAGGCTGACTCTGGGTTTCTGCTCAGGTCATGATCTCACACTTTGTGAGTTCGAGCTCCACATCGGGCTCTGTGCTGCCAGCTCTAGGCCTGCTTAGGATTCTCTCTCTCTCCCTCTTTCCCTGGCCCTCCCTTGTGTGTATGCCCTCTCTCTCTCTCTCTCTGTCTCTCTCTCTCTCTCTCTCTGTCTCTCTCTCTCTCTCTCAAAATAAATATACTTAAAAAAAGAAGAAAGAAAGCTTGATGACATCAAAGGAACTTGTACACTAGCAACAGAAGCTTAAAACAGATTTTAACTTTTTATAGTCCGGTCCATTTTTTGGTGAGTGATCTTGCATATTACTTTTTCTTCCACTATACTTTTTGCTCAAAAAACAGCTGTATCTTGCAAAGATTGGACAAATACTCATTTTAATCAAGGCCATAAATAACACTTGCAGATAAGCCAACATCGCCCTTCGTTCTGATCATTTTCCCCGTGTGTACTCTGAGTGCAGAATTACCCTGAAAACTCCTGCAATCATTTGGCCATGGGCTTGGGCCAGGTTAAGAGCTGTACCCACCTTCACATTCCTGGTCTTTTTGTAGGGTGCACATCAGTTAGATAAGATGTCTCAGAAGTATCAGCCACTCAGCTGATTGCCTATTGCCCGGTAATATCAGCCTAATTCCGTGACCTCTCAACATAGATGCAGGATAAGAAACCTTAACTGCCTAAACTGAGAAGATGGGCAGCTACCCAAACCCAGCTTACTTCTCTCTTTCTATCAACATGTGTTGCTAAGAAATCACTCTGTCCCAACAAGAAGCTGACACAGTGAAGAATCAACACTCTTCTGGGATCTATAAAGGAGATGAGGACACAGAGAAAACCCCAATCCCAAGACTGGAGAGACAACGAAGTGCACACAGGGAGTCACGGCTCACTGGAGCTCTGTGAAACTGTGCAGGAACCAGGGCTGGGATAGAAAAACTTGAACTGAAATTGACAAACTGTTGGAGGCTCCGTGTGGACAAGCCAGAGAGTGAAAAACTCCAAGGGGACCCAGTTATAGGGGGTCATCATGCTTTTGTGTATTTTATTTCCAGGAGTGCAACCAGGTTCTCACAGTAAATATCAGAGAAAAATCCCTTCATGCTTCCAGCAATGGTTGGGGAAATGGAACTGTTTTGAAATACACCAGAGCACTTGTGTCCTATCAAGGCCTGCCCTCAGGGGAAACTAGTTAACCTCACAGGAAACTAGTTAACTTAAGAGGTTAACAGGCTAACAGCCTAACAGGCTAGGGTTTCATCAGAGCCTAACTGACCTGCAGTTAGAGAAATACCCATCTCCAGCCCACCCTGGCCATCCTATCCCACTAAGGGGGTAGAAAAAAGAAAAAACCTTGTGAACGTCATAGCCCAGAGGCATGGCCTCACTGAAAGTCATGATCTTTCCCTCATTTTGTGATGCTTTTTTCAACCTTGACAAACAGAATAAATGGATTGCAAAGCTACCATGGAAAAGAGGGAAAGATCTTTTGTATTAGTGTGAGTGTGTGTATTGTGTTTGTGTCTCTGGGTGGGGGCGTTTTGAAGGGAGAGAAAGACATTAGAATAAAGCTATTTAGAAGAACATGTATTTAGCTAAGAAGGAAATGAAAAGTGATACTAAATCTAACACTCAAGTAGATAAAGATTCGACCATCTTCACAGGAAATAAATGAATAGTGCTAATAGCTGGATCCAATTTATATGGCACTAAACGGATATTATAAGAGGAAGGGAGATAATTAATCTTCAGCTAGAACAATGAAAGATCAGCTGCAGTATTATCACAGTGCCACATTCCAAGACATTGGAGGTGCTTTGCCTTCCAATGTATTAATCAAAGACTATCCAGAATTAGGATGTTTCATCATTGGCAGGGATTCTTTGTATTTTTTATCTCTGCATAAAAAGCCACTGATTACTGTACATAAAAAGTTTTCCCTTTAATAGTGACATTAATAGCCTCTGAATACAGATATAAAGATTTTTTATTTCAAAATTTAAAAAAGGTATAGTTTTTGTGATTATTTGATAGATTAGAATTTTGATTTCAAATTTAATAAAGCTACAGTGTTTGGTGATTCTTTGAGTATTTGGTTTTTATTTTTGAAATCTTAGAAGATCTAACAAATAGCTGTATTCTACTTTCTAATGATTCAAATAAAAAAAATAAAGTCATGGAGCGCCTGGGTGGCTCAGTTGGTTAAGTGTCCGACTTTGGCTCAGGTCATGATCTCACGGTTTGTGGGTTTGAGCCCCACATTGGGCTCTGTGCTAACAGCTCAGAGCCTGGAGCCTGCTTTGGATTCTGTGTCTCCCTCTCCCTCTGCCTTCCTTCACCCACGCTCTGTCTCTGTCTCTCTTTCTCAAAAATAAATAAACATTAAAAAATAAAAATAAAGTCATAATAGTTAAAGGCAGGAAAAAGTGTCCAAATATTAATTATGTTTTTGTAAGAGATTACTTCAAATATGTGTAACATTGGTGATGAGGTGCCACTTTACAAATGCATAAAATAAAATGGCAGAGTAGAAAGTCACAGCACATTCTTTACCTTACAATATTTAGCAAGTTGATTCTTAAAAGTTTTGTGAATAAACCTCTATCATTATCAAAGTGATATAAATCATTGAAATGACATTGGTTGGCTACTTATCCAATAAACAAGTTTTAAAACAGGGGTGTCATTGTTTTCTGCTCTTCTTACACATTTACCTTCCCCTTTAGTTTGAAAAGACTGTCTTCCACTGTTTTCTATTACCTTGACTATCCCCCCTAGTACTTTTTAAAAGTATGATCACATTTGCCTTTCAGCTGTCTCTAACTCCTGTCCTTTCTTCTAATTATTTTACAATAGTCAAAAGGTTCTCTACATATGTGGATTGATCATGTCATACCCCCATCTTTAAACCTTTAAAGGTTTTCTTACCCTAGAGATACAGCCCAAACTTCTTAGTATAGCAGTTACAGCTTGCCATTAGCTGGCACCATTTACCTAGCCAGTTATATATCCTATGCCATTCTTTATCTTAATTTCAGTGAAACTACCAAATGTTTCTTGAAATACTCTGCAGATGTTTGCCAGAACTGACACTGCTTTCTTCATAGAATTCCTTTCCCCCAATGAATTACATTATTACCCTTGGAAAACTTACAATATCCTCCTAAGACCCATGTAAAGACACATGATTTTTACCTGATTCCTACCACTCTTCCGAGGGGTATCCCTTATCTGACGTACCACTATATCCGTGTTCTTAACTAGAATTGTATTATAGTTACTTCACATGTCTCGCCTCTAGCTTTTGTATGTCCAAAAGCAATGAACTGTATTTAGGACATTGTAAGGGCTCAATAAACATATGCTGCATTAATTCTTGAACTCTTTCCTATTAGTAGATCAGCATGCCCCAAACACATGTAAGCTGAGTTACTGGAGACCCTTCACCTTTGTCCTAATATGCCCACTTCTAGCAGGCTCAGTTATGTCATTCTCCTCCCCATGACAGACTCTATTCTAACCCATACTTTTATTGAATGAAAGCAAATACAGTAACATTTTAGTAGGAATATAAACAGAAAAGTCCATTTTTGATTTTATGTAGCTGGTACTGAGGTTGGATAGCTTTAGCAGCCCAGTGGTCATCACTGGATTCAATTTACTTGAACCAAGACCAGGTTGGATGATGTTAACTAGACTTATTATGGTGATAATTTTGTAATAGATACAAATATCCAATCATTATGTTGTACACTTAAAACTAATACAATATTATATTTGTCAATTATATCTCAACATAAAAAAAACGGAAGTGTTCACACTGCTCAGTAGGCAAAATCAAGGCAGATCAACAGCATTCTACATCTGACTTCATCTCAAGACTATCAGTGGTGCCTTCCTACCATTGACACATTCTTAGGTTACAGGGTTGCTCTTTCAGTCCACTCTGGCAACAACATTCTGGCCTTTGAATTAAGATGAGTCATTGTGATTTCCATAGACTCCCTTCACTTCTGCCACCTGCTGCTAAGTTAAGGAGCACAGTTCATAAGCCACCCTTGCTTCTGACAACTGTAGATTTGGCAGCCTTCAAGACTCTCCTTACGTTCAATAGTTCACCAGAAGAACTCACCAAACTCACTGAAAGCTGTTATACTCACAGTTATGGATTATTCTGGGAAAAGGACACAAAGTAAACTCAACCAAAGGCAGAAGTACACAGGGAAGAGCCCAGGAAATTTCCAAAATATGGAGCTTCTGGTTGCCCTTCCCAAAGAGTCTTAATGTTACTTTGTCAGAATTGCTTTGTGATAAGATGCACTGTATATTGTAAACCAGGGAAGCTTACTTGATGTTTGGTGTTCAGAGTCTTTATTGAGACTTGATCACATAAACCTGATTGGCCACCCCCATGGCAGACCACAGTCTCCAGTGCCTTGAATGACTGACTGAGATCTCTTTACCCAAAGCCTCCAACCTTAAATCGTACCGTGTCTCAAAACCTGCAGGTAAACAAATATATTTTTAACAAGCATGTTATGCCAAGAGTTTGGAGATTACCTCTCAGGGACCAAAGACAAAGGCTATAGCTCTCTTTTCAGATAATTTTCAATCAGACAATGGTATGATTTTTATTTCAAAAACCATCAAAAAATTGGTTGAGTGTTAAAATATTCAATGGTCCATATGGATGAAGCTTCCACACTCCCTGAAATCCCAAGCATATGGTATTACTTAGTTTTGGAATTATCTTCCAAAAAACAACACAGAACATTTTCTGTCTTTAGCTTCCTTATCCTCTCCTTGTCACTAAGGTAGTTTGGTCACTGAGTATGGTCAGCTCAGAAAGAAATAATCCTCCCTCAGCCACTTCCTGGGTGACAATGATGAGCAAAGTGTGGGGGTGACATCCAGACATCTTTTGAAAATGTGAGATTTTATTCTAACCATTCTTGGGCATAATGTTACTTTCTTTCTCCCAAGGACAATCCTTGGCTAGCTTGGTTGTCACACCTTCTTGACTGCCAACCCAAAATGAGGCATAAGATTAAAGACCAGCCACCTGGATCTCTTCTTGCCTGATGTAGTCTTACTTCATAAGGATAATGACCATTTGGCTGTCCACCACTTAGTGAGTCCTCCTACAGTAGCCAAACAAGACGCAGTATGGGACATAGTATCTATCTGTAAGTTTTATAGAAATGCCCTTGCTGTTCTTGCAAATGATCCTCTGTATGAAAGGGTTGGGTGTGTGTACAGGACGATTGGAAAGAGGGTGAGGTTATAGCTATTGAAATGGAAACACTGATTTTATGACGATGAAGGAGAGTGAGGATCCTGGCACCTGAAGAGGGAACATCTTAGACACCAAGAAAAATAAGGAAAGGAGAAACATTAATGACAATTTTTTTTCAGAACCACCTGTAGAAACTTTCACAGGAAAGAAAATGTCTCAGTAAAACTGAACTTTAGTTACTTAAAGTCAACTGAATCCTAAGCCAGCCAGCCATCCCCTTCCAGATGAATCTGACCATTTCTCTTAACTTTCTCATGACGTCTACCTGAGAACTGGAAGGCCCTTATTCCCAAAATATATCTAAATGTCTTCTCCACTCTAATTTTTAATCATTCAGATGGGCAGAAGAATGCCAACTAGCTGGTAGTGTGGAAAACTGGTAGTCCTTCTAAAAAAAAAAAGGAGAAGTATACTCAATTATTTAAACTGAATTTTGAACCCTCAAGGCAACAATCCAGCCAAATGGACTACATTGGAATGACTCTCACCTTGTGCCCCCAAGACTAATGTAGGTTCTATTTGTCCACCATCAATTATAAACAACACTTTCTTTCCAAGGACATCCTCAGAATTGCATTTTCATGTGTAAGCCAGGCACTAGCATATCTTCCTCCCCAAAACATGGTGCCTTGCACCTTAGTAGGGGTCATAACAGACCTTCCATGTTTAAGGAAATACTCCATCTGCCCTGGAAAGCATCCAGCTTGGTCAGAATTGATTAGCATTGATATGAATGAGAGAATTGCCCTATATTTCTTACTTACAAGACAATGTAGAGGCTGGGCAATCTTGAATACATTTTTGTGCACCCGGCTTAATTTCTCAAGCCAGGTGGAAAGGTCAAGGCCAAGATGATGCAGAAACAGAAGATAAAATTATTTGGAGACAATTCCCCATGGATATCTCATATTTCTGCACATTTTGTGAGCAAGAATACTCACACTAACTATACTTTTTTCTGGACTCTTTTTAAAGATGTCTGATAGCAAATAGCCTTGGCAGATAGAAATAGTGTGTTTCCTTCCAAGATAGAGTAAACAAACCCTCTAGTATTATAATGTCTCCTATAGAGCAAAGGTCAAACATGTCTGCTTCCAGTTCATTATGGAATATTGGGGTTTCTTAAACTTGGGGTTCCTCAACTATGATGGAAATCTACTAAATTCACAGCATTCACCTGAGCCCTTTTATATCTCCCTATTATGGGTCTTGAGGGTCAAGGACAACTGACATACACATGAAGCTCATAGTACTTGCTGTGCTGGGAATAACACATCCTTTGTCCCTGACACAGGAGCCCCATGTTTTCTACCAGAATTCAAAACATGGTAGCAGGCTAACTCACTAGTTTTCTAGTAGAGTAAAATCTCAGACCCTCTGCAATTCTTGATAGTGGTCAGAACTTTCAAAGCAAGTTTGTGTACCTAGCTTGGGAGATGGAAATGGGAGGGAGTCCAGAATAAGGAAAAAAAAAACAAACCTGCATTTAATTTCCATAGTTGTTAATTCCTAAAGGAAAACTTACCCCCTCTCAGTTAAGCAGAGACATATACAAGAACATAGCTCTAACTATCTAGCCTCAAACTGAAAAAACATATATATACATATTTCTTTACTTAATTTGCAATTTAGCATAAACAGGTTTGCCTTCATTTCATAGATACGATTTGGGGAATTAAGATTTTTCTGTCGAAATATTAAGATGCTAAATAACAGAGTAACAATGTTTAAGAAAATACTTTTCAGGAGTTATTAAAGTGGGATTATAACTCTTAGTCTATTGCTTTGCCAGTTGAGCCATACAAAATCTGTATCTATAATGAATGACTCATATAATTCCAGAATTACTAGAAAAGGAAATACTGCAAGCAGCATCTAGTCTCATGGCACTGAGACTGAACCTCCTGAGTGCTGTATATTTTTGCATTATGTAAAACGTGTGATAGTTTCAACTGGTCTATCTAGGTATATGCCTTCTTTCAGGATATGAATATGCCACTATCTAATAAGAGTAATTAAAGGCTGTCATGGTTTAAGATCAGTTATGAAATTATTTATAAAATTTTTGTAATCTGGATCTTTTCTATAATTGTTGCCAGTGGAAAATGTGCTTCATCCTTTCTGGAATGGATAGCAGGAATATATACTCTGGGACATTTGAGTATAAAGGCCCAAAGGGACATAGGCCTTGGGAACAGCTGTTTTTTGGGGCCTGACTTCTTGTAAATATTAAATCTAATTTTTCCCAATTACAGCCAGCACATATGGATGTAATACTAGTAGGGGCATCTCATTCAAAAATATCAATATAGTTAATATATTTGGGTTCATTTAAAGTTTATAGTCAGAACAACTTAAAGACAAGGATTCAAACTTCCAGTGTCTGCTGGTTGGCAAATATCCAAGTGAGATAATTCTGTTGGTTGCCATTTTTGTCTCAAATGAGTTTTATAACCCATTCTTATTGTTACATACTAGAGGCAGAAATATTCCACAAAAAATGTTTAAAGAATATTTCAGAACACAGAAATAAGCTATCTTTATATACATTCTTAGGAAAATGCTTCATGTTATTTTAATTATATTTCAATGCTATAAAATTATTTAACTTCCCAGGTACTTGGGTGGCTTAATCGGTTAAATGTCAACTTCAGCTCAGGTCATGATCTCACGGTTCATGACTTCAAGACCCACATCGGGCTTTGTACTGACAGCTCAGAGCCTGGAACCCGCTTTGGATTCTGTGTCTCCTTTCTCTCTCGCTCCCCTGCTCTCTCTCTCAAAAATAAACAATAAAAAAATAAAAACAATTATTTCACTTCTTATACACCTGATAAATTTATATATACAAAAATTATAATATTTAAAATCAGAATTTTTAAATCTGATATTAATCATAAATTTCTGAGGGATTATTTTGCTATAACATTACAATTGAGGTTCTTACTAATTATCAACTTTTTTCAATATGATTTATGAATTTTAAAGTATAAATTTTACGTCATGAGTCTTATTTTTTGCAAAAGATTCTGTGAGGTAAAACTCTACTTCAGTTGATTAAGGTTATCTGTTTGTGAAGTTGGTAGTTCAATAGCTCCATCATTTTTAACCAGATGATAGGCAAGTCTTTTAGGTTTTGAAAGAAAAGAAGGAAAAGAGGATGAAGGCTGGGAGGGAGAGGTGAGGGAGGGAGGAAGAAAAGAAGAAAGAGAGGAAGGAAGGGAGGGAGGAAAGGGGGAGAAAGACGACAGACAAAGAAAGAAATGTAAAAATGCTATAAGTAGTCATCTACCAAATAAGACACATGTTTTAATTCTTACTTTTTCAGTTCACTAAATGATAACTAAGATTAACTGTGAAAATCACCTGCCTACTATCAGAAAACACTCTACTTCAGCAGAACTGTTCATGTTTGATTACCCATGTTCACGTTTCTGAATGGCATGGAAGTTCAGGTGTGTAGATAATAAAGGGAAAAGGGTTTCCCAAACAGGAACATGGAGGAGGTTTGAATATGTTTCAGTGAACTATTGTCCATGGAACCCCAGTGTTGATTCAAATTCCCTGCTAATATTAAAAACTAAGTTGTAGTATCTGTGATCCTACTTGGGACATTCAGATGTGCAGAAAAGAAAACAGTCTGCACACTCCTTGAAGGAAAATATTTCTTCCTCTCATCTTTTATGTCAGAGGAATTCTGTACCCCTTTTGTGGCTCTGATCGCATCCTGCCTTCTTTATAGTTATTTTACAAGGTCTCCTATCTGTCTGTACATTTCTGAAGCATTTGATTTACCTTTGTATCATTATACTGTCTAGCATAGACTTTGCACAGAAAAGTTTGGGATATGAATGAATAGAAAAAAGAATGGCACCTTTATACATTTGGCCCTTTTGGATGGGGCCAGGATTGTTGATGCTGAGAGCCTAGTCCAGAACTTATTCTTCTTCCCTTACATCTGGGCATAATTCTGAATGTCACCATCAGTCACCACAGTTGACTTGGAGCGTCAGGATAATAGCTAAGAGAATGGACACCATAGCCAGACCGCCCTGAATCCAAATCCTGCTTGCCCCATTCCTATCTGTGTAACATTTTGCAAGTTACCAAAGTTCTTCACACCTTAGCCAATCTTCAGTATGAGATTGTTGTGAGATTTAAATGAAATGAAAACATTGCCTGAAACATGGAACACATTGCCACGCATTAGCCATCATCATCAGTATTATTATAGAATCCTAATACTAAGCACAGATCAATCATGTGCACAAAGTTGAGAAGCACCCATTGGCTTTCTCTCTATTCACAAAAGGAGATCAACTTTCCCCAGAATATAGGAAAGACTCAATTTCTTTTTTTATTTTAACTTTATTGAGATGTAATCGACAAACTTGTAAGATATTTCAAGTGTACATTGTGGAAATCTGATATGCATTGTGAAAGGATTCTCCTTTCTTCCCAAAATCCAATTATATAATATAGTGTTGTCACCTATAGTCACCATGTTTTACTTCAGATCAAGACTCAATTTCATATGCCTTAAAAGGACCCAGGAAAGGGAAGGTTTTATTTTACTTCTCTCAAGCAAACTTCTTTGCCTAACCTTCCTAAAACTGACCAGTCAGATATCAGCTGCAAAATATCCCTTAAGAATCTTTCTGTGCATCATATGCTTTCCATCTAGGCCTCCAGATAACTTCTTGATCAGTAACCCCTACTTCCGCTTAAGGAGACGAGTAGATTTCTTACAACTTCCTGTAACATATCTCATTCTGTGAAGTCAATCAGAGCTGGTTTCAGGTCTGAAAAGAGTTGTCAACATTGTTCTCCCAGCATGAACTGCAGCATACACTTTTCTCCCAGAGATAAGCTTGAGAAGACAGTGATTCACTGCATTTGATTAACTAAATCCTCTTGACAATACATTCTTGGCAATGGCAATATAATGGATACTTCTTTTTAATCTTATGTTTTGATCATTAATAGATCACTGAAATAATAATAATCATAAAATAAATCCATTGTCTGATGGCCAGGACAGGCATGTTACACTTGGCAACTTGACCAGATTATCATTCTTGACACACATTGTCAGAGAAACCAGAAAAAACTTCAGTCTTAAGAAAGTGAGAGACTGATCTATGATGTATTCAAGAAATAAATAGCTCTACTACATTAATAGAATTCTAATATACTTCACCCAGGCTTACATGGAACTTGGTAATGACAGTATATTTAAGAGAAATTAACTCAAGATATGTAAATTGATTGAGTGCTGAACTGTGCTGCAGTTATTAGAACTAATTTGGCCCATCTGAATCTTACATTGACATTTATATTGTTTTAATAAGGATCCATTATGAGAGTCATTTTAAGGAAAGGGATTCTATTAAGCAAAAGTAACCCCCACATATGCATCTAAGCAAATGCCAAGTAGAACAAGTAATAGATTTTAAATGGAAGTTAAAATTCATAAATGTAATAAATGATAATAATATCTCATAATTTGTATAATTCTTTTTATTAACAAAGCCCTTTCAAATATCCTGTCTCATTCAGTCTTCATAAAATTCTTTGGTAAAGAAAAATATTTATCTGAAGTTTAGGTCTGACACCCTATGGATTTCTATTGCTGTTTGACAATATTATCTTATGAGTTGGGATTTTATCAAGGCAATATTCAAGAATAAACCATTGGAATTGAATTAATCATTTTTAAATGTTCTAGGAGAGTCAGTGGAGCTGAAGAACATTACATTACCTTATTTCTTATTCTTTCAAAAAACAGGACTAATTTGCATGAGAGACCAGGTGGTCAATTTGCATAGATAAGAGCCTAGAAAATGTGTGCTACATTATAAAGTTTGGGGGCCAGGGGAGGGGAAGACTGGACGAATAATGCAGCGTGTGCTTTTTTTTTTTTTTTTTAATCTGTAGTTTGCTAGCTCAGGCAATGTCTGACTGGATCAGTGGGGACCAAAAACCTCTTTGTTCATTTTCTAAAACTTTGGCCATTTTTCAAATGAAAAATATCACATTTATATTTTAGGTACACTTAATGAAGTAAATAATAAGAGAATAAAATAACCAAAAAATAATAGAAAGTTGAATTTAGAAATGTTGCATGGCTAAAAATATTGTTTTAACTAATAATAAATTTCATTTTCTTGTTACAGCATTACTTACTATATCCTTCTATTTAAAACATATTATAATAATAAAATGTGTCAGTTACAGAAACAATACTGATTACATGCATTTTATGTAATCTTTTGGTTAATAGTAATGAATATGAAAATACTTCAAGCTTCTTAAAATAAAGCTAATACAGTTGTTTCCAACCTTCTTAAAGCTGACATTAGGAAATGGAATGTTCACACTTTTTGTATCAGACTTTCTAGCTAAAGGGGGAGGAACAAGGACCAGCATTTGTAGGGTTTACTCTGATAAGGGACAGAATAGTACTTCCAAACTAAAAATCCTCCCTTTTCCACTTAAAATGACAGTTGGTAAGAAAAGGAAGCAGTAGTTGAGACTAAAGTTATCTCAGTAATTAACCTACACATTATGGCAGAGAAATCTCTGCTTATCCATGACAGGAGGGGACAGCAAGGATGATATCTAAATCCCTCTAAATATAGAATAACAAGAATTTCTCATTTATCCCCCTGATAACACAAGAGATGGGTAAAGATTCTCTGCAGGGAAAATAAAAAGGCCACATCACCTTGCAATGGAAGAGAGCTTCAGATGTGAACATTAGAGAAAGAAATTCCCAGTCACAGAGCACGGTCAAGGAGTGGTTATTTAAGTAATGGCTAATGTCCAAATTTCAAGTTGTTTCCTTTTTAGATTTGTAATTAGCCACCATCATTCCTACATATCGACCTAAAATCTCCCACCTAGAAAAAGGAAAAAACTTGTGTTGGTTGTGCACTGAAGAATGGAGACATCCAGAAAGAGTGAAGAGACAGTTCAGCCTAATCAAGCAAAAGACAGGAGCAAGAATGGAGTGTTTCTTCCTTCTGCAGTGGAAGTCCTTGGAAATCCTGTGAATGGATTCTGGAACTCCCAGAATTTGCTGGGATGGAAGTTCAAGTTTTATTTTGCTTTGCTTCCAATATATATTAAAAGAGAGAAAAATCTGGATAGTTGGAAAATAGCTCAGTACCGATGTAATTTTTTTATTCATGTGTAAACACTATTTATGCCAGGTTCATTTAAAGTGCTGTGGTATTTAATAAGCTGGTAACAGGATATTTCCTATAGCTAATTTATTTCCTTATTTGTGTATCCTAGGAAGGGGGGCAGCCCATTGTTCTAGATAGGATAGGCAATTGCTGTCCCATCAGCAGACAGCAAACAGCTTGGTTATAACTCTGTAATGGAATTTCCTGGAGATCAGGGATTTTTGCCATCTGTGATGCTATATCCCCAGTACCTTGGGAATATTTGATGAATGAAAATGTGTACGTCTCTCTGGTTCATTATTTAAAAATTTTCCTATTAAAAAAACCCATGATAGTAGTGCCTTTAAAAATGAAAGTATACAAAGGCGCCTGGTGGCTTAGTCAGTTAAGCATCAACTCTTGAATTCAGCCCAAGTCATGATATCATAATTCGTGGGATGGAGCCTCTAGTCTGGCTCTGTGCCGACAGTGCACAGTTTGCTTGGGATTCTCTCTATCCCTCCTCTCTGCCTGTCTCCCCCCTGCTCCAGTCTTTCAAAATAAATAAATGAACACATACATAAAGAGTGATTTACTCAAATGTTCAAAAATAATAAATCCTGAAAACTTACCCTAAAATGGGACTCTTTACATTTTAAGGTAGGTTCGTTTTGATAGGCAATTATAGAGAAAAGAAACTTTTTTGTTTATTTATTTATTTTGAGAGGAGAGGAGGGGCAGAGAGAGAGGGAGAGAAAGATCCCAAGACCTCCGTACTAGAGCCCAATGGCAGTGGGGGGCAGGGGGGTGGAACTCACAAACCGTTAGATCGTGACATGGGCCAAAACCAAGAGTCAGATCCTGACCTGACCCAAAATCAAGCTTACTGACTGAGCTACCCAGGCACCCCTAGAGAAAAGCAATTTTAATTTTAATTTTAATTATTTATATCTGTTACTAAAGACTTGTTGTTTTTTCCCCTATGAGCCATTCTCCAGATAATGCCATTTTGAGCATTAACTGCATCTGATGAAAGCAGAATTGGTATTGCTTGGGAGTGTAAGAGTAGTTTTGATGGAATGGCTATGTCACTCTCAATATAATATCATTATATTCCCTATATGCATACACAATAATCTTTCAAATGTCACAGATGTGAACACTTGATTGAAAGGTAAAATATTTTTTTTAGTGTTAAGAATACATTTCTTTCCTGTCCATGCAAGTAAAGAGTCTCAATATATACATCAGTCTGTATAATGATTTCTATTTACTCATGCCTACCTGCATCTCCACATTTTAAGGAAACGCATTTTAAGAAAATACATAGTCTTTGATAGTAGCACAGCTTCTTGCTAACACTATGTCTTATGTTATAATCTGAAACAAAATCACACAATTTATGGGTTTTAATATAAGGGATACATATTTTCCCAACTCATTAACAAATTTTACTTTTCTAGACACTTTTACTTGATCAAATGCTGCTAGCTACTATTGCATTCTATCCCTTCAAAAAAATATCTCTAATGTTATACAGCTCCTCTTCTTCCATGCTCTTTTCTTTTCACTCTGCTGTCTCATGCCATTCTCTCCAGATAACTTTACTTTGACAGCCTAGCATTGCATTCTTTATTCATTTTGTTTCTATAATTAGAATTCTGACAATAAGTGGATTTGGGGAAAATGGTAGTGGCAGATGTATCGTGTTTGAATCTCTCCAATCTCCTAATAAAAGCAGAACAATGGCATGAGAAGGCAATAGAAAGAAAGAAAAGATTTCTTTCAGATTGGGGAAGGGAGTAAAGTCAGGAAATCTCAAAAAGCAAATCACCATGTTTCAGTACTATAAAAATCATTTTGAAATTAAAAAAACAGAGATGGAGCTCTGGAAAATTAGAACTATGATAAACCACATGTTTTCTCCTTTTCTTCATGATAAAATGATTGCTTTATTCTTATTTAACAAAAATGAAGTCTAAAGAAAACATATCTTGATGTGAGAAACTACAATATGGATAAATACATTCGTTTTATCAATTGAATACTCTAGTAAAGATGGGCTTCTGCTAATATTGTGATTCAGTGGTAAATAACAGGGCCAAGTTAACCTGAAGCATGGTATGTACCAATGCTTATGCCAGGACCAACCTTGAACCAGCTCAAAACATAAAAGAGCACAAGGCAGAAATCCTGTGTAAGGCCATTTGACTTAGAATGGCCCTTGAAGTTTAGATATAGGGATCATGAGTAATTAAAAAGACTTCACTCAAACCAACGTCAGCTTAAATTCAGGAAAATTTATTTTTAAAATTCATTCAAGTAAATCAGTAAAGTAAATCTTTCTGAAAGGTAAAGAAACCTAATTTAGAAAACAAAAGAGCAACAAGATGGGCTGGAGGGTGTTGGGCAAAATGGGTGAAAGGGAAAGAGAGATTCAGACTTCCAGTTATGAAATGAATATGTCACAGGAATAAAGGGAACAGCCTAAGGAATATAGCCAATGATATTGTCATAGTGATGTATGGGGACAGATGGTAGCTACACTTGTGCTGAACACAGTATAATATATAAACTTGTGAATCACTATCTCATACACCTGAAACTAATGTAACAGTGTGTATCAAGTATACTCAAAAGAATCATAGAGAAAATTTTTAAAATTTATTTATTTGGAGAGAGAGAGAATGCAAGAGGAGGATAGGGAGAGAGAGAGGGAGAGATAGAATCCCAAGAAGGCTTCACACTGGCAGCACAGAGCCCAACATGGTGTTTGAACTCACAAACCTTGAGATCATGACCTGAGCCAAGATCAAGAGTCAGACGTTTAACCAACTAAGTTACCCAAGCACTCCTACTAAAAAAAAATTTTTCAAGAAAGGTTAACCAAAGATGTTCAGAGAGTTTCAGGGCTGGTGAACACGTTCAAGGGCTGGGAGTGTGGCATGCCCGGATAGGACACGGAGGCTCCACACCCTATCCCCACTTTGTACCCTATGCATGTCTTCCACTTGGCTGTTCCTACATTACATATTTTTATAACAAACCAATAATCTAGTAAGAAAAAAAAAGAAGCAGCACGAAAGGTTCAAAGTGAATTCTATACAAAATTATTGTAAGGAAAAAAAGAGACAAAGTAAGGAGCAGAGTAAAACCCTACCGTGAAAATAAGGTAAACTACAATACTAAAAATAACAAATGTAAACATTAACTCACTGTTTTGAAAACAGCTAAAAACATGAAAACAATTATACAAGACACAAAATAAATAACATAAATCTGAATTAGAAAAAAATAAGAAACGAAGTAGAACTTTGGAAAGAATTAAAAATAAAACAATGACACAGAAATGCAGACTAAACTAGGAAGAATACACGAGCAAAGAATACAGTAGATGATGTCTTAGTATAAATAGATGATCAAGGGAAATGAAGACATAAATAGGATTAAGAGAATGTGATGATCATAGAAGACAGATAAGCTCTAACAGATACCAGAAAATCCTGAAGAAAGCACAGCAAGGATACAGAACAAATACAAAAAACTATATTCTAAGAAAACTCTCCAGAGACTTACATAAAAATATATTTGTAACTACATATTGAAAGAGTATACTTCATACCTGAGACTATCAAACACTAAGATATATTCTACTAAAATTACTTGGCTTTACAGAAAGAAAAATCTTTGAGTATTAAGGTAAAAAGGTCAAGTGATGAACAGCCAACTAACAAAGGACAATTGGGTTATTATCAAACTGTTTGATTCAATGTTTGATGGCACGCGCTGGTTATTGAAGGAAAGAAAATGTGAACCAAGGAATGTATAACCAACAAAACTAAATTTCCAGTATGAATTTATCTGATATCAGTGTGCAAAAATTTAGGGAAAGATGTCCCTTTGACTCCTTCCTGAAGAATCTACTACAGAATGATGTCAAACAACCAAAATGACTAGAGAGACCCTGCGTTAAGGACTGAGGTGCACATTAAGGACACAGCTACAGGGACAACTAAGACCAGTTAAGAGATAAAGTGCAATATGTAATGGCTGTATGCTCTGACAAGGTAGATATAGCATGACTGCAAAAAATAGGAAAATTAAGGGCACTTGGGTGGCTCAGTCGGTTGAGCTCCAACTTCAGCTCAGGTCATGATCTCATTGTTTGTGAGTTCGAGCCCCTCATCGGACTCTGTGCTGACAGCTCAGAGCCTGGAACCTGCTTCAGGTCCTGTGTCTCCCTCTCTACTGCCCCTCCTCCACTCATGCTCTGTCTCTCTCTCTCTCTCTCAAAAATAAATAAAAACATTTTTAAAAAATAGGAAAATGAAGGAAACAGGCAAAAGTTTCTTTTACCTGTTTTCAGTCAGTTTTTAATAGTGTTAATATTAGTATTGCAATTCTAAATGAACTATACAAATGTTTGGTAAAATAACTGAGTAATTCAAATTCTATCATCCTCTGAGTCCTTATGATTAATAATATTGAAAAAATGAAAGAAAAAGAAAGGAGAAGGAAGAAAAGGAAAGGAAAGAAAAATAAAAAAAGATTTTTTTAATTGTTCACCTTTGAAAGACCATATATGAAGGAATAATTTTTTTAAGAAAATGAGTATAATAGTCCTTTTTGGAGAAATTTCACTTTCCTTCCTCCACTTTCTAGAGGGCATGGACTAACACTTTGTCTTATTTAGTTCTCATACCAATCTTATAAAATAATTATCATTATCTCCATGTTGCAGAGACAAAAATAAAGCTCCAAGACTCTAAATTATTCACACAAGATCTCACAGCTAATAAACTGAACTATGGTTCAAATTCAGTTCTTTTCTGTCAAAGTCCAATGTGCGTTTTGTTGTGACACATGTGCACACAAACACAAACAAAACACAAGAGAAAAGACTATTTTCCCAGTACTTCCAATAATTTCCACTGACTAGCATGGCTTTTAATTTGTATTAAAGTGTAAAATATGTGGGGAAAATTTCACCTGTCTTCCTAGCTCGATGAATCTATGAAATTTTTCATATGTCTCTATCCCTACACTATTGAGTGTCTTCAGCATCCCAGTGGGCTCCCTCCTGCCCTTCACAGTCAATATCCTCCCCAAAACTAACCTAATTTGTATCCAAAAAAAGATGTGTTTTCACTATTAATAAACTTTATAAAAATGGGATTATAGAGCATGTTCCATTTTGAGTCTGGCTAATTTTGGTCAGCGCCGTGTCTCTGACATGCATCCATATACTTGCATCTGTGTGATTACAGTTACTTACAGTTACTCTAATTTGTTCTTTTCCTTTGATGTATTTGCTTTACCATATGAATATCCACAATGGATTTATCCATTTTTCTGTTGATAGAGATCAAATTGTTTTAGTCTGAGGTTATTGTGAGTAAAGCTGTCATAAACATTGTTTTGCATGTATTTTCATGACTGTAAGCCCTCATTTTTGTTGGGGATGATCTCACATCATAGTACAGGGATATACTTAGCTATAGGTGAGGTGAGTACTATTATAACCGAAATAATTCTCTGTGTGGCCCAAATAACCACAACTTCTTAAAGGCATTTGACTTGTTTCCCATTGCAGGAAAACTTCATGGTACTTAAAGGCCACTAAGAAAGGCCCTTGCGGTACTTTTTGCCAACTTCTTTTCCAGCCTGATCTATTGTCAGTCCTGACATTAAACTTGACTCACTAGAGACATAGAACTGCTTAAAATTATTATTGTGCTGTTACACTCACATCTTTGCTAATGCTGAAACTTCTGCCTAGGGAGTTTTTCTCCTCAATGTTAATTTTGTTTCATCCTATTTATCTCTAAAGAAGTATTTATATCTCTGATGACTCCACCAGATCATGAATTCCTTCAGAAGATTCTTTCATTCATCTTCATGTTTCCAATACCCAGCATTATATCTGAAATAAACATAAATAAGTGAACAAATGAATTTAGGGTATATCCAGAATCAAAGAACTGGAAGAAAAGACATCTGGCCCAAAATGACAAATTTTTGTACCAGCTTCAGTCCCTAGTTCCGTCCCTTATGGTGCGATGCATCTCTGGAGATACAATAGAAAATCAAATGGAATGCATTTAAATATCTTAAATCTTTAAGATTAATATATAGGGCCTAGATTTTGAAAGATTATCGTCACAAACTTTGAACACAAATGCAAAATTTTAAAAATTACTCTGTACAACTTAGCTTGATCTTAATAATTTCAAGATGATGTTCCAAATGGAACTTCTACAACAGAGAATAAAAATACTATATTTTTATAAGTTAAGCATTAGGATTTCTGTGCATATATATAAATTGATCTGGAACTAGACTGTACATCTGGAAACATTTTGTAAACTGGATTAGAACCTCATGAGAAATCAAAATGCATTACAGACTTCATGTAAAATTTTAGCTTAATTGTATTCCTCATACCCTATAATAAGCAGGCTTTAAGACTGGATTGTCATCAAAGGCATATGGTTAACCAAATGTGTGAAGAAATACAAGGTTTCTGAGTAAAACATTAGCAATGTATATGCAAGTGAAAATGTTGTGTGTAACTACACCGAAGTAGACATATGCTTTAAATAGTTGCCACTTCTACTTCTCCTCATCACAGAACCATTTCAGTTTTATGGGGTACAACTGGATTTAGTTTCGGAGCTCAATAGACAAAATCTTTTAAAGGCCAAAAAGAACAATTCTTGATGCACTATATCTCTTGTACTTTGCATGGCAATTTTCACTGTGAAGTTCCAAAGGAAAATATTATCTCTCCTTCTCTCTGTAAAGTTTATAGACATCTTATTTTTTTATTGGTTTCAATTGTTGCTACAATAAAAATAATAACCTGATGTCTGAGCAACATGCTATACTAGCTGGTGTTGAACAAACAATGCCATGTGTTGACCGAAGCGTAGAAGGTGAAAACTTCTGCCATCATTAACTATGATTATATCTTTTCCAGGAATCAGATATTATAACATTATCTGTTTTTCATCTTTTACTTAATATAGTTTCTGTAAAACATGAAATATTAGAAAGAAATTCATATAGATTTTATTTATGGAGTGACTTAAAAAAATAAAATTCCCTTCCAGATATCTGAATGATCATCTTACTGAATTTGGAAAAACACAGAATGATGACTGAGTTTACTAACAGGTCTTAAAGCTTTAGGCATTTCTTTTAATATTTGTTACTTTTTAATCCTTACCCCTTTTAAATACCATCTCTTATATTTTTTTTATTAAGTTAGTTCACTGGGGAAATTTTTTAAATACAGAAAATCTGTAAGAACTGGTAAAAAGTTAATTTTGAAGCCCATTCAGAGAATGGTACAGTCTCTGTAAGTAAGTACAGCCGTATTTAATGTAACTGTTTTCTTTTTTCTAAAAAGGATGAAAATTATCACCAAAACTATGATAAAGGTGTAGGGGAGGAAAAATAATTTTCTCTCTACCTCTCAGGTTGTGACTGAGACACACCTGTAATAAAAAGATTAATAGGAGAAAACAAGTAAATGTTTAAAAATGTATATACCGCCTGGTTGCCTGGGTGGCTCAGCCAGGTAAGTGTCTGACTTTGGCTCAGGTTCTGATCTTGCAGTTTGTGGGTTCCAGCCCCATGTCTGGCTCTGTGCTGACAGCTCAGAGCCTGGAACCTGCTTTGGATTCTGTGTCTCTCTTTCTCTCTGCCCCTCCCCCCTCAAAAAAAAAACATTTAAAAAATGTATGCTGCCTGTATACATGCAAGATATCCAGGAAAACTGAGTAACTCCCCAAAATGGCTAAAACCATCACCTTAAATACCATTTTCAGCTAAAGACAAACAAAGATGTTGTGAATGGGGATTCAGCTATGGGAGGTTACCAGGAAAAACACACTAAATAAGTTTAAGGTTGTTGCACAGATTTAAGTTGTTGCCTTCTGCACTGATAAGAGTTTCTAGAAATTTGGTCACCCCCCCTTTCCCTGGTAAAGCAAGGGAGATATCCTTATAAATGGAGATTTTCCTTACACATGTAAATATCTCTTACAAAAAACTAACTTTTACTGTTTTTAGATCTTCTCCTATATCTTCTTCTTAAAAATAATCCCCTTAAAATAATCCTTAGGCCAAAGAGATGCATAGGGGTGGCAAATTCTCCTCTGCTTCAAAATCCAACAAGTTCTTGGAGATTCTGGATTTTATCAAGAAAACAGACAAGACTGAACTTCTCCCAATAATATTTGATCAATTCTTGGGTGTCTCTTAGAACAACTATACTTTAACCAATTGCAACTGAGAGCTCTAAGGGCTGAAAACTCTAGGATTATATAAGCTACATAGAATATGGAAGTAATTAAACTTAGGAAATGGTAAGGAAAATGACAACAGAATAACTATATTATAGAAAAAGCTCACAAGGATTTTTAAAGAAAGAGTCAATGAATAAGTAAATATTCTAAACATCATCAATGCCCAACTCTCTCCTTGGGCAAATACTTGCAGTAGAAGAGAATTGAGCTGTTTCTTGGGGACATTTCAAACCTTGATCCAAGGTTCTCCACATATTAGAAAACTGTAGGGAGGGGCTTCATAAATAGGCAGAAGGAAAAAAGGAATAGATTGCTTCTGCTAATTCCAGTCCTTATTTTCTCTAACCTCACTGCTCCCCTTATCCAGTGTTTGGGGAAGAAAAGGAAAATTAAAGGAAGGAGAGGGAAGAGGAGGGAAGGGAAGGAGAGAGAAGGAGAGGCAGGAAGGTAGGGGAAGGGAGAGGCAGAGAGAGAGAGAGAGACAATGAAAAAATAGTGGACAGAAAAACTGTCAGAAAGTTCCTACTGGATTTCTCCTGAAAAACTAAAGAAATTACAGGAAAGAATGCATCAGAGGAAAAAACAAAAACCAGCAAGCACAATTAAAACCTGCAAGAAACTATAAAGACTACAGAATGTCCCAAACTAGTCATTGTGGTCAAGAAAGTGTTCACCTTTTGCCCTTTCCTTTCCCGGATTGACTTAGGAAAATCATCACTTGCCACTTGGGCACAGAAGCCACCAACATCCACAGAGTAACAATCTCGGAGTGCTGCAAAAGCCCTTTTGGGTGACAAGTATATTCAAACAGATCTAGAGTGACCTTCTGCCCACCAACATTCATTCTGTAATGTCTTCCTATCCCCAGAGCTAATGGTTTACAAATTAAGGAAACAGTCTTCTCCCTTTCTTTCCAAGAATTTGAAAGTGAATCCTTAATCATAGGAGGGGTTTGATGATAAGCAAGTAAGTGGTCTATCACCACTGGTCCTCATCTGATGATGAGAAGCAAGACTGAACAACAGTGGGTCTAGAGTGCCTGAAATTCTCTGTGAGCTTCATATTCTTCCATACTGTGAGCTTCATGTTCTTCCATATCCCAAAATTTACTAGGAGAGAAACAAATTAAAATTTAGTCCTCAGTCTTTTCCAATACACATTACCAGGCAGAGTAGCTGATAACTCCATAGAATAATGTGCTTACAAGACAAAAGAACAAATACAATCACTATAAAAACAATAACGAATTGAATATACATGAATTAAAGCTGAACAGAAAAGTAGGAATATTAAAGTACAAGTAAAATATAAAGTATAACACTTAAATACATGAAGGAAGATGCTAACAATTCCAAATAGGAATTGAAGAACTGATCGCACGTTAGGTCTAAGAACAATAAAAGTTGAAAGAAAGAAGAACAGAGATATTGAATAAACAGCATAATGAATACAGTTTAAAACAAATTACTGAGCAGGAAATCAGACTCAAGCAATCTTCCAGAAGATAACAAGAAAAACTACAATCTAAAATGGTATAAGACATAAAATTTTAAAAAAGGCAAGTGTAGACAGTTCTATTGCCAACATCCAGATAGTGGGAATCCCTGAAATAAGGGAGATTTTTAGAAAAGGAAGAAAGAATGAAGATAAAATTCCTAGAGCTAAAGAAACATGGAAGACAATTTAAAAGTGTAAAGATGTCAGTTCTCCCCTATAAATTCAGTGCAACCCTAATCCAGGAGGGGTTTTTGAGCCATTTGATATATTTACTCTAAAATTTATATGGAGAAAAAAGGTCCACAAATAGCAAAGTCTATTTAAGAAGAAGAGGCTATAAAGAAGAAGAAAAAAAGGAAAATTTGGCTTATCGGATATTAGTTCATATATACAGCCTTATTAAAATATTTATATAAAAACAGATATAAATATAAGTACAGACACTCTTGCATACTATAATGGCAATGTCTTATTGCCACAAGAAGAACACTGATCCAAAGTAAGAAAACAGAGAGTTCAGACACTTACCCATGAACAGATATGTATTACAAAAGTGGCAACACAACCAATGGGCAAATGGCAGATTATTTAATAGATGGAGTTGGAAAAAATTGACACTACAGTAGATGAAGGGAGGTGAATGATGTAGGCACTATAATGTAGTATTAGACTACTATTGACCTTCTGGCAATACATTAGGAGAATCAGCTACTTCCAGACCACATTTGACCATGGGAGACAGAAACCAGGGAAACCGAAATCATGGATTTATACATGTAGGAGGACTACAGCATTTGGAGAAAAATATAATTGGAGTTCTGTCTTTGTCTTTTCAGGCTCCTATAACAGGCCATGGACAGGCCATTTCTTTTTTTTTTTTCTTTTCTTTTAATGTTTTTATTTATTATTGAGAGACAGAGAGAGACAAAGCATGAGCAGGGGAGGGGCAGAAAGAGGGGGAAACACAGAATCCAAAGCAGGCTCCAGGCTCTGAGCTGTCAGCACAGAGCCCAACATGGGACTCGAACCCACAAACTGCGAGTTCATGACCTGAGCCTAAGTAGGATGCTTAACTGACTGAGCCACCCAGGCACCTCTGGACAGGCCATTTCTAAACAGAAATTTCTTTCTCACAGTTCTTGAACCAAGGAAGCCTAAAATCAAGGGACTGGTGAGGTCCCATGTTCCAGTTCATAGATGGCCATGTTCTCACTGTGGAAGGGGCAAGAGAGCTCTTTGGTATCTCCTTTAAAAGCCTCTAATCCCATTCCTGAGGACTCCGCCTCCTGACCTACTCACCTCCCAAAGACCATACCCCCTAATACCATCACACTGGGAGTCAGGATTTCAACATATGAATTTGGGAGGGTGGTGACAAACATTCTGTCTATAGCAATCTGCATCCATATCACATAGAAATGTAGACTACAAATACATTAAGGACTCAAATACGTAATGTGAAAATCATAGTTAATGATAGGTATCATGGAAGAATAACTTGGGGACATGTTGGTCAGAAATTACTTCTTAAACAAACTCAAAACTACACACAAATAATTATATTGAATGTGAAGACCTTGCTCAAAGAAGAATGTCATAAATGAAGATCAGAGAAAAATGGAGGATTAGAAGAAGTTTTCATTGTCTAAAACTATCAAGTTTCTAATATACGGACTATCCTGAGAAAATCAAAAAGGAAAACATAAATCCCAACTGAAAACTGGCCAAAGTATATGTTCCGTGAATTTACAGAGGAGGTAGTCTAACATACGAGGAGATGTTCAAATCCATTAGTAATTTTTTAGAGTGCCCATTAAAACAATGAGATGTTATTATACCTCCAGACTGACAAAAATTAGCAAACTAGATAATGCCACATGTCTGCAGGCTTGTGGGAATGTGAGAATCCTCAGGACTGCAGGTAGGAACGGAAACTGGTGCAGAGAGCAATGTGGTAATACTTATTTCCATTAACGATGTGTATCACCTGTAACCCGGAACTCTGTTCGTATGTAAATAAATGTCAAAGAGCTCCTCACATAAGTCCATAGAGATATGAAGCTTTGTGTGGAGGACAGAGACTGCAGACATGGGTGACACAACTAAGGAAATAGAGAACACATGGTGGACGCACATGTGACTATATTATACAGAGACTACATTATATATATAATATATTTTATACTATGTAATATAATATATTATTACACAGTGACTATTTAATATATAATATTTAGGTATGGCTATATAAAGCCACAAAGAAGTCTTAAACCATCCTTGAGTGAAAATGATAAGAATGAGGAAAAAAATCTATTCTAGTACCATTTACATAAATTAAAAACAGATGCATGTGAAAGAGTAATACATATTTTATAAGAGTGTAAGAATAAAAAGATACACATTATGATTGTCTTTTATGGAGAAGAGTGCTAAACAATGAGAATAAAGGAAATGCATCAAGGAATAAAATAGAAGGACCTTGTTCAGAGCACGGTTGAGCATGTCCCATAAACAGGAATATGGTTAATTTAACTTCTTGTATCATTTTTTTAAATAGAAAGAAAATAAAGGATAGGACAAAAGAGATAAGAAAGAAGAACATAAAAGAAATTCGGGGTAGGAGTAATGTTCTCCCATTTGTTCCTCATGCAGGGATGCAGATTTCAAGCTTTTGTTAGAGCAGGTATAATGCAACATTCTTTCCTGCCTCAAGCACTGACAATAACGAAATTGAGACTTGCTTCATTTGAATAAAAATATCCTATGTCACTAATTTCCCTGCTGGCAATTATAAATTATAATAAACACAATGAAGATGGTATACTTTTTTTTTTCAGAGCACAAGAATCATTACATGACTATAATAGGCAGAATTTTTAAGACATCAAAATTGAGAGAATAGATGTGCTTAAACTATCTAGTCATTCATTCCTTAAACACGCTTGTACTGAGGGCCTATGCTATATATACATATGTCACAGAAATGTAATAAGAAAACAATACTCAGCAATGAATAAAGATGAACCCTTTGTATTGTAAAATAAAGATTATTAATAATATATTTTTAATTTCCGGGTAACCTAGCTGGCTCAGTTGGTTAAGCATTCGACTTCGGCTCAGGTTATGATCTCACAGTTTGTGAGTTTGAGCCCCATGTCAGGCTCTGTGCTGACAGCTCAGCAAGCTGGAGCCTGCTTTAGATTCTGTTTCCTTCCCTTTCTGCCCCTCCCCTGCTCATTCTCTCTCTCTCTCTCTCTCTCTCTCTGTCTCAAAAATAAAACATTAAAAAAACATTTAAAATATTTTTAATTTTCTATTTTAAATTATTATTCTTGATTTATTAGACTGTGTATATATATAGAATTTGCACAGTTTATATCATAATCCTGTCTCAATGCTGCATTGTAACTAGACTAAAATCAAGCTTTACAATCTGTCTTGTTTCTTTAAATGTACATAGTGCATATTAAGAATCTGCAGTGGGGAAATCCATTTGAAAAATAATCTCCTGACCATCTTTCCATGCCTGGCATTTCTGGTCCTTATTAATCACCTCCCATAAATCCGGTCTTTGACACCACAGACAAATACAACTTTATTAGCTGTAAATCTATTTGGTGGTTTCTAAATGGCTTTCTCAGATTGCACTGCTCTCACAGTGCAAGGAGTCCTTTCATGTTGTTTAAAATATTTGAGGGATACAAACAACAACAACAGAGTAACAGGAAATCCAGTCATTCCTTTCATCTTCCCAGTGGGAGCCAGTCAGTGTAACTTGACTTTCTTCAAACAAAATTCCCCTTTTTGTGGCTGAAGAAAGGCTTTGGCAAACACTTATCCTTTGATATGATATGCACTTGACAAAAATCACAGAGCAAATCAAGCCCCTGCTTTGAAGAAAATGCTTATTAGAAACCTGAAGCTCTTAAGTGCACCAGGACTTAATACTGTTGCCAGCGACAGGAGGCCAAATGTGTCTATGGCGTCAATGTAGAGTCCAGTCCAAAGGTATTGACTTCGGGGCTGCAGCTGCCACCTCATTCCTTAGTTTAATTGCATGTATACCTTAAAGAATTGTTTGGTTTTCAAGTCCATTCTGGAATGTCAGTTCTATATTTCATTCCAGTGAAGCGTACATTTCATTATTCAGCTAGAAAGGAATGTGAGAAAATCCTTGTTCTATAGCCTTTGCCTAATGTCCCAGAGCCTCCGGTAACATGCTGATTTCTTTTTCAAGTAGAAACTCAGCCCCTGAGGAAAGAATGCTGGGGTATCCAGAGTCAAACTAGAATTCCAATGTGGAGAGCCGGGGTTGGAAATCCTCACTTTCAAGATCCCACAGGAAACAGATGGCACATTCAAATTTGGATAGCTTGAGGGCAGTGGAATAAAAAGATGTTACAAATGTAGGAAAAGGGGTGGAAAACCCAAGGGATGGAACAGTACCCCTGGCCTTTTAGGAGGTGGACAGTTAGCAACCCTAGGGCTATAGGAGAGTGAGTGGTGCCCAAAACCCAGACGCACATGGGCTGGGTGGGCTGCAGCCACTCTCAGCAGCCCAAGAGAACAAGGGGAAAAGATTCCCAGGCTCACCCTTCTTCCTATTTCCTATCTCCTATTTATTTTCCCACTGTCTTTACCTAACCAGTGAACAGAAGGAAAGGGACCCAGGTGGCCTAGTCTCCACAGGTCAGCTTCCCAGGATGAGAAAAAGTATATGTGGATCTGTAAGGCACACAGAACATAATCAACAAATACGAGACATCACTTCCACCTAAGTCACCCCTAAAGGCAGATGACACTTGATGGGAGTATCAGGAAAACATCAGACACCTTCTCAAAGTTTTGACCTCAGGTTAAAACTCCCAGATATTTTGCAATCAAGCCCCTGCATTTTCCAAGATGCAAATGTAAAAGTTAAGTCAAATTTGTAATTTACTTAAAAAAATATCAAGTAGATTCTTGTAATGACTTACATCCCCTCAAATACACAACTATGTTAAAATACAGATAGTATACTTCATTGAAATCACTATGACAAAGATACATAAAAATATATGCAGAGATTAAATTGTAAATATTTCCTGAAATAGCATATTATTATAATGGTTTTAACAAAATATTTTCTTCTTTGATTCAAGAAGTCATCACTGAAGAGAAAGTATAGATAGGAAACATTTTTTCCCAGTAACGCAGCTCCTGCTCGTCTCTAGACATTTTTCTCCGACACGTCGAGTCCATCTTGTCTAGAAACAAACTCCCTCTCCCCACCCCAAGACAACTAACCCCCCGAATGATGAGGGGTGTGTGTGCCTGTGTGTGTATACACACACTGAGGTTTTTACATGGTAAATGTTTAATGGAAATGTTTATTAATTATTGGATAATTCTGCTCTTTTAACATCTACTTTAAGAGAACAATGGAATTTTGCATGAAAAATATAAATAAGAAGCATAGCCAAGAAGGTACTAACTCCTTTGCTACCTTTAGGTGATTAGGATTTTGCAAGGCTGAGCACTGATTTACAAATGTGTTCACTCTCCTTAGAAAATGTGGAATTTGATCCAAGAATCTTTATCAATTAAATTAAAATAATAGTCTGTAAAGGAAATGAATGAATGCATTATTAACCTGTCACAAGCACTAAATCTCACAAAAGTAATCTTAAATAATTAGGAGATAGTAAAACTGGCACATAAGGGAAGACTTCAGTTTAAAAGTATACTGGTGGAAAGGGCACTAGCCAACAAGCAGGTGTTCTGTGCCAAATCTGGGACCAATTACCTGTATGACCATTGACAGTTCCAAAGTGCCTGGGACATAAATGAAACAAGATGAGTCTTAAGTTGATGACTGCTGAGGTGATGTAGTTAAATGGGAGTTCTATGCCAGCACTGTCCAATAAAAACATAATGTGAGCCATATATGTAACTTCAAATTTTCTAATAGCTACATTTTAAAAAGTGAAAAGAAATAAGTGGAATACAGTTTTTAATGTTATTTAGTTTTGAGAGAGAGAGAGAGAGAGAGAGCACGAGTGGGGGAGGTGCAGAGAAAGGGAGACATAGGTTCTGAAGCAGGCTCTGCGCTGACAGCAGAGAACCCAATGCCAGACTCAATCTTACAAACTGTGGTGAGATCATGCCCCAAGCCAAAGTCAGACGCTCAACTGACTGAGCCACTCAGGCAACCCAAGTGAAATTCATTTTAAAATATATTTGATTGGGGAGCCTGAGTGGCTCAGTTGGTTAAGCACTGACTTAGGCTCAGGTCATAATCTTGCGGTTCATGAGTTTAAGCCCCGCATCAGGCTCTGTGCTGACAGCTCAGAGCCTGGAGCCTGCTTCAGATCCTGTGTCTCCCTCTCTCTCTGCCCCTCTCCCACTCACGCTTTGTCTCTCTCTCAATAACAAAATAAACATTAAAAATTTTTAAATGTCTTTGATTTAACTCATTATATCCAAATATTATTGTTTCAATGTGTGTCACTAGCCACCTTTGAAGTGCTCTAGAACCACATATGGCCAGTGGTGACCCGACTGGTCAGCAGAGTCCTAGGCTATTCAGTTCACTTTCATGAATGTTAAAAATGTTCTCTATAATTAAAAAATTAAAAGAAAAAAAAGTCAAAAAACCTGTGCTGATCTCTTTCTGTGGCTTGATTTTCCCACCTATATGTTGAGGGAAAGACACTGGTTATTACATAACTTCTAAGGTCTCTTTTAATCCTTTGTTTCTTCTTTCCTTCTCCAAAGTATTCTCATTCTGGTTTTTCACTACTCTGTGGAAAAATTTCTTTTAAAAAATTCCTTTATGCTCACAGAGATATGACCTGAAAATTACCATTGTTTGTGTATCTAAGGAATAATTGTGGATAAATGGCCATTTATATATAAAATAGGATTTCTTCTGTTCCACGACCAAGCAGTAGTATAGGAGCTCCATTTGTATTCGCTACTGTCTTGTTCATTCAGTTTTTCTTTTCATATAATAAGATTTACCACTCAACCAAGGGGAGAGATGGGGATTGGGAAGAGCCAAATTCTAAACACAAGTATAAATCTTAATCTATGTTCAAAAAGTGACTTTGAAGAAATAGAAATCAAAATATCTTAGGTATTTTTCACATCATGTATAAAAGTTTAATCCAATAATTTCATGGGTTTATTTCATTTGTACATTTGGCTTTCTTTTTGTATTGAGTTTTATAGCTGTATTTACAGAGCCTCAGCCTCATAATCAAAATAAAGTAAAATACCATTCAAATAAAGTTAAAGTAAAAATTCCTGTAAAAATCAAATACATGTATTTTAAAATATCCATCTTTATGACAAAACAAATGGTTTAATTTTAATTGAATGGTTTTGATGGCCTGCCGACCCACTCTCTTATCTTAGCTCAATATTTAGGTCAAGCTCACCAATAACGATGCTCCTAGTATTATTTTGAAGAAAAGCTATTGGTGCATCTTTCTTTTATTAATCTCAACGAGAAGGAAATTGCTTATTTGAGCAATTTTAAGAGATCTTGATGTATGAAAAAATATACTAAATGTAGTTTACATTCTATATATGCAAAGATTGCTTGCAATATTAAAGAGATTAACTATCAAAAAAGATCCCTGCAATTTTCTTTGATAAGAAACTATTTGGGGTACACTTATATGATAATTAAGTTTTGAAAATCAATTTTCTTGCAATTATTTGGGGACCAGTTTACTAAAATAAATTTGTTTACATTAATCTATTTTCAAAAATACAGACATACCTAAAGTCTATAGAAATATCTATAGATTCAAATGGTATATTTCTGTTGAGATTTTTTTCCCCAGTTATAGTGCAAACTTGGGGAAGACATAGAATTACATCCGGTGCTTAGTATGTGAAGTAAGATGTTTTTGTACCCAGTACTCTATTTACCTCTTCCAGTTGTTAGTTTAAAAATGTGGTTGTTCTTTTTTTGTTGTTGTAACTTTCACAGTGTGCCTTATAGGTGACAGTTCAGTGTATATGAGGTAATCCTATAAAAGAACAAAATTCATAGCTTGAAATCAGACACACGTATATTTTCTATAAATGCCTTCACTATTACTCCCATGAGAGAAAAATTAATTATGGAGATTTTTTTTGGACAAACAAAAAAATCATTACCATGAATCAATTGTTTCTTTATGGTTTTCTTCATTTAATCAGCTTGTCTGGTCTTTATTACCTGTGAGGTTTCAGCCATCTCATTCTACAACATTCATGAAAATAAAGATCCATTTTCCTTAATGGGACTAAAAATCTATTGGCATTAACAGGAACAGAAGTCTTTATGCAGTTATGGGAACAAAGGTTGGTTCTCAATTATGGGAATAAAGGGTTGTTCCCCCTGAATTGGCAGTTCTGAAACATAGCAGAAGAAGAAAAGGTAAGAAAAGAGTGAATAGAATAGGAACAGAATTGTATTATTAATAATATTCTAAGCACACATTTCTACTTACCCAATGATTAAAATATTTAAAGATGCAAATTTAATTAAATTAATTCAAGAAGCAACTTTTCCTCCCTCTAATTTATCCTCAAGGGCCTCAATGTTTTATCACACAAGCTCAGCATCTGTGGCTCCTAGTCTGGCAGAAAGTTTTCCTACAGAATATTTTTTACAAATGGAAGCCAAGGGGAAGACTGAAAATCCATGATATGACATGGAGCTCGATGCTCTCTGTGTAACAAATCAGCTACCCCAACCCTGGAGCAACTTCAGACTTCATATGTCCTGGCAGTAGCCATCTGCAAAGACAAAGGTTTTGTGGATGAAATGCCAACTTTTCCGCAAGAGTCGAGACTCTCTGGTAATATTTAGACTTATATGATTAATAAGAACCAGTGTCAGGAAAAAATGGCTGGATATGGTAACTCCAGATATCCAGTTGTTCTAACAAGAAGAGTAGAGTATAAAATGAGGTGTGCCCTTGAAGACCCAATTTCAAGCGTGATCCACTGTGGCCCACGAACTCATGATTAGATATATAGTCAAAGTATTCACAAAATGAACTGCCTACATCTTTAATAGTTTTTCCCACTTTCTCTTACCCATGTTCCCCTTTTCAGACATAAATTTTCCTCATTATTGCCAAGAGATATCTGAACATCTCTCCCCAGCACAACCTCTGCTTTCCATTTCAGGGAGTGGAACCTCTCGATATTTCAAAATGAAAGGCAAAATCCAATTTTCTGAAGCCAATTATGACAGATCTAATCTCCATGAAATTACTCACATATCCAAACTCCCATGGTCTCTTCCACTTATTTGGCACTTAAGTGCTTCCTTTAAAGTTCAATTTGTTTTATGTGTTATTTCTAGTTGCCACCCATAAACTGTATAGTCATCCTTTTAAAGCATTGGCATCTGCTTAATTCATCTTTGTACTCCCCCCAACACCTATTACATTGCTAGGTCCCCACTTGGCATTTAATAGAGGTTGACTGGATTTTATAAATGAAGAAAAGGAGATGGTGAGAATTAGTATGGCTCTCAACATTGAAATTGTTCATTGGTGAAAACTCTGAAACTTAAATGTAGATTCCCCTCTCGTGAACTTAGTGCTCTTTCTAGCAACTAATGTTGTTTCCCAACACTACACAACTTTTCATACACATGGTTCAATTCTAATTCCCACTTCCAAAAATGAGATAGTGTATGCTGCCATGGATAAGTGATGCCATTTATTTTTGGTGTGATATAAATAAGACTTCTAAACTGTTACAGCAGGGGCACCTGGGTGGCTCATTCTATTGAGCGTCCGACTTCGACACAGGTCATAATCTTGCCGTTCATGGGTTCCAGCCACACATGGGGCTTGCGGCTGTCAGTATGAATCCACTTAGATCCTCTGTCTCCCTCTTTCTGCCCCTCCCCCACTTTCACTCTCTCAAAAATAAACATTTAAAAAATACAAATAAATAGACTGTTACAGCAGAATGAAGGAGACAGAATAATTGACCATGAAACACAACTGTTCATCTATAACTATTTCATTACTGCAATAGCATCAGAGAATAATGAACAAGCCATGATGCACAGTAGGTGGCAATAACCAGGTAGTAGTGTGGTCAAGAAGAAATACCAGCAATATCAAAAGGACAAGAAGAAATAACTGGCATAGCATCCAGTCACTCAACAAACATGTAATAAGGATCTACTGCCTGCCAGTTAATGTGATAAACAATTACGGAATAAAAATGTTAACCACTCTCCCAAGGATCTCTGGTGGGAAAGATAAAATCTCATAAATAAGTATAAATAATAATAAATAAACTGGATAAATCATAAAGGAGATTTAAAGAGCTTTGCTTGGGGGTGGGAGTAGCAGGGGAGAGAGATGGCTAGCCACTCAGTTAGCTTGTTCTCACCATGTTGCCTAATTTAATACAGCACCCAACTCTGTGAGCACTTAATGACTATCAGTTGGCAAATGGATAAATGCCAGTGGTTGGGGAAAAGAGAAGAGTGTGTTTTCTCCCTGGTTGCCCAGAAAACTGGTGTGGCTTGTGGGGGGTGGGGGGTCCTCCTCAGGTGTGATAGCTACACAGTGACTCCCAGTGGTCACAAGTTGAACCTGATCTTAGATCATAGTCCAACAAGCATGTAATTTAGTATAGTGTCATACATACACACACACGTATTATATAGTTGAGTATAGTAACTAAAGTCATCACCCTTGTTAACAAACTTTGGTATTCATTCTGCTTAGACTCAGAAAAATTATTAGCTTTACTAAAGCTCCAACTTGTCCCAATTACTTATAAACTATGTACATTCTCCTTTTGTATAAAGAAAAAGAACAACAGTTCATTATCTTCTGGGGTATCACTATATGGGTATTTCCATTGATGACTAATATTTCTTTACCAATAAAAATAACCATACAGTAGGTCATTCTGGTATATCAGTATTTACTGAGTTCTGTTCATATCAGCTCAAAAAACACAGTCAGTGTCAACTGTATGTGAAGCATTATGATAAGGACTAGAAAAACAAAGATACAGCCCCCGCCTAAGACTTTACAGTGTAGTGGGGAAAAAGGACCTCACTATCTCCCAGAAGCCAGAGGAAACAAGAAGAAAAATATAAACTGGCAGTTAGATAAGCATTATGGTCATAATGTCACTTTCATATATGGTTCCCACATGTCAGTGACACCCCAAATCCAGGCATTCTGTGAGCAATTGTCATCTTCAGTCTCATTCATAAAGGTTTGGGGAAGACCCTGAACTATGATTCTGCTGTGGTCTGCCATTCTCTTTCCCCTGCATATGAAATTAGATGAAGGCTCTGAATCCACATCAGACAGATGAGAAAGGAGACAGCTAAGGGAAAAGAACAGTTAAGCTATATACTGAAATCCTTTGAGAAATGTCCTGTCAAGAGTTTAGCTAGAAAATTCAAACTGAAAGAAGCTGTATATTATCATTCACTTGGGAGATTCTTCTATCCCCAAGTGAAAAAGCATTGCATAATCAAATCCTAACACCGTCCTGAAACTGGACACCTGAGTGATATGTATGGACATCTGTTCATGAGGACTGACCCCTAGCGGTATAAACTGATTGTTGCAGGGAGAACAGTCAAAGATTTCCTTTAAAAACAGAGCTCACTCCTCTTCAAAATGTAGTGGTATGTAGTTTCATAAGCATGGACATTCTAAGGGAGCTATGTGGCCACACTGTCCTCTATAAAAATATATAAAAATAGCAATACAATATCCAAAATGTATTATGAAGGAGAAAATAATTTAACAGAGAACAGACCTATCTAGAATCAATGGGACTCCCTCCTTTAAATGACTAGATATATATTATTTTATGTCACCGCCAGTATTGTCACCTATGTGTGTCTATGAGACAATATTTTCAAAGTCTTCATATTTGGTTGCAAATGACTTATAACAAGTATTCTTTTCAACTTTTAAATTTTACTTCGATGAATTTTGACATACCACAAAACAACCTAGCCTACATGATGAGCACATTATTTAAAAAGTAATTTGTAATATCTAGTAATAAAAAACCAAAACATATATCATTGATATGTTAACTGAAAATGTAAAATAATTTGACAGTACCAGTTAAAATGAAGAGAACTCATTTTATATACATTATGTGCTTTTTTTATAATGAAAAAAATTACACATCAAAATTAAAATTATGTTTAGGTTTGAAGAAAGATGAGAAAGAAAGTAAGTAAATGTTTTATACAACTAAAACTCGAAGTGAATGGCCTTTTATCCACCATCAATGCTGAACATAGATTAACTTAGATAATTCTTATTATAATTCAGGGGTTTGGAAACAAAAGCCACCCATAGAGGCCAAGTAAGAGGTCTCCTGTGTATTTTCTTTTTCTTCTAGATGTTCTTTCTTCTATTTTTTCTTTTTTCTTAATTTCTTTAATGTTTATTTATTTTTTGAAAGAAAGACAGAGTGTAATCAGGCAGGGGCAGAGAGAGAGAAGACACAGAATCCAAAGCAGGCTCCAGGCTTCGAGCTGTCAACAAAGAGCCTGATGCAGGGCTTGAACTCACGAACTGTGAGATCATAACCTGAGCTGAAGTCAGATACTTAATGGACCGAGCCACCCAGTCACCCCTCTTCCATTTTTTTTCTATTGGCATGTCATGGGGAAATTGCAAAAACCTCTATATGGTAGACAAGCTTTATCTCTTTTTTTCCTCAAATATAACTATTGCTACTTTTTGCTTTTCTACCATCCCCACCAGATAAGTATGAATCACCTGTGAGAAGGCAGGATGAGATAGTTAGCCGAAGCATGAGTGCCTAAAGACTTACTTTTTGTGTATTTCCATCTACTTTTAGGTTCTGGCTAGCTTCATTTTAGAAAAAAAAAAAAAAACCATTTTGGCAAAAGACAATGTATAGGCCATCTGGAAATAGTACCATCATGAGAATATAGACTCCCATGCACTGCAGTCCATGTAGATAGTAAAGGAACCTTAAATTGTTAACTATATGAAGTGTATACATACCACCAAAAAGTAAAATCAAAAGAAATGAAATAAATGAATGCAAACCATTTTTAGAATAGTGGGGTTAACATGAAATGAATCTCTAAATTCAGGAATTCTTAAGGTCAACCCATCAAGAAACTCCTAAATTACGTGGCTTCTTCAAAACTGTCTATGTCCTATAGAGTCAACTTTTAAATTTTAATTTAATTTAATATTTTTAAATTTCCCCTCCTTCTCTACAACCAAAAACCCAGTAACTAGAGAAAATTAACAAATAAGCAGAAAGAGAAAAAGTTTTCCTAAAGAAAATAAGGAACTTGGTCAACAGCACAGAGACCAATCTAATAAATGTTTGTTTATGGCACTCCACATCCTTCCCATTAGTAAAACCCAGAACATTTTAGATACCCATGCTATGAGGTTCAGCAGTTCTGAACCTTCATTTTGTTATTTACATGTAATTAGAAAACCAATAACAGCAATTCTAAGTAGAATGACCAAAATCTGTATCAGAATGGAAGTTGGGGAATTCGTTTCAGATAAATATACATTTTCAGAAAAGTTTATAACAGACTACAATTTCCAGATCATTTGCACTAAATTAAAATTCATATTCAGATTTTTTTGCAATCTGTGTTCTTCTTAAATAACTTATCTTCAAACATGCTTTAAACTCTATCTTACTAAAATCCCATGCATACATTTTGTAACCTTTCTCCAATTATTGTCAGCAACTCCTCCCCTGAATAGTAGGAGCTAATATGCAAGGTGTTGGACTCAACAACTAAAGCCTCTTCTTTCTATCTGAAACTGCTTTGAGACAGTTATTTCTGTTTATCAAAGAAATTTTTTTCTCACACTTTCTCCTCTTCCCCTCTTACATCAGTGTTTTGAGAATCTCTGATGTAGTCCAGTAGTTCTCAGCACACAAATCTCTACAAATAAATCTGTAATTCAGTTGCACACACACTAAAGCTTGAGACCATCAATCAAAGAACAGACACACAAAAGCAAGCACAAATTCCCATGTCAGCACAAAAGTAAAATCTTCAGATCCAACAAAGGAGTGAAGAGCTAAAAAGAAGAGGGACCCCTATTCCAATGTCCCAATTGCTGATCCCACTTCAGTCTTCTCTTTTGTTGTTGTTGTATTCTTTAAAAACATATTCTTCGGGTGCCTGGGTGTCTTAGTTGGTTAAGTGGCCAACTTTGGTTCAGGTCATAATCTCATGGTTCATGCGTTCAAGCCCCGTGTAGGGCTCTGTGCTGACAGCTCAGAGCACGGAGCCTGCTTCAGGTTCTGTGTCTCCCTTTTTCTCTGTCCCTCCCCCACTCACATTTTATCTGTCTCTATCTCTTAAAAATAAACAATAAACATTAAAAAATATATTCTTCCCTTGTATTAAAGTCATGTCAACAATCTATCACAACAAAGAGATCCAGATGGAAAACCAAAATTGTTCTCCAATTCACACTACAAAATGGACCAAAGGGCTTAGGTTTAATCACCACTACTACATAAATAAGTCTCTTAGGTACCCTTGCATTCTCCAGTTGAAAAAAATCTTTAATTTCAACATGTGGAAGATTCAGCCACACTGGGCTGTTATTTGTAAAAGGTCTTGCCCTCTCTCTCTCCTACAATACTCCATAGTGATGAGCAAATGTATTCCCCTTCCAGTTAAAGAGTTTGGAAATTAAAACTATCTACCCAAAGGTAGATAAGTAAAATCTCACTTTATGAAAGCTTTCCAGATGTCTTTACATCCGTTTCCTTCCCTTGAGGCAAAGAAGAACCAAAGAAGGAAACCCTGATACTTTAAATAATTCACTTTTTGTCTGGCAGTTCTTCCTACACAAGTCAGGGTCTGCATATGATGCTGCTCATAGCTGCTTTGGCAGCCTGACGTTCACAGTCACATGCATACTGTGAAGACTCAAACATTTTGTTTCTTCTAAGCTCAACAACTACCACTGAATATAAACTTAGTTGCTGCAACATGGGAAATCATAACAGACAGAGAAATTTCAATTAAACAAACTATGCTCTTTTCCAAACACTCCCTAAGGCCAGATCCGTAGGATCAGTCAAACATAAGTGTCATTTCAATCACTCTAAATATGTCACTAACACATACAAAAATCTATAGTCATCTTTTTTTTTTCCAGTTGAATGACCTATCAATAATAATAATACCTTATAGTTACTTAGACAGCCGTCTCTGAGGATTTCAATGTTATATCTACCCTCTGCCACTCAAGTCTCAGGTAGGATACAGGCAGAGTTCATACTGTTTAAGTTTAGCCAAGAGCACTTAGAAATCAAGTAGCAACCAAGAAGAGTGAGGCAAGAGTGAATCCAATACCACACAACAGAATGAGAAAGTGAATGTGATATATTAAGTAGAGAAGACAAGTGAACTGGGCAAGAGCCAGCACACTTGAGCAAGCAGAATGGGTTGACAGAAGCCTGTTGCACGTGTCCTTTACAACTGGCTAACGGAGAAGGCTGTGTTCCCATTGCTCAGATGGGTTACACAGATAACCTCAGTAGTATTTGAAGCTTTGGGTCATGAAGACAAGCAATAAATTTAATTCCAACCTTTATTTTCTCTTCACTAATATTCAGCATGATGTCTTTCTTAAAGCATAAAATAAATCTATGTTTTAATTTCATTTGGAATTCATTGGTGACTCTTAGGTGCAAAAATAATAGTAATAAACACAACTTATCCAATTTTAAAGCAAGAATGGCTATTGGAGCTTACTTTTCCCAATCCTCCCATTCATAAAAAGAAAACTGAGACCCAAATGATTGACATGACTTGTTCCACACTATATTAAGAATAAGAGATGGAATTAAGACTAGACCCTAGATCTACTGGTTTAGGGTCTAGACCCTAGACTCCTACTCCACAAGGTCACTGATAAAGCCTGCTTTTTTGAGTTTATTATTTCCTCCATTGTGATATCAGGCAGTGAAGGATCAAGAAATAGTTAAAAGTGAAACATTTAGAAAGAGGAAAAGATCAATAAACATATTCTGAATTTCTGGGTACATTGGAGAAACTCATTCAAATATTTAGGAAATGTTGCCAGTTAACACCCATTACCCTTTATTATAAAGCATCATTCTTCCTGATTCTTACATTTAGACAAGTAAAACATTCCACAGACATGAAATTTGTTATTTGAAACAAAACTTTCTAGGTTATGCTAATTTTATGTCTCCTAACTCCTTTGTGTCATGTAAGAAGCTTGAGACTTTGTCCGAATGTTTCCCCTTTCCAAAGTACGTGTTTCTTCTTTTTTTTATTGAAAATCTTTGTTAACAGGTGTTTGCACTTAGCTGGCATTTTTTTAAAAAAAATCAAGTAATACATTTTTATTATGAATTAAAACTGTGGTTCTTAAAAAAAAAATCGCAACGTGTCCAGACACCAAACAACATAAAAAGTCAGCCCCGCCCCGCTTAGCATCTGGAGCTGAGGAAATTTTCTCCGGTGGATGCTGCTTTTGTCTTTTTGCCTTCTTGCGGTTTGGGGTTTTTTGGGCCTCGGGTGTGTTAAGTGAAGAGGTGTTGGTACTCATGATAAGGTGGCTGCTAAAGTCTCCTCCCCCTGGTCTCATCGCCTTGACTTTCCTTGTCTTCTTCATTGCCTTTGTCTCTAGGCTCTTGGGTGCGGAGGGCCCCTGAAGAACCTGCAGGACCGCCGTCTACGACCTCTGTACTGATTCTGTGTCGCTAGCCCACCTTTGCTCGGCTGCACCCTGCTGTCCGCCCCGCGCGTCACTTCTCCCTGCACCAGAGGGCTGGAGCCCTCGGGTGGCGCTCGCGCGGCCGCAGTGCGCAGGAAGGTGGACACAGTGGCCCGCGGTGGGTAGGGCGGCGCTGTTGGGCCTGGCCTACGTTAGCCCCCTCCAGTCCCTCACTTTCCCACTCTCGCTCTTCTCATCTTTCCGCAGGTAACCGGTGCAGGTAATTGCACCCCGCAAGGTGGCCAGCGTCTGTAATGGTTCCGGTCGGCTGCGCGTTTACTGCCTTGCCCTGGATGCAACTGCACCTGCAGCATTGGCCGCTGCGTCCCCGTTGCGCTCACAACTTCAAGTCCTACCCTGCGAAGGTCCTTCCCTGAAGTTGTTCTTTAGGGCCATCTGCTCTACAAATCCGTCGTCCTTGCTTTCATTCCTCTTGATGAAACAATATCCGTTTATTACATTGAGCCATTTTACGGTTCCCAAAACCTTCCACAAGGTAATCCTGTAGTTTCTCGGAGAAACCCGCATAACGAGGCTCCCGCCACGGCTCCCCGCACGCCAGCGGGTAGTGCTGGGCCTGGTGTCCCAGCGCTGAGGCCGGGAGGGGATGCTTCTGGGCTCCGACTCGCTGACAATGTGTGCGGTGATGGTGATCCGCAGTTCCAGTGGCCCCGCTTCTCCCGGGTGTGCGGATAACTAGGCCTTGGCTGGGGGCGGCGAGGAATGGGGTGCTCAGAGCTCTCTGGTGCTCTAGTCCCTCCGCTCCTGCTCTGGCCACCAATTCAACTGTGCAACAGGTCTCTCTTTTTTTTAATTTTTGTTTTTTTTTAAATCTTTATTTTGAGAGAGAGCTAGCAGAAGAGGAGCAGGAAGGGTGGGGGCGAGAATCACAGGCAGGTTCCACGCTGTCAGTACAGAGCCCCAGGCCAGGCTCAACCAGCCTAGAAACCATCAGATCATGAACTGAGCCAAAATCAAAGAGTGGAATGCTTAATGGTAATGGACAGAGCCACCCAGGCGCCCCCACGGCAGGTTTCTTAAATGGCTATCACATTGGAACAATGTCCTAAAAATAATGTCTCATTTCATTCTTCAGAATTTGTACTAAGGTGGAAATAAACTATGAGTTAGGAAAGGAAGATGAGCGGGTATTAACTAATAAGGACTATTAGCCGTGGAAACCCAAATTGTGTTATAAACAAAGGCCCTGTCATATTAATTTCTGTGTTGGATAGTGAAAAGCATTTAAGGCAATTAGTTTTTTGTAATATTGAGACTGAACCCAATTCTGATAAGACGTATTCTATAATTTCTGTTTTCAGTGTAACTTATATTAAAACCTTCAAGTAAAATAGGATTTCTAACTCCAACTGTGAGTGTTTCACCTTGCAATATATATATTGAATTTAAAATCACATTCAGTACTTGAGCTTTTTAGGTACGGTATGTAAATTTTACTTTTCAAGAAAACATGGAATGGTTGTTCCAACATAATGAATCAAATGCAAATTTTTCTGTTGAGAATACATATGTGAATTTTAAAGATATTATGGTTTCCCTGGGGCACATTTATTATAGTTTTTGAGACCTAGAAATTTGCAGTGTCTTACATTATAAGGGAAGAGGAGACATAACTGGTTTTATTTCTTACTACTGGGTAAAATAGTTTCCTGAGCTGTGTGTAAACACAGTGTCTTTCTAACAGCATATTTTGCTTTTACTGATAATGTATTTTTGCAAACAAAGCCTTTAAGGATAATAGGTTCCCCAGACTGAGAATGGAAAGCAGGCTTGATGTCTGACTTGAAAGAGGCTATGATAAAAGGTCAGCAGACATCATCAATATCTGATGATTTCTCATCAGTGCCTCACAAGGCAATTTCAATCCAACAAATATTTATTGACAGATTACTCCTTAGTGAGTCAAACCCAACTCTGGGTTGTTATCAGTTTCTGTTCATATGCTCTAATAAACAAATTCTGGAATAGCCTAGTTGTGGAGATGCCTGGTCTAGGTAGAGAAGGGAACAATCAGAGTAACTAATTCTGACTTCTCACACAAAAATAGGGACAACAGTAGAGACTCTTCCACTTTTAAAGGGTCCTACAGGGCAAATTTGGTTGGCTGTCAAAATGCAGGATTATGTTATAATAGTTGGCAAAAAAGTAAAAGATTTTATTTCAGATTTTTGGTTTCATGTGTTCTTTTGGATGTTTGGCATTCACCCATGGTGGCGGTGCTTGTAAAAAAAAATACTGAAGGTTCTTCTTTCTTCTTAAAGACTTTGCCATGTTCTATATTTTTAAAACAAACTCAATTAGAACATCAGCAAAAATCTTGCTGTTTCCATTGAAAAGATATAAAGAGCTAATGAGCAGTTTCTCTTGTGTGCCCAAGGAGCTTAAAACAAGAATGAGTTTCACAAATAGAAAAGAGAGTGAACAAGAAGAAAGGAACAAAAGTGAAACCCAAGAAAGCCTAATCACCCATCTCATGTCAAGTTCTTATTAAGTGAACAATTCATGGAAATGAGAACTTGATGGTAGCCAAATTCTCATTGTATATGAGTATTTAAGTGAATAGAACACTGGATTAATGAAGAGGCTGCTTTATCAGTCATTTGGGCATGAGAAAGTCTTTTCGTTGAAATACATTGACTATCCAAATAGTAACTAAGAGCCTCTCTGTGCAAGCTATCACTGGATATTCAGTTATTAAGAAAAATGCCTTAAAAACAGGAGTGAAAACAGTAGGAACACAAAGCTCAAATTATGAAGTGCTATATAAATTTATCTCTATGCTTCTTAGTAGGGTAGCTGGAAAAATGCCCACAGGAAACAAATGAATAAGAAACATCAACTCATGTTCAAAATTGAACATCAGTTAACCTGTAGGTTCCAGAGATGAAGTACATAGCACACTATTTTAGTTTTATACATTTGAGGTATTTCTATATCGTCCAATGGCAAGTCAGTTACTTACCATATGGTGATTTTTCTAAAAGTAATTGCCGTTTTCCATATTATATCTTAAAGTGTTTACAGTGAAAATGAATATCTCTGAAATATGAGTTTATACTCTGAATGACAGGCCATGGCCTGGAAAACATGTGAATGGTCAATAAAATTCTATGTATGATGATCTAATTTGTTAAATGAATCCCAAAAGAAATCAATAATGTTTTTTCCTTAAATATGGCTTTCTCTGGAAAATTACTTTAACATTAATCCAAGGCCTTTGGAAGTTCCAAATATAGGGAAAATAAACACATTCAATGTAACAAAAATACATTATTTTTCAATTTTTCCAAGAAATTTTCTTGAATTTTGCTGTCTCACACTATACGACCCTGGACCACATTTGACTGAGTGGAGTTATAATATTGGAAATAATCATCAAACCAAATCAGAGCCACAAATTAATAAGCCAGATGTGGAATTGTCTCAGTGTGAGATGTTAGAGAGAGTAGTGTATCACATGCTCAAATTTTTAAAATATCTATTAAATACCAATCCCATGAAAACCTTTGATTTATGTTTTATAAAAAGTATATAAAAATCAAAAACAATAGGGCAGCTGGGTGGCTCAATCAGTTAAGTGTCCTACTTCAGCTCAGGTTATGATCTAGTGGTTCCTGTTTCGAGCCCTGCACTGGGCTCTGTGCTGACAGCTCAGAGCCTGGAGCCTGCTTTGGATTCTTTGTCTCCCTCTCTCTCTCTGCCCCTCCCCGACTTGTGCTCTGTCTTTCTCTCTCTCTCCCTCCCTCTCTCTCTCAAAAATAAAATAAAACATTAAAAAATAAAATAAAAATAAATCAGAAACAAAAATTTTGACCTTGAGGACCTTACATTTTACTGTGAGGGGTGTGCATAACTCTTAAAAGAACTATACACTCTGTGATAGGGGTAATTATTACTAGTCCCAAAAGAAACTGGCTCATTATAGAGTATGAAGACCTTGTAGAGTATGAAGACCTTGAGATGCGTGGTTACAGGATTTGGGATTAAATTAGCCCAGATGAGGGGGAAACAGGCAAAATCTGCATCCCTTGAATGAGACTAGCTTTCAAAGACCGTACATAAATACACAGAGAACATAATGGATGGCAAATGTAGGCAATAGTAAAATGGAAAGACATACTAATAGTGTTTATTATGACCTAGGACATCAACAAAATCTGTTCAAACATTACATGGAGAAAAGAAAGAGAACTCATCTGAGTCCAGTACCCTTCACAGGAAACAATTGCCAAAAACATGTAGGCAAGAAGTACCCAGTATCCAGGCAACCAGTATCCATGTGTAGATGCTCTCCCAAAGACCTAATGCCCTGAGGACAGAGGTGAGAATGGGAGAGGCAAAAAGTAGGAAGGAGCTATTCCCACTTGGAGAATCTGAAAGGGCTTTAAGAGGAAGGCAATTTTTTTTTTAACTGAGACATGATTTAAAGTTTCAGACAGGTAATAATTTTGAGAAGAACATGCAAGTCCCATAAAAATCAGGTGTGTCAGAAATATATTCTCAGCACAGGGAATCTGTTGCCACAGGCCAGTGACGGGGTGAGAATAATGCAGACCCCTCAGCCGGGTAGCTGGAAGCTGAGAAAGCCCTGTGAGCTGCAGGGTACACAGAGCTGGCAGGTGCACCGGCAGCTGGGAGCTGTGGTTGGGAGATTTATTGTTATAAACAAAGTAGTAAATTGATTGAGCAAATGACTCTGTGTGTGTGTGTGTGTGTGTGTGTGTGTGCATGACTACATGTGTGTGGAGAAGGAGAAACAGAGACAGACAAAAAAAGGGAGCAGATTTCTCACTGTCAGATAAAGGATTTACATACATGGACAGAGAAGAAGAGAAGGAGTCTTCAGAAGAATTTAAATAAGAGATACTAGCATGAAATATTTTTTTTTACAATACTCAGATACATAAAGAGAATAGAGATGTGTACATAGAGGTGTATGAATATATGTACATGTATTTCCTAGTTCTGTTTTCTGAGAGGTACTTGAAGCAACGCTATTGTAAAAGCTATGAATGCATCAAGTACTAAGATCTTGGTTTCTGAATACCATCCTTCATTAAAAAGAATCAGAGCTTGTGGCACCTGGGTGGCTCAGTAGGTTAAGGGACCAACTCTTGGTTTCAGCTGAGGTCATGATACCAATGTTTCATGGGTTCAAGCCCCACATAGGGCTCTGCACTGATAGCAAGGAACCTGCTTGGGATTCTCTCTCTCCCTTTCTCTCTGCCACTACCCTACTCACACACATGCATGCTCTTTCTCACTGTCTGTTCCAAAATAAATAAGTAAACATTAAAAAAAAGAATCAGAACTCTTTGGAAATTGGCTGATTCCAGGGCTAGAGTGAAAGAAAAACCAGATAAGCCTCAGACATCTTATTATGCCAAATAGTAAGAAAATACAAAAAGAAATGAGTTCCTTTCAAGGGGCCAAATCTATGACAATTTACATAAAAATAAATAACAAGGGTAATGGGTTGCTAACTCATTGAATAAAATAATAATTTATAATTATATATATAATAAAGTGGAAAATAATAAAATAAAAATAAAATCCATATAATATAAATAAATAATTAAAATGAATGAATAAATAAAAAGGAAAAGTTCTCTCTTACACTAGGATGACAACTAATAAATGAAGACAATTAGAATATCACCCATTTGACAACCACTATAGACTGGTGATTAATTCAGGAGAAAGTCATCAATGGATGCTAAGGCCGGTCGACATTTTGGTAAGTAACAAGATGGTAATGTAAGAGCAGAATTTCTCCTCGTAGAAAACTAATACATTACAAAGGGGGAAAATAGAGATTTCTGGAACACACAGACTTGACCAAGTGATTAACATCATCAGTGGTAGGACAACTTCATTGATGTGCTTACATTATCAAGAATTGAGAAGAGCACTGTGTTATTTCTTCCACGCATGCATGCCCTGACTATGGTTAGGAGAAAGCATCATTTGGACTCATGTTGAGGATCAGATTATCAAAGTCCTAAAAGGCCAGGAAACATTGAGGAATTTTTCATGACTCAACAAAACTGAAAGGATATGGCAGCTAAAGGAAACACAGGTTTCTGGATCACAAAGGAAAAAGCAACATTTTTGAAAACATTGGTGAAATTTAAATGCTGTCTGTAGATTGGAAGATAGTATTCTTTCATTGTTGATTTCCTAATATGGGGGTCAGTGTGAAGGTTCTGTAAGAGAGTGTCCTTGTTTGGAGAAGTAGACACTGGAATATTTAGGGGTAATGGGGCATCACAATTGCAATTTGCTCTCAAATGGTTCGACAAATGACAATGGAGATATACATAGAGCAAGAAAGGCTGCTAGAACACAGACTGAATCTGGGAAATAGGATGAGGGAGTTCTTTGTACTATTCTTGCAAATTTTCTATAGGTTTGAAATAACTTCAAAATAAAGTTTAAAAAAGAAACATGACTTTATAAACTATTACTCAATTTCGTTTCTATGTTGAGTCACATTTCACTGAAATGACAGAAAATGAATCATAGTAAATTCTAGGTTTTCCCTTCTCCTGGGATGTGTCTAACCTGGTGAGGATGGATGGGAAGACAGACATGGTACCAGGGCATGAAGGAGTCTGACCTCTTAGGCTTTGAGTCACCCCACCAGCTTGTCTGGACTGAGGAGTCCTTCACCCCACCTAGCTCTCTCATCTGCTTCCACAGTTACTGCCTCTGGAGGTCCCCCTCTTCCTGTCTACACATGCTATTCAGCTCCGGTGGTTGCCCTTCCCACTCTTCACTAGGCCCAGTGGACAAGAATCCTTTTTCTGTTTTCAAGCTGTGGCAAGTGACCTCTGTGAGACTAAGCCCTACTTAATCCTTTCCTCTTCAGGGTCTACTCTTATCACTTCCCACACATCTCTGCTCATGGTATCCTGCTTCATCCAGCCCCGGTTCCAGGAAAATAATTTTTTTTTTTTCTGAGGGGAGAGAGAAGGTTCAGCCTGGACTCTTTACCTACATGTTAAGTTTTCTGCAGAGGTAACTGTTGTACAACTCTGTAGTGGATTCAGATTTGGAGAGACATTTTCTCTTCTATTTTCGGCACTGAATTATTTTTAATCCATTATCGTAAACACAAAGTCAAGGATCTACTTGTGTAAGGCAGGAGAGTAAAGGATGTAAGTGAAGAACATTAGGTTAGCTAACATTTTGGAGTTGTAAATTAACCAAGTGATACTCATTCTGGGACCTTACTTTGAGAACCAACCACTGACCTAACCTAACATTTTCCAGGAATCAATTTTCTGGGTTTATTGATAAATTACAGAAAGGGTTATTGGTTTTGGAGTCTGACCAGACCCAGGCCTTAACTCCTGGCATTGCTTCTTACTAGCTATGCTAACCTAAACAAGTTGAATTCCAATAATCTCTTACTTCTACCATTACCAAAATACAGTTATATAGTATTTATAGTACTATTTTCCTGCAGAATTGAATGTAAACATTGTTATGGACTGAATGCTGTGTCTCCCAAAATGTATTTGTTGAAATTCTACCCCCCAGTGTGATGCTATTAGGAGATGGGGCCTGTAAGAGGTAATTGGGGGGGGGGGAGGCCTCATGAATAATATTAGCGCCCTTAATCAAAAGGCACAAGAGAGCTTGCTTCCCCCCCTCTGCTCTTTCCACCCCTTGAGGATACAGTAAGAAGTCAGCAGTCTGAAACCTGAAAGAGAATTCTCACCAGAAGCCGACCATGTTGGCACCCTGATCTCACTCTTCCAGCTTTAGAACTGTGAGAAATCAATGTCTGCTGTTTATATAAGCCACCTGGTCTATAGTGCTTTGTTATAACAGCCTGAACAAACTAAGACAAACGTCATGTTGAATAAATGAACTGAAGGGTTTTACTGTTCATAGTTTCATCATAACAATGTAGTTCTTTGCTTACTTCCTGATTTTTTGAGATTAGAAAAATAATAAAAATCTATAATCTATTATAGATTGAAGCCATAGTGGGGAGAAAGTCCATAATTTCAGGGGACAGTGAGCTGTGTGAAACCTGTAAGGAGCGAAGGTGTGGTCTGCTCAGGTACAGCCTGGGTAGAGCGCCTTGCACGGCACCCACCTCATTTTCAAATGCAGACGTACTGAGACCCACCCAGCGTCAACCTACATGATGGAGCTGGGGTTACTGGGCACAGCAGTCAGCCAGACTGCTTCACAATTTCCTGGAATGGAATGTTTCCTTTTAAGGAAAGAGTTTTGTGAATTACACATCTAGCTAAAGCTTCCTTCTGGAAAAAAGCAAGAGACCCTGGAAAAAAATCAGTCCAATGAAACAGCCAATTTTAATAAAAACTATAGAATATTATGATGTATGCCTCAGTGCGTCAGTCAGTTCAGGGTTCTCCTAAGAAATAGAACCAATTATAGATTTATCTTGACTTCACTGGCAATCATAGAAATAGATCTCATTTTAAATATGTATATATATGTATACAATATATAATATTAATATACATTATATTATAATATACATATATATATAGAGAGAGAGACAGAGATATAGGGAAAAGGAGACAGATAAATACAGAGAGAGAGAGATTTATTTTAAGGAATTTACTTATGTGATCATGAGGATTGTTAAGTCCAAAATCTAAGGCAGGCAAGTAGGCTGAAAAGCCAGGCCAGAATCCTGTGTCATAATCTTGAGGCAGAATTCCTTCTCTGGGAAACCTAAGTTTGGGCTCTGAAGACTTGATCGGAGAGGCTCACCCACATTATCTATGACTATCTCCTTTCCTAAAGTAAGCTGACTGTAAATGCTAGTCAGATCTGCAAAACACCTTCATAGCAGCATCCAGATTAGTGTTAGAGCAAACGACTGGTCATCACAGGGTAGCCAAGTTGACACATACAATTAATCATCATACTAGGTATCTTTGTAAAATTGTTTCAATTCTCAGAAAACTACTTTTGAAAAGAGCATATGAAAACACGGAGATGGTCTATCCAGTTCTTGCACTTCAGAGACATACAAACACACACACAAGAAAGACTCTAAGACATACCCAAAATTATGCTCAGAAGTTTATTACTTGTTGATATAAGCTGTTCAAATACATATGTGTGACTGAGGTTTACCCAATTCTGAACTCTCGCCCTAGAAGAGGAAGAACTTTTCTTTTTTTAAGTAAGTTAGTCTGGAAGATGATGAGAGGATTAACAAAAAGACAGCAAGAGAGATAAAAGAGAAAGAAAACCTAAAACAGAAGCCTAAATCAAAAGGAGAAGCCTTGTATTTAAATCCATACAAATAATAACTCCAGCTATATTTGAAAAAATTGCCAAGGGGTGCCTGGGTGGGTCAGTCAGTTAAGCTTCCGACTTCAGCTCAGGTCACGATCTCGCTTTTGTGGGTTCGAGCCCCACATCAGACTCTGTGCTGCTTCAGATTCAGTGTCTCCTTCTCTCTGTGCCCCTCCCCCGCTCTTGCTCTGCCTCTCTCTCTCTCAAAAATAAAGTAAGCATTAAAAATATTTTTTTAAGAAAAAATTGCCAGGATCGCATCGCTAATTAGACTTAATTGAACTACCATAACAAGGACAATTAGGGTGTGTCCAGACACCCTGTTTAAAAAGAAATAGCAACTTCATAAGCAATCATAGAAATAGACCTCATTTTTAAAATATATCACAGGGAACAGCACAATCTAAAAGATCTTGTGTGTAGAAAATTAAGGAATCTAAACATAACAAATAAATTCAAAGAATTTCCCAAAATGGACCTAGTTAAATTCTTTGTATAGAAGGCACCAATACAAGTCTTTTCACCTTGCAAACCTGCCTCTCTTCCCTCAGTCCTTTTTCTTCTAACTCTGTTTATCTTCTTTGTACATGACATTCCCTTTAAAGTTAATGAGGTTGGAAAGAAATCATGCAGTGAGCATTTGAGGGGAAAAAGGCGGGAAGGTTCAGATTAATTCACCATGAAGATCAGCCACGTTCTGTCCACAGCCTTATCACTTTTCATTCTTGCATATAGAAAAACATCTTCAGTATGTTTTCCACAAATTAATTGGTTTGGCTTAATCCCAGCACAGCACTCGCTCCTTTTAAGTAGGTTAAAGTCCTTGAAATTTTAAGCTTTTGCAGAATAATTTAAATATTTTACTTCTGGAAATGGCTTCTCTACTGGGTTCATATAATTACATTTTACTAGCAAAAAAGCAAAAAATAATAATAATGTGACTTGAGTTTATTCCTCAGAATTTAACTTTAAAAGGCAGGACCTAAAGTAAAAAAAAATCTTTATAAATTAGTAATTATTCAAAGAATAGTTGCAAATGGAAGAGGAAAATAAGGTATCAGGCATAAGATGAAACATAGTTGAAGACCTCCATGTTTGTCTTCCTGATCTGGTGATTATGGGCTTGAGTGCATATGTGATTCACCTCTTCAGAGTTCAAAAACAGATTATAATTTAATAAAACATAAAAAAACATAATTATTTAATAAATTATTTTCTTACAACATTGGTAGATTGTAAATAAAGATAACACGTCCTTGGATGGTAGCATTGCTGAAAACATGGTTGTCATTTGATATACACAATCTCATTTAGTTTGTCCCTATAAACTGGACAAGTGGGTAATATTAACCTAATTTTATAAACAAGAAACTAAGATTTAGTAAATTAAACCATGTTGATTTCAAAATTTAACAGGTGTAAAGGTGAGACTAAGATTTTGACTTCTGGCTTAAAAATGTCACTCTTTGGGGGCGCCTGAATGGCTCAGTCAGTTCAGCGTCTGACTTCAGCTCAGGTCATGATCTTGCAGTTTATGAGTTCGAGCCCCACATCTGACTCTAAGCCGAGAGCTTGGAGCCTGGAGTCAGCTTCAGATTCTGTCTGTCAAGCTCTCTCTTCCCCTTCCCGGCTCTCACTCTGTCTATCTCCTGAAGGATGAGTAAACATAAAAAAAAAAAAAAAATGTTGCTCGTTGTGATAATCTAGGTGCCTTTTGTTTATGTTGAGCTAATATTCCTGGTGACATTATACAACAAGATAATCAAAGGCAAATACTGTGTGATATCTTTTATATGCAGAATCTAAAACAAAACAAAACACAATCATGAAAGCAGAGAGTGAAATGGTGGTGGGGGTGGGGGGAATGGGAGTGATATTCAAAGATACATGCTTGCAACTAGTAGGTAATTATGCCTAGAGACATAATGTACAGCACATTGGTTATAGACAACAAAACTGAATTATAAACCTTAACATGCTAAGATTAGATCTTAACTTTTCCCAACATTAGGAGAAATGATAGTTGTGATGTGGTAGAGGAGTTAACCAATGCTACAATGGCAATCATACTGCGATATAAATGCATCAGATCAGTATGTTGTACACCTTAAACTTTAAAAAATGTTGTACATCAAATATATCTCAATAAAAAAATTTTACCAAAATAAAAAAATTTTAAGGGCTTACTATGTGCTAGATGCTCTAAATACATTAATTCATGTAATTCTCATATCAGTTCCATGAGGGAGATTATACTTTACAGACTGAGGCCTATAGTCACCCAGTTTCCCAATATCAGAGCTGAGCTTTGCAAAGCCTCTAAGCCGAGATTAGAGTTACCCAATTAGATGCATAGACTCATTCTTAGAACATTTTTTGAAAAAGCATGGAATCAGTAGAAATTGTAGCACAAGCAGAGAGATGTGAAGGGAATGGAGACTAACATTTTTTGTTCACATCTTTGGACAAGATGTGGGGCTTTACATGTATTCATTTGACGCATTCAGCACTCAGCCACCGAAAGTATTGCACTATCCTATTGAATCATCACAAGTCCTCTATAGGATAGGTACTATTCCATTTGACAAATGAGAAAATGGAGGCAGAGTTGGTAAATACTTTGCCTAGGATCAGAGCCAGGATTGAACACTAGTTAAATCTGACTCCAAGTCATAATATTTTCACTTTGGCATTCCTGCCTAACAATGCATTTAAGTCAGTTGAGTAAATGCAAATATGATAGTGTCTGGTAATTCCTGAGCTACAAATAACCCACGGACAGCGCTGATCATGACACCAAGATTTGAGGTAGGCCTCAAGGCACTTCTTAGTACTTTTTTGAACAGTCAACTTTTATTGGTTTTTGTTCCCTGACCTGGTCTACAACATTAATATGGATTTTCACCCAATGCTTCTTAGACTTCCTTATTCAAGAGTTATTTCCTTTGCAATACATTGATAGATTTTCTAATATGTCTAACACAGATGCACTCGCATTTTCTGCTTTGGCTCATGACCTCTCCTAGGGCCTGAAACTTCAGCTCTGGTAGTAAGTGAAAGCACTTTAATAATAATAAAAAGAAGATGTCTAAGACAAGCTGGAAAAAATAGGCCTTGCCAGAGTCCTCCCAATAGTTCACTGGCCATAGTCTGTCTACAGGATCCGAGGTGGTAGGAGAGATGCTAATGAAATAGCTGGCCATTTCTCACTTGACATCTCTCCCTCTGCATGGCGAGGCACCCTCATGCAATAAGTCAATTGTGTAGCAACCACCTTTGATGCTAACATCTAGCACTGAAAAAGCATTCAATAAACATATATTGAATGAATGTAAAGTAATCCTGAAAATGCCAAATTAGTATTACAATGACTTCACCAGGCTATTGATTCTTCTTGTTAAACTAATATTGATTCTTCTTGTAAAATTTATATTTATCATCAAGGGATCAGGGTTCATGTGAGAAGTAGATTTTCAATTATTGCACAAAGCAATTAAATATCCAAATCTGTGATGAATCAGGCCTACAAGTGATCTTTGAATGTGAAATATTGGTGTGATGTTTCCTGATTGGCAGAGCTACAGCAGCTCTACTAGGAGTTCGCTGTCTCCTTTGTTACATGCAGAATAAAATCGCTTAAGTAGCTTCCATGTATCATGTGTCAAGAAAATCATTTTTGACACAGGAGCTGTTCAGTTTCCATGTCTTGAGCCTCATTCAGTTGTTCACTCAAAGCTCTTGCTAGGGAATCAGTGTCTACTCTCAGTCAATTTCTTAATAGATCACCCTAATGATCAAATAAGAAATTACATTGACTGCATGATAAAACAAGTAAAATCTACTATAAGAATCAAGTATGTATATCGCAGCAATATTTTTTTCAATCATATCCTTATGTTGGGTGCCTGGCTGGCTCAGTTGGTTGAGCATCTGACTTCAGCTCACAATTCTTAAGTTTGAATCCTGCATGGAGTGATCTCGAGCCCCGCTTCAGGTGAGCTCTCTCTCTCTAATAATAATAATAATAATATCCTTATGTTTTCCTTTTCTGCACCTCAACACTGCATCTTCCTCCACCACTACCAAAAATATAGCCGGTAACGATAGAAAAACAAAAACCCCTAAAAATATTAATGCTAAATCCTAACAAACCTAACAACAAAGTATTTTCCTGACTCTAATGACTAAGTAGAAAGATAAGGAACGCTCCCAGTCTGCTAGTGATCAGAGCCTGAGGTTAGCCTAATGTAAACTCAGGCATATGTTAATTCTATATGTCATATAATAATCAGCATGGTTGGCCAAGTTTAGAGTCTTGGACTTTTAACTAAAGCAATTACTGTAAGATGATTTCATTTTTCAACATTAAATTTTCAGGAAATTGAGCTGTGACACAGAAAGCCACAAAAAGGATAAATCAATGTATTGAATAAAAATAAAGGGGTAGCTTGCATTAATAATAATTGTTTTAAGACTTCTAATTTGTTCAGAGCTAGCAGTTCTGTAGCCATCAACAAGTATAAATATAGTTCAGTCAACCACAGCTTTTAGACCCAACTTCTCTGAAAAGTAATTTGCCTATAAAGAAATATTTGTGTAGACTGAGTATCTTGAAGCCAAAGATGGTGAGAGAAGAGTGGTGAGGTGAGGAAGGAGAGCTAACTCCAGCCTGCTTCGTTTTCCCATGATGGTGGCTGCAAAAACGAAGAGGCAGCAGCCATCATTAGTGGAGGTAAAACTATGCTTAGTGGTGGAGAGAAGAGGAATAGTAAATGTGTAAACGTGTATTTAATAAGTCTACTATGATCAAGACCCTATTTCAGAACCCTTAAAGCACTTCTACCTTAGGGTTCCAAAGAAGAGAGGTTAAATAACACTGATCTAGTCCCATTCCTTTATTCTATAGATAATGACCCTTAACCATCATGGAAAAATAATTCTGGCAGCAAAGCCACTTAGTGGCTGAATTAGCACTAAATGACAGGTCTCTTGGTCCCCATATCTTACCTGCTACACCATAATGCTTCAGCGAATAGTTTTCTTAATGTTTTTACAAAATTGAATGAATTTTGTGAAACTGGGTATTTCAACTTTCTGTTGCTAATGCTAGCATGCTAGCATGCTAATGCTAGTATGTTTTGTTAACCGTGGTGTTAAACTGATCTGGAGCAAAGGAAACAGAAAAACCAGATAATGAAAAATGTAACTCTTCTAGACAATGCTTATTAACTGGAGATCGCATTCTTTAAATTGCATGTAGACTTTTATAGTTAAATTTAGAAGAACAGCAAATATAAATCTTTGCCCATATCTGAAAAGTTTTGTCTTGGGAGAAAATTCTCTTGTGCTCTTTTTTAAATTGTTATTATTTTAAAAGTTTATTCATTTTTAAGGGAGAGAGAAAGAGCATGAGCAGGGGAGGGGCAGAGAGAGAGAGGGAGACACAGAATCTGAAGCAGGATCCAGGCTCCAAGTTGTCAGCACAGAACCTAACCCAGGACTCAAACCCACAAACCTCAAGATCATGACCTGAGCCGAAGTCAGAAGCTTAACTGACTGTGCCACCCAGGTGCCCATTTATTATTATTTTATTATATATCACCTGTCTCTAAGGTTTCAGAGATAAAACCTTTGCTGTATCAAATGTGGTATAATCAGGTTTTCACTAATTTGATCCATTTCAACTTGGTTTTAATGAATAAATAATAACTTTCTGGGCAAGAAATGATGACAGGAAGGAGTAGTTCCTGGAGAAGAAATAACCCAAGCAAAGTACAAAATTATGGATGTGATGAATTAGAGTAAGGACTCATGGACATCTTGGAAAACTCACACAATGGTCCCAGTAAAAAATAATCTGTAGAGAACAGTGACAGTTGGGTAGCTCAGAAAGATTCAAGAAATTTCTGGTCAAAGCACCTACCTGATTTAGAGATGAACTGGATATGGGTAGTGAGAGAATATGAAGAGCTATTGAGCATGACATCAAATTTCTAGCATGAGAAGCTGAGTGGCTAGTGATACCTTAACTGAAATTTAAAAAGAACAGAAGACAGGCAGATTTGGATATATTTGGGCTGTGGTTCTTGAGCCGAATCCACATATGTTTGCTTGGCTCAGCTAAAGATTTAGATTTAAAGATCCTTAGCATTGTTGATGGCTTTATTCAGCAGACTTCTAAGATGGCCCCCAGTGATTCTTATCTGCTGGAATTCATATTCTGTGTAATCCTTCCCCTTGAGAATGAGATGGACCAAGGATTTGCTCCTCACCACTAAGATATTGCAAAGGTGATAGGATGACACTTCCATAATTAGGTTAGAAAAATGTTAACTTCCACTTGGTTAACAGATTCCTTCTCTTGCTGACTTTGATGAAGCAGGCTGCCATGTTGGAAAAGCCCACATGGCACAAACTGAGGACAGCCTCCAGCCAATAACCAGTGAGGAACTGAGGCCTTTTGTCCAGCAACTCTTAAAGAACTGACTCCTGCCAGCAACTGTGTGTATGAGCTTCAAAGAGGATTCTTCCCCAAGAAGCCTCAGGTGAGACTCCAACCCTGGCTGACACCTTGGTCACATTCTTATAGAAGACCATAAAGCCAACTACCCAACTAAACTGCAGCCAGATTTCTGACCCACAAAAACTGCGAGATAATACATGTTGTGTGCTATTTTAAGGCACTAAATTCTGAGGTAATTTGTTTCATAGCAAGAGATAGCCAATACAATGTTTCATAGCAAGAGGTAGCCAGTTCAATCATGGGAGCAAATGAGATTTAAAATAAAAAGAGTCATCCAAAGACAAATGTTTGATGGAAATCAAGAATATCTTTGAGCTCCTACTCTCTCCTTATTACCATTTCTGGGTTTCCAGATTCTCAGTTCTTTTATCTGTCATCTATCTCCTTTTCAAAAAGAAAATCAATCTGGCATATTTATTCCCAGTGAAGTATTATTTGATTGTAACCTGCTAATTGGGCATGCAGAATGTTCGTTTGGTGAGACAGAAGCCAAGGAGAAATACTCTAATCCCAAATATCAGGCACTGATATTTACGAACTTCACTGTGCCCACACACCCCCTTAAGTCACTTCACATGGGTGACTGTGTGTTATTACTGACTTCAAATATGAACTTTTATCTGCCCATGGAAATATGTAAATGTAATTCTTGCTTGATTCCAGGTTTAATATTGTGGTTAAAGATTCTCGGGGGGTGAGCAGAGTTTAAATTCATATAAAAACAAGGCCTTGAGTAAAATACTCGTGTGAAGTATCTTTTACTTTCAAGATTGATTTAGTAACTCAATGTTGACACTGCCGAAATCTTCATAGTAATATCAAATGGTTTCTTCATTCTATCTGAAGGCACTATGGCATAAATGAAATTGGCAGAGCAAATGCTTATTTTCTGATAAATTTTATTTGGCTACCTAAAGTGTTTAATTATGATTCTTAGTTAGAATATCATAGAGTATATATTTTTCATGTTATACATTTGGGGGCAGACTTTTCTGGAGATCTTTATTTCTCTGGAAGTAGATCAAAACCTATTTCAATATTATGACTCTGTTTAGGGGAATATAAGCCTCAGAAAAGGGTCTGAATTAAAAAAGTGATTGAAACCATGGTCTTCCCACTAATGTTAGCTTCTTTAAGAAAGACACACACCAAGAAATTATGGATACATGTGATATATATTTGATTATCTGCTAAATGACGATGCAGTAAAAGGAAATTAAAAGGGAAATCGAAACTGGTTAAAGGGATAAGACTTTATGCATTGATAATTTCTTTATCAAGATATTGTTAAGAATTTGCCACATTTTTATGAATAAAAATATAAAATATTATGGTACAAACTGTACAGCTTATAAAAATGTCATTCACAATATTTATGACTTTTCTACCAAAGAGGCCCAAATATTCATGAATGTCACATCATTTATGCTTCTTCGAAAGTACCTACCAATGAAGCAAAACCCTAACAGCCTTTCAGGTTTATCTCTTGGGTCTTCAAAATTTGAATTTTTAGTTGCTGACCCGCAGAGGTTGCAATTCATAGTCTGAGGAGGGTTCTAGGCCTATGTGTTCTAGGATGCCTTCTATGTGATTTTGTGTGAAGGATCACAGGTTATTAGAAATATTTGAACACAACTCTCTCTACTTCAGCAATTGACATGTCAGTGCTTGAGAGAACAAACACACAGGAAGTGTGAGAGGGTTATACATAAATAGATATTCAAACAACTGCTCTGTGAACTGATTTTATGGCTCTTGAATCTTCTTAACAAATCAGGGACCAGTGAAAAAGTCAGAGTGTGGAGAAAGAGTAAAGATGTCATGAGGAAAATATTGTTGGGGGAAGCTATTTTCACTCACCCTAATGGAAGGGGGTCTTTTTCCTCATCTCAAAGGGGTAACATGTTTCCAGAGGACCACTCTGGCAACTTTGAAATGTGTTCTCTGAAGTTGAGCAACACAGAGGACAAGGGACAAATCATGCCTGAGATAGTTAAACAGATACTGGGTGGGTTTAACTCCCTGAATATCTAGGGGTGAAGAGATTGTCTAACAGCTACCTGCCGACAGAATCAGGAGATGGCTACTATGTGGCCAATGAGCTGCTCTCTCCGCATTCTTCCATGGAGCTCATAACCATATTCAGATGGTTAAGAGGCAAACCATTTAGATTTCACATTCAGCTTCCTGGAGACCAAATACCCAAGAAAAACTCATTGTATAATCTTAATTATCAAAAGTAAGTATCACACCATACCCTCATGAACACTATGTTTTCCTAAGACTACTCTCTAAAAAAATAAATTCTCATTAACTGTGGGATCTATAAGTAATAAGGAAGAGATGCCAACGGAAGTGAAATAGAAGCAAAGATGCCTAGAGCCCAGCTGTTTACCAAATCTCTGGCATCAAAACTTGCATTGCACATGCTCTTAGATGATGAGTGGAAAAAACATATTAGCATATGCATGAGTTTGCTGTGGCTTCTGTAACAAATGACCACAATCTTGGTGCCTAAAAATAATAGCAATTTATTCTCTCACACATCTGGAAGCCAGAAGTCCAAAATCGGTTTCACTGAGCTGAAATCAGCTGTTACTAGTGTCCTCCTCTTTCTGGAAGATCTAGGGTAGAATCCATTCCTTGCTTCTTCTAGCTTTTGGTGGCTGCCTCTATTCCTTGGCTTGTGGCTACATCACACTGCTTTCATTGTTACATTGCACTATTCTCTTATATCTCTGTAAAAAATATCTGCCTCCCTCTCATAAAGAGATATGTGATTGCATTTAGGGCCTGTCTTAATAAACTAAAATAATCTTCCCATCTCGATATCTTTAATTTAATTACATGTACGAAGACTTTTTCTTCCAACATAAAGTAACATTCACAGGTTCCAGTGGCTTATTTTGAGGAGGGGGGAGGGATCATTTTGAGCCTACCACAACACATAAACAACAATATATATGTTATATAATATGCAGAATAAGATTTGGTATATATATTCCCATAATTTTTTTTAAGTTATTTATTTATTTTGAGAGAGAAAGCAAGCAGGGGAAGGGCAGAGAGAGAGGGAGAGAGAGAGAATCCCAAGCAGGCTCCACACTGTCAGCACAGAGCCCAGCAGGGGGCTTAATCATATGAACCACAAGATCATGACCTGAGTCGAAATCAAGAGGTCAAGAGTTGGAAACTTAACTGACTGAGCCACCCAGGGTCCCCTACACTCCCATACTTTAGATAACAAATTGGCATTCAAAATTCAGAAATCACATTGGATTTCAATAACATCTTCGTTAATGTGATTAATTCTCACATCATTGCTATAAGTAGAATTTTCAGGTCTCAGCAGTGAAAATAAAATAGATTTCTGAAAGTGAAAAGGGGTTGGTGAAATGGTCTGTGTAAACGTGGGGCCAAATTATTGTAAAATTCCATTACTCACAAATGCCTCTACTAAGAGTTCTACATAAGGAAAGTAAATTTACTGCTATCCCTTTAGGATAGTAAAATCTAAAATAGCTCAGCAGGAGCCTTAGCTCACCACAGAATTTTAACATCAGACAGGATCTCAGCCCATCATCTTTACTTTTTCGATAAGAAAAGTGAGACTCAACCAAACGCTCTTAGTTCCCAGAGCTCCTAAGTGGCAGAGATCAGAACTAACACTTCCTCACTCCTGGTCCATGCTCTTCTCTTCGAGCTCTGCAACTCTTCTCTCTGGTCATTTACTGAAATTAAAAAAAAAAAAAAAGTCGTTTTTTTACCTCTTCAGGTTATCTTCAAATCCTTAAAATAAAAGCACATTAATTAAAATTTAAGTCTTTATTTCCAGATTTAATGACACAAATACTCCTACTGACCCCCTAGCAATGAAAATCTGATCTGTAAAAGAGGGAATTTGGAAGGACAGCGCTCAATAGTCAACTGCTATTAGGTTAATTCATTGGAATTGCTTTAGTTGAGATTTAACGTAAACAAAAGGAGATATAACCTGCAAATGCACTCAGTCCAAAAATATCTAAAGAAAGCAGTGAGCAGGACTTAATTTGTAACAGCTGGGGAGGTTTCCATCTACGAATTAATTTAAAGATACAGAAATAATTCTCTCTCAAACCAAGCAAGTTGGTTTGTGGTTTTCTAAAAACTCACTGTCTACATATCTATTTTTTCTCATGAAAAGAGACTTGATAAAAGGGCACGATGTCATGCTTATATCCCTTGTAAATCATCTGTTTTCAAGTTTACCAGGCAAGTTCGGCAAGGAGACAGTTGATTACAACATGACCTCCCCCCATGTCTCTAACTGATGCCAGGATGCCACAAATCCAGCTTCAAAAGGCTGAGTGAGTAGGTGATTTTGAACTGATTTTGATCCTGTAGTTGTCCACAACATAAAATACAGGTAACATTACAACGTGGTCTAAATTTTTTCTCAGTATTACATATCATGTTTAGATAGTTAGAATTCCCTGCTACTGTTTATTCATGCTAATATAAATGATTGTCTTTACATGAACTCAAGTCACGTAAATTCTGGCTTCCAGGAACCAGAGCATGCTTTCTTTTGGAGAGATGTGAATTTCACCTTATGCCTTGAAAATTGAAAAATCAAATAACAAACAACCCTAGTGTTTGCAATCAATACTGAGTTCAGTAACTCCTTGCGATTGCTTGACTCCAGTGTGAGCTGCAGTCTTGGGAGTATTAAGGACTTGAAATCTTTTTTTGCTATCAACTCCAAAACCAAGGTGAGCTGCAGTAGGGAGCAGCCTTTATTATGGGGGTCTGAAGAGTATCTCTGGTTTGTTTTATTTATTTTAAAGCCAAAAGCCAATTCAAAGGTGATGAATGGTGTCAGTTTGACAGCACCGAAGACTGAAATTCTTCATTTCTTCTAAGGTTTAGGAGGGCAATGACTGCTATTTCTTTTACAGTTTACCAGGTGAAGTGCATTAACTCTTACCTGGATAAGCTGATTCTTAAAATGTGGTATTAGGATCATGATCTATTCTGACAATCCTTTTCTCCTGATAGAAAGTTAGATATAAGTGTGAGGGTAGATATATAAAAAGAGATTTCTTTTACTTTTTAAGAGATTTTTTTTTCGGTTGGAATTGAATAAATCCTTCTGATTGAATTTATTGGGGTCAGCAGAGTGATTGAAGGATAGAGCTGGTGTGAACCTGCCCCCAACAATGACTGTTCCATGGGCCCAATCTCAGATGGGGTCCAGATTTACTGACCTGGATTTTTCCAGATTGAAAGGAAGCCTTGGGGAAAGTTTAACCTTACATAATCTACCTTTCTACTTTAACAGAAACTCATTCTGCTCTTCGTTTGGCACCAATAGAGGTGATGGGGGGAATGGATATTTCTTTGTTGCTGAGAGACATCTGTGGAACAAGTTGAGAAACACTTATGTTCAGCTGGTTATTACCATCCAGGTAATAATGACTTCTAGTTGCTAATACACAATCTAGTTTCAAATGAGACTCATTTTGTCTGAAGCTATTTGTTTTTCACTTATTCGTTCCCCTGAGTAACTAGTTCAGAGCACTTAAATATTTTCATTGAAATGATTATAGAAAATAAAAGGATGGAAGACATGATTTCATTTCTTGTGCCTTCTTTTCTTCAAATTTTTAAACATGATATAAATTTTAAAAGAAGGTTATTAATAGAGACTGAAGCTAGGCTTATGTGAATAATAGCAAAAACATTTAAAGAACCATTATAACAAAAAAATTGCTGAAATAACTTTTATAGTGAATCATTTTTAATACATAATTAACTGTTAGATAATATGGCATGGACTCCAAATACTGATGGAATTCAGATAAGGAAGAAATTAAATGAAGTATACAGTATTTGAACTGTGCACTAGAATTTGGGGAAAAAAAGAAAGTATATTTAAAAAATAGGTTTGGAGGAGGACATTGCTGATCAAAAAGAATGCTATCGGAGGGTGCGAGAATGGATTATATTGTTGAAACAATAAAGATTTCTCATTTCTCTAGTGGATAAAGCCCACTTTGAAATGATTTTAATGAATATTGTTTTTTCCTTCACACAAAACTTTTAAGAAGTGAAAAACCGAGTGATTGTTAGGATCATTTCAACTCTCGTCAAAAAATAAAGCAAATTATAGCAAACCAAGTTGGAAGGGAGAAAAAAAGGCAAAACATAATTCCTTCTCTTAAAAGATTGAATTTCTGTGTTAAGTTTTGCTGCCCACAGGCTTGACAGATTTTTATAAATCTCTTTCTTGATTTAAAATGATGAAAGCTGAGTGAGAAATGTTCTTGAATTCATTAGACTAATGTAACACTTCATAGTTTACAAGTATAATCACTCACATTACTTATTTTATCCTAGACTGGAGAGAGGATTGTTGGGTCCAGTGCATACTTTCCAGCTATGGGACATCAGTCTTTTCTTTTCCTATTTTGAACATCTTTTGTAGTTTAGTTTTCCTTACTGTTATATGAAAATAATGATACTTATCACATAACGTTGTTGTAAATCCCTTCCCTTAAAAGTATAGTGCTTAGTACAGAGCTGGCACTCAAGCATTAGTGCCCTGTGCAGACTGAGCATGGGTGCCATTTAAATGATGATGAAATCCAGGAAAAGCCAAGTAATTTATCAGAAGCTTCACAAAATGAAGACAGATAGCAGTAGTCTTCAGATTTACCATCTTGTGATTTTCCTGCTATATTGGATAGCTTCAAATACAAATAATTTTTCATATCCTATCGATAGATGTGAGTCTTTTTTAGATTTTTTTAACGTTTTATTTATTCTTGAGAGAGCGAGAGAGAGAGAGAGAGAGGGGGGGGAGAGCATGAGCGAGGAAGGGGCAGAGCAAGAGAGGGATACAGAATCCGAAGCAGGCCCCAGGCTCTGAGCTGTCAGCACAGAGCCTGACACCGGGCTCGAACTCACAAGCTGTGAGACCGTGACCTGAGCCGAAGTTGGATGTTCAAGTGACTGAGCCACCCAGATGCCCCGATTTGAGAGTCCTTAGATACATTTTTATCTATATCTAACAAAGCCAAAATCACTTATATATTTAAGCGGTATGTGTATCACCATTAGGCACCTTAAACTATGCATCCATGGTGAATGTATCAGGGTGCAATTCTTATTCAAAATTAAAGATTAAACTTGGAGCACCTTAAAGATGGGGGAAGGGCAATATTTTATATTAAAATAAGCAACCACATCTAAGCCATATGTAATGAGGTAGACTTTCCATTTTTTAATATAAAACAAAAAATGTGCTTCCAGAAGTTTGTTTTAGATCATATCTCAGTCCCTCATTTATATGACCATGTTTTCTGCCAGGCTTGATACCAGGCTTGAAAGGAAGGTTTGATGAGCAATGAGATACCATGTCAAAGATCAAAAAAGCATTTGTGTTCACAGAAACCTACATTTTCAGAATATAAGCTAGTGATTGGTATGCTCTTTAATCCTCTCTTTTTACTATAATTTCTATATACTCTTATTACCTCCTCTTTCCCATTTCTCCTTCTCCATTTTGAATGAAGGAGTACTAAGTATAGCATGGCCAAAGGCAATGTAAGGAGGGAACGCAGAGGAAAACAAGCCCAACACTTAAAATATGCATGGTGGTTTCTCTATTCTAAAGGACATGATTTGACCTGAGATGAAATTAAAACTCTTAATTATATGAAATGCTCTCGTATCAGTGGCATGTGTGCTGAATAGCAAATTTTAAACCCAATCATATATAGTGCTCTTTGCAGTGCTGGGGCTAGAGGTCTGTAAACTCATTTCTACTTTACATAGCTGGATCCCTGTAGGACTGTGCCAGTAGGGGGTGCTAGAGGGAGATCAGAAAGCCAGAGGATGAAAAAAAGCTTGCTGCCTTGTGTCTGCTTCCTGTTCTTGTCCCAGTGGACCCAGCCACATACCTTCTCCCTGCCAGTGACACTTGTTCAGTAAGCACAGTTAATTCCTATTTGCGGTTTTTCCAACATTCCCACTGTCTTGCTTTAAATCACTGGTTTAGGTATTGCTTCTTTTAAAATCATTTCCTGAGTGTCTTGGTTATTATCACAAACAACACTGACAGATTTTTGCTTGTTGTTTTTTTTTTTTCTCCAACTTGATCTCTGCCAGAAATCTCCAGACCAATCATACTATCTCTCATCTCTCCCCCAAGAATTCTAGATGGGTTGGGTAATCTCCTTTTGTGATTACTGGAAAAAGAATATTCAAACAATTAAAATAAAATTTGTCTCAACACTGAAAGCCAAGCCATGAGACCATGAGATCTTATTTCAAACCCCGTTTCAATGTGTCCATATAAAATATTATTGAATGAAGTAATTAATTTGGACTTGCAATTAAAAAAAATCTCTTGAGAGTTTCTATGCGATTAGAAACTATTTTTTTCATTTCCTTCACAGATGCAGCATAAAATGCACCAGAAAAACTAAACTAGTATGCTTTTCACATCTGTTTTTCCTACTTTATATATAAGTAAGAAGACTTACGTACAAGTCTTCATTTTTTTCTTTTTCTCTTCTCTGTGTAATGCTCTAAAAGGCCTTGTGAAGCAAATATTTTCAGTTATCTACCATTTCATAGGAAATAAATACACCCAAGATAATTTTTAAATATGTTAAAGCTTTTCAAGATTTTTAACTTCCAGAAAAGTAGAAAGTTATATAATAATTTTCCGTATACCCATTAGATGGTTAATTTTATGTGTCTACTTGACTGGGCTACAGTACCCAGATAGTTAGCCAATGTTATTCTGGATGTTTCTGTGAAGGTGTTCTGGATGAGATTGACATTTAATTTGGTGGACTTTGAGTAAAGTAGATTGCCCTTTATAATGTGGATGAGCCTCATCTAATCAGATGAAGGACTGAATAGAACAAAAGATTGACTTCCTCTGAGCAAGATGAAATTCTGCCAGCAGACAGTCTTCACATGTCAATTGCAACTGTGGTTTTTCTCTGGTTTTCAGCCTGCTGACCGATCCTACAGTATTTGGACTTGCCAGCTTTCATAATCATGTCAGCCAATTCCTTCAAACAATTATATACATTAACAATTATATATATTCTTTATATATAATATATATTGTATATATATTCTTTATATATATATAAAATTTTAAATTTTAAAATAACTACACACACACACACACCCTATTGATTCTATTTCTCTGGAGAACCTTGAAAAATATACACGATTAACAGTTGGAGTTGCCATATTTACTTAATCTATTTTTGTTTGTAATTAAGTTCAGACATCATGACATTTCATCCCTAAATAGGTCAGTACAGTGCCATCAGAATCTCTGAAAGTAATATCTCCCCACATAAGAGAATACTATTATCACACTTAAGAAACTTAATAATTCCTGATGCTGATCTAGCTGCATTTCAGGGACAATAGAAGCAGAGAACTCCCATGCTCTCTGCCATATTGGCCCCTCCTCCGAAGTTTGAAACTTAATAATTCTTTATATCAGTTAACGCTTACTCCATTTTGAAACTCTCCCAATGGTTCAAAAAATGTCTTGTTCAAACAAGAAGCCAATTAAGAACCAAACATTGTGCTAAGATGTGATGAAACATAATACTTTATAGGTGATGCTGTGTATCTCCCAATGTATCACAGTAAGAAGCATGTGATGTCTGCACTATTAGTGATGCTCACATTAAACTCCAGTCTAAGAGGATAACAGCCTGATCTCTCCTTTGTAAAGTTGTATCTTTTTCTTTTTGTGACCTGTAAATAACCTTCATGATGATATTTTGGCATCCTATGAAGATCTATAGCAATCTCTCCTCTAGTGATTTTATCCTCCATTAATGATCCTTAGCTGAATCAAATTTTATTAAAGGATGCAAAAAAAAATGTTAGCAGACTATCCAAAGATAATTCATTATAGGATTACAGGAAAGCAAGTTCTATCTTCCATCTCCTCCTAATTTGTTCAATTCTGAACACACTAGCTTAGAATTTTGGGTTGTCATGGCTGCAATCAGTAAAATTAAGTAGAAGACAATTGCTCTGGAAGGGAAAGAGCCTACTTTAAGGTATGATTTGTGTAAGATAAAGGCAGTCTAAGAGACTAGTAATAGAAATATTGATCTTTAGAAGTCCCAACCCCCACATCACTTAAAAAAATTACTTGGGATAGGGGCACCTGTGTGGCTCAATCAGTTAAGCATCCAACTCTTGATTTCAGCTCAGTTCATGATCTTGCAGTTTGTGAGCTCGAGCCCCACAGTGGGCTCCGTGCTGACAGCATGGAGCCTGCTTGGGATTGTCTATTTCCCTCTCTCTCTGCCCCTCCCTGCATTTCAGGGCTCATGTACTCTCTCTCTCTCTTAAATAAATAAACATTTTTTAATTACTTGGCATATATTGTATGAAATTTTCTGATAGAATGAGGAACAGTTAACGGATGAATTATGCTTTACAGTGCAAACCAAGGAGTTTTAGCTTGGAACTTTTCCCCACCTTTATTAAGCTATAACTGACAAATAATTGAATTATTTTTATAAAGACCAAGTCAAATGACATTTAGTATATGGTACCTGCTAACTAAACACTGTTTTTACCGATTGCCATGTATTTTTGTATGGTTTTTGCAATTCTTAACGTTTTTTCTTCCCATTTTTTTCTCATATTCCCTTTGAATCATAGGTTTTAAAACTCTGAGTTCTTTGGCCTTAGATTTTCCTCTTTTTCCTACCACTGTATATCTTCTGCATATATCAATTTACCTTCAACTTTACTAAGTCTGTGACAAAGGAACACCCACTGAGGATAAATGGAAAATATATTAAATTCAAGGGCTATGGGAATTTAAGAAATTAACATTCTGATAGGAACAAGAAGATGCTGAAACAATACTGGAAAAATGCCAGTTCTCTCTAAATTTTTGGTCTGTTCTATAGATTGTAGACATTTAATTAAGATCCCAATAGACTTTGAACTCAGAATACTTATTCAAACTCATTGTGAACCCTTTGAGGTTGACTCATTGCTAATATTTTTCCATTTTAGGGTAAGATTTCCCACTGACACTAACCGATACAACCTTAATGTGGATAAGTGGAATAGGAAGTTCAAGTTCACTGAACTCTTGTAAAATGACTTATTTATTGTTTTTACTTAATTCCTCAGACATGCTTTGTGGGTTTTTTATTATTACTATTAGATTTTTTAAGATCTACTTTCCATCCAGTGGCCCTGATCTTCCTAAGAAAATCTTGAACAACAGGGGCAGCTGTTAAAAGAATGAGCTCACTAATTAGTTTCATGTTGGAAAAATAAATAGTGTAACAAGTAACTTACCTTATTGTTTATTTCTTAAAGGATGGTGTGGAAAATGTCCACTCATGACTTGATTGCAATAAAATAAATAGGATTTGATCTGTATGCTTTGGTTGACAAATTTTCTAAGGGTAGAACTGTGCCAAATTAAAATAAGAACCTGTCTTCACAAGCTTTGTTGTTATTTATCTATCTATTTATTCATTCATCTTTTTAGTCTGTGAAAAATTCAATGGTAAACAAATTAGTCTCTTAAATCCTAGGATGCAACAGTGTCCTCCTTAAAGTCCTCCAGTATTTAGTCTGCATGCCATTCTATCATGGGAAGTAATATAGGAAACATTATCTACTGAGAGATGACAGGTTCAGTAGATTCTAAATAAGTATCTCATACACTGACATCTAATTGTTTTATTTCAATAATGGAATTAATACATTTTACTTTCTAAAAATGACATGCTGCTTTTTTAAATGTAGATGTAATTTTTTCTTTGTATTTCAATTTTTCCTTTTCATTTCTCCACCCAAGAACTTACTGGTCTGTTATGAACTAAATGTTGGTTTCCTCTCAAAATTCATATATGGAAACCCTATTCCCCTAACCCCCCATATAGGGAAACCCTACACCCCTACTGATATTAGGATATTGGGCCTTTGGAAGATAATTAGGATTAGATGACATCATAAGGGCTATGCCTTCATAAATGGGATAAGTGTCCTTATAGGAGTCACCAGAGAGATTGCTTCTCTCTGCTCTCTGCCCTGTGAAGATAAGCAAGACGACAGCTCTTTACACCAGAAAGCAGGTTCTCACCAGACTCTACTGGATCTCCAGGCACCTTGATCTTGGATTTCTGAGCCTCCAGAACTATGAGAAATAAACAGATGTTATTTAATTCACCCATTCAATGATAATTTGTAATAGCAGCCAGAACTAAAATTGTCTAAATAGTTGCATGTCACTACTAAAATAAGAATACGTTTGAAAAATAATGCTGGACAACTCCAACATTGCATATAAAACTATTTCACCTCATGTTAGGTTTTAACTTCTTACTCAAAAGATACAGTGTTCTGCAATTCACAAATATATCTTCTTTCTGGACAAACTTAAAATGTAATGCCCATCAGAATTATCATGTGGTTCAACACAACTTTGCTTCTCATTTTTGCCTGGTACCAATGTGAAGACAAACCCACAGCCAGTTCCTGTGGGGGCACAACACGCCAACACTCATTTCTCCGTAACTACCACAGGCTAACTGGTGTCTTACCTGGTAGTCCTCAAGAGCACTCAAACTTTTAGGATTGCCTTCCTATATTTTGTGACCTCAATTGTTAAAAAAACGAGGAAGAAAGTGAGACGAAACGAAGCAGTAAGGAAGAGAGTGGTTGGAGAGAAAAGGAAAAAGACAATAGGAAACATTTACTGTGGATTTCTGATTTCCTTTACAATGTTCTCTAACAAAGTTCTGGAACAAAAGGCCATTGTAACACGATGTGGAGCTAGTAACTATGCAAAAATGAGGAGTTTTATAGTGGCCACTGGTGTTATCAAGCCAAATAAATCAAAACCGAGTAAAAATAAAATATTTTCATTGAATTTATTATTTTACTAAATGTATTATTAAATCTTAACAAATGCTTGAGATATTAACTTCAAGCAGTTAAGTAATATTAACACATTAACTTGAGAAAATGGATCACATGTTTATTTCCACCTGTAACACTTAGCTATAGAATAACTTAGGGACTTTCATTTGCTTTCAAAATATTTTCCAAAGCAGCTTATCAGACTGCTCTGTTTTCCTCATGTTTCTTATATCCAACTACTTTACAGTTGAAAACAAGTTTTAAAAGTCTGTGACAAAACTCTTACCTTTCTTTATAAATAGGTATATTAGGTTAAACATAAATAGCATCCAATAAATCTGCAAATTGCTAAGCCATCCATAAAATCCTGTTAGCTTCTGCCCTTGTCTTTTGGTGATTCTGAAGTAAAAAACTATATATTTATGACTGATTACTTCCTAAGCTACAGGAGATGTGATTAGTGGTAAACCAAAGGAAGATTCCAACTGATACCCCTCAAAGCTTGTTAACCATATATCCTGAGGCAGAATGTATTTTCAAAAAAATGGCCACAGCAGTATTTCTTGTTCCCCATAATATTTTCAGATCCTTGTCATTCCCCCATCAGGAAGTGGAATCTATCTTTCTTCCACTTTAAACTGAGTGGGACTTTATGAATAAAATATAGCTCAAGTGATATTGTGTGACTTTGTGGCTGGGTTATCAGTGATGGTGTGGCTTCTGCTTGGCTCTTCTCCAGTCCCTTGGGACACTCATCTACAGAAACTGACCACTACATGGAACCTGTAGGTGCTCCTAAATTTAATCCTGGACAACTGCCACATGGGTTTGCTGATTACACATAGTAGTAAATGACTCCAATCACCAGGCTTCTGGCTGCCCCAGTTGACACTGAATGGAGCAGACACAAGCTTAGCTGTTGAGCCTTGGCCAATGGAAAATTTGTCACCTAATTCAATGTTTTTTTTTTTTTAAGCCACTAAGTGTTGTGGGGTTGTTATTGTTATGGACTGGACTGTGCCTCCCACCTCCAAAATCCATAATTGTAAGCTCTAACTCCTAATATGACTATATTTGGAGGTAGGGCCTTTAAGAAAATAATCAAGGTTAAATGAAGTCATAAGGTGCTTATAAGGAAAGGAGAGACACCAGGGCTCACTCATTCATTCTCTCTCTCTCCACTGATATACAAAGGAAAGGCTATGTGTAGACATGGCAAGAAGGTGGCCTTCTGTAAGAAAGGCGTCTTGAAAAACTGACCTGCTGGCACCTTGATCTTGGACTTTTAGACTCCAGAACTGTGAGAAAATAAGTTTCTGGTGTCTAAACCACCTTGTGGTATGTTGTTATGGCAATTGGAGCAGACTATTACAGATGTTGGTATTATGAAGTAGGGTGCTCCAATGAAAAATATCTAAAAATGTGACAGAAGTATTGCCAGCTGGACTAAAGAGGACAGAGAAAAATGGGACAGAATGAAGGAAGGCTGTTGGCTTCTATAGGATGGAATGATAGAACTCTCCCACTTTGAACATGCATTATCCTTCAAGAAAAAGGAAGAAAGGCTATGAAGGCAATTCAGAGACCATCAGGAATGCCACTTCTGTCCCAGACCCAGGGGACAAGGCTGTTTCCTCAATGTTTGCAGAAGGTGGGGCCACCTCCTCGATTTCTATGGGCCAGGAAGCTGCCGTCCAGTGCTTCAGAGACAAGACCATCCACAGAGGTGAAGAAGTGGGGCTGTCACCACAGGACCAGGGAGTAATACCACCACCCAATGGGCCCAGAGGTCAGAACATTGAGCCAAAGGGGATTATTCTCAAGTTTTAAGACCTAATGGGGTTTTTATCTGCTTGGGACCTGTCATCCATTTTGCATTTCCATTTTCTCCCTTCTCAAATATGGAAATGTCTATCCTATGCTTGTCCTCCCATTGTATTTTGGAAGCACATAACTTGTCTAGTTTCATAGGTTCTCAAGTGGAGAGGAATTTTGAGTCAGGAAAATCATACCTCAAGTCTCACCCATACCCAGTTGAGATGAAATTTAGATGGGATTTTGGGATGAATGGTGGAATGGGTTAAGATTTTGGGGAGGACTTTTGGCATAGGATGGACTTCACATGTGAAAAGGACATGAATTTGGGGGGTGAGAGGACAGATTGCTAATAACTGAACTGTGTTCTTCATATATGGAAACCCTAACCCTCCCCTCTCCCAGTGGGACTGTATTTGGAGATAGGGAGTTTAAAGGAAGTAATTAAGATTTAATGTGGTCATAAGGGTGGGACCCTAATCCAGTATCCTTATAAGGTTTCCTTATAAGAAGGTTTCCTTATAAGAAGGTGTCCTTATAAGAAGTGGAAGAAGAACGAACGTGCAAATACACAGAAAAGCCTCTGTGAGGACACAGAAGAGGCTGAATGTTAAAATCTTCAACTATAATTGTAAATTTGTATATTCATCCTTTTATTCTGCCAGTTTGGGGTTTCATAATTTAAAGATCTGTCATTAGCAGCATACATATTTGGAATTCATATATGTTCTTAATGAAGTATCTCTTAATCATTATGCAATAGCTTCCTGTATCCCCGCAAATAGTCTTTGTTCTGAGGTTGACTTATCCTGATGTTAACATATTCACACACTCATATCCTTGTGATTAATGTTTACCTTGTTCATCTTTTTTTCCATCATGTAACTTTTAACATAGCTATGTTTTTATATTTATAGTGAGTTTCTTATAGACAGCATATAAATGGGTTTGCTTTTTCATCTGTGCAACTTTGTGCTTAATTAGGGTGCCTTTAACTATTTACACATAGTATAGATTACTTGAGTATTGTTCTGAATGGTGGCTTTGCAAGTATGTATAAAAAATATGAAGTAAATTGTAAATTTGTACAAATAAAATCTCATAATCTGTTACATAGTTTGGAATTCTGAATAAGACATTTTTGAAGACAAAAAAGGTTTTGCCTCCAAAATTATCTACAAACCACAGATGATTTTGCATTGATCAATTATTAGCTTTCAGTTAAGTGGATTAGTTTGGACTGATCTAAACTGAGGTGTCTTAGCAGATGCCCAAATGAACTTTCATTTCTGACTAGAGATACGGGTCATTGTTTATCACATATTAACAGTACCACAGTACATTTATAGAACTTATTCTGCCACCCTCTGGTAATTCTACCATGATCATATGCCTTTGAAACTTTGAGTTTTGCTGCAATGAAAAGTCAAAAGAAAGGAGAACTGTTTTCTCATGAGCTTTGCACTTTGCTTCTCTCCAGAAGTAGTATTGACTTTGCCACCTTATCAGTCTAAGCTTCCATTCTAACACCTGGAATATGAAAATAATATTACTTTCTCCAAAAGAAGTTAGAGTATGGTCACAAGAGAATAAGTGATATTTCCTAAGATTTCCATTAATTCTGTGTCGCTGAATGCAAATCTTGTCTTTATATCACCTCCTTCCGCTTAAAACGCACCCATGCTATAGATAAGACATTTTTCTCTCTTCCCTTTTGTTTGGGAAATTTAACTGAAGAAAAGTCAAATGCTAATATTATCCAGAGACTAGCCAAATTGCTCTTAAAAGAAGGTATCTGTGAATCGCTTGCTGGGGTTTAAAAGGGGTTGGTAAAAATACAAATGATAACAAATTGTTGGAATAGAAACCATTAGTTTTAATGATTTTACCCTATTTTTCAAGTTAGTGTTAGCTAGAAAAGAGCAGATAGAAGGACACTATTGCATGGAAAATAACAAAAGTTCACTTGCTTTTAATTGAATGAATGTGACAAATTTGAGCTCCTGGGTTTGCCCAGAAAAAATCCCTTATTTAGTTATTTATTAAAGATAGAGAACTTCAATGGAGAATTTCAATATATCAAATCATAGGCTAACTCCACAGAGAAAATAATAAACACCCATTTTTCTCAAACTATGTAAAGAAGAAAAAGATAAAAATCTGTATATTCATCAGAGATTTCTCTCTGATGAGTTTAGTGAAATCATGCATACCAACTCTATGAAATCTAGTCATGTCTGCTAAATCAGCTTATATTTTACATTGAAATAATTCTGCTATATAGCAATAAAGAAAAAATAATATTATAAAGTTGAGAAGTAAAACCTTCACTACTTTAGAAACTTAATCTCATTTCTTATAATCTCTAAAATTAAATAATCTAACCTTTAAAAATGTAGATGACAAATCATTCACACATATTTATATATTTTTAATCCACATGCACAATATGCTGAACCTAAATTTACAAAAGTACAGACCTGAAAAATGTTAATATTTAGAGATTATTTTTAAATGGACCTTGATCTAGAGTTCTTAATTTACATAATCAATTATATAGTTTTTAACACATCTAAACTGCTACATGCTTATTTAAGCTTTAATAAAATAGAATTTTGAAATTTGAAGAGACTTTAGAGATTATCTAATCTAATTATATCACTTTAGAGTGAAGAGGATTTAGGTCAAGTGAAAATGAATCCCTTGCCCAAATCTCCCTGGCTACTTAGAATTAGAACTCGCATGACAATAGTAAGTTAGAATAGTAGATTATATTACAGTTAGAAAATCACTTTCAAGTAAATATCATTTTATCTAATGTATTTTTTACCACACGAACTGTTTTTATCCCTCAATTTTGTTTCTATTGTTTATTCTGTGTAGTTCTATGATTTTACTTAGAAATAACAAATGAATCCACTTTCTTTTTACCTGGAATAGAACAGCTCATCTTCTTAAAATGAATGCCATTCTTTTGTCTTAAGCAAAATGATTTCTTATATGACAATTAGTTACATTCAGATTTATTGACCCTGACAAATGACAACAGTGAGTTTTTAATTCACATTTTCTGTCAGTGAAATGTTCCTTGACTAACAAATGATTTCCTATGCTCATTTGGTCTAAGCTGAAATTCAACCACTCATCTATATGAAATCCCTGTATGTATATACTTATATCTTTCCCTTAAGTACTTATCAGCTGGATATGAAATGATTTTTGAAATGTGTCTAACATATTACAATGGCAGAAAATAGAAGGTTAAACCACTTTATTTCATGGTGAATTATTCACTATTCTGCTTTCTTAAGCATTTTCTTCTAAGCTTCTATTATATAAAATGTTGGTGGTCATATTTTGAGAGAAAAGAGATAGTTGAAAATAGGATTGAAATTGCAATGAATGTCTCTAATGGGGATTAGAGTATAAGAAACATGCTATTGTGAATAACAGAATTTGTTGACATTCAAAACCATCATTTTAACATTAGGGGGAACTACCAAAGACTGATATGCTGAAAATAGAAAAAAATAGCACATTACTAAGAAGCACAATATTAAATTGTTTTATACAGCATTTGTTTCTATCTATAAGGTGCCACAAATTATACTGAACTGTGTCCCAAAATTGGATCAATAGGCAAATAAATTTGAATTTATGCATGTAGACACAAATGTAGATATAAAGAAGACTCCTTTGTCTACATGATTTATATTTGTTTGTCTATATTTTTTACTTCCTGTTCACATTAAAACTGTGTTATTTAAAGTTTCTGTATTTATAAGATAAACAGAACAATTTAATGCCATATCTCAGGTATGATTTATTTGCCTTCCTTTTTGAGGAAATGGGCTAATTCCCATGGATTATCCAGCATTATATATGGTTTCATTATCTTTGTTTATTCAGATAGTATTCAATTGCCAACTTGATGGTGACTATAAGACACAAGCTAGCAAAAAAGAGTTTTTCATTTTGATACCAAGAAGTCATTTGGATTCACAAATGAATGTTTATCAAATTACCCTAAACACTTGAGTGCATATTTTTGCATTAGTACAAAGGATTATATGGTAAACCAGATTAACAGAAGTGAACAGCATGGTAAAACAAGAATCATCTGCTTTACGGAATTAAGTAATTATATATAATTAATGGAAAGGAATAATAATTAGTGAATACATAATACTTATACAATAATTAGTTAACACTTTAAAAATAATTAACTTTCCTAATGACCATTTTCAACATTATTAATGTATTTTGCATGAGTAGCTGGTGACAAGTAAAATACTAATAGCTCCTCATTACAGCACTGCCAGAGGGGGTAGAAAGAATACGGTGAAAGCAAACCTTTATGTTTTACATTAGTATACTCCTCATGGTTCTTTTCCTGAAGAATAATAATTCTCTTTCAGAAAATTTAGCATTGGTAGAATTTAAGTGATAAAAATATACATATACATTTATATCATATGGTTGTATGATGTAAATATGTATATTTATAATTACTGCATTTAAATGCATTCGTTTCAGAAAAAGTAATTTTTAAACTATCTCAATGTCATCTTTGATGCTTTCTCGTTCGTCCTTATATTTAGTCAGTCATGAATGTGAGTATTTTTTCCCCTTTAGACCTATTTCAATCTTTTCATTCCACACACTCCCATCATTAGTGCCTGATCTCCTCCAGGTATCTTGCTTACGTCTTTAACTCCTATATTTCATCTTATGCATGATCAGCAATCTATTTTCTCCCCTAAAACATGGTTTACAACCACTTCCTAACCCATTCAAGAAATATCAATGGTTCCCCACTGCCTACAAGATTAAACCCAAAACTACAGCCTGACACTTAACTCTGACCAGAATCCAACCAAGCTTCTTTCCCAAATTTTACTTCATTCTTCTATTTCTGCTTTTCAAATAGTTCTTAAATGAATTAAATGACTACCCTTATTTTCCTAAAGTTAATAATTCCGATATTCAATGGTAAGAAGATCAAAATTCAAAGTACTCAAAGTTGACAGCTATTATAATAGTGGTTTTTCACACTATGCTTAACTTCCTCATTAAGATGAGTACTTCAAAAAATAACTAGTCATCAGCAGAAAAATAACTAAGTCCTGGTCAACAAAACAATGAAATAAAACTTCCTGCTGTGACTACACCATTTTCCAAGTGCTCTACAGTTATTGCCAACTCTTCTAGGAAAGAAGTAAATGCTGTAGGAATTTACCTTCTTTTTTTCATCCTTGACTTTTGAACACTTGCCTCACTATCAAACCAATTGGGTGGCCCAGGGTTTGCCCATCTTAGCCACCTACATACCATACTACTCGTGGCAAAACATCCACTAGGAGTCTTTTTGGAACATGACAGCTTAACCATGGGGTTGGGTGAAGATGTGCTAGAGACTGACTTAACCCACAATATTGTTTTAAAGGCATTGAGGGGAGCATCACTGTAATAACAGGAAGGAGATTATATAAAGAAGAGATGGGTCTCTCGAGAAGGTAAAAAAGACACAAAGACATAGGGAATTTCATGCAATGTTAGAGCCAGGGAGATCTTTAGAGCTTATGTAGTCCAAATACCTTATCTTGTGAATAAGGTCCAAAGATACAGAGTGACTGGTATAGTATTCTCCACTCAGTGAGTGTGATATAATTTTAAAAATGATTGTTCTGACTGAAAGGTGGTCCACAAATTTTCTGTGAACCTATGCTCTAGATCAGGGGTCTCCAAAGTGGTGTGCACACACCCCGGAAGGTAAATAAACCAAGACACTGTACTGAGTGTAGAAAATCTTAGCATTTCTAATTATATTTACTTTTTATATTTAGAAGAGAAAAAGACTGGGCACCTGGGTGGCTCTGTCAGTTGAGCATCCAGCTCTTCGTGTCAGTTCAGGTCATGATTTCATGGTTTATGAGTTGGAGCCCCTAGTCAAGCTCTGTGCTGACAGCGTGGAGCCTGCTTGGAATTCTCTCTCCCCCCTTCTCTCTGTCCCTCCCCCACTCACTCACTCACACTCTCTCTCTCTCTCAAAATAAACAACCATTTTTTAAATAAATAAAATCAAAGAGAAAAGGAGATATGTAATTAAACTTTATAAGATTTTAATATACAAATTGATACTAGTTCTCTCATTAGGATGATATATAGGTCAGATGTTCATGTCACCTACAGTATTCAGCTGTCCTAAGAAAAGAGTGAAACATCCACAATTAGGAAAAATGAGATGGAAGTTCCTTCACTGATGCATGTGGCTTTCATCTTACTAATGCATGTTTCAGTTTACATTTATTTTGCACCAGAAAGTGAATTTGTAGACCAACAAGTGAATTTACAAATTGAATTATCTAGTTTCCACTAAATTAAACCTCCATGAAATGGGCAGTGGCCACAATTATATTACTGTTAATTCTAGTAGGAAAGCCTCACTGGCCACATTACAAAATAAAATGAATGAGAATCCAATCAGTACAGAAAAGATATCAACAAAATTATCCAGAAAAAAACTAAAAATATGAACATATATACACTGCCAGTAATGGAAAATCTCACCCTAAATGTGTATTGCGTGTTGAGATATAGGTTAATGATAATGATCTATAATAAATAAATAAATAAATAAATGGCTGTTACAACCAAAAATATTTTGAGACCACTGTTCTAGTGAAGAACTAGACATCAAATATCAATAGGTCAGCCAAAAACTGGACACAACCGATATGTCCATTAACAGAAGAATGGATAAGCGAATTGTGGCATATTGAGTATAATGGAACAGTACTCTGAAATGGAAAAGGAGAAATCATGGATACAATCACACAACATGAATAAATCTTCAAAACACTATGCTGAGAGCAAGAAGTTAAACCAAAAACAACAAAAACAAAACAACACACCAACTGATTTTATTTTTATGGAGTTCAAGTTGAAATTAAAACAATGTTGCTATGGGATGGAAAATGAGTGAAATGGGGCATGAGAGGACTTTCTAGGATGATGAAAAATGTCCTATGTCTGGTTTGGGGTGTTGGTTACACAGGTATATGCATTTATCAAAATTCATGGTACATATGAAGTCTATACATTTCACTGTGTATAATGTTTGCCTCAATTAAAAAATTACAAAAAACACATTTGAATGAAAAACATCAGGTTGAACTCCCTCTTTTATCTGAAGCTCCCATAATCTAGCTCTTTTTATATAATACTGTAATTTTCATTAGTATATCCATCTCTCCTCCTTATTAGGGCAGATACTGTGACTTATTTATTCCTGCTTTATTCTGCCACACACGGAATATCAGGGCAATGGCTCAAGGCAGGTATTGTTAAACAAATAAATAAATAAACAAATGAGGCACTCATCTTTTATTTACAAGTTCCTTATATTTTTTAAGATTTTATTTTTGAGAGACAGAAAGAGACAGCACTAGCACGGGAGGGTCAGAGAAAGAGGGAGACACAGAATCTGAAGACAGGCTCCAGGCTCTGAGCTGTCAGCACAGAGCCCGACACGGGGCTCGAACCCACGAACCGGGAGATCATGACCTGAGCCAAAGTCGGACGCTTAACCGTCTGAGCCACCCAGGCGCCCCTATTTACAAGTTCTTTAATATTCTTTTACTAATGAGCAGTTCTCCACATTAACTCCAGGAGGAAGCTTCTCATTGGTCCTAGACCAATAGTAAATAAACTCCTCCAAGTTCTTGAAGACACTCTGGCCTTTAAATCAATCAGCTTTAGGCCCCAATTCCAGATGGGCTTCTTACTACCTGTGGGGTCTTAAGTAAATCAGTTAACCTCTCTGGGCCCATTTTCTCATTGATATATAGAAATGATGATAATAAGACCCAACACAAAAGGTGTTTAGGATTATAAGTTAAATAAAAAAGCACTATCACATAATATGACACATATAGTAAACATGCCATATGTGTTCGCTTTATTCACACGTCCTATAAACAACATGAGTGTATTTCTCCTGAAGTCATCAAAATAATATAAATACATACATACAAATACAAAATAATACAGCCTAATATTTCTCTCTTCAACCTTTAAATGTATGCAGATGGCCAGAGAAGTTCAATAATTAACTTCTGTTCCTGAATGATTTCAAGTTGCCAAGCTATCTTTCCCCAGTCCTTCATTTTTAATTTGGTGTGATGGAGTAAGTGGAAATGTTAAGTCCCACACCTTTTGTAGCTTTGGTGTCAAAATCTCCTTTTAACCTACTAGAAACTTCCTCCCAGAGCACACCAAAGCTCTTTTAGGATGTGACAACTGAATTCAACAGCTCCTTCTAGAATTCAGTTTTATGAGCCTGCTGAATTATCTAAGGAGCGTCTTCCGTTCCATTTACTGTTTTACTGCCAACCTCACCCAAAAATGTAGTGTATCAGTTGTTTCCTGCTAACTGCCTCATAAGGTTTCCCATTAAAAAGGCAAAACCTGTTGGGAGGAAAGCCAGCAGTTTATATTTGTTCTGTTCTCTATGAATGCCTCATTAAAAAAAAAAAGAATAGGCAATGTTTTTATTTATAGCAATAAAACTGAACTCTAAACTTGGGGAAGATTTCTGTAGACTCACAAGCCAGGAGCTATCATTTGAAATTCACAAGTCTCTGACAAGTCCTGGTGTCTGTACTTAAGGCATTTCACAGCTAAGCCTACAGATCATAGTTATAATAAGCCCTGAAATTTTAACTTGTATGAAAGAATACCTACCAACCAACACCTTCATATAAGCAATATACTCAAATTTAATGTGTGTGATTTCAAGGAAGGAAGGTATGAAATTGGAAACTAGTCTCTCGATAAGACATTTAGATTTTAGCTCTTTAACATAGAACAATTTTTTTCTGAATCCTTCCATTCCCACCACATTTTCTAACTAATTTAAATAAGAAAACAACTAATTTAATTGACTTAACTAATTTAAATAAGAGAGAGAATCTTTACTTCACAGAATGGTATTTTTACTGGACACGCTAGAGGGAGATCTGTGTAACCACCGATGACTGTCAAGCCCACAGTATCCTCCTAAGAAAAGTGGCCAGAACTTCTTCTTTCCTGAATAAGACACTTTCAAATATATTTTGAGTGAAATCAACCCGACTTTTGGTCACAACTGATCGCAGCAATAATCAGTGCACTACGTTGGAACAGGTCAAAAGTGAGGCCAAACATCTCTGAAAACCTTTGGCCTGAAACTCTACCCAAGAATCTTGCCCCATACTGAAAGATGATAAAACAAGCCAATCAAGTCTTCGATTTTAGAAATAAAAATGCTAAATGAAAAGGTGTCTCATATTCCTATTAGATCCTTGGTAATACTGTTACGGTTTCAGTTTTCCAAAGAGGGTAGTACTCTCTTAGAAGAACTTTCAACCCAGTATTTCTATATAAGCTTAATAAGCTCCCTTTGCCAAAGGTATTTCCTGTGTGCCTCTTTCCTGCAGTATTAAAGAATCTGACTAATATAATAATACCGCTGCTGGGAATAATGTATTTATTTTTATGTGTATAACAGAGTAATACAATAAAACAAAGCCTTATCGTTGACATCACAGATCATAATTCTCACTTGCAGCTTTTCTAACCACTGGGAACATGTTTAAAGGGAATACACTTTGGAGGAACAAAAGGAATTAATTTAGCCAAGCAGTTAACTGTGAAAATTGTATTATTGAGAGAAGAACACTAATTGCAAATAAATAAGTGGCCTAGTTCATTGTACTAAATTCCCATTTTCCTAGGGCTGTGCCTGGGTTAAAAGTAGAGCTTCTGTGTTAAAATAAAAGGTTGGCAAATACCGAGTATATAGTGAAAATTCTCCCCAGTTTATACCACAAACCGATTCTAATCATCACTGTCTCTCCACCAATGAAAGCAGCTAATCAGAAATAATATCAACACAAATGCTACCCACCCAAAAATTTTTAAAAACACCAAATTACAGTCAAGCATGTAAAATAAATTCCTAGACTATAGTTTGGATCATATCAAAACCTAAAGTGGGTAGTAATTAGATATACAGGAACTTTTAGTTTAGCATGGTTAATCATTACTTCTCCCATAATTTTGCCTTCTCAATAAGCCCTGATGCAATTTGCACAAATTTTGCATATTTTCCATAATATATACTATCCTATTTATAATGCAAATCTAATTATATTCAGTCATAAAAAGGTAAATGCTATTTTGCTACTTATAATTGGTTTTAGTAGCAACAAGGCTATTATCACTCAATTTCTGTTAAGGGCATTGTGTCCTCATATATGCCAGTTATCAGTGAAATGAAGTATTTTTCCATGTTTTAGTCTTATCTTTCTGATTTTAGCCCTCATTTTCTCCCAATAATTTGAAGGCATGAATGCACTTCACTGGTCTAACCATTATATTCCATCTTCTATATACCTGGTCTTGCAATGTTTTATGACACATCTTCTTTTCTACTTTTCTTGCATGGTGATCTCAAACCAGCCCTCTTTGGGGACTTCCCTCCTCCCTTTTCTGGCAAATTCTCTCTCCATCTCCAATCACTGTCCTCCCTTGTCCTCCTTTTTCTTTGATCTTATTTTAACCCTAACCCAGAAATTTTGTGTACATGTTTGTTAAGTTTTGGTTTGGAGAGGTTGAATTGGTTTTGTGAGGATCGTCTATTCAAATAGCTAATTCAACTAATTAGTCGTAGGTGGCAAGGAGGAGCTGAATTTATCAGAAAAGAGCTGAGAAGAAGCCCAGGGTCAAAATCTTGGTTTCTGAAAAGAATATTGTGTTTAAATAGTTATCAGTTTTACTTGAGGTTAACAACATATGTTAAACTATTTGAAGGCACTTGCCTAGAATCTGGCAGAGTAGTAGATTGCAAATTCAAAAGCAAGTTCATAGAAAAGTTGGCCCAACTTTTCTCAAAAGGACCCAACAAATGTAGCTTGGATGGTGAGTATAATTCTTCTTCATCTACCCACCACTGTTATCAGAGGACAAGTTAATTCCATCAGACTCATCAAACATTTACAGGTATTCTAAAAGTATTGTCATCCATGCTAGATAATGTAAAAGATAGAATAATGATTTCAGTGTTAAAAAATGTTCCTCCCTGCACAAAAGGAGAGAAAATAAAGCCTTCAATTTGACCCTAGATACTAAGCATTCCAGTGACTTTGCAAATTTAAGTTAAACCATCCTTCCATGAAGAAACATTGATGTTTAACCTACATAATGAAACTTATTCTAAATATGCCTCCTGATAGCTCCTTGTACTTCTTAGTGGTGAGAGATACAAAGAGAAGTAACTTCAAAAGTACACAGAGTGCAATGGAAGTACCAATTAGTCCTTGTTCTCCACACAAATAGTCTACAAAAGAGACTATCTTTTGAAACGCTAAGGCCATGAAAGAAGATAAAGCTAAACTTAAAAAGGTTGTCCCTGAAATTCAGAGTTCAAGATGCATTAGAATTTCATTATTCAAATGCAACCTTTCAGGAACTCCAGATGAGATTCAGTTTTTTTTGTTGTTTTTTTTTTTTTGGCTCAGAAGCTCAGGATATGGCGATGGAAAATCCAGAGGGTCACTCCTAGGTCTGATAACATTGATATTTGTGATTTGACTGGTTGGTTCATATTCATGGTTTGTGAAACAATCTCTGGGTCAATAGTTCTAGAATTCATAGAACCTTAGAGCATAAGGGGACCACAAGAAATCACCTGCATATAAATGACTTATTGATGGGTGTTTTAAAAAGACGACAGGCCCAAAATAGGGTTACTTGTGCTAAGCCCCACATCACCAAAACAGGACTTAATGCCTAACATAATTGCAGTTTCAGCCTCTCCCAGGAATGTAACTTTTAACCAGTCAATCTAGAATTACTTGATCAGCATAGTGAGGTAAACCACTCAATAGACCTCTTCCATCTCCCATAGGAAGATGACTTTGAAACATTTGACTCTGCTAGAAATGTTCTTTTCCTGCCTCTTTCTGCCTATAAATGCCTTTCATTTGCTCCTTTTTATCTGCTAAATGAGATGCTACCCAATTCATGAATCATTGAATAAAACCAACAAGATCCTTAAAATTTAGTTGAGTTTTGTTTTATAACATGGGAAGGTGAATCCTGTGACTAGTTAGGGGAGAGAGAGCACTAAAACCAGTTTTTCTGCCTCTTGGACCAGTGTTTTATTTCACTAAAGCAAATACAGAGGGAAAAAAAATCTTTTGTCTACCTGGTGGTTTCACTTTCCTTTTATCTTTTGGTTCTTAAACCCTTTTACACTCTAACCCTGCCTTCCATAAATCTCTAGGCTCTCCTGGAGGTGTGATTTTTCAACATTTTCTATTGTAATTGCTATTTATTTAAGTAAAAAAAAAATTCTAATTGACTCTTTTTTGGTTGGCATCCCATCAGAAAATGTGAAATTTCAACCCTAAGCTAGTCTTTCAAATAGTAAATATTTGATTTTATTTAAATAAAATTAAATTTTATAAGCATGTTCCAAATTATTGTTCCAAAACACTTTAGAAACTCAAAACTCAGACCCAAAGGAAGTACTTTTTGTTATAAGAGGCTTTATCTAAAGAGTAAGGGATTCAACTACTAATTCAGTAATATTTTACACCAACTCAATTCTAAATAGCCTGAAAATATGGTCTTAAAATTTTAAGTGGAATGCATCACTCTCCTAAATAAATCAATGGATTATTTTATATACTGGCAAGAAAACAATATATATACACCAAGAAAATTATTTCAGTCACCAGAAATAACTCATTAAAATAGAGCTGAGTGAAAAAATAAAGAGCCAACCCACAAGAAAAACAAAGGAAATACAACAATGGGACAAACAACGTGAAGACTAAGGTTTGTGTAAGAGATTTTTATCTATATAAAAGGGGAAAAAAGTGAAAATAGACTTCAGGGGCCAAAAGTTATCAAAGCAAATTTTGACAAAAGCATTAGGTGTGGACTCACAAGAAACAAGAAAGAAATAACCAGAACATTTCTAACTAAGATTCTTATTTGTTTTTTGATACATATACACATATCTGTATATCTAATTTTGTCATTTCTATGTAGGAGCAAGAAATCAACAAGGAAAAAAAAATGTACCCAAAACACTTCTCCCCAGCCAAATTTTTAAAAAGAAATTTACAGGACCAGGGAATTGAGGGGGGTGGAATGCACACATGGAATGGTAGCTGAATTAAAAGAGGCCCAGTCAGCCTTTTTGATCATCTCCAGTAATGACTAATATCAGTCACGGCTGGCCCTGCAAAGTCTCCAGCCCTGCTGGGTAACCATCTGAGTATTGAACTAAACGACCCTCCGTGATTCCCAAATACGGTCGTAGATCAATTGCATTTTAACATTTGCACAGCTGGTTATTTGGTTAAATGTGGGCAATTCCCCAAGTCCTCATTTGATTTTAGAATGTATCTGTTCACTTAAAGCACACTGTAATATGCTGTCTCGGATAGTGTATTTGTACCAGGGGAACTCATTCAGCAAACCTGTGCTCCCACAAACAAAACATCCCTCCTAGGGAGATAGTAAAAGGCATTCTGAATTCATTGGTCAAAGCCCTAAATACACACTATTTGATAATTTTTTTTAAACAAAGGAGCTATTAATAATAGCTAAAGAATCAAAAAAAAAGGGAGAGCCCAATGGCAAAATTAATCCCCACATTATTTATGACCCAATATACTATCTATTAAAGTTGCTTAATTTTAGTATAGTTGAAAAGCAACTCTCTCAAGAACTGGGTTACAAAATACCAGAAAACTTATCCACAGACTAAAAAAGAGACTTTTTACTAATAAGTGATACAGCATTTTCAGTTTATCAGAGAGCTTTTAAGTCTTTTCATGTTAAAAATGTATACTCTTTATACCTATTAAGTCTTTTCATGTTAAAAATGTATACTCTTTATACCTATTATGTGGGGATTTCTTTCTACCATCCAGTGAGGAAAACGGAAGCAATCTGTTCTGCCCTCAGAAGGGAAAAGAGGTGAGATTATTTGATCAATGGAATCATAGCATCCCTCCATTGCTGCTCCCAGAAGACTTTGCTGCTGCCCTTTAACAGCCAGCCCCTCTGGTCCTTTTTCTCAGATTCTTTCCCTAAAAGCAACGGTTCCAGATTCTTCTTCCTCAGTCACTTTAGCTTCAGGACTTTTTCTTGGAGAAAAACACTTGAAAATTGCATTTGTTCAATTAGTTCTTAGGAAAGAACTACCCAGATGATGGTTATATGTAACCTCTCTTAAGTCTCAGTATCTCCCTCTATAAAGGAGAATGATTTGGGGCATCTGAGTGGCTCAGTTGGTTAAGCACTGGGCTCTTGGTTTCAGCTCAGGTAATAATCTCATCACTCATGAGATCAAGCCCCAAATTGGGCTCCATGCTGACAGCACAGAGCCTACTTGGGGTTCTCTCTCTCCCCTCTCCCTTCCCTCCCCCACTCATACTCTCTCTCTCTCTCTCTCTCCCTCAAAATAAATTAATTAACTTAAAAAAAGGAGAATGATTTAAGAATCTATCTCAGAAGGCTCTTTGAGAAATAAAAGAGCAAATGCATGTAAAGTATATGTTGCAAGGTCTGGCAGTTGGAACATGTTGTGTGGATGTTAGGTCTTATTATCAAGCACCCTACTAAAAGACAAAAAGGCACTTTACAAAAATCTGAGAAGGAATTTATAGCTTAATATTTAGAGCAGAAAGAGGCCAAAGAACAGTAAAAAATGAGATAAAAAAATAATGAAGGCAAAAGACACTTGACTTTAGTTCATGGGGCTACGTCTGCTTTGAGCTCAACTTAGGTGCTAAAATGATGAAAGCTGAGATGTTCTTCATTCCAATCTTTTTTTTTCCTTTACAGAGCATTCTATCTACTTCAAACAGAGGCTACAGAAATATCCATTTCTGAGCATAATGGAAATTTGTTAACCTTATGATATTTTTATTTATAGCTCAGTCACCTAAAATAGCATGTACAAGGAAAGAGTGGGAAGTGGTAGTCAAGAGTGGGCTTTGAGTAGTGAAAAATCTTACAGATTTGACAAAGCTCTACTGACAATATCTCAAAAAAATAAAAAACCCAGTCTGAAAAGGATAGATATATGTGTATCCATGAATCTTTTGTACTTTTAAATTTTTATTTTTAAAAATTTAATGTTTATTTAATTTTGAGAGAGAGAGAGAGAGAGAGAGAGAGAGAGAACAATCAGGAGAGGGGTAAAGAGAAAGGGAGACACAGAATCCAAAGCAGGCTCCAGGCTCCAAGCTGTTAGCACAGCCCAGTTCGGGGCTCAAACCCATGAACTTCAAGATCATGACCTGAACCAAGGTCTGACGCTTAACTGACTGAGCCACCCAGGCGCCCCTCTTTTTTACTTTTAGAATCTTCAGAATTCATTATTTCTCTTAAAAGTGAGTGAGAATGAACACATATACAGTGACACACATATGAAATTAAAAATGAAAGTCAAAAAAGCCCTTTCTAGAATCGCACAGATGTCAACATTGTCATTTACCCCTTTATAGACAGATTTAGTTATTTTTGTCTGTACAGTTTTCTAGGTTCTCAAAATTAAAGTTCTGTTTCTTCTGCAAGGAGTGAGGAAGGATCAGACAGCAGAGAAGTAGGAACCGACCCCAAAGGGTTAATGAGGGTAGAAGCAATGGAAGGGAGACAGTCCTAGGTAGCTGTACAGCCCAGGGTTGTTAATAGCAATCAAGGGCCACTATAAACAAATCAGCAGGAAATACAGAGACTCTACATTTTTCTGGCTTGGTAGCGGGAGCCATCTGGGCAGAGGGAATTTGGCTTAAAAGACTCATGAGGGAGCTTGGCTTTTTCCTTTTTTATCCATTCTAGCATAGTAGGTCACTGAAGTAAACAAACTGATCCTGCTTATGCTATAACAGATTAAATTACTATCACAAAATATAAAATGCACAATGGATTATGACTAATGTAACACAATAACATAGGAAGAATTTTACAGCGAGGGAAAAGTGGGTATAGTTTTGAGAGTAACTTAAAGAAAGGAGAGAAAAGAAGAAAAAGTCATTGGTTTATAATATATATATATACATGAATATATATATTAGATTCTCCAGAATTTAAAACAGAAATTATTTGTTTAAAAGCATCCCAGTCAGCAGAACTGGTAAACTGGTAACCATAATCAAATTTTCTTGAAAACATCTCATAGGTAGTCCTTGGTCAGGGAATTACCAATGAAAATAGAAGTAAAAAACAATCTGGAAAAACAGAGACTGAAAATCTTTCTCTCTCTCCAAAAAATAAATAAATAAATAAATAAATAATTTTTTAAAGGAACAATCACAATAGAAAAGAAGGGCAAGCAACCAAATGGTGGGTTTTTCCAAGACTTTTCCTTCTGCCTGTACAATTACAAATCTCCAATCTCCACCATCTCTCCCCCAATTTCAAATGTTTGCGACCCCCAGACCACACTCCAAATCTTCACGGTTGTTGCTATTGTCATTGTTGTTAGATTGGCATTTGCTTTACTGCTCTATGACTCCCTTTGTTTCTATCTATAGGTTGCAAATTTCACTATCAAGGAGACAGACAGGGGGCAAGGGGATTCTCCATCAGCCAGGCTGCTAATCAGCAAGGTTAATTAGCTCTCTCTCTCCTGACTTCCTTTCTCTTTTTCAATTGTCTGCTTATAAGGCTAACTCTTTCAAATATTATATCTAACCAAAACTTTGACTTCAGAACTTAGAGGGGCATCTGGGTGGCTCAGTCAGTTGAGCGTCCGACTTCAGCTCAGGTCGTGATCTCACAGTTTGTGAGTTCAAGCTCCATATTGGGCTCTGTGCTGACAGCTCGGAGCCTGGAGCCTGCTTCGGATTCTGTGTCTCCTTCTCTCTCTCTGCCCCTCCCCCAATTGTGCTCTATCTCTCTCTGTCTCTCAAAAATAAATAAATATAAAAAAATTTTTTAAAAAAGAACTTAGATAAAGAATTGATGTAATTTCAGGACCCTACATTTACCATGAGTTGGTCTTCTTTTTTTGGTTATGAAAAACTCAGTGTTAAAAAGTTAATATGAAACGTATTCATTATTGCTATCAGTTGGATGATTTAATCATAAGGGATACTCTAAAGACATCGAGCCCCATGGAGGTGAGTTTAAACAGACAAAAAGGTTTTACCACACCTGCTATTAGGCTTGTATCCACGTTATGGCCTCCATATACAACAATATGTTTCATAATTAAGAGACCCACTCAGGGCAGAATCTCTGTGCTATCATTTAGCAGCTGTGTAGTAACTGGGAAAGGTACATACCTCTCTAAGATTCAATTTTCTCAGTTGCAAAAGTGGAGAACACCAATTCACAGTGTTGCTTGAGGATTTAGCATTTTACTGTGTGTAAAGTCCTTAGCATGGTGCCAGGCACAAAGAACACGCTTTTCTAAAAAAAATAGGTCAACTCATTACTTTTTCCAGGGACTGCTTTTGAAACATTTTATGACTTCCCTCCATTTGAAGCAGACTCATTTGACTCATACCCAATGGTGAAATTATAAATGTTTTGCTATGAATAGTTTTACCTCTCCTTTGTCATTTTTTTTTTTGTCAAGTGCATTATGTGCACACAATTCCCACCAAATAAAGGCAGAAACAATTTCTTGGTTTTTGCTTTTCTCTCCTGGGCAGCAATTATAATTTGCTTGGAACATAGTTTATTGTAAGTCATCAAATACATTTCCCCAAGGTGTCATTGCATACCACCTATCTAAATATTTTTTCTGCTGATTTACTTATTTATTCTTTGGAATAAAAATAAAGAAAGCCATATGACAAAAAATATAATTTACTTATCCAAGGGTCTTACACAAAAAGCATGTACAATTTTAATATGTTGACCCTCTATCGACAATGATGATTTCAAATACCACAGAGTTTTTAAACTAATTCTATGCTTCCCAAAAATTCTTAGTTTGGACTTACACACAGAAGAAGAGACTTACATTAAGCATAGACTACATTGAAAAAGGAAAAGCTTGGGTATATGTTCAAACATCATGGAATCATTTTTTTGTTTTCAATCATTAAATAAACAAACATATACAGAGCACTTAGATGTGCCCACACTCTGCTAGGCACTGAGGATATGATGGTAAAAAAATTGCCTTGCCTCAATGGGCCTTGAATTGTTCTGTGGAAGATAGAAAATGAACAAATAATATACATGATGTGCTAGATCAGAATTAGTGGTGAGAAGAAAAAAAGCAGGAAGGGAGAGATTGCACACATTGACTAGGGTGGCTAATGGTGAAGGTGAATTTTGATGGAAACCTGGAAACACAAAGGAACTAACTCTATGATATCTGAAGGAACAGCATTTCAGGAGAAGCAGCAGCAACTGCCAAGTCCCTGAGTCAGGAGTATATTTGGCTGTTTGAGGAAAAGCAAGGAGGAGGATGGAGAGAATGAAAGGAAATTAAAAAGTGACAGAAATCATGAATGGGTAAGCTTGCAGGGCCTTATCTTTGTATATTCTTTGACTCAGTAACAAATATTGCCCAGAAAATAATTAGGAGTTTTATTTTATTTTATTTTATTTTATTTTATATTGAAAAAAAGAGAGAGAGAGAGAGGAGCGGGAGAGAGGGACAGAGGAAAAGAGAGAAAGAATCTTAAGCAGACTCCACACTCAATGCAGAGCCTGTTACGGGGTTCGATCCCATGACCTGAGCAGATCATAGGATCATGACCTGAGCAGAAATCAAGAGTCATATGCTCAAACAACTGAGCCACCCAGGTGCCTCTACAAGTTTTACTATCCTGCAAAATATGTACTCCAGCTGAAGGTACCCTAAAAACAATATTTTAAAGATGGGAAGAAGGAAATATATATTATAATATATATGTAATATAATGGAAATAATAGAATTTATCATATGTATGATAAATAGAGATAGGTATGTATGGATATATAAATAAGTACAATTACTTATCAGACTTTAAGGTTAATTTACTTGGAAGTGATTTTTGATGCCCAAACTCCTTGTTTGCATGTGTATTACCAATAGTGAGTTTTTTCTATACATCATATTTTAATCTAAGGCTAAAGATACAAATTGGAAAAAATATGACCATTGAATTTTTTTTCCTTTTGAGTTAAATCACAACGTTGATCATTTGGTAACTTTAGTTTAAAAATATGGTAGAGATTAAATTATGATAACCTATAAAACAGAACTAGCTTCAAGTAGTAGGTAAGAAGTTCTACCCAGTAAAAAGGACAGATTTCTCCTCATGGTTAAGGAGTCCAAATCCATAATGCTTGGTGAAGAAGATTCCTTCAGAAACTCCTTAATTTCACTGTAGTGGAAAATAATTAGCAGCAGAGCACTGACAGATCTATAAATGGTCTAATTCCTCTACAATTTTAGGACAAAAAAATGCTCAAATGAGACACGAGAACTTTTCATAAAGAAAAGACTTAAGTACTGAACCTCCAGTAAAGAGGGAGGCACTAAGAAAGGATTAAATGCAACTGACATAGAGTAGACAATGGGAAGAGACCCGTGTTAGATACACAGCAAGGAAAAGCATTACCATCTAACAGAGAAGACAGATAGTGCTTAAAAAAAAATCAAACCATGAATTTTAGAACCAAAATGAAACCGAATGTTTACAGGATCATTTTTATAACTTCAAATATAGACTTCCTGAGACAAAGTAAAAATCTTTAATTAGGATATAGGAAACATGTACAACTTATTCATCTAAACAGTACTGTGTTTACTTACCAGTAAGAAAAAAACATGTTAGACTTCATTTACATTTGCCTCCAAAATTCTGAAACTAGCATACTATATCAATAAAATGGGAAATCCAGGAATACAGTTGGATCTTGGTATCAGCTTTGAAAAGGAGCCTCAAATTTATCATTTTGTTCCTTTTTGACAGTTACATGGCCTCACCAGACTTAATTTTAACTGGCATTTGACAAAAATATATTTTGATTCAGTATCACCCCTGTAAAACTAAAGAGGAAATTATCTTAAAAGTATTAAAAAATTATATTTTTTATAATTTATCAAATTATGCCACACTTGTCAGGTGTCATAACTTGTTTTCAGGGATCTTCACTCCCTGCCACTAACAAGAACATGGATAGAGGCCATGAAACTATTGTCTAGGCGCATCTGCACCAGGAGCATGAGTTTTCCTCCCTATTCACCTCGTGCCTTCATAGACTTCATCTATTTGGGGTTTCTTCCCCCTCTGAAGTCTAAGAAATGAGATTTGTCAAAAAGCAACTTCCAAGTAAATTAACCTTAACTTTCAATAAATAATTATCCTTATCTATCTATCCATCTATTTCTGTATATACAGACGTATGTATACATGATGAATTCTATTATTTGTATTATCCTACTATAGTTACAGAATTATAATATAATCTATTATAAATAAATTCTATTACCCGAAATTCTTGACACAAAACTTCCTCTCACTACCAAAGCCGCGGCGAATCCTGTCCCTTCTTTGCAGTATGACTCATTTCACACTCTTAAAACGGTTTCCCCTAACATTCCTGATGCAAACATAAACCTGCTTCTCCAACGTTCACTTGAATCCACACAGATCTCTCTCGTTTTCACTGCCTCTCTTCTTCCACCCTCTCCACGGGCTCTTTCTAGCACCCTCCAGGGTCTACCTTCAATCTTCCCAGGACCCCTTCCACCTCCTCGGACCTTTCCACAGTGAATAGAAAGAAGCTGGTAAATGCCTGCAACATAAAATCCCCATGATTTCCCTTCTACCTTCCCCCCCGCCCATCATGTACTCTCTAGCCTTTTACACAGGCCTTCAATTTCAAGTGCTTTTCTAATTCATTTTTTTTTAGTAGAGCTAAGGCTTGCACGTTGTACATGTGTTAACATATAATCTTCACAACCACTCTCTGAGGTAAGTACATTATTCGTACCATTTTACAGGGGAAGAAACTGAGGTACCTAGAAGTCAATTGCCAAATGTCACAAGTTAGTGAGTAGAAGAGCTTGTATGTGGCTCCAGATTTCATGCTCTGAACCAGTTCACCAGTCTCCTTTATGCTCAATATTTGCCCTTTATTTATATTTTTAAAGCCTATGCAGTCATGTTGTCTGTACTAGGATACTAAAACCTCTATTTTTACAAAGACAATGCAGCTTAATTCAAACTATATTTGAATTTTTTTTAACTTTTATTAATCATTAGGAGCTAATGCTTTAGAGGACTAACTAACTTGGACAGGGCCATACAAAATGTTAATACATAAGGAAAAAAGACAAGGAAGAGACCAGAGAAATATGATGAAGCTGTATAAATAATATATTCGCTGAGATTTTCTTTAGGAGATTCATCATTTCCTTTCAAAGTTGTCTACTGCCTCAAACCATTGCTGAAAGATTATATTAATATTCTAGTCCCTTCAATGGATTACTTGCTTTGTCAGCAGTATTTGTGGGGGCTTTTTTCCCTTGGAAACTAAAATATACCCCAAATGTTAAAATTGTGCTGTTGTTTACAGTGTACTTTTATATACATTATTTCATTTGACTATATCAGCAAGCACCTCTCTTTTTTCCTGACAAGAAAGTAAAGGTGACATAAATATGAGAATGGATTTCTTAATAAAACCTTTATTTTTAGTGGAAGAAGTTCCTCATGATATACATACATCTTCCCTTTTCTAAGACCTACATATCTATCTTAACCGATAAGAAGGTTTATAATACTATTGCAGGACCATCATTTTTTTGTATCAGTTTCTACTAAATAATAGTCAAGGCAAATGAATGAGAAAGGGTTGAGAGCCAGCCTCAGTTCACACACAGTGGTAATTCATGTACAACTCTTATCTTAACCATGCTCTTAACTTCATATAGAAAGATATTCATGGCTAAATCACCACAGATGAAAACCTCTTACACACACACACACACAAACACACATGGATATAAAAGAATCATTTTATTAATATATTAATGTGTACAATTCTTTTATGAAATTTTTCATATAGTAACAGCTGATTGAAAGTAAATAGGTAGTCTCTTATCAGGTATGATTTACTCCTATTTCAGAGAAAATGTGTTAGGCTTAACAAAACAATTGAGGCTAAGCTAACTATAAGAGTGAATTTACTTTTTTTATTTTTTTAAACATTTATTTATTTTTGAGAGACAGAAAGAGACAGATCATGAGCAGAGAGCAGGGGAGGGGCAAAGAGAGAGGGACACATAGAATCAGAAGCAGGCTCCCAGCTCTGAGCTGTCAGCACAGAGCCTGACGTGGGGCTCGAACCCACGAACTGTGAGATCATGACCTGAGCCGAAGTCAGACGCTCAACCAAGTGAGCCACCGAGGTGCCCCTGAATTTACTTTATAAATTGTACCTCCTTGGATTCTTATTATTTGGGGGAAAATTTCATATTTTTATACTGTTTTTATATTTCATTGTTTTAAAGGAACTCTTCCACTGAATTCACAACAATAACAATTACTTAAAGATTTGTACTAGTCAACAAATAATAGTAGGCTTCATTAAGGAAAAGATCATTAGTACTATTCTTTACTCCACAACCAATAATTTTACAATTACAGGAAATAGGGCAGTTGTAGTATAGACTTTTCCATAGGAATTCTTGTTATATGACTGCCAAGAATAAATTTCCACACCTGCTTAATGGTCATTGAAGAAATGATACATTTTTGAAATTTTAACTGATCAATTTCTTCAGACACCCTCTTACTTTAACATAATAAAAAAAAACAAAAACATACAACCAACGGTTCTAAAGTGCATAAAGAATGTTTCAAAATCCAAGTTTCGACTAAATAAGTGCCAAGTGCATCTCTAAACTGAGAAAAAGTTATTATTATCTCTGAGCAGGAGACTAAACCACTAGACAGGATATACACCAAGCTTCATGTCTGTGATTTTGCCTTTCACAGAAAGGGAGTTACTCAGCACATTTTTACCACCCAGCAACACAGACAGCCCACAATTATGTTTAAGACAAATCCATATTGTGGAATGGAACAATCACTGCTGTATTAAAATTTTCAAGTAACACAAAAATCGTGTTAACACACAAAATCAATCAGATTGATGTTTGAAGTCCACAAAGAAGTCACTGTAGCTGTTCTTCAACTATTCCTTTGATTTCTTTTTCTTTTTTTTTTCCTTTTTCTTTTCTTTTTTTTTCTTCCTTCACAAAAATCAGACCCTGATACTGGCAAGCTGAATTATAAACCTGTTGTAGAGACATCTGTAAATGATTGTGTAACCAATGGCCATGGCCAGACCCCAAATTTAATTATGTGTAAAATGATAAATAAAACAGAAAAAGTTCCTAATTTAATTAACATGGTGAATATTAAATGGATATTATATTTAGAAAGCTCCAGCATTTAACAGGCGCATAATGCAGATGCAGTATTTTTCTTTGCATCACACACAACACTGGTCATGAATGAGAGGATGCAACAGTTGATTGAAAACCTTTCTCAAATTTTGGGTGTGTTTTTCTCTACACAAATATATCATTGATGATACTATGCAGCTCCATTAATGAAGAGGCTAGGCCAATGTCAGGCTAATCACATGAAGAGTGAGGACAGTTCCTTCCTTGTCACCAACCAGAAACTGCTCAGTTTTCCTTCCTCTGGGCGAAACACAAAAAAATCTTTCATGTCATTCAGATTTTTTTTTCTAGTTTGAGATATTTTCCAGAAGTCTATTTTTGTTCAAGTGCTTGAGGAATGGTACATGTTCTGGTCTTTGGTCAGCACTGTAATGCCTGCCTAGATCACTGAGACCAAATTAGCAAAGATGGCAAATGTCAGCATTCCTCAAGTGTGTGAGTTGGCAGCAGCAAAGGCGTGTATTCAGTGATGTCGACTAATATTTCCAAGGTAGTGCTGATTAATAATAAAGAGCAAAAAGTCCTAGAACCAAGGCCTGGGTTCAAGCTCCAGTTCTGCCCCTTTGACTCTTGCCAAATTACTTAATGTCTCTGCACTTCAGTTGCCTCAATATGCAAAAGGAGGATAATTATAAGGTTGTTTGGGGGATTAAATGGGTTAATATGTAGGTAAAACTCTAAAATATGTATGCTAGTTATATTGTTTTATGATTTATAGTTACTCAGAAGACATTTTGATTGTATGACACTATAACAACGTTGTCTATTCCCAGAAGAAAATGAAGCTTCTTTATGACACCGGTTTCAAACCTGGCTACACATTGACATCATCCAGGCAATGTTTAGAACTACTCACAACAGATGTAGGGTAGAGCCCAGGAATTAGAATTTTTAAATGATCACTATGGTATTTCAATGTGCACCCAAGTTTAAGAACCACTGATCTATGTTCCTCCTTACCTAGATGGATCATCTGTAAACAATACAGTCAGAGTTGGACTATAGAGATTGGAGGTAGATGATGCTAGTTCCCAAGGTTCCCTGTGGCCTATGACAGTTGTTCTTAATCTTCAGTGTGCATTAGAATTGTTGGGGGGACTTATTAAAATAAAGATTGCCAGCCACACCACAGAGTTTCTGAATCAGCAGGGACATGGCTCAAGGATTTGCATTTCTAACAGGTTCCAATGGAATGCTCATGTTTCTGGTCCAGTGATCAGGAGTTGGGACAGGTAAGCCCATAATAACCGCCAGGATTTTCACATCTGAAGCATGGCCTGTTCAGTCAGGATTCTCCAGAAAAACAGAACAGGTTGTGTGTGTGTGTGTGTGTGTGTGTGTGTGTGTGTGTGTGAGTGGGTGGATGGGTGTATTCTATAAAGGCCTTCAACTGATTGGATGAGACCCACCTGCATAATGGAGGGTGCTCTGCTTTACTCAAAGTCCACCAATTTAAATGTTAATAACAAAAAAAAAAAAACTCTCATAGAAACACCTGGGCACTGTGGCCTAATCAAGTTGACACTCAAAATAAACCATACATATTCTCATCTGTCCACAAGTGCCAAATCCAAGATGAAAAAGAAATAACTTTTCTTCTCCAAATCTCTTCATTATTGCAAATCACCATGGGGAAAGTTCAAATGAATCCGATGGAGATAGAAACTATAAGAAAGTTGAATGATCCAAAGTCATTGAGTTTGGCCATAGTCAGTGACAAAGTTCTCAGTGTATTTAATGACCCAACAGGAACAGCTTTCTAAATAAAATTTTAGGATGCATATGAAAAACAGACACGGGATTCACTCTAAGGACAATTATGAAGCTGACTCTTCTTTCCAGCAACTGCTCTGCTGGGTGACAGGGCTCTAACACTGTTTGAAGCCCTCTAGGTTGTCCCATTGCCTCCATCAAAACCTAGCCCCAAATATCCCAGTCTCAGCTGTAAATATTATAACAAATCAAACTAGGGTGTTAATATGCCAAGAAGTAAAGAAATAATTAAAGGACATTGATTTTTAGGTGGCCTAATAAACAAACCGCTGCCCACATTATTTTTCCAGAATTTCAAATGGATAGCAAAACTAAGCCCAAGAAGGAACTTATTTTCCACACTGGGGTCTACTGCAAGATTAGCATTAATAGGAGAGCTTTTTCAAAACGTACATCGCGTCACTATGCACACAGGATATATTAATATGCCCAGTGATGGGTTCATTCCAGATAATTCAAATAAAACCCCTTCTCCCTCTCCCATCAGTAGTTCTAAGCCTTAATTGTATATTAAATCACCTTGTGAGATTTTATTATATACAGATGCCAGGGCTCCTCCTTAATCCAATTAAGAAAGAACATCCAGGATGGCTGGGGAATCCATGTGTTTTAACAGCTCCCCCGGTGATTCGAATATGCAGCCAAGGTTGAGAACCACTGCCTTACATTAAGAAGCAACTGTAAACCATGAGGTCACTGAGTTTGTAAAGGAAAGCAGACTACACTATTTATCATAAAATAAATAAAACCTTTATGGTATCAGTTTTACAATATATAGTTACAAACTTTATACTTACAGCCAGCTGATGTTAGAAACAGCCTGGTGTGGGAAGAAGTTTGGGGGGAACACAAACATCTTCGCCACCTCCTAATTTCTCAATCTCTCAGCTTTTTTATTTTTATCCTCTGAAAAATCCTTACTCACTGAAAAATACCACCATAAGTATGAAACATGCCAGGTACTTTGTCATAGCAACAATTTTTTTAAATAAAATGATTAAAGGTAGAGGGTTTTTTCCCGTTAGTTGGGCTTTTTGTCTGCTAGTCTAATGAGTTTAAAAGACAAATGCCCTGTAAACATCCTGAAGTTTTCTTGTAACATCTGATCAGCTAGAGCCGGGGGTATGTCCTAAATCAATTGAGGCCTCTCCGCAGTCCCAGCTCAGACAGGAACTCAATAAGTATTATTGATCGGCTGACCGAGGATGAATTGTTTTAACCGCTTTATTTCAATTTTTAAGGTATTTTCAACACACATATTTTAGTGCATATTTGTAAGTAAGATACATATTTAAATACTTTGATTTTAGAAAAGTAAACCTTTAGAAAACATTTATACTGCAAAAGTTTTTGTTGGGTCTCAAAGAGGTAAATTTGAGAAAGAACAAAGAACCAATGCAAAGAATAGGAAATATTGGAAAACTGTTCTCAAAATATTTCAGACTTTAGATTTAAGAAAATTTTAGGGGGAGAAAAACATTCTAGCTGTTACAAATCCTTATGCAAAGGAACCAATCTTCAAATAAACAAAATAATACACGTTTGGAATTGTAAATGGAGTAGGCCCTTATCTACACAGTTGCATTATAAAGGTAACTGGCATAAGGCCACACTTCCCCTCAAAACCACATCTGTTATGACTGAAATGCCACCAATGTTGTTAAGGGTAGCTGTAAGCACTGATCACTTGTAGCAAATACTCCTGAGAAAACTAGGAGCCCCAGTGTATTAAAGTCACTTTACTCAGCTCTGAACTGAAAGTGCCTGGTGTGAAGAGCAAGCTTTATGGACTTCCAGACGGCATCCAGCTCTACCTTTGTCTACTCTTCCAAAACTCAAATTATGGGACTCACGTACACGTTCTCAGGATCAGTCTCTATGTCAAAAAAAAGATGCGAATAACATTGTGGAGTTCTGGGAAGCTGTAATCACTTACAATTAGACGTATTTGCACATAATTTTGACAGCTAGAAAATCTGAACATCTAATATATTTTTTACCTAACCTTAAATGTAGAAGGAAATATAAAAAATGTTTGACAAGAAGAGTATACTCAATAAAATTTGAGGGAGGACATCAGGGTAATTAACTTGTCAACAGCAAAAAGAAAATTTTCAAAGACTACCAGAATGCCAGGGGCTAGTCTACAATAAATATGAGCACCACATTTACATGATTTCAATGCATTTTAAGATAACACAGATCATTAATATGCAATTTCCAAGTGGATAATGCTAGCAATGTTTTTAATGGTGCGTATTGTTGGATTCATTTTAATTCATTTAACTTTTCAGTAATGTTCCATTTTGTTTGCAATTGTGCCATATAAGAAAAGAATGAATGAGGGGTGCCTGGGTAGCTCCGTCAGTTAGGCGGCCAACTCTTGATTTCAGCTCAGGTCATAATCTCGCAGTTTGTGAGATGGACCCCCATGTCGGGCTCTGCCCTGAATGTGGAGCCTGCTGGGGATTCTGTCTCTCTGCCCCTCAACTGCTCATGTGCTCTCTCTAAAAAAAAAGAAAAAAAAAGAATAAATGAGACCATAAACATAACTTTGATAATAATTAATTTGAATAATATTATATTTATGTAATGATTTACATAATGTTATAATTATGTTTGTTTTATTATTAATACAATCTTGCATGATAATTATAATATTAATGATACTGTGCATAAATTTAAAATAGTAAATATTTTAAATATATGAAATTAAAGTATTTGATGATATTATATGTATGTGTTATTTGTACAAGTCAGTTTTGATAGTAATATTCTAATACCACTTCCTTCCTAACCTTGCAATAGAATTTTTTTTAATCATTAAGAAATATTGCATTCTAATATTGAGTTCAGGAGATCTCTTTAGAAGTAACACTAAACTCTCATAGAAAACTTATGTTAACTGACCTCATATTTTAGAGATTCATGCTAAAATGGTAATTAAATTTGAACACATAATAGATAAATAAAACACAAATTATTATGACCCAGACAAAGATTTTCAATTTTAAATCTCTTATTGTTCACAATTTCAGTAAGTGAAAATACACACAAACCTCTTTAAGGAGAATCCCCACTGCTATTTAGTCCACCCTAAATATGCTATTCACTTTCTACATGGTGTTGGGCTTATCAACAAGTTTCTGGTATCTTGAGCTAAGATATCTTTGAAAGAATGAGAAATGCCATTTATCAGGCAAATCGTCCTGGACCACTCTTTGACTTTATTGCAAGGTTTAGGAGGCACAGAGTCAGAAGAGAAATTGTTGATCTAGTTCACAACTTAAAACATTGTTTTTATATTTAAAAAAATATATCATGGAGTTAGAATAAGAAAATTCCCAGGAATGTTTAGGATTAAACAGGGTGTCTCTAACATATTTGGTACATCATATTCAGGTACTCTTCAGCCTCCCAGACACTCACCACTCTCCTCTGCTTCAAGGACAACATATCTTGAGAAGTATGGCTGTGGTCCCTTCCTCTTGCTCATTGCACTGTCAACTGCACCTTTTACCCTGCAGGATGCAACTAAAACTTTGCTTCTTTGATTAAACTCAACATGTAAAGAGAGCTTATTATGAAGCTGGCACTTTAATATACATTCAAAGAGATACTTGAGGATAAGACACAATAATTGAGGAAAGAAACAAAATACAGTAACTTTTATAGCTGACAAACTCTATAAGCATACAGGACAGATACACATGAAATAATGCATTTTAATAAACCACACAATAGTTCCCATGAGTGATGCAATTATTACTAATCACATATGGGAAAGGGAGACAGATCTGAGCATTAGAGGAAGGAGTGGACAGTACTCTAAGGCAAGAGACTTACTTTTGTTCTTAAAAGAATGGATAGAGAGGAAGGGGCCAACCTTCCCCATTTGGAAGAACAACTTGAGTACAATCATATCACTGGCAAGGTCTGAGAAACATTATAAAGGAAGAAATTGCTGGTCATGAAAGATTGGATGAGGGTGAAGACTAAAAGAAAAGATTATTTCTAGGTTCCAAATCTGGAAGAACAAGAGAACAAAAGAAAGGGAAGTCTGAAGGGAACTCTCACAAGAGAAAAGCTTGAGTTTGGGTTTGTATATGTTAATTTTCAGCCATTTCCGGAACAACCAGAAGAAAATGAAAAGTGGTATTAAAGCTTGACCAACATGAGAAGTGGTGACAAGAGATCACTGCTACCATTTCTACTACTGAGAGAAGCATAATACCTAAAATTTTTCATTATTTTGATCACAGCATCTCTTCCATCAACATGAAACACAGAGCAGTGAATATTTTCAGTGAAGGTTTCAGTGGGATCCCTAGAATTCCTGAATTTTCAGCATCTCTGAGGAATGAAGTTCAACTCAAGGACATTGAGTCAAGCCTCCTTCTATGACTTTTCCTACAGGCTCACTTTCCTACACTCATCGAAAGTTTTCCTAATTCTTCTAAGAGTCTTCTAATTCATTATCTTGAACTTTGCCCCAGGGATACGAGAAAAATGATGTGTCTAGTAAAGGGGCCTAGAGTGAAGACAAAGTAGCATGAACATCTTGCACTCCCTAGAAAGATGGAATGGTACCAGCTCCCCACCAGGAGACAAGCAAAATGACCACAAATGTTTCCTTCACTTGGCAACCTGATGTTTTCTAGGAATAGACAATAACTCAGATAACAACTGGGCTCATGTGACCCAGGCTCAGCTCAGACTTTTGGTCAAAGAAACATAATAGAGTAACCAGAAGGAATTAAAAGACATTCAAATTATTTAAAAACGTCCTTTTAAAAATGGTGACAAGATGGAAATTGACTTTAAAAACCACAAATCATCTCAAATGTTCATTCTCCCCATCTTTGCAACTCTTAACATTCTCCACATGGATTAGCAGCAGCTCCTAAAAATCCTCTCTCATACTCTCAAGGTCCAGGAGTGCTCTCCTCAAGAGCCCTCAATCCTGGAGATGCCAAATGTCTTCAGTGCTTCCTGGCACATGGGATGAAACACTGGGACGCAGTGCATGGAAGGGGTGCTCACTGGTCTGTGCTCTCCACACGGCCACTCACCAGAAGGCAAGCATGGAATTTCTGTCTGCTCCAAGACCTGGTGTGTTGGCATCTCTGTGTTGCCTGTTTCTCTCATACAGATTTTATTTTTGTCCTATTTTGCTTTTAATGACTAAAGAGTTTGATAACATGATTAATCAAATTTTATTTAATTTTTTAAATGTTAGAGTACTACCAAGAAAGAAAAACTCTGTAAAAATACATAATGCACTCTTTTTCTTTTCTAAAATGTCCCAAGAATTTTGTGTAATGGGTAGTGAACATCTAGTTAACTAAAGATTTTTGTATCAATTACTAGTTTCAATGACATAAAGTCTAATAACGCAAAAATAACAATGTGTTAAATATAATTCAATGTATCCCTTGGCATAGAGTGGGAGCTCCATAAATACCCATAAAGAATCGTTCTCCTTCAAGAGACTAAATTATGGATGGTGATTGCAGATAATATTCTCTTTACTAGAAAACTAAAATACTACCTTTTCCTGAAAAAAAATTTAAGAAAATTTGCTCCTAAAGAGTCCAATTTTAAGTAACTTATTTGAATCATGTCCTCTAAAATAATTGTTCTTTATAATAATTATTATTATAAATGTGTCAAGGAGTGCTGCATTCTTAATCTCCACTTACAGAACAAGAAACCACAGTATAGTGAGTCCAGAGGAATAAGGTTTCTATAATGGTAGAATATGTACTTCCTACTCAACCCTCAACCTGTCTAGCACTACTTCAATTATGTGATGTGTAACTATCCATTATACCTACTCAACTGTTTATTCAGCTGAGTAAAGAAACATCAGCTTAAGTAGCACCAAGTAGTTTCAGAGTTTACCGAAGTGCTAGGGAACTTTAAAGACACTAATAAATTATGATTACATAGCAGATAACGATTACATGAAATAAATGAAAATCACTAGAATGAATGAAATCTTATTTAAAGCATATTATGTTCCATTTAGGAAAAGTGCTGAATACTAGGTCTGGGATGAAAGAAAATTTGAAACAAAGCTCCTTAATTGTAGATAGCTATTCTGTGAATGCATGTGTTTAATAGCATTATAAAGTATCACTTCTGAAGCACCATTCTATTTGTAGACAGCATATTCTTGGGTCACAGAGTTATGATTCATATATATCAAGCCACTTAGCACTGCTGGCAAGTGTTGCCAGCCTGAAATATAAAACAGAGAGGATAATAAAACTTTAACAAGCAGCAATAAAACTAATGAAATATAATCTCAAATATACTACTCTAATTCATCCAGAGAGGAAACACGATCACCCAATCCTGAGGATGAGGAAATGAAGCCAGCTCCATAAAAACACATATTCATCACAGTAACATGGATCATTTTAGAATTAGGACCAAAGATAATTCAAGCTGGTTACAGTAGTGTAATTATCATGGCCAAGTAGATGAGGATGACAGGATGAAGCAACAGTTCACAAAAGCTTATTTTGGCTCCGTATTTAAAGCTATGGAAGTGAAAATATTGATATTATTTTTAATAGAGGTAATCTTTTGTGCTGAGGACAGAGAAACTTCATGATAGTCAGATTGAGCAGCTTTCAGAAGTAAAGACTTCCAAGATCAATATGTAAGTGGGTCACAAGTTTATTTACATACGGTTTGCATACGCCTGTAATAGCCATGCAACCCAGTCTGAAAGAACTTCAAGTTGATTTTTATTTCTGTGTCCCTTGAGGTTGTAATTTAACAATTACGAGTTTCCTGCTTCCCACCCCACCCCCACCTATTTCTTGTCATTCTCATCTGTGTTTGAGAATCTGGAATTTCAAATTTAAGAAGAAGCGGAGAGAGCAGGAAAGGAAAGGGAGAGTGAGAAAGGGAGGAGTGAGGAGAGGAAGAGGGCAGAGGAGAGGAGCAGTTTGTTATAGGAGCCCTGCCTCTACAGCTTTGGTGTTCTGTACACAAAAGTGATTTAAGGCGGCAAGCTAAACAGAGAACAGACCTCTCCAAAACTGAAATCAGAAGAGACAATGTGTTTTACCTTTTAATAGATAATCTATGTGATTGTGCATAAAATATAGTTTATACATCAAGTAAATTAGTAAAGGGAAACAGGTCAGCAGCTGCCCATTCTCAGAAGCATCTGTAAGACAACTAAGGGTTCTGTGCTTGGTTTTCAACTAGGAAGATTAAGGAAAAACTTAGAGGAATTCATATCAATGATTGATTTCTTTTATCCAAGGAGACTAAGGAAACATATAGTGTCAGGTAGGCTCAAATAATGAATAAGCCAAGATATGGAACTCTGTTGTTTAAGATAAGCAAAAATAATGGAGAAGAGCAAGATGCCATATGGAGATTATATAGGAGTTTGGAATTTCTGTTAATCAAAGGGCAACCGGATGGGCTAGTGGGAGTATCTTCCTAATGAACTCGCAGTCAGGTTATTTGCTGCAGGCTGAACTGAGGCATTTTTAAAAAACTCAAACTAATAAGGTGCTTAAAAAACAATAATGGAAAGAAGGTGTCACATGAAAAATGTATGAATGATAAGAATGAATTTTCCTTTTTTTAATCCTACATTTTATGAGTAGAAGACAAAATATGAGGTTAATTTCAAGTATTAATAACCAAATTCATCTTATCTTCTGTTGCCTCACTTTTCTTTTTAAAATATATATACTCCTACCCATTGGTTTTATTTCAGTTTGATAGGAGCACTAATGTTGACTTCAACATTGTTCCCTTGTAAAAGATAATTTTCACTATTTCCCCCATCTTGAAATTTTAATAGCTACGTCAATGACTTTCCATCTTAAAAGTGGTAATTATTTAATTTACTACTTACCTTTGAGAGGTGTCCTGAGAATTCATAATGCAAAAGTGAGAAAACACTTTATAGAAATGAAATAACAAGGTTTATGAGTTATACGTTGATAAGGAGCTAGTGCTATTATTTTCCTTCTGATAATTCTTTTCACTAGAAATAAACTCAAGACAATATCTTTCATATCTGCTTTCAGGGTTTACTGATAATCCTGTCCGTCTATGGTGGGGGAGGGAAACTTCAATATAAAGAGCATAAATTGACAATATTTTCATTATGAAGAACGTTCTGTGGAATTGCAGAACTAAATTAGGCCACATTTATGTTTTAAGTGGATAATTTCAATTATTCCCTTATACAGTTTGAAAAGGAGTCTTTTTTCGGGCTTGCTCTCATTATAAAGCATTCACTTAGCACCATCGTGTGGTAACTCAAGCACACAGCAGCTTATTTGGATTACTGTGAAAAGACCCTATTTGTTTTGGTTCACTCTGATCACCTCCATTTCATCCAAAAGAGCCTAAAAGGAGTTAGCTGTGGTAACCTCATACTGCAGATCTAAGCCAAAGATCTTGTTCGCTAGCAGGCTTGGATAGGCTGAGTTTGAAGTCAGAACCACATCAACATAACTGAGAAAAACACAGGGAGCAAGTAACATTTTCCCATTTCAGAACTGTTTAATATCCTGGGTATCTTATATAAAATGTCTATCAACTGTTCAAAGTCATGTCATTTATGTATTTCCCAAATCACAAGTTACAGGTAAAATGATGATTTACAGCCACTGTGCCGTTTTTATCTAACTGAAACAACCTGGGTACATGAATGGACAAGTTTAAGGGCACATATGGGGTGTTTGAAAGCTACTTAAATTGGAAATGTTAAACCTACAACTTGATATCATGCTTTTCTCATTTAGAGCATTTACATCTATTTTCAAAAGCACAAAATCCAACTTCTATTTTAACTCTGTGCTACTTAATTTTCAATATCATATCTAATACTGAGGAATGGGTATAATAACGCAATTGTTTTAACAGACTTATATTACAAATGAACATTTTTCTTCTGAGATTAGAACATGGAAATAAAAAACATAAGTTGGAAGGGGAGTAATTCTGGATTTAAATAGAGAAGTTCTTATAAAGAGTCTAAATTTTTTTTCAGAAACAAAAAATAATTAAAATTTAAATTTTGCAACAATTACAGAGAAGTGTCAATATGTTAATGATCTTTCTCACTTTAGAAAGTATTAAAGCAGCTGATGAAATTCTTACCTTTAATTATTAGTGCAAGAAGAGAAAAGTGCGATTATTTCAACTCTATGATCATTATATATTGTTTTAAGAAATGCCAAGTGCTTTCAAATATATTGCCTCAGATTATAAATTTAAATACACCAAAAAACTTTGTGACATGACATCCTAATTTGTTTTCCTCTTTTACTTTCTCCATTGAACACCAACCACAAATTGCTTATTAAATTTATTCAGATATAAAATCAGAATGTGAGGGGGAAAAAAAGACCTAGTAAGTAAATATCCTAATGAAGAAAGAAAAGAAATTATTGAGTGGAGATGGAGATTATTTAACCCAAAGATTAGATAAACTAATATTTTAGCTATATGAGTGTCTATTACGAAAACAAAACAAACCCAGTAAATAGACATAACATAAACACGTAGAATGCCTAATGGAATCTTGGCATTTTTCAAGGACTTAATAATTAAGGAAGGCGGGACCACAACTAAGACAGTCCACAAGTTATTTCACTGCCTGCCAATCCCTGAAAAGGGTAATTTAGTCATGGTGGCTTTGGCTCAATAGGAGTGTCCAGGGCAGCTGCCAATGGCAGGGCTACAAATCTCATGTCTCCGGACTCTCCACCTCCATGAAGAAGATGAAAGGCATCTAGAAGATCTGGCCATGAGGTAACATCAAGGAAGGAGTACTGGTCACCTTCATAGATACATGTCTATTGTTTTAAAGAGAAAAATGGAGGCAATCTGAGTCAACTTTCTTTTGACTGCAAGTTACAGAAACTCATTTAAGAGAGTTTATACAAAGAAGGGGCTTTTGTTACATGGATATAAATGTGCAGTGCTACTCAAAGAGCTATCCAAAGACAGTGATGGGATTGGTTATAGAAATTGAGACTAAGTATTTAAAAAGTTGTATAGCATTTGATAGAGTACTCTTTTGTCTGCTGATTCTTTAATGAAATCTGTATTACTTTACTATGGCCATTATAACAAATTATCACAACTCAGTGGCTTGAAACCATAGATATTTATTGTCTTATAGTTCTGGAGGCCACTCTAGCCATTTTCTTTCAAGGAGAGCCTTGAGCTTAAGGAAGCATGTTAGGCAGCATAAGCAGGGGCAGGAGACATATGAGAGTTTACAATCACCATTGCCTCCCAAGATGGCTATAAGCCAACAACTGATTGGTGAGGGAATATGGAAGCCCAGGAACTTTGCCTTGACTCAAGACAAACAGTGCATTGTATCTCACATTCCAAATTCCCCTACTGAATAAGGCTGTCACCACCTTTGCTTAAAATAGCACCCTTGCTGTTTACTTTCCCTGCCTTGCTTCCCTCACTCCCTTATCAGTTTATCTGGGAACGCGTTCTTAATAAATGACTTGCATATGAATCCCTTGCTTAATGCCTTATTATATTGAAGAAAGTGACCTAACACTAAAGATATTTCACAGAGACCTTATTTAACGCCCCATAAGACTGGGAAACCCAACCTAAGACAAAAGCTAACTTACACAAACAAATGGCAATATAGGCATCCAAACCTCACTGGATGAACCAGACCCAGATCATCCAGCTCTCCCTCTCTGGGCCTCCAGAGCCTCATGAACTACTATTCTCTTTGCATGTCTATTTTATTTTTATCTTTGAATGCATCCATCTCTGGATGTACATGACCATAACTTTCAACCTAAATTTTTGGTCTCTGCAATTTTCTTCCACTTAATATAGTAACTCTCCACAATCTGTTAATAAATGTTATAATAGTTTTATATAAAAGACATTTATTTATTTCAATGAACTTCAATAGAAAAAAACAAGGATCACTCCACAGCTTGAGAGACTACAAAAGTCTTCATAATGATAAACCAGATTAATTACTTCTCAGTCTCATTAATGATCTGATTGACCCAGATTACATGGAGGTAATAATACTGGGTAGGATCAGTAGAGGTATATAGTCTACAAATAACTGCCAACCTCACTCCTTTAAGATGTTTCCTCTCTTTTAAGAAAAGAGGTGCATGCCAAAAAGAATAAAATAACTAGGAGTAAACTTAACCAATGAGGTGAAAGGTCTATATTCTGAAAATTATAAAATACTGATTGAAGAAATTAAAGAGGACACAAACAAATGGAAAGATATGTCATGCTCCTGGCTCAGAAGAATTAATATTGTTAAAATGTCCATAAAACCCAAAGCAATCTACAGATTCAATGGAATCTCCATCCAAATACCAATACCAGTTTTCACAGAACTAAAACAAATAATACTAAAATTTGTATGGAACCACAAAAGACCCCAAATAGCCAAAGAAATCTTGATAAAGAAAAACAAAGCAGGGCTTATAACAATTCCAGAGTTGAGCATATGTTGCAAAACTGTAAGAAGCAAAACAATACAGTACTGACACAAAAATAGACACACAGATCAATGGAAGAGAATAGAGAGTCCAGAAATAAACCTATACTTATATGGCCAATTAATCTATGGCAAGGGAGATAAGAGTACATGATCAGTAAAACACAGTCTCTTAAATAAATGGTCCTGGGAAAACTGGGTAGTTATGTGTAAAAGAATGAAACTGGACCACTTTCTGACACCATACACCATACACAAGCATATACTCAAAATGGTTAAAAGGCCAAAACCATTAAAATCCTAGAAGAGAAAACAGGCAACAATTTCTCTGATATTTGCTGTAGCAACATTTTTTTTTTATATTTCTCCTAAAGCAAGAAAACAAAGCAAACAAACTATTGAGACTACATCAAAATAAAAAGCCTTTGCACAGAAAAGAAACCATCAAGAAAACAAAAAGGCAACCTACTGAATGGAACAAGATATTTCCAAATAAAATATCCATCAAAGAGTTATCCAAAAAATAAAAAGAACTTATACAGCTAAACACCAAAAATAAAACAATCTGATTGGGAAATGGGCAGAGGACTTAAATAGACATTTTGCAAAAAGATATACAGATGGCCAACAGATACATAAAAAGATGTTCAACATCACTCACCATCAGGGAAATGCAAATCAAAACCAGGATGCAATATCATTTCACACCTGCCAGAATGGCTGAAATAAAAAACCACAAGAAATAACAAATGTTGGTAAGGATGTAGAGAAATAGGAACTCTGTGCACTGTTGGTGGAAATGAAAACTGGTGCATCTGCTGTGGAGAACAGTAAAGAAGGTCCCCAAAAAATTAAAAATACAACTACCTACTCTATGATCCACCAATTACACTACTGGATATTTACCCAAAGAATAAAAAAACACTAACTCAAAGCAATACATGCACCCCTAGGTTTATTGCAGCATTGTTTACAGTCGCCTAATTATGGAAGTAGCCTAATTATGTCCATTGACTGATGAATGGATAAAGAAGATACATGTATACAATGGAATACTACTCAGCCATAAAAAATGAAATCTTGCCATTTGTCATGACATGGATGGAGCTAGAGAGTATTATGCTAAGTGAAATAGGCCTGTAAGAGAAAGACAAATACCATATGATTTCATTCATACATAGAATTTAAGAAACAAAACAAATGAACAAAGGAAAAGAGAGAGAGAGAGACTAAGAAACACATCCTTAACTATAAAGAACAAAGAGAGGGTTACCAGAGGGGAGGTGAGCAGGGGGAATGGGTGAAATAGGGGGAGGAGATTAAGGATACACTTGTCTTGATGAGCACTGAGAAATATATGGAATTGTTGAATCACTAAATTGTACACCTGTAATGAATATAACTGTGTTAACTACGCTGAAATAAAAATTAAATATACATATTTTATTAATTGAATGTATATATTTTTATTAATTATATATATATATATTAATTCAGAGAAAACAATATAACCAAACCTGTGGAAGCTTAAAATGAAACTCTGAGGGTAGAAACTCATTTGGTATTTTTTTCTATCCTTAGCATTTATCAAATGCTTGCCATACAGTAGCTCTTCAGTAAATGAACAAATTCAGAAAATAAGTGCATTGAGAGCTAGCTGAACTGTGAAATGCATACAAGAAATTCAATATAGAGAATGGCAATGGAAACATAGGCAAGGAGAAATGCAGTAACCCAAGTGAGAGAGGAAGTGAGCAGAGGGCAGGAGTACTACAGTGGTAAGTGAAAAGAGATAAGAAATCCCAAAAATATTTCAGTCACAGAATTGACAAGACATGATAACTGAACGAATATATATGAGGGAAGCGAGGGAAGAAAGAGGCATGAGGTCACAGATGAAAGGTTCTTAGATAAAGTGCCCAAGTGAATGATGATCCTTTTATTTAAGATAAAGAACACAACAGCAAAAACAGACTTGCAGGAATTAATAAAAGGTGCAATTTCAGGCTCTGTTAATTTTGAAATGCCAGGTATGTGTTGGGGATATTCTAGAGACACAGAACAAAAGCTCAATAGAAGTCAGGCCAGATATACATCTTTGGAAGTCATTTCCAGAGTTTGACCTCTCAAAATAGAATATGAACAGAAAGGGTCTGTATACTCAGCAGGGCAGTAAGTTTACACTAAGTCACAGGAGACTAAAGGGTGTTCTCCTAGGAGAAGTGATCTCAAGCATTGGCAGTGGGAAAACAAAGTTTAAAACTAAACTCACGGCATGTAGTTCTTGCTGAAAGAATTCAGTTTTCAGGAAAAGGTAAAGAAAATGATTCTCAGAATATGTTGATGCTGAACATCCTTAGAGAATAGGCTGAGGCAAACGGGAAAGTATCGCGTGATGGGTAACTGAGAAAATGTATGAACAAGAATGGCTAAATATCGCTTTGTAGTTACTTTTTAAATAACTGTCATCAGGTACATCAAAACTTTACTGAGTGTTGCACCTTCGAATTCATTGTGTCAGCTGTATTTGGAAAACTATGGAGAAAGAAGTTTATCTTCTACACATGGGGTGATGTTGTCCTGACAGGGATGGATGGTACTAGAAGGATAGTGAAAGAATATATAAAATGAGCTACATCAGAAGCAGCAGGAACTCAAAGTCAGAGGTGACTGAGGAAAGCTTAAATGCCTGTCGCTGCCACACAGAGACACCAAATCCCCAGTTCCCAGAGCGATGGCCAGTGACCCCCTAGTACATGGTATGAGGTTTAAGCAAACACAACATTCATTGCCAAGGACAGACTACCTCATCTGACATTTTAGTTACAAATTTTATAAATTAAACAATAATAAATATAATATCAACTAGAATATAAAATCCACCTGATTTAAGATAAAACTCAGAACTTCATAATAGTGTTGTGCTTAGGGTGAAAAACTTCATGTTATGCTTCCAAACCTTCAAAAGACAAAAGTTCATTCTCATTTGCTGTTGAAAGTGTTTTTTTTTTCAGTTTGCTAAACAACTAAAACAGAAGACAGGAGATGGAAAGAGAGGTTGTGAAGCCAACCATGGAAGTGTATAAAGTAAATACAACACCAAATACGAAGTTTGAAAAAATTCAATTTAAAGGATGACTTTCCCAGAGTTGGCCCCCCATCCAATTTTTTTTTCAGCGAGGTTGGAAAAAGAATCCTGAAAGAGATAAAGCACAAAAACCAAGACTAAAAGTGTTTCAGATCAAATAGTAGGCCCTGGTCAACAGGGTCAAATGTGGTTAAAAGGTCTTTGAGAATTATAATTAAGATCTTCCGTTTGGTAAATGAGAGGTAACTTTTATAAAAGCAGTTTTAGTGGAATAGCTGATCTGGGTCATGGGTTAAGTTGTAAATAGATGACTTTTTAAAACGAGCAAAAGAATATGATGATTCTCAAGAAGTTTAGAAAAGCAAGTGGCCGTCAAGAGATAAGAATGGACTAAAAGCCTTTCACAGAGTGGAGAAATCATGAATAAGCTTGTAGACCAGGGGAAACAGGTAAAAAGAAGAAAGAACTGATTAAGAATGCAAGGGAGCATCTGGGTGGCTCAACTGGTTAAGCATCCGACTTCAGCTCATGTCATGATCTCACAGTTCATGAGTTTGAGCCCCACGTTGGGCTCTGTGCTGACAGCTCAGAGCCTGGAGCCTTCTTAGGATTCTGTGTCTCCCTCTCTCTGCATCTCCCCCTCCTCATGCTCTGTTTCTCTCTCTCTCAAAAATAAACATTAAAAAAAAAAAAAGAACGCAAGGAATGGGGAAGCCTGGGTGGCTCAGTTGGTTAAGGGTTCGATTTCGGCTCAGGTCATGATCTCACGGTTTATAAGTTCAAGCCCCATGAGGGGCTCTGTGCTGTCAGCATGGAGCCCACTTCAGATCCCCTGTCTCCTTCTCTCTCTGGCCCTTCCCCACTTGCACGCACACACACGCTCTCACGCTCTGTCTCTCTTTCTCCCTCTCTCTCTCTCAAATAAAGAAACTTAAAAAAAAATGCAAAGAATGGAGAGTATTTGAGGGCTGGAGGTACCAACAACATGGAGACAATATGACAAGAGAAACACAGTTTACCTAGGCACTGAGAAAAGAAGAGGTACAGGAGGGTGAAAAGCTAGCAAGTCTGTGAGGCCTCTGCCTTCTCAGAGGATTTAGATTCTGCTTCTCTGCTGAAGGCTGAAGGCGCAGGGTTGCGTTCAGTCATGAAGAGATAAATAAAAGTTTGTTAAATTTATGGTCAACTCAAGAGAAGTAAAAGAATTAGTACATTGTAAATGCACTAAACACCACCAAATGACTTTAAAATGGCTAATTTTATATGACTTTTACTTCAATTAAAAAAAAAACCCAGTGAGAAAAAGTAAGAGCCTGAAAAGCACCCAGTCAAGGTTAGTACAAAACAATAGGAAGGAAGATAAATAGGTTTTGCTCAAAGACCATGACATGTCCTGCCAAATATGTTACAGTTCTGTTTTACTGACCTGAAACAAAGTTAAGACTGAAATATGAGTCTACCTTCAAAAGCAGACAGAGAGAAAAAGCAGTATTGTGGGAAAAAATATTATATGTACAAAAGGAAAAAATATAGTCAGATATTGGGCTTTTAAATCAGGAGGGAAAAAAACCAGGTCTGTTAAATGTAAATAATGGGAGATTTTTCCCTTTGTGATGGAGTAGAGTTCATTTGAATTATTCCCAAGGATGTCAAAGTCATGATGAAACACTCCTTTTGTAAGAGGATTTGAAAAATAATGACATGTCTAGGTTGATATGAAAGTTGAGGATTTCCTTTGAGACAGTTCTGGCAAGATTTGTGGATGTGGGCTGTTCTACAGTAATATGAGTCATCTGTTTTGCCTGGGACGTGAAATTCCAAGAATGAGGAGGAAAATAGGATGCATCTTTGCATGTCAATATCTTCCTTACATGATAATCTCTCTTTAGAGTGCAATGCCTTTTGTTCTAAATCATCTGGTTGTGGCCTTGCATAGAAATGGCTTGTTCTTGCTTCTTTACAGATAGAACAGAAACACAGAAGCCTTCGATGTTTTCCTTTATATCCTGCAAATGTTCTGCCATAAACATTAGCTCCAAAAAACTTCATTATCGTGATATCCTCTTTTAGATGAGATAGTAGGTGAAGCATAACGTAGTTCATCTCTGTGTGCTAAAAAAGCACTTACTGAAACTCACATGCCTCATTCTTTCCCACCTTATTGCTTGCTCTTCCTTTGACCTTCGCTAGTCGTCATGATTTTAATGAACCTCGAGTTTTCAAGTATCCATGAAGTCATTGGTATTTTAGGAGGCAGACAGATTGTCCAGAAGCACCTATGGATTCAAAAGGAATCATAGGTATTTTCCCCATATGTGAATGTTTACAAACTTGTTGCAAGTTGGAGAGGAAGTGAAGCACATATGAATTATTTAGCAAATGCCAGGCACTGGGGTACAGATAATGGCCATCCTTTCATAAAAATTACAGTCCCTGGAAGGCCCATTGTAAATAATCAGTGTATATGAAAGTGTATAAGTGTGATCAAATGCTACAGGGAAAATGCATGGATTGATTTAAGAAAGTCTGGATAAAAGTAGGGAGGCCTCTCTTAGTGGATGAAGAAAAGGGGATTAAGTGGTAGATCAGTGGTACCTGGGAGGAGCCACAGAATAACTGATCTGATGAGGTAGAGATAATGGCTGGGGAGAAACGGTGATAGGAGGGGAAAAGATTATAAAGGACCTTGGAAACTCTGAAGGGAACTTACACATAAAATAAAGCAATTAGTGACCAGGGAAGTAGTCTGTTTTTAAAATAAGCTTAGCCAGACTCATCTCTTTTGTCTACAATGAGGATTTACTCTTAGTCTTTTCACTGGAGAATTTCTCAGGTAAGGAAAAAGGTAGGAGTCAGGGAAAGCAACTGGGGACGTTGCTTTTGTCCCTAGTTGCCTTGGGTTTTACTTATGTACTAAACTGAAAGCATAAGTGGAGAGAAAGTGTTTGCAAAAGGATGCTTTAACATCTAAGTAATTAATGGGGCGCCCGGGTGGCTCAGTCAGGTAAGCATTAGACTCTTGATTTCAGCTCAGGTCATGATCTCATAATTTGTGGGATGGAGCCCCGTATCAGGCTCTCAGCACAGAGCCTGCTTGGGATTCTCTCTCTCCGTCTCTCTCTGCCCTTCCCCTGCTCACTCGCTCTCTCTCTTTCTCCCAAAATAAATAAATAAACTTTAAAAAATAAAAAATAAAATCTAAGTTATTAAGAACAAAAATGAAAGACATCTGATTGTAGTGTTAAATTTGGATAACTCATAATAAATATTGAGCTGCTTTTCTCAGCACTAAGATACACTTTACATATAATACATTTTATTATGCAATTAATGGAGCTAAATATTTTTTCAATGTAAGTTATTACTGAGTAGTCCCATAAATGTTAAGTAATAAATAATCCTTAGAATAATTTTGAAATATATATTGTTTTCCTGACTTTACCTCACCATGCTCGAGAGACCACTTTTCTGGATCTAATAGCCTGACGCTTTCTAGTTTCTGGTGAGGCAAATTAAATGTAAGTCATAATAACGCAGATGAAAAGCTATTTTCAGAAACATAGTTTTACTCATTAAAACTGATTTTTTTCTTACTAATTATTTGAATTATTTAGTATTTTCCATTCTGTCCACCCCAAAAAGGTCTTATATTTATTTTTAATAAAAGGGATCTTATCCTTTCTCACTCCCATCCATCTTGGCAGCTGCTTTTGGTGGGGTCCACCCTGCACCGCAGAAGGGAAGATGGTGGCCACAAAGAATATGAAAAAGTCACTGGAGTGAATCAACTCTAGGCTCCAACTCACTGTGAAAAGTGGAAAGTATGCACTGGGGTATAAGCAGACTGAAAATGATCAGACATGGCAAGCAAAACTAGTCATCCTCCCCAATAACTGCCTAGCCTTGAGGAAATCTGAAATAGGATACTGTGCCATGTTAGCCAAAACTGGTGTCCATCACTACAGTGGCAATAATATGGAACTGGGCACAGCACATGGGAAATGCTGCAGAATATGTCCACTGGCTCTCACGATCCAGGTGATTCTGGTATCATTAGAAGCATGCCAGAACAAAATGGTGAAAAGTAAACCATGCAAAATTTCTCTTTAATAAAACTGGCTGGAGCTCATTTAAAAATAAATAAAAGGGATCTTAAACATTAAAAAACTAAATAAAATAAAAGTTAAATTGAATTTAAAATTAAAATTAAAAAACAGAACAAAGCATTAAATAATAATTGCCTGTATAATTGACCACATCATGGAAAATAATTTTTATTTGAATGAATCTATGGTCTACAACAAATGAGGGTCAATTTGAAAACAGAATTCTAGAGGTTTCCTTGTTTTATTCTCTACACCACAAAGTTAGCTATCTGAAAATTATATAGAAGAATCATATCATTTGTTTAAGTAATTCCTAGAGGAAGCAACAAAGACATTTTAATACTTGAAGAGGAAAGGCATCTGAATGAATTATGTGAGATAATTATATTTTAGATTTCTTACCTTCCACCTTACATAATTTACCAGGGTGTCAGAATCTATTTATTTTATTAAATAAACATTAACATTAGTGCTTAGTGGACTAGCATTTCTGTTCTTGCCCATAATGATTCTGAATGAATGTTCTAGTGACGCTGATTAAAATTGTGATGGTGAAAGCATATAGCATAAATACATCTTTCAAGGTTTTCAAATTTTGCTTTTTCCTAAATATGGTACTGTTGGAAAGGGACAAATTTAAGCCACTTTTGATCAAGTAGAAGGTATACATTCTCCTCTTCAATGCAAAATAGGAACCAGGAAAACAAAGCAGCCTGTTTCCATTTTCAAGACAGACCTGAGATAAAATTGAAAGGTACAGATGAATGAAGTTGGATCTTTAGTCCACTCCTTTCAAATCTAGTTTGTGGACTTCTAAATGGCAAGTTTCTGGTCTTGCAAAGTGGAAGATAAGACTTTCAATCTTTAATAAAGGCCACTATTTTAAGGAATCTTGGGAATTCAGCCAATCTCCCTCTATTTAATAATAACAATAATAAAAATAATAATAACAAACACATATGTCACTTACTATGGGCAATTTAATCTTCACATCAACCCAATAAAACAGGCATTACTATCTCACTTTACAGATGAGGAAATAGAGGCACAGAGACAATAAGAAACAGTGCTAACAGCTAGGTAGCGATGGAACTGGTATTTAAACTAGTCTGGCTCCAGATTTCATGTCCATAATAATAACATAATATTCCTCTTACTTTCCAGGTACATGGGTGGCTCAGTGAGTTAAGTGTTCAACTCTTGATTTCAGCTCAGGTCATGATCTCATAATTCATGAGATTGAGCCCTGCATCAGGATCTGTGCTGAAAGCTCAGATCCTGGAGTCTGTTTCAGATCCTGGGTCTCCCATTCTCTCCACCCTTCCCCCACTCACTCAGTTCTCTCTCTCTCTCTCTCTCTCTCTCTCTTTCTCTCTCTCTCTCTCACTTTCTCAAAAAGTAAATATTAAAAAAAATTTCTCTCACTTTCTATTTCTTTCCTCTTAAATTTTAACATCAATCTAATATGAATTTTAGAATTTAGATTCTAAATTTAGAATTAAATGTAGTAAATGTAACAGACTGTATGGTTTCCCCCCATCCCCCAAAAATACATGCCTACATCTTAATCCTGTAAGTTATAGGTGTTACTTTACTTGGAAAAAGAGACTTTTTTTGCATGTGATTAAGTTAAAGCTCTTGAGATGAGAGATCATCTGGATTATCTGGGTGGGCCCTAGTTTTGTGTCGTGTTTTTTTTTTTAAGAGAGAGAGAGGAAGGGAGGGAGGGAGGGAAGAGGAGCAGAGAGAGAGGGAGAGAGAATCTTAAGCAGGCTCCACACCCAGCACAGAGCCTTACACTGGGCTCGATCTCAAGACTGAGATCATGACTGGAGCCAAAATCGAGAGTTGGACACTTAACTGACTAAGCCACCCAGGCACCTCAGATGGCCCTAAATTTAATGGCAAAGGCCAATGAAAGAGGCAGATGCACAGAGAAAAGACACACAGAAGGGAAAGCAATGTTAAGATGGAGACAGAAATAGTGTAATGTGGTCACAAGCCAAGAAAGCCAAAGAATGCTGACAGCCACCAGAAGTTAGAAGAGGTAAGGAATGGATTCTCTTCTAGAACCCCCAGAGAAAGCATGACTCTACCAGATTTTGAACCCTGGCCTCCAGAACTGTGAGAGAAGAAATTTCTGTTATTTTAAGCCACCAAGTCTGTGGTAATTTGTTACAGCAGCCTAGGGAAACTAACACAGTAAACAATGTGTTGGTTTTGGATCACTACACTGGAAGCACATTTTGAGGAACTATTAAGAGTGGTATAATGCAGACAGACTTGCAATTGCTGATTTTTGAATATTCAAGAATTTTGCAAATTCGTTGTTAAATTGCTACCGATCAGGCATCCCCTCACCCCCACAGAGTCTCTTGGCCATTTCCCCACTACCTCTACTTTATACACTACTGGAGCTGGAGGTTCTCTCTTGGCCTAGGTCTCATCTTTTCACAGCTCTCACTCACTGCATCTAGTAGAACTCTGGATTCTGCCAATAAGAAATGTTTTCCTTTCCTCAAGAGAGGCATCTTATGCCCTTTAGCAAGTTTTGATTATTACTGTTAGTGTGTATAGGGAGAGGAAGAAGTGTGGAGAAAGCAGGATAAGAATATAAAGTGCTGCTAAACACCAAGACAGGGGCTTCTGTAATAGACCTGTTAGAAAAACTAGTTAAGCATCGGCACATTCAACACCTGCCCCCACTTTCTCTCTACCTGCCTCAGACACACACATACTTCTGTTCTGAAATTCACTTTGTATTTCATAGGATAATTCTTGAGATCAGATATTCTTGAGTCAAAAGATATTTCAATTCAAACACTAGGATATGGTGACTGCACAAAACCCATAGACATGCCTCTACTGTCTGAATGTCTGTTGATTCACCCTATATTTTTTCTTTCTATCTCAAAAATTTTACCTAATGCCCAGCTACAGGAAACCTTCTGCTGTATATTGAATTGTTTTCCCAAAACTTATATGTTGAAGCCCTAAACCCTAGTATCTCAGAATGTGACCTAATTTGGGGACAGGGTCTTTACAGACCCTAAGTATCAAGTTCAAATGAGGTCATTAAAGGGGCACCTGAGTGGCTCAGTTGGTTGAGTGTCAGACTTCGGCTCAGGTCATGATCTTGTTTTCGTGGATTCGAGCCCAACATCAGGCTCTATGCTGACAGCCAGAGTCTGGAGCTTGCTTCGGATTCTGTGTCTTCTTTCTCTGCCCTTCCCCTACTCGCAATCTGCCTCTCTCTGTCTCTCAAAAAATAAAATAAAATAAAACATTTAAAAAATTTTAAATGAGGTCACTAGAGTGAGCCCTAATTCAATATGACTGCTATCCTTCTAAGAAGGGGACTTTTAGAGACAATTCTGTAAGGAGGATGATGTGAAGACAAGGCAGGAGATGGCCCTCTGTGAGCCAAAGAAAGAGGCTAGAACATATGGTCCCCTCCCAGCCCCTAGAAAAAGCCAAACTTGCTGATATCCTGAGTTCACATTAAGCCTCCAAAACCACAGGACAATACATTTTGTTATATAAGTCAAATAATTTGTGCTATTTTATGCAGCATCACCGGCAATCCCATTGAATCATGCACAACCTGAATAGAAAATCTGGACAAAGATAGGACCAAGAAAAATTATCTAGACTTACCCAACTTATGAATATATAAAAGTATCAGAATATATTATAAATAAAAACCCTTTATTTGACAAATACAAGGATAGTTCAATGTTAGGAAATCTGTTGATATAACTAACTACAGTATATTAAAGGAGAAAAAATAATCCCAGTGGACACTAATGACATACATGATAAGCTTCAATAAGCAATCTGGAAAAAATCTAGAAAACTAGAAAAATATAAAGTATTACTGTTAAGTAATTTATAAGTAAATTTATGAGCAATATTTTTAGAAATCAACAGCAGATTTTACCTTAATGGTGAAATAGCAAAAATAATCACATTAAAATCAAGAACAATAAAAGAATGACTGTTAATAATCAGCAATATTCTAAAAGTCTTAGGCAATGTAATTAGTAAGAAAAACAAATGAAGTACAGTGTACAGAGAAGAAAAATTACCACTATTTTAGTAGTAGTGAAAACAGTAAAAACCAAAGAAATATACTGAGTCAATCAAATGGAGCATTCAGTGAGGTGATGATTTATGAGATAAATAATAGATGATATTTAATATCTATGATATATAAAGAGCCCCTAGACTTCAATAAGAAAAACAAACCATCAAATAGCAAAATACATGATGAACAACCAAGCCTTTTCTCCCCAAACAAGACAACACAAAATTCCAATAAATGTAAGCAAAATTTCTCACCCTCATTCATTATCAGTAAAAGGCAAATAAAAACAACAAGCTGCCACTTTTTTTCTAATCAGATTAACAAAACATAAAAAAGATTAACAATATGAACCATTGGTGAGAAAGTGGAAACAATATTTATATACATTTTGAGGGAATAAAATCTGGTATCTGACCAAATAGAACAATAACATCAGAAAGCATGGTAGTTTACGACAGAACCAATCATTTAAACAGGTTTTACCAAGACTCTTCAAAGAAATATAAAGGTAAATTCAAGAGAATATTTAATATTGTATTCCAACCAGAGTTGCTTTAAAACATTTCTGAAGAGCCATAAAAGGCGAAGTGTGAAACCTGGGAAAGAGTTGATCTCAGCAGGTCCCACTGCCAAAGTGGTATCTCCTCCACAATGGAAAAAGATAATTTATAAAAATGAGTTATCTGCTAGCGTAAGTTTTATGCCAAAAATTTGGTTTGTTTTAGAAGCATACACATTTTCAGACTTTTATATCTGTATGAAAAGTATATTCTAAGTTAGAGGGTTTTTACACAACTATTATTTTTATAAGGTATATATATTACATGTTAGAGTAAGATATTTTTCTTATGGTAGAAGAGAGATTTTTTTGGCATGTGTTTTAATAAAATCTTTAACCAAAAACATGGCAAAATAAGACATACTTTAGAAATGGGGTGTAGAAATATAGCTTTTATTGAATAGGTTAAGTAAGAAGATTCCTTAGAAACAATGGAAAGTTATACTTCTTGGTGGGAATCTATAGGTGGTTGCCAGGACCCCTTCTTTGCAGTTGTTCCCACTCCCAGCCCCTTCCCTTCATGGGTGATGCATGTGCCTGTGATGTGTCTTAAAATCACCAGCAGAGCTTTAAAACTCTCCATGACCAGATGAAACACCAAACTGATTAAATTAGAATCCTGGACTGGAGGTTGGAGTCTGAGGGTGGGGTGAAGGGGAGGGAGGTAAGTGGTCAGTATTTTTAAAGGTCTGTAGGTGATTTTACTGTGCAGTCAAGCTTGAGAACCACTAGTCTGATGTAAGTCCACCATTTTTGCTTTCCCACCATTGTTGAAGGTTCAGAATGAATACTTGACCCAGGCTGGGCCAGTCAAATATTTCCCTTGGAATTCTGCAACTGGAGATGAAACAATATTACCTCTGAGCTGTATGTGACCTGAATATGTAAATTCAGAAACAGTTGGCAGCCATATTCCATGATTAAATATTTGAGGAAACTAGTATGTATTCTTATGGCAAACTATAGTTGTTCAAAGAGAAATAGCCATGAGGAACAATGTGAGGAAACTTCCTTAGTTCATTACAGCAACTCAACCCTCAGGAACAGTTTTTACCCTTAAATTCCATAAGTTAAATACCTTTCCAAGCATTCTCTTTTTGCGTGAGCTACTTCCAAATGAATTCCTGCTACTTGCAACCAATAGATTCCTAACTCATTTGTGTCAATAATGGAGGAGGACTTAGTGTTAAGTATGGATACTCTGATTTTTTTTAATATCAGGAGAGCTTTCTACTAGAACTGACTGTGGCAGATACGAAGGCATGCTGCTTAGACCAGCTTTAAGCGAGTCTGCTGTGTGGAACACCACTGACTGACAGCTGCCGTTGTTACCTCCCTGGATCCATCTGGAATGCTTCCCAGCCAATGACTAACCACAGTTCCAGCATTTATGCCAGGCCACTCCTGCCTGGTGCAGAATCCTTCTGATGGGCAATATTTTCACGAATGCCTCGTCAACCTAGCTGAAACTTTCTCAGAACTGCACTGAGATATTAGACTTTTCTTATCAATCTATTTCCTTCTCTCCTTATATGGGTATCAGTCATATCTGGCTACCGGAAGATTCTCCCTACCCATTCCTGCTCTCTCCCACTTTTTCCTTCACAGGTGATTCTCCCAATAAATCTACTGCCTGCTGTATTTGTTAGGACTCCCAAAATAAAATACTACACATCAGGTGACTTAAACAACAGAAACTTGTTTTCTCATGATTCTGGAGGCTGGAGGTCCAAAGACCAAAGTATCAGCAGGTTTGTTTCTCCTAGGGCCTCTCTCTTCTTTGCCTTGCAGATGGCTGCCTTCTTTTCACTATGCCCTCATATGGCTTTTTCTCTGTGTGCATACATCCTCTCTCTCTCTCTCTCTCTCTCTCTTCTTATAAGGATAGCAGTTGTATTGAATTAGGACCCCACTCTTATGACCTCATTTAACCTTAATTACCTCTTCAAATTCCCTATGTCCAAATACAGTCACACTGGGGTTTAGGGTTTTAACATATGAATTTTGTGGACATGCAATTCAGTTTATAACATCTGCCTATTATCTTCTTGGTTTCTGCTTTTTGAAGCTTCCAAGCTAATGCACTGAGCAAAGAGAAAAGGGGCTTTCTCAGACAAATAGTGAGACAGAGTATAAGCAGGGGAGGGACATAGAGACAGGGAGACACAGAATCCAAAGCAGGCTCTAGGTTCTGAACTGTCAACACAGAGCCTGACATGGGTCTCGAACTCACAAACTGTGAGATTATAACTTGAGCCCAAGTTGGATGCTTAGCCAACTGAAACACCCAGGTGCCCCACCCTTTTATTTTGAATGAACATGAACAGTAAAAAAGTAAACTGAAATCTGCAATACTAAGGTAAAAGCTGATTTAAATTAAGCCATAATATGCAAAAGGAGAAGATACTTTTGCTTTCTGGGTTGGACCTCTAGTTTCTTTCTTTTCCTTGGCTATGTTTGTCCACAGGTGCAAGGTTTTCACTCATGTAGCTCCAGTACCTAGAATAAGTCTAGCATATTGTATGTGTTCCATAAAAAACTCTCAGAAGTTTTCCCACAATGGTGTGCAGTTCATGGCCTTCAGAAACCCCTCAGATAATTCTCTAGGGTAAATAATCTGATCACCAGGAAGACTTGATGTTATTATGCCAATAGTTTTTAAGTAATCAGGGCCTGTAAGGATTAATTTTCCTTACTAGAAAGAAAGGAAGGAATGAAGATGGAAGGAAGGAAAGGCAGGAGCGAGGAAAACATCTTTGCTCTCTTGAAGGAAGATTTATGATTAGATGCCATGCTCTATGCACAGAGCTCTTGTGGAACTAGATTGAGTTAAGAGTGAAATAACAATTACTGTTTAAAAGTTACAGATCCCTTGGGATGCCTGGGTGGCTCAGTCAGTTAAGCATCTGACTCTTGATTTAACCCCAGTCATGATCTCATATAATGAGATCAAGCCCCGCCTCAGGCTATGCATTGGGTGTGGAGTCTTCTTAAGATTCTTTCTCACCATCTCTGTCTCTTCCCTGCTTCTCATCTCACCCCTTCCTCCCTGCTTGTGTGCTCTCTCTCTCTCTCTCTCAAATAAATAAATAAATAAATAAATAAATAAATAAAAGTTATAGATCCCTAGTATTTTCAGGCATTTCTAAAGTTTTATGAAACAGAGGGGAAAGTACAGATACCAGGGAGTGTAAGGATCCAGATCAAAATGGCCTGGTATAAGAGAAAAATTTTCTTTGAAAGCTACTCTTTTTAGTTTTGTATGCATTCGCCAAAGCCTTTCAAGAGCAACATGTTCAGCAGCAAGTTTCATGCTTTGGGGAGATTCTGGAAAAATGTGGTGCTTGCAAGGAAAATAAAAAACACATTACTTCAATTTCCAGACTGATTGTTTTACATATTTTGGAGTCTATAACAAAGACAGAGGAATGTTAAAAATCGAGAGAAGCTCTTCCTAAGAGGTAGAGAGGGTATGACGAAGAGATGGCCACATTACCTTAACAATGGATTCTACTAGAGGGTGCAATTCAAGCAAGCTTCTTCCCTTATGGAATATGACACGACACTCTCCATAACTCAGTAGTTTTCATAAACTTGTCATTTGCACATGCTACGGGACTTTCTTTCCTTCACTCCCAGGGGTTGCACATTTACATATATAACTAGACCACTATTAATAGGCCAGCAGCCATAGCCTATGATGCTTGGATTCTCATACAACAGTAGGTTTAAAAGTTCTTGGGGGCCTGGGTGGCTCAGTCAGTTAAGCCTCCCATTCTTGGTTTCGGCTCAAGTCATAATCTCATGGTCTTTGAGTTTGAGCCCCACATCAGGCTTCACACTGACAGCCCGCTTAGAATTCTCTCTCTCCCTCTCTCTCTGCCCCTCCCCGTCTCTCAAAATAAATAAATAAAAACTTTAAGAAAATAAGATAAAATAAAAATGAAAGTTCTTACTGTTCTAATTGTAGCATCAATCTCACACCATGTTTAAGAGTGCCTTCTCTCCTCTGCATTTCCCCAGATGTTATCCCTGACAATTTCTTTTGGTGTAAACTGACCAAGCCCCTAATTTCAAAGAGGTCATAAATGAGGCAAGAAAATATCAGCGATGGTAGTTGCAAGCCATTCCACCCATTCCTGGCAGAATGGTACAAGATCATACCTATAAATTCCTGTAGAGGATTCCTTGAGGATTGATTTTGGGGACGCTTTGGGTTGAACCCTACTTAGCAGATATTTGGCCAGGAGCTCCACCTCCTGGCCTGGAACATGATCTCCACATTCAAGTCTTACAGTTGCCATCCTCACCTTGGGTAAACTGAATGAGTCCCCTCTCCTTCTTCTTGCCTTGCTCTACATTTCTGGTTCTCTTTCTTTTTTTCTCTCTCATTTCTTACTTTTCCTCTTTTAATTATAACTACTTGCTCCTGCTTTCTCTTCCCAGACATATTCTTCTCCTTATTTCTAGGTCTGCTTCTTTCTTGTTTTTCTTCTGGCACTCTTTCCCTCCTTCTTTCTGTTTATATTTGTTCCTTCTGTCTGTGTCTATGCTTGACTCATCTCCCTCTCCCTACTTTTTTTTTTTCTTTCTATGCTCATCTAGTCTTTTCTGTTTCTCTCTCTTTCTCCCTTCTCTCCTAAACTTTTATTCTTTCACTTTTTCCTTTTAAATTTCTTTTTATTATTTATTTTTGAGAGAGAGAGAGAGAGAGAGAGAGAGAGACAGATTGTGAGTTGGGGAGGGACAGAGAGAGAGGGAGTAACTGATCTGAAGCAGGCTCCCAGCTCTCAACTGTAAGCACAGGGCCAGATGTAGAGCACAAACCCACAAGCCTTGAGATCATGACCTGAGGCAAAGTCAGACACTGAACCAAATGAGCCACTCAGGCACCCCTAAATATCTTTTCTTATAAATTTCTATCTCTACTTCATTATCTCAGTCTCTCTTTATTCCCTTTTCTATGTGGATCTCAGTTTTTCACTACTAATAACACCTACTCCTACCTAAGTGTCTAGAGGAAGTAGATATTTCATTTTTGTATTTTTTCTCTATCTTTATCTTATTCTCTTCACCCAATATCTTTTGTGACCTTTGCTTTTTCTCTTTCCTTTTCTTCATTTTGTATCTTACCAAATCTTTCACTGAATCTGTTTTCATATCTTTCTCATCTCCTCTCATTTTCTCTGTCCTTTCCTCTCCTCCTGGTTTTGTTCACACACACTCACTCATACCTGTTCCTCTCCCTTTCTCCTGTTTCTACTTTTCACTGATTTTTTTGCTTTATGTCTGTTTTTCTGTGTGCGCATGTGAGCTCACATGCACACGGGAGACAAAAGGAGACAGAAGGGAGTGCATGAGGTTAGGGAAGAACCCAGAGGCTGGATCTGTGACTTGTAATTCTGGTTATCCATGGGAATCTTCTGATTCAGTTGTCTGTAATGGGGCCAGTGAATGTAATAAACATCTTGGGTTGACATCCACTAGTTTAATGATAAAAGCTCTTGAAAGCTAGGATTATTGCATCTGTACTTCATGCAATAATCAATAAGGAAATAGAGGAGATTTTGAGAATTATAGTGAAATAAGATCTCTGTGTGTGAGAGATTATCAAAACATTGTGGGAAAGAGGACTTGGAGCAGAGAAACTAATAAAAATTCATATATATATGTATATGAATATATATGTATAAATACATATATTTAATGTTTATTTATTTTGAATGTGTATGTGTGAGAGAGAGAGAGAAAATGAGCAGGGGAGGGCCAGAGAGAGAAGAAGAGAGAGAGAATCCCAAGCAGGCTCCATGCTCAGGGCAGAGCCCAATTCAGGCTCAATCTCATGACTGTGAGATCAAGACCTGAGCCGAAACCAAGAGTCAGATGCTTAACCAACTGAGACACCCAAGTGCCCCAGGAAATTCATATGTATCTTAGTAGGCCTAATTTAAATAGCAATTCACTATGCTTCCATTTGTAATCAATTTCTCCCTCACCATAACCCCTGTATATGGTTTATTCCCCTGTTACACCTCTTGCCAAACTCAGGTTCATATTTGAATTACTTGTACCATTACTATCTCCTAGACTATGAATATTTTTATGGCAGGACTAGAACATTTTCTCCATTGTTTTCCTAGGACACTATAGAGCCCAGAGTTCTAATTATATACATTTTCAGAGTCATTGTCAGCATTTCCTTAATTAAATAATATTACATTTGTCTTCAAAACTATTAAATTGTTAATATTATCAACTGAGAATCAAAGACATAGCAAGTTCTATGCAGAGCTGAATACAGAATTTGTTCACTCCAACAATTAACATTTCCTGAGTGGTGGAACAACTAGTAAGAATATAGGAGCAATATAGAGTTTTGAATTTCGGCATAGACTCTTGATTCAGATGGCATAGGTTCGGTTCCCCTCCTTGTAACTTGCTAGCTTCATGTACAAAATAGGTTAGGACTGTACCTATTTTCCAGAAGAGCCAGCTGCTAGTCCTCTGTGGCTACCTTGTACATGCTGAGTTGGCTCAGTAAGATATTCATCCCTGGAGGCTCCAGCCTCAACCCATGTTCAATAAGGCTCTGTTTAATTAAGTTTTACATTTATATAAAATAATCTATTATTATTTCACATTTATTTATTATTTGGGAACTCCAGATAATGGTATTAGATTCTTCCTATGTCATTTAAATATTGACCAAACTCTCTTAAAATCAACTTGGAAAATGATCAGAGGTATCAAGTGGTTTTTCCATCTGGAGACTACTTACAGAATAAGATTTTAGATTCCACCATTTGAAACTTTAGTAAGAAAGAGGATTTATCCTCTTCTCTAGGAGAAGATCCAATTTGCAAATGTAAGTTCTCTGGGAAACCTTGAAGTCTGGTATAGCAAGTAACCCACGTGTAAAATCATTGTCAGATGAATCTTGTCTGTAAGAAACACCCCCCACCCCAAGCCATACGTACATGCATCTCAAAAGGAGATGGAGACTCTATGAAGATCACTGCATGTTGGAAGTTTTCTGTTTCTGATGGGAAATGTGGAATTGGTCCCTATAGCTGTCCTTGTATTTGGGCATAATTAAGCAAGAATCTGAAAACTTCTCCCCAAAGAAAATTCATCTTCCCTTCTTTCTTTTCCTTTTTTTCTTTTTCATATACTCAGTTTTTCTACTTCTTTGCTTTTTTACACTAACATAATTGTCAATAGTTGCTGACAGAATTCATCTCATCACTCACAGTATACCGTGGTAATTGGGAGAAAGATTACATCCAGTAAGATGAGCTGGCACAATTTCCAGTATGTGTCAAACACTCAACACATGTTACCTTTGCTTTTCTTCCCTTTCTGAGCTCCAATGTACACTTTAACCATAACTATTGATCAAATATTTGAGCTTTATATCTTTCAACTAAAGAACTACTGTACTTTATGAAGACTTACATGTATATTACATAATTTTACCTTCTGTTCAAGGAGTTGATAGAATATAGATAGTATTCACATAAATTTTTAGAATATACTCCAATTTATTATGTTTTATATGATATATAATATCTACAGTAGAAAAAAATTGTTTTCAAAACTATCGGTGAAAACTCTGATACATACCTAATATGACTGGTAGGTTTGGGAGTGATAAAACTGCCACTTGAAATGCATTACCAACAAGGACATGGCATTCTTACCTCCTTATGCCAAAGACACAATCTTAACTATGTCCCTACGTGGTTATGCTTTCGTTCCATATATTCTACTTTTCCGAGTTCTTTTTGTCCTGCAGCAATCACATGCTGGCAAGTTACCCTGTTAGTTAAAGTCGGATTCAAGCAAAACTATGAACTTCCAACTCATTCATTCTCTCATTCATCCTTTCCACTTAGGCTCTGCCTTTTCTAATCTAGAGCTGTGTGCCTCGCACAGCCAAATTTAAGTAACATACCCAACCCAGGTTTCCACACCCATTCCAGTACAATCTAGTATCTTCATAAAATCCAATTACTAACTAGCAACAACCATGTGCTCTAGTGAACATGTGTCCCACTTGTTTTGTAACTTATGAGAGCTACTGGTTCAAATCTGAAGCTAAGTAAAAGAAAAATGAAGCCAAAACTTGTCCCCCTGAGGAGATGCTTGGGAATAAAGCTTTAAAGCCTTCCATTCAATTCATACTTATTAGGCCACTGTCCCTCCTTCCGCCTTCATTAGGAAATAACAAATAAAATAGTATCTGCTATCATCACAAGTATTTAGCACACACACTTTTGTTTGAGTTTACTTCCCTGCCTTCCAAAAAACACATACATTTAAGAACTAGCTCATGGTGATAAAATTAAATTCTACACTTGCAAACATAAAAATGAAGAAATGTCATTTGTAGCAAAAAAAAATTCACATTAGAAATATTTATGTATTTCATTATTTAATTTCTAGGCAGCAATAGAGGTAAGAATTTTTTAATATGATTTGTATCACAAAAGGATCTTGTTCTCTTGATAAGAGACCTTTTGGAAATTCCAGGAAAGTCAAAGTACCCATAAAATAATCAAGTTCTGCACCTCGCAGGTAAAACCCTTCAGCTATTATTGAAACGTAAGTATAATTACACACAGGAAAAATACATTATCAGCACAGGAAAGATGCCTTAAGAATTTTTTGTGTTTTTCAAAACTGATGGACATGAGTGAGCTCTGATATCATTATGCTTAGAAATGGCTTCATCCAGATCCAACTGAACACCATTAATGTTCATTTCCATACAGCCATTATAAAAGGCATTCACTGGTGTAGCGCTGAAAGGAATATCTGTAAAACAGAACATTAAAATATTAGCCCAAGACTTTTGGCATCTTATTTGCTTACAATTAGAGGAACTATTCAGACTTCCCATTTCCAACCTAATTCTAATGACAAAGCAAAAGTTGGTAATGTAATTCTATCCAATAAATTTATATTTAGTGACTCCTGTGTATATAAAGTATTGTGCTTGGCACTGGATTCAGCACATCATGAGTTCCTCGGATTTCATAAACATAATCAGTCTCATCAAAGCCTAAGATAAGTAAACACACTTTAAAAAGAATAGAAAAAAGCATATTCTTACTTGTGATGTTCTACTTTATTATTTTGTCTTTTAAAAAAATTTTTTGAGAGAGAGAGAGAGAGCATGAGAGCAGGAGAGAGGGTCAGAGAAAGAGAGAAAGAAAGAGAGAGAGAGAGAGAGAGAGAGAGAAAGAGAGAGAGAATCTCAAGCAGGCTCCATGCTCAGTATGGAGCCCGATGCAGGGCTCGATATCATGACCCTGGAATCATGACCTGAGCTGAAATCAAGAGTCAGATACTTAACTCACTGAGCCACCCAGACGCCCCAATTTTTTTTTCTTTCTCTTTCAATTTGAGAAATTGCTTATAAGTACTTTTAAATAATTTTTTCAACTCCAAACTGTAGCTACTTTGATAAATAGCTACATGCTATTTTTTAATGCCATGATAAATTTATATCCTTTATTATTGCTAGAATAAAAACACATTTTTATATTTTCCCCCAAAATAGCTTCTTGCTGAGCATAAAATGGCAACTCATGATAGGGAATTCACTTTTATGTACTGTTTATTCTAAAAAATAATTTTAATAATGATTCAGTGAATAGTTTAGGGCCTTTGGGCCTTTCTACACTTTCACTTTTTTATCAGACTTAATACTTGAGTTACACCCTTGCATTCCTAAGAGCTATGGTTCATCTTAATAACATCCATCTCTCTACTTGCTTCTTTTTGGAATCTTCTCTCCATCAATTTAGTTTCCAATGGACATTTTTCAGAGCCTTTATTCTTCTTCCTTAGTGCCTTATGCAAAAAATATTCAGTTCAAATTTTCTACCTCTAGTTTGCCAATACAGTGAATAAAGTCCATACTTTTCTAGGGGCTCAGAGCATTTTTTATGAAACCCTTTCAAGTCTGGCTGAGCATCAAAGATTATGCCACTATTCCAAAAATCCTCAGACTCATCAATTTTCCCTGATTTTTAATTCATAACATTCAATTCAATATGGCTATTTTGCATGTTAACTGATACTTTACCTATCCCACTGTTCATACTCCTAATACCTCAATGGTCAGTTCTCCTCAATTTCCCTCACTCTTTTTCTGAACACAGCTTACCTGAAGTCAATCTTCGGTGTTGGTGCAAAAGTCCTGGAACCACTAAAATTTGATAGTTTTACCTCTTTTGAACTCTTTCACTGTCTGATTTATAAAAATTTCATTCAACTAATTTGTAAATAAGGAGGTAGATAGATTTCAATAAAGAATTCATTCATTTGAACTATAATTATACTTCCTAATAATTAACCACAGTAACTTAAGTAACTTTCTAATAATTAACCATGCTAAGTTCTCTATCTATCTATCTATCTATCTATCACTTTTATAGCATCTTTACTTCTATTTCCCAAAAACCCAGTTAAAATTTCCATATAAAAATAATGAAGACCCTGAGCAGTTAAAGTAATATAACAAAGATTACTAGAAGTCCAGACATCAAACTCAGAATTTTCCCTACGAGAATAACCTGAAAATGGTAGTTGAAAATATTTCTCAAAAACTTTTTCCCTCAATTATTTTTACCACTTAAAATGAAAGATTGATACCAATTTCATATTTTCCAATATTAAGTTAAAGATGAATATGCTTTTTCTCCAATTTTCCCCATCATGTGGTAAATGAAATCTCTACCCGTGAAACTGGGCATGCCAGATTGCCTAGGAAGGAGATCCCCTCACTGCCTTTCTATCCTATTATTTTTTTAATGTTTATTTATTTATTTTGAGGAGGGAGCATGTGGGGGGCACAGAGAGAGAGGAGGAGAGAGAATCCCAAGCAGGCTTCGCACTGTCAACACAGAGCCTGATGCAGAGCTCGATCTCGAGAAACGTGATATCATGACCTGAGCTGAAATCAAGAGTCAGACGCTCAACCAACTGAGATGCCCAGGTGCCCCAAATCCTATTAATTTTGTTTTTCACATACAGCTCCAATCTAATCACTGTGTACCACCTTCACTGCCATCATCCTAGTCCATCAGCTTCCTCATCTGTAATATGGGGATAATACTAGCACCTACCTCACAGGTCTCTTTTGAAAATTGAATAAGTGGATCCATTTGAAGCAGTCTGAACAATGCCCAGGACTGTTCACTAAGCACTGATTGATGGTGGTATACTTGTTGCTTCTGTTGTTACTGCTTCTCCAGCTGGACTACTTCAGTAGCCCCCAGCTCCTCATCCACTTTTGCCTCCCACCTGTCCGTCTCCATCCATCATGCATGGTATATTGATATACCATTTCTTTGCCTAAACATTTTTAAAAGACTCCCATAGCTCTTGCAATAAGACTCAGGATGACAAACCAGGTCTACAAATCCCCATCCAGTTCACAGCCTCATCCTGCACTGCCATCCCCCTTGCTCAATATGCTCTCACCATCCCTATCTTCTATATATTCCTCAAGCGTGTCAATCCCCCATTCTGCCCACACATAGACCATTTCACTTGCATATTAATTCCAATTCCTACCCCATTACTTGGTTAAATTTAATCCTTCAATTTATCATATTTACATCTTAGCCTTTTCTGTAGCGAGCTCATTCCTGGCCCCTACAACCAGACCAAGTTCCCATTTTCAGGCTCTAAGAGCAATACATACTATTCCTTCATAGGAGTTATCACTATTTTAATTATTGTCATATTCTCCTAATTGGTTATTTAATGTCTGCCTCTACCACTAGATTATAAAAGGCTTAGAAGCAGGGATCATATCTATTTTTTTATTACTATGTCCCTGGTATCTTTCTTAATAAATATAAGGTAAATGATGGATGAATTGAAGAATGAATATTGAATTCACAAGACTATTGTGAGGATGAACTGAAATAATAAATAGGTTCTGGGGGCGCCCGGGTGGCTCAGTTGGTTGAGCGTTCGACTTCAGCTCAGGACATGATATTGCTGCTCTTGGGTTCGAGCCCTGCGTCAGGCTCTGTGCTCACAGCTCGGAGCCTGGAGCCTGCTTTGGATTCTGTCTGTCTGTCTCTCTCTCTTTGCCCCTCACCCACTCATGCTGTCTCTCTCTCTCTCTCTCTTAAAAATAAACATTAAAAAAGATTTTAAAAAAATAAATATGTTCTGACTAGGATAGTCAAATGCAGCAAAACTTGGTCAGTTTTAGTTCACTATTAAAAAAAATAAACAAAATGTACCAATAAAATGTCAATATAAATCCCCAGGAAAAGACTAACAGATACTGGAGTTTTGTCTTAACCTTCTAATATCCTTTTACTAAAATGACATATTTAAAATGCTATCAATTTGATTAAAAACATACTTTTAAAAACTTTTTAAAAATAATTTTGAAACAAAAGAAAGAAGATACCTGGAAGGCCACCCAGGTAAGTGGCCACTGTTTCTTTCATTGCTTTGTCCAAAATGGCAAGTTGACTTTGAAGGCCTTCGGAGTAGATGATATCTTTTTTAGGTGAAGTCGATAGCTCCAGATTGGTTCTGTCGACTCTTACTTCCAGATGGAATTGTTGATTGGAACACAAACTTATGGCCTCTATCCGAGATACTACCATATTTTCAACAGATACCAGGATATCCTGAAAAACAGAGTAAAGACAAACAAAATATAAGCAAGTATTAATACAGTGCCTTTCGAGTTTTTAAATTCTAAAACTGAATTTCAATGAGGAAAAAATAAGTATGATAGAGCCTCCCAACTTACAGTAAAAAATATTATAATAATCATAATTTTAAAATATATATTAGCTTTACAAGTTTCAGGGTCAGCTAGGATGTAAATGTATAGTGGCTTCTGAAAATTCAGTAAGCTAAGAGAGTTGTTTTACCAAACTCATGTCTGAAGCAATATTTTTTCTGTTTGTGAGCCTTCCTAACTTCAAAACTTACATATGAAAAAGGAAGGAGCTGAATAACTCTTTGTTGGGGAAAAGACTAGGAAAATTTAAAGTGCTTTAGTAAGCAAATGCCAGCAAGACTGAAAGGTTTTTTTGTGCCACACAAGCAATCCTGTAAGACTTGGGAAAAAGTGAGTGAAGGCATCCTGAGAAGGAATAGCCAGGGATCACTAGCAGTAAGTTACTCACCAGAAGATATTCAAACGAGAAAATGTTCTCATTTTGTTAACTTTTCAAACTGCTGATACACAAAATCACTCAACTTGTTGAGACTGATCTATGCATATAACGTGTGTGTAGAGGAAATGTAAAAAGACAGAAAATAAAATCAGAACCAGGAACATGGATGTTAAGAGATGGTAGAAAGAGAGTCTGAAGTATTTACTTAAGAATCCAAGATACCTATGATAAGTTTATACTTCACAAATACAGGTTATCTGAGGAAATCTGTCACTGTTTATACATGTCTATGTCCTTGAACTCACTAATAGTCTTAAAATAGTCAGCTGACAAACTGTTCCAGAATGGTCAGTAGTATGTGAAATAATGTTATGAAACACTGCACACTGATCCTGAGAAGTCAATCTGACATGAAGAGGGAGGAGGAGGAGGAGGAAGAGGAGGAGGAGGAGGAGGAGAAGAAGAAGAAGAAGAAGAAGAAGAAGAAGAAGAAGAAGAAGAAGAAGAAGAAGGAAGGAAGGAAAGAAGGAAGAAGGAAGAAGAAAGAAGAAGGAAGAAGAAGCCATCATGGAGTCAAACACTCCATGATCAAATAAACATCAAAAACATGGCATGCCTTAATGTCCTCTACTGCATAGATATAGTGCTGAAAATAGGATTTCCATTTTATTAAAAAAAGGGCAAACAAAAAGCTGAAATCTAAAGTAGTAAGCTCCTGTGGTAGACTGGAGATAAACATTCAGCAGAATCTCTTAGGTTGCTTAGGCTTAACCACCAGAAACTCCCTGCAATCATCATTAAGCTACAAACAGCACATCTTTTTATTATTATAGACATTATTCAATTATATGTCTCTTTACAAAAGCCACAGAGAACATCCAAGCCAACTTGGGCACAAACGCAAGCTTCTTGCTGTAACATGTTGGAATCCACTGTCGATGACACATGGTCAGAACTATTAGCCTCTAACAGAAGGCTGAATAATACAGATCTTCTGATAACGCTCATGTTTCCTTTTATCCAAGAGTTTTTACCTGTTCTTCCTCCTAATTTCAAATCAGAGTTGCCAGCAAGAAGCCAGGTGAACTGGTTTTACTTTTTTCTAGTTCTTTCTAATTTACTCATGGGAGAAAAGATTAAGAGTGCCAGAGAGCACAAAACATTATAATTAGGCACAGAATATCTGTGAGTGAATTTTAATCAGACTCACTTTTATGCTGTTAGTACAGACTAACTCCCATGATACTTCCAAAATTCTAAATAAAGGTGGATCTCTATGTACTCTGGGAAGGCTCAAGGCAGCCTATGTGTGAGTCTCCCTAATCTTGGCTGTAGATGCAGTAACAGGCTTTTCAATTTCTCCTCTCTACTTCTTGAATCAAACCTTGGAAATAAACCAGCAAGAAAGTGATAATAATGAACATTATGGAATCTTTACTGATGTGCTAAAGAGTGTGCCAAATACTTTACATATGTTATCTCACTTAAGCTTCAAAATAGCACTTTGAGGTAAATATTGCTAATATATCCATTTCATAGGTAAAAAGCAAAACAAAACAGAAAAACAAGAGTCACAAAGGTTTAGTAAAATTACCTGAAGGTTTTCAGAGGCGGAGTCTACCAAGGACAAGGCAAAGGGCACGGTGAAACCAGAAACCAAGGCGAACATAACACCAGTGCCCGTGGATGGACGAATATTCAAGGACACATTTACTTGCCAGCCCACGGCGTTGGATATATTATCTGTTTAAACAATAAAACAGAAGCAGGATCAGTGTACTCCTAAAGTATGCCAGAAGGAATTATTACAATCTTATTCATACCTAAAGCCATTAAAGCAACTACAGATTTTAGTTCTTCTTTCTCAATGATCTATATAACCTAGGGGGAAAAAAGCCATTTTTTTGAAATGCAGGCAAAAACATGAATGAAGCGTCATCCTTCTGGTCTTTCCAGAATAAAATTCTAGACATGGTATTTCAGATTATTATGAATTTTCCCCATTTGCTCTTTTATAGATATTCCTTCTGCCTGTATATTCCCCACTGGTCAAATCTCAGAGTGGTTATATTTGAAAGCACACATTTAGAGGGAAGTTCACTGAATTTATTGTAATATTTCTGAGGGAACACTTAGGTATAGCTGTGATCACCATTCCACCACTCCTCATCCATAAAGGTGGGGGGGTCAGTTCAAAGCAGGGGGAAGGAAAAATAGGATTTATACAAATAGGGGAGCTAGATAGTTATTTGATAGTAGAGAAATACTCTGAAATCAACTCTGGGTTCTGAAATTCTAACAGGGACTCTTCTTCTGTGATTCTCTTGTCATAATAGTTAACATTCTTTTATTCATTACTAGTCTATCCCACTAGAGTGAAGGCTCTACATGTCTCTCCTACCACTTTGTTTTCCACAGTAGTCACTCAACAAATATTTGTTGACTTGATATGTTTCCAAAATAGTATAATTCCCAAAAATGTTAATTCACAATTTGAAGTCTTCCTTATTGAATAAGAAGTAATATATAACAACAGCCCAAATGCCACTTGTAGATTTTGAAAAGATGAATGTGAATGGAGAAAATAATGACCCTTGACAAGATGATCTTCCACTTAGCCACATCTAATGTTATTACATTTTTCATTACAATCCTTTAATTTCCACCCATAAGAAAATATATATATTATATAAGTTGAAACTTTGAAATAAGTAAATTTATGATATTAACAAACTCAAACTAAAATAAACATGCAAATGTACCAAAATTATAATGTAACATTAAATATTAATTTAAAAGTTGGTCACCTTCTGGCAGTATGGTACTGGCACAAAAAACAGACACTTAGATGAATAAAAAAGAAGAGAGAACCCACAAATGGATCCACAAACGTATGCCTAACTAACTAGAGGAGAGGAGCAGTAATCTGCAGGAAGTGTACAAAGTCCCAACCAGATCCTTCTCTGTCTTTTCTAGGGCAATAAAAGCCTTACAGCTTTGGGAAAAAGGCAACAAACCTTGTCACCATTAGGACACATGCAAAGACCCATCGCATCTACAGGGTAGGGAAAGGAAACTGGAAAAAAACAAAACAAACAACCAAAAAGCACCTACCACGGGAAAGGAGCAGAAAGACATCTTGAGTCTTGACCATTAGATATCTCCCCCACTGGTGGTCGGGAAGGGGACAATGAAAAGTCCAGGGATACAATACCTGCCCCAAACTGAATCTGTATCAGAACATTAGAGAATGCTCTCCAGATTCCGCTACCATGTTAGCAAATGTCAAGTAACAAGAGCATTCTTCTGGGGTGAAGCAAGACCTTAGAGAGACACTTTCTAAGGTATCCTAAATAGAATACCTAAAGCTAAGGATAGATCAGCTATTAAGAAAAATTCTCTGGCAAACCATTTCCTACCATAAGCACAAGATAACAATAAAGGAATTTGAAGGGTACTCATGGGAACAAGAAAGCTTAAGCAGCTCGATTCTTGATGAGACTGATTCAACCACCTTATTAAGGGCCTAGGAAAAGCAGAAGTATGCTCATTTCCAGATACATTATTTATCTGTCTCTACCATTCTACATAAGATGCCAATCTTTAAGCCAAAAATTATCCAATTCAGAAGGAAACAAAAACAACACATGGTCAAGAGACAAAGCAATCAACATGACCAGACTTAGATATGACACAGATATTGGACCTATCAGACAGGGAATTTAAAATAATTATGATTAATAAGTTGAAGGCTCAGGTAGAAAATGTGGACAGATGGGCAATTTCAACAGAGGGGTGGACATTTTAAAAAATGATCACAGGAAAAGGCCAGAAATGATGAATCCTTTGGATATATTAATCAGTAGACTCAATACAACTGAGAAATTGGTGAACCTTAACATAGGTTAATTGAATTTACTTGAAATTAACCAGGTTATGTGCCAATAACCTTTAAATAATAACATAAACATATTCAACTGCCATTTCCCCCTAATATACTGCAAAAAGTTAATTAAAATTATATATAACAATATGAATAAGCCTAACACTATTGCTGGCACATACTAAGTATTCAATAATGTTTACTGAAGGAATTACTATAGATTGTCAATGAATAAATTTAGTCATTAATGACAAAAGAGAAGTAAAATGAGAAATAACTTACTATAATCTATGCTAAATAGGGCAACTCCAGAACCAGGATAGTAGGAACCCTTCTCCACAGTGACAAGACAATGCTTATTTTGTTTTTCTTGAATAATTTCCTTTACTCCCGAAGCTCCTTGATTCATCAAATTCCAGCCTCGTATACATCCATCTAGACGAGGGTTAATCTAACAAATTGAAATATAGGTCAAGGAGTGCATCTTAAACAAGTCAGACTCAGAAGTGGTTTAATTGATTATAGATGCAGATTTCATTTAGAAGGAAAACCCTTTCTTTGATGACATTTTAAAATATTTTAAATATTTTGAATTTTATCTAGTTTTTTTACGGCATCCTTCTTTTTCAGTAATAGGGAGTTTATGCCATCACAGACCTCCACCGGGATCCTAACGATTTTTAACATCTCAAGCCCTACTTGCCTTTCCCATCCAGAGATAATTTTTTTGCTCTCAAGTTCCAGGTATGCTACTAGCTGCAGCCCTGGGCTGTAAGCTGCTTTCTTTAATTGCATTTATAATATAGGTTTGTCTTGTCATCAGACACTGACCCTCTTCAGGAGCAAAAGTGTTTGCTTTCTTTAGTCTCCAAGAAAGCATCCAACCAGACTCAAGACACACAGTAGCCATTTCATAAATAGTTTTTGAATAATTTATTTTACTTTTAAAGTGTCTTGATTTATCAATTTCAAAGGAACAGATATATTCACTCTGACATGAGTTAACTAATTCAGGTTTTATATCATATTTCAGAAATCTTTCAAAAGTTATGGTAACTGTGAATCGCCATGCATAAAAGATGGATATAAAATAGTAAATATTTAAGTTAAATCAGCAAGTATAATTGGTAGGCCCATGACTTCAAATGAAATTTTTAAAACTCTTCAAGGACAGTGATTAGTCTCCTTCATGAAACCTATTCCATGGTTATTAGACAAACATCATATGCCGAAAATCATCTATTATATATAACTTCAACTTATGACAGGCTGAAGTTGTATCTGAGCAAAGATTTTTTTTAAGATTTTTAGAAGTTCTACCTTATATGCTATTCTATCTCCCAAATTTAAGTCCCAAAATAGACCTAAGAAAATTCTTTGACTGGCTTCTACAAAATATTATATTTTTGAACTCAAATACATGTATTTCTATCTGCAGTATCTGAATGTGGACAGTTCTCATGTTAACACTGAACTGATGGTTGAGAATTAAAAAGGCCTACCTCTTCATGAGTAACACTGGGGGTTTAAATGGGCTCAAAAACACTACATTCATTTTCTTATTTCCTTAATACAACTTCAAGGATCACTATGTCATTTTTCCTTGTCAATTCAAGTTGTCACAGTTGGTGAGTTCAACAAAATAACTTCTTTTGACTCTAAGAAAAACACATCTTCAAATCTATTACAGACAAGAGGAATTCATCCATTATAAATGATATAAGCTTGGATCATTACCGGTTTAATGAGTACATTCTCCCCTTTCCGAGGTAATCCTGCAAAATAAACTTTAGTTTCTAGAAATCCATTTGCAGGCTTAAAAAGGCTTCCGGGTTTATTTATATTCATTACAGCTTCCTTGGCTATTTTTACACTAATACTGTATTCTAATTCTTCCACAGAGACCTACAATTAAAAATACAGAAATTATCAAACAACCAAACATCACTGCATGTCATTTGAAACACTAAAATTGAAAAATCCTGTTATTATTCCCGTAAATAATTTTTCAAAATAATCATTTTAAAGTAATAATTTATTATAAACCCATTGAAATGGCTAATTACTATAAAGGTGGTAAAATGTGTTTTAAAGAGATAGTTCTTGTCTGAAAATTAAGTGAACATTTTAAAGTAAAAAAATCAATATTATTCTTTTAAAAATTCTTTTAATTTTTTTAATGTTTTATTTTATTTTTGAGAGACAGAGAGCATGAGCAGGGGAGGGTCAGAGAGAGAGGGAGACACAGAATCTGAAGACAGGCTCCAGGCTCTGAGCGGTCAGCACAGAGCCTGACGCGGGGCTCAAACCCATGAACTGCGAGATCATGACCTGAGCTGAAGTCGGCCGCTTAACCGACTGAGCCACCCAGGCACCCCTCTTTTAAATTGAAATATCCGATTATAATACATCTTTCAACCCCAGTGTGTCATTCTACAAAATCTTGGGAAACTTTTAAGTGTTCTTATTTTGCAATTATCTGAAAGTATACATATGGAATCAAAAATGGAAATAAATTCTTAATATAAATTATGAGAAATTAGCATCTCCAGTGCTCTGTTCATTACACACAAATTATACTTTATTTCAAAAATCAAAAGTAATTGAGGTCATAAGGAAGCACAATACATAAAATTAAATTGTGTTTTTCCAATTTTAAAAGTGGTTTGGGTTTTTAAAAAAGATTTAAAGTGGGGGCGCCTGGGTGGCTCAGTCGGTTAGGTGTCTGACTTCAGCTCAGGTCATGATCTTGCGGTTCGTGGGTTCGGGCCCCACATCTGGCTCTGTGCTGACAGCTAGCTCAGAGCCTGGAGTCTGTCTTCGGATTCTGTGTCTCCCTCTCTCTCTGACCCTTCCCTGCTCTCTCTTTCTCTCTCTCTCTCTCTCAAAATCTCTCAAAAATAAATAAAACATTTAAAAAAAAAGATTGAAAGTGACGGTAAACAACAATAAAAAAAATCCTCCCCAAAGGCGACTTGAAGAACCCATCTCCTCAAGCAAAACTCTAGCACTCAAAATGCAAACTCATCTTTTATTCATCAGTAATAGAAGTGAAACAGTAGGCATGTTAAAGCACCACAACAGGAAGAGAAAAATTATGCTCTAAAGTAAAATAACTTTGGTGACATTTACAGATTTCAAGTTGGTCAATGCTCTGTCCTCAATATAGCCAATCAGCATCATTTTATTCAAATGATGATTCCCTCCTGGAAAGATGTTAAGTTAGCTTCTAGAACCTTGTCTAGCTTGTTTCTAGAAGTCTTACCACTCCTTCTCTGTCTCTTTTGGGGACTCCTCCTCTTCTTTTCAACCTCTATAATAAGCCCCAGAGCTCAGTCCCCAGACCTTTTCCTCCAAGTCATGCAAGTATTTTTAAATGGGGGCTCTACTGTCCCACTCTTGGGCATTTGGAAAATTTGGGGGTGGGGAGGATACTTAGCTGTTGCAATGAGTAGGATACATGCTGGCATTGCAAGGTGGCATTACAGGATACCCTGTAATAGGGAGGATCATCATGCAAAATAAACAGTAAAACATCTGATATCCTGCAAACCTTCTGAATATCCCTACAGGATATTCATGTAGGGTGTACTGAGTTTGGTATACATGAAACAAAACATTTTTTGTACCATTTCAGTATTCACTATTTTTTTAAAATTTTTAATGTTTATTTATTTTTGAAAGAGAGAGACACAGAGTACGAGTGGGGGAGGAACAGAGAGAGAGACATATACACACAGAATCTGAAGCAGGCTCCAGGCTCTGAGCTGTAAGTACAGAGCCCAATGCTGGGCTTGAACTCACAAGCCGCGAGATCATGACATGAGCCGAAGTTGGATGCTTAACCAACTGAGCCACCCAGGCACCCCAACAGTCTTGCAAACCAAGGATAAACTGATGTTTGCTTTGTGTGGATCTTTACCAAGAGTTTCTCACTATTTTGGAAAATTACCTTTACTGATGGTAATACCATCTATGCATTTCCAGTATTTGAATTGCCAATAGAATACTCCAGCATGAGTCTCATTTGCAGCTCTCACATTATTCTCCATATAGGAGCAAGCTTTGACAAATACTGTACTTGTACTTGAGCACTTATATATTGAAATATATATTATTTTCTTATAAATTACTTTCCTTTATTTCTTTGCATAATAATCAGGGCATTATATTGGTTTCTACTAGGGATGTGCAAAAGTAGCTTACATTATTGATGCATTTCATTAGAGGACAGGAGAGGAAAATTATGAATATATGGGCACTGGATGAGACAGAGTTTAGAACCAGAAATAAACAATAATCAATCTCATGGCTTTTAAACCTCTCTTTATGTTGAATATTCCAAAGTTTTTATCTATCTTAAAGTGAAGGCTGAGCTCAAAAGTATATCCAGAATCTGGCCACTTCTTACCACCTACCATCAATGCTCTAGTGAGAGATGCCATACTCTCTCCACTGAGTTACTACAGTGGTCCAGTGGTCTCATACACCCATATCCTGTCCCATTCTTACTCTCTACCTCTACTATCTAGTTTCCACAAAGCCATCATGTCCTGATTAGGTTTATTTTATTTTTTTTAATGTTTACTTATTCTGAGAGAGAGAGAGAGAGAGAGAGAGCACAAGAGCGGGAAAGGGGCAGAGAAAGAGCGAGAGAGAACCCAAGGAAGGTTTCACACTATCAGTGGAGAGCCTGATGTGGGGCTCAATCCCACCACCATGAGATCATGACCCGAGCCGAAATCAGAGTCTAAGCTCAATCAACTGAGCCACCCAGGTGCCCCTAGGAATATCTTTTAACATACATGCAAATTAAACCATGTCACTTCTTAAAATCATCTTAGGTCTTTCTACTTAGCATAAAATCTAATTTCTCAACAGCGTTCCCATGGCCCTGCTTGGCTTTATTCCAGACCACATTTCTAACCTCACTTTCTACTCCTCTCTCCCTCCCTTACTCCACTGCATCTGTACTGATGTTCCTCAGCTACGACAATCACATCCACTTGCTGGATGCTCTGTACTTGCTGTTCACATGGCACAGAATCATCTCCCCCCATATTTTCTCATGATTTGTGCCCTCAAGTGTCCGGTCAGATGCAATCTCATCGGAGACGGCTTTCCTGATTCCGCATGCATACTCAGTATCATGATATTCTATTGCCGGGCCTCGCTTCCCTTCTCCCTCCTAGCGCTAACCACTGTCTGACGTAGCTATTTGTTCATGCATTCGTGGTTAACATCTCACCACTAGAATGCAAGCTCCACGTGAGCGTGTCTTTGTTTTAATCACTATTGTAGCCTCACCACCTAGAAGAAGGAATAACACATAAAGCGCTAAATATCTTTTGGAATGAATAAAATTATGATACAAAGTACAGATTTCCCGCTAATATTAGAATTATACCCAAATATGAGATGTAATAACGACTTATAGCAATATTTATTTCTATGGTTTATAGCCATTGTAATTAACAATTACCCACATTCTATTTATCTCAATTACCACAATCTTAAGTTCTACATTTTAAATTCTTATTTTTAAAGTATTTTATGTGAAATTTTAAAATTATTTAAAATTAGTGAAGCAAATGGTACTAAGTGAACAGTTCAGTTCACTGAATGTAACTTAAGTATTAATGTTTAATGATTAATATAACTTAACTTTGTCAAAGCATTTACTTAAAATATGTATTTGAGATAATTTCCATGGCTGCATAAATTTGTCTGAAACTATACAGTTTATTAACAAACCATCAAAATTATAAAATTTTGTACTTTGTGTACTAAAGTCATATTTTTTAAATGAAAGGGAGAAAAGAAATCCTACATATATGGTGGGGGAGAAAATTCATAAAGTACTAAAATAACAAATTAAGAATTTTTAAAAACTAGCCAGCATCAAATTTATTGCCAGATTAAAGTTTTTCTCTGATTTGCTTATTGTCCTTAAATTTTTAATGTCAAGTTGTATTCAATTTATAAAGGGAAATTATTTTGTATTTTATTTAAAATATGGGCATATCATTAAATAATAGTTTCTTTTTAATAAGGATCATAAATATAGAAGACAAAATGTATGGGACTGAATAGCTGCCTTCTATCCAGTCCAGAATCCTGCTTCTAACATATCATTCATGGATAAATCATTAGTAAACACTATCTGCAACTGAAGATGTTAGTCTCACGGGTAAATATTTACCTTCTTATATATATTCCGTACTTTCTAAAATGTATCTAAATTCTCCTTCAAACAGCTGGTAACTTCAATTTGTATCAATTAATCAGAAAAAGTCTGTTTGCTCTCCTGTGCTGAAAAAGTGATTTTTAGATAGGTGATTTGGGGACATGAGGCAATAAAATGTATTCTTCAGGAGAGCCTGGGTGGCTCAGTCAGTTAAGCAAGCGTCTGACTTCGGCTCAGGTCACAATCTCATGGTTCATGAGTTCAAGCCCCACATCGGGGTCTGCTCTGGCAGTGTGGGGTGTGCTTGGGATAGTGTCTTCTTCTCTCTCTGCCACTCCCCTGTTCACGCTTGCTCTCTCTTTCAAAATAAATAAACAAACTTAAATAAATGGGGAGCCTGGGTAGCTTAGTCAGTTGAGCGTTCAATTTTGGCTCAGGTCATGATCTCACAGTTCGTGAGTTAGAGTCCCGAGTCAGGCTCTGTGCTGACAGCTCAGAGCCTGAAGTCTGTTTTGGATTCTGTGTCTCCCTTTCTCTCTGCCCCTCCCCCACTCGTGCTCTGTCTCTCTCTCTCTCTCTCTCTCTCTCTCAAAAATAAATAAACATTTAAAAAATAAATTTTAAAAGCCTTAAAAATGTATTCTTCAGGACAGTGGAGGAATAGCTGGATGCATCAAGTATTCTACATATAGATGCAATAGGAAAGATATAGCAGCAAACCTACGCTAATGATAGCATTTGGAGAAGCCAGAAAATTTTAGTGATTTCTCCGACAGTTACATCTATCATGTGCAGACACTATTTTGTTAACAGTCAAGAGCCCTGGGGCACCTGCGTGACTCAGTTGGTTAAGTGTCCAACTCTTTGTTTTGGCTCAAGTTATGATCTCATAGTTTGTGGGTTTGAGCCCTGCATCAGGCTCTCTGCTGACAGTGTAGACCCTACATGGGATTCTCTCTCTCCCTCTCTCTCTCCCCTTCCCTCACTTGCACTGTTTCTGTCTCTCTCAAAATAAAATAAATAAACTTTAAAAAAAAAGTGTATTTAAGAGTCAAGAGCCCCAAACCTATGGCTATCAAAGGGTGGAGAGCCCCATTTTTGGTAAACCACATCTGTGCCCAACTGTACTTTATTTGCTACCTGTACTGTAATGATTTCACATTACATTGTATTAGTTCAAAAGGCAGGTTCACCTATTAAATTGTGAGGTACTTAAAGGAAAATCTCTTGCCATAGTTCTAATGCCCTGAACTCAGGGACTTAGCATTTTCATTAATTCTCCTTTTTTTAAGTTTGTTTATTTTGAGAGAGAAAGAGAGAGAGAGAGCACATGTGAGTGAGTGGGGGGAGGGGCAGAGAGGGAGAGGGAGCGAATTCCAAGCAGACTCTGCACTGTCAGCGCAGAGCCTGATGCAGGGCTCTATCTCACAAACCGTGAGATCAATGACCTGAGCCAAAATCAAGAGTCAGATGCTTAACTGAATGCATCTCTCAGGTGCCCCAGGAACTCAGTATTTTAAAAGTGTTCACTATGGGGCACCTGGGTGGTTCAGTCCTTGAGCTTCCGACTTCGGCTCAGGTCATGATCTCACAGTTCGTGGGTTCAAGCCCCATGTCAGGCTGTATGCTGACAGCTCAGAGCCTGGAGCCTGCTTCCAATTCTGTGTGTCCCTCTCTCTCTGCCCCTCCCCTGCTCATGATCTGTCTCTTTCTGTCTTTCAAAAATAAATAAATGTTAAAAAAATTTTTTTAAGTGTTCACTAAAGGCTTATTGAATATATGAGTGTATGAGTGAGTAAATTAAGAAATGAAATAATTTAGTGATTACTTCACATGCCTTTTCAATATGGACTTCTTGTCAGGTCCCACAGGCATAGAAAGTGTCTCTTTTGGATACCATATTCTAAGGTGAAACTGAGCGCTCAGTTAGTACCTGCTGAAAATAGTGATGACTCTTGCTATAGAGTTCTCCCCATTATAGACTAAAAGTAATACCTTCATGAAAAACTCCATTTTAGGCTCACTTTTAGTGATTATATAAAAATGCTAATTTCTAAGCACTGTGATTGGTATTGGCTAGTATATACTCTTTATACAAATTGATTCCTTATCTATATGCTGATATTTAAAATTGAATTAATTACTGTAGTATTACTCTTTCTATGTGTACTTTGATATTACTGTTGTATTTCTCTTTCCTTTAAAAAATATTGGTGTCTATTCAGTATATTTGTCCTTGATCAGTAGTATCTTTTCATAAACTGTTATGCCTGCTAATAACCTATAGGAGAGACACCAATAACAGCCATTAAAAAAGGGAGAAAGTTATAGAGTAGTTTAAGCAAATAACTGAAAACAATTACAGTTACAAAAATCCTAAATATATTCCATGACGTTATCATTGCTCAGGCTGTTTCAAGGATTTACAGCGTATGTAGTATACTTCACATAACATCAAATAAATCCAGCTCCATTTTGATTTGGCATCACGATAAAAATAAATTATTAATGATGTTAAACAAACTGTGTCAAAGTAGAGATATTCTTTCTGAAATCTGCAAGACATACCGTATTCCACAGGCCATTATTAATAACTTTGCCTCCAGTTGTGATTTTGGTTGTATATTCATTCTTAAACTGAATTTCAATCTTCCCATCACGAAGTGCAATCAGGAACCAACATGAGTGGTCAAGAGATTCTGCATACAGGATGACACCTTCTGAATCATAGGTCCGGAAATCAAATTCAGCTGAAAATCTACATAATGGGCAAAGAGAGGGCCTTAATAGAGAAACATGGAATGCTCAATCCATTATTCTTTTTCTCTTATACTAGCAAACAGTAATATGTTGAAAGAGTCAAGTATTTCTTTCCTGGAACTAATAAAAAAAGTAGAGAAGAATTAGACTGTTAATGTGTTATCTCTAGCTCTGTGTGTGTTCAAAATCAAGTTATTATACTTCCTTGCTTATTCTTGGAGACTTTTCCCCCAGTGAACAGATGCTTTGGTACTTTTTCATCTTTTTTTGGCATTTGTTTTGAAGGTACGCTTATAAAGGCTGGAATTCATACACATGTACAAATATTAGATCTATAGTATCTCTCCTGGAGCTTTTTATACACTATATAATCTGATATTAACATTCCTTTTTTTTTTTTTTTTGGCTGTATCCATGATTAGTAAAAGATGTTACAATGTCATGATTGGCTTATACATCAAAAGGCCTATTTTTCCTGTGACTTCATATATGTCAGGAAGGAATCACTCACAGAGATACACAAAACAGCATCTGGATGACTGCAAACATAATTAAGCCTTCGTGTGTGGTAAGAAACATAAAGTAAAAATTTTAAGATAGATCTCTTAGCTTGACTATAAAAAGTTCTCCAAAGCTTTATTTGTATAAATCACCACACTAGAGCACATGGAAGGAGACCTTAAAAGATATAGTCTAGCCATGTGTTTGGGGGTACCTGAGTTCTGGCAATGCCTGTTGCTATTAAGACCCTGAGTATATATGTAGCTATTACAGGGGAGGAAATATCTTAGAGATGCTGGATTAAAAACTAACATGTACTGGGGCTCCGGGACAGCTCAGTCAGTTAAGCATCTGACTCTTGATTTCAGCTCAGGTCATGATCACACAGTTCGTGAGTTTGAGTCTCATATTGGGCTCCACTCTGACAGTGCAGAGCCTGTTTGGGATTCTTTCTCTCCCCCTCTCTCCCTCTCACACCTTCTCTCTCCCTTTCTCTCTCTCTCAAAATAAATAAATTTTAAGAAAAAATAGCATGTATTACATGTATTGATTAGTGCCCTATGACACTGTAATGAAAATCAGCATTAACATTTCCAAGAAACCAGCAAATCTAAATGATTGAAAAAAGAAAAATGGAAGAGAAAAAATAGTTGTATAACTAATAGTCACTTGAGTTAAGTTAAAATAAAGGGGATTTAAGTTAAAAAGTCAGGACTTCAGGTTATTTCCAAGAAAGGCAAGAAAGAATCCCATCCACCTCCTTACCTCCTAGTAATAACAGAGGCACCATATGCAATGGGGAAAAGACCTAACTTCAAATAGAACGAAGAAAGGCTGATGAAATAAATGTTTTAAATTTTAGAATCCCAAAGAAATATTTTAAAGAGGTTATGTGGAGTGAAGTATGTTAGACAGATAACAATGGAGTAGGGATTTACTGAACTAAGATAATTTTGTTTACTTATTTTTGCATAGGATAAGGACCTCTATTCTCTTTCATAATCATCACATTTTGCTGATGTGAAGCAGGTATTATCTTGTCAGAACGCAAATCTGTGTATGCTCAGGATCTTCCAGAAGTTGATCCTCTTATGGAGATAATTTCCTTCTCTTTGCAAAATCATGCTACACCAGTAACACAAAGAGTTGTGTTCTACATTCTTTCTGTCTGGAATACATCAGCATACACTGGGGAACAATTCATTCTTTCTCTGAAGTTTTGTAGAATGAAAAAGAAGAGTGAATTTGTTAACTTTAGGGTGGGATAACTATTTGATCATTGGAGACAGAGCTGAAGGAATTTGCAAAAAAAAAAAAAAAAGGAAAAAAGCAACAAAGCACTAGCTATTCATTGTGTTGGTTACCAGGTGGCAGCTTATAAACAATTCTTCAAGCTGTACATTTAAGATACGTGTTTATTTCTGTATATGTATATATATTATACTTCAATAAAAAGTTTAAACTATAAAAAGAAAGAACAAATAAATACTGGAAAAATAATTTGGCTTATTTGATTCCATGTTAGAGCCCAAGCTATTGTGAACTGTCAGAAATGAATCCCCCTGACAGTGACCAGAGTATGTAATAATTAACCTTTTTCTCTCTCATTCTCATTATTATCTTAGCAAGGAAATGTTGCCTCCAGTCTATGTCACTAGATGATATTATTTGCTCTGAGATGTTAAAAGGGGGGAAAAAAAAACAAGTCTTGGTGGATAAAAGAGTATTGAAGGAGCACCATCACATTAGTTAGTGAATTTTAGAATAATGTTCCTTAATGATACAATTTCTATGAGTTTGGTTGAATTATTTAATGAATAATCATTCATATATCTGAATTAAATTGTACATATGCATGCTTTTCTAATTATTTTTAAATATGGACTCTATAATCAGTCTCAAATACATTCCCTTTCTATTATTACTACAAAATTCTAATTTCTTTTTTTCTAGTTTCAATCATATATGAGTCTGAGAAAATTTGACAGCTAAAGGAGAATCATGACTCTAAATCATAAACAACTGTTCTTTCCCTCGAGACAACCTAACTACAGGAAGAGCAGGAAGATACTCAGTCAACTAAAATCACGTGATGTGTTTCTTTAAAATACCACTTAAGCAATCTTACGAATTTTCCTAGGTACTTACGAATATGACTATGTTCTAAAAGCAATACTTTGAGTATTTTCTTTTAAAAAATTTTTTAATCTTTATTTATTTTTGAGAAATAGAGAGAGTGCAAGCAGGGGAGGGGCAGAGGGAGAGAGGGAGGCACAGAATCCGAAGCAGGCTCCAGGCTCTGGGCTGTCAGCACAGAGCCTGATGCAGGGCTCAAATTCATGAAACATGAGATCATGACCTGAGCCGAAGCCAGACGCTCAACCGACTGAGCCACCCAGGCGCTCCCAAGTATTTTTTTATTACTTAGTTTTTATAACATGTATAAAGAAGAATGAAGGGGCGCCTGGGTGGCTCAGTCAGTAAAGCGTCCAACTTCGACTCAAGTCATGATCTCATAGTCCGTGGATTTAAGCCCCACGTCAGGCTCTGTGCTGACAGCTCAGAGCCTGGAGCCCACTTCGGATTCTGTGTCTCCCTGTCCCCTGCCCCTCTCCCCCCCCACCCCCCGCCGCTGACACTCTGTCTCTCTCTCTCTAAAGACATAAAAAAAATTTTTTTAAAGAATGAAAATTTCGCAAATATATTAAATCTACTTTCCCAACTTCTTAGCACATATTTATTCACTAGAAAACGAAGAAGGATGGATTAAGGTAAAATGATCATTGGGGAAGGTTGCCGTAGAATGACCCAAATGATTTTTAGCACGAAAATTTCATGTGTGAAGAGGTGAATTAACTTTAGGGTTCCCTAAATCATCTGATTGATAATATATCTAAATTATCTAACTGGAAGTGCAATTTCATACATTCCAAACCTTTTTGGTCACTTCTTCTCTGTCCTTACCTGCTTACCTCTAGAGATTATCACTGACATTGGTACCTCACCTGGTGATTTCCGGCAAACGAAATTTTAAATATAAAACCACTCCTATGAACTGCTCTGCCAAGTAAAGTAATTCATAATTTTTGTCAAGGTTCAAGGGAAGGCACACTGGAACAGCCTGGAGAAAAAGGAAACAAAACACATAAAATCATGCACAGGTTATTGCTTGCTGTTTGTGTCAGGTTATACATCCTTTCTCTGGTGCCTAGTGATCTTGCCAAATGTATTCTTTGGGATACATTAAATAAAGAACACCCTTGGTAACAAGGCAACATCTTTTACTTCCTTATATGGTCCATCAGTAAAACCTCCCAGAACATATGTTCTAAAATCTTGTTCAATGTGTGTGGCTTTATATTTTTGTTCTTAATAATTCCTTTGCAAATCTCAGCCCAAAACACAACCTTTTTCTTCCAGTAACAACGTGTATCCCTTTAATTAACTGCAGTTCTGATGCCTTCTAAGAATTAATATATCAATAAGTAGCACCTCATACATGCACTCATTCATTTATTAAGAAAAATTTTCTGAGCAAAAATGTACTATCTAGACAGTGAAGCTTTGGTAGGGAGGTGAAGGAAATCCATTTTAGAAAGGCTCCATTTCTTCTGTTTTCTTGCTGGGCCCTATTTATTCATGTCCTATATTTCACTTTGCATCTATGTAAAAACCAAAGAAGCCATATTCCCACTCCAGGGGGAAATAAGAAAGTTAATAATTTTCTGAGTTTTGTCCCAGAGCCTCCAAACACCTGATAACATCTAAGAAGAGCCAGATCAGCTTACATGTTCCAGGACATTAGCCTCGAATAAACCTCAGCTGATGCTGGCATCCATACCCCTACCTTCTATGATTTATAAAATAACAACTATTATTCACCTACCACTTGCCTTTGATTGGACCCTACCTAGATTCCTGAAGGAACATGTATCCTGGACCCCTTTCCAATATAAGCCCCTAGCCCTAAACAATGAAGAGACTCATTCTCTTTTCCTTTCCATGTCCCCCAGACACTCTGTCTGCTATACTCTGTTATTCATGCTATCTAATAAACTCTGCTCTCACTTTCTCCGGTTTGCATTTGATTTCTATCCTTTGCAAAGTTAAGGGACCGCTTGGCTGGTCTGGTGGGGGACCCCCCACCCCAACCTGGGTTCTCAATGAGAATGCTAGAAAACCTAGATGGGATAAATATAAATTAAGAGATCGTGTTAGTCTCCAAGGAATTTACAAAAAAGTGGTTCGGTCATTAAATTTAATATCAATTTTTTCCTAAGTGTACACCAAACATTAAAACGGAAAGATTTTGGGGTGTCTGGGTGGCTTAGTCAGATAAGTATCTGACTTTGGCTCAGGTCGTGATCTCACTGCTTGTGCATTGGAGCCCTGCATCGGGCTCTGTGCTGACAGCTCAGAGCCTGGAGCCTGCTTCAGATTCTGTGTCTCCCTCTCTCTCTCTCTCTGACCCCCCGCCCCCCCTCTCATCCTCTGTCTCTCTCTGTGTCTCAAAAATAAATAAACATTAAAAAAGATTCAAAAAGTAAAATGGAAAGATTTTAGGGCTCCGTTTTCGGGCATACCAATAGGGATCTTTAGGGGCAACTGTGTACATGGCACAGAAACAACATCTCATTTCTTCTTAGGACTTTAATAAATCTATTCTAAGGAAGATGGTGAAGTGTAACTACTACAAATACTACAATAATAAAAGACTAAATTACAAAGTAGCCATTCACGCATCATGGAATTCCATTAAATAAAATCAAAGTTACTACATACATATAGTATTATCTCACCTTATCTTTCTTTACCAAGAAGGTAGCATATATTGGATGTTACATTTTTGGACATAGATAGTTTTGTCTTGGTAACAGATACAAAGGTTTGTATGTATACACAATTCAATAACTATTTAGGTGGTTTTTGTTCCATCTTGTTTTTTTTTTTAACTGTCTGCTTCATGATCATATAACATTTCACCTTCACTTATGAAAAGAAATGCAGGAGTTGGACCAAGAATCACTAACACATGATCCTTAGTTAGGGGAAAAAAAGCTTCAGATGTTGACCTATTTATTTAGTGAAGGAAAAGCTACCCCCAACACTCAATTCCTGGGTCAATAATGAATTAAATCCAAGTAACTAAAAGCAAGTAACAAAATCGACCTCTCTGAATTTTGATATCCTTAAGCCTCACTAAATCCTATCCTGACAGTTATTTCCACCTGAGATTTTATGAGCACCCTTGCAAGGACCAACATGACGAGGTGTGATCAAACTCGTCAAGAATGGGAGAAAGAAAAGTACACATAGGAAAATGTTTCCGCTAAGGTTTCTACATAAGATTTTTTCCTCACAAAGAGAAAGATGAACCTCAGCTCGTCTTAATTTTTTAAATAAACATACACATTGTATTTTGTAAATGTATAGGCTATACAGATGAGCACTCTCTGAACTACGACCTTGCAACCTTTTTTAAAACCTAGTCACTAATTATCCCAAATACTTAGGGCTTACATGACCAAAATTAGTAAATAGGCTGTGACTCAGAGCCTGCTAGACCTATACCAATTATTATAGAACATTTGTATTTTCCTGACTTACTTCAGCTATATGGAAATAAGTACCCAGCTCTCTCATTTTAGAAAAGAGATGAGAAGTTGAACGTTGCAAAATGTTACCTCACAACTCTTGTGATCTTGGGCAAGTTTGAATCCTTTCTTCCCATCACAATAACAAGAGTAACCTCCAGGGTAATTGACACAAAGTTGAGCACACATGTTCTCAGAGCATTCATCCACATCTGGGGTAAAAGAGAACATAAATCTTAATATCTTCTAACTGTTCAATCCAAGAGAAGTATTCTGATTTTAGTGTAAGATAATCAGTGATAATAGATTCTTAGTAAAAGAAATAAATCTCTGTGACAGGAAATCACATTTCAACATGTGGCAGAAATTTAAATGAGTTACAAGTGTAATGCCTACCTATTTATACACCTAAACAACAAATGTATAACTTTCAGCAATAAATAATTAATAAAAATATAAAAACTACATGAATTTTCCAATTTTTGAATTTGAAGGGAAAAAGGCTGAGTCTCAAGATAACTATCATTTCTGACTAAATAAATTCCATTGAGACTGCTTCACAATTCTTTGCTTTGAAGAAAAGAAAGGGAAGGGTAAGGAAGGGAGAGAAGAGGAAGAGTAAGGAGGATTAGATAATGAAGAAAGGGGAAGAGGAAAAAAGATCCCTTTTAACTGAAGATTAATGTAATCAGGTATTAAATAATATCAAGAACATCTGACTTTCCATAATGCAGTGATTAATGGTGGCAATACATTTAAGGATGTATCTTTATTTCTTATCAATTAAAAAAGAAAAACAAACCTCACGGTACTATAATCTCCTGTACTGTGAAATCTTTGATATAGCCCTGTCCTCACTTCATATTTTGAGAAAATCATTCTTGAAAAGTTGTAATAATACACTTCAGCTAAAATCCACTTCAGAGAGAGCTACATAAGATCCCTGATATTTTCAATGAATGCACCCTGCAATCTTTGAAAATTCCCAAGCACATAAATGCAATATTCGTGGCATATAAATTCCTCCATAAAATGTCTCAAAATGCAACTCCCAACTTAGTGATCCCTCGGCATTAAAATTAAATGGCATATAATTAGGTGTGCCTGGGTGGCTCAGTCAGTTAAGTGTCCGGCTTCAGCTCTGGTCATTATCTCACGGTTCATGGTGACAGCTCAGAATCTGGAGCCTGCTTCAGAATTTGTGTGTCCCTCTCTCTCTCTCTGCCCCTTCCCTGCTTGTGCTCTCTCTCTTTCTCTCTCTCAAAAATAAATAAACATTAAAAAAAAAGGAAACCATTGCCTAATCCAAAGTAATAAACCATTTGCAAAAAAAAATAAATGACATATAAAGTAATATGAATATTGTACATATGTACCACACATGCATATTATTTTTAAAAAAATGTCATTCTTGAATGAAACTACAATATACATAATGAAAGTTGGTTAATAATAAATCTGAATATTATCACAGTAATTTCTATCTGGAGTTGTGGAAGAATAGAGATGGTATGTGGAGGGGATAAATTTTGATGAGTGCATGGGAAATAAAACATCAAAATATCAAGAGAAGCACATATGTTTGAAAAAAATGTATTCTGAAAATTACTATTGATTTAGGCAAATTAATAGAAACAGAAAGTAGATTAAAGGTTATCTCCCAAAAAGTAGATAGAGACAGAAGGTAGATTAGAGTTTAGGAGAGGGAGGAGGGGAAACTTATTGCTTAATGGTTACAGAGTTCTGTTTGGGATGATGAAAAGTTTTGGAAACAGATAGCCTTGATGACTCCATAACCATGTGAAAGCAATTACTGCCACTGAATTGTACCCTTAAAAATGGTTAAAAGGGCACCTTATATCATATTTATATACTTATATATCTATCTATATATCTCCACAATGAAAAAAATACTATCAATTTGATTAGTTTTAGTTATGGTATTAAATTTATTTTGAAATTTTACAAAATGTAAAGGAGGAAATGAGTCTATTTGTATATATCCATGATAAAAAAAAATCCCCCTAATACCTCTAAGCTCCCTGGGGTGCACCTCACAGTTCACCTTCAACCAAATGAAGTAATGAGTCCAAAGGGCTCTCCCAAATGCACAGGTGCTGACAGTACTAATCAATACTTCTCAAATTTCAAGAGCTCAGTTATCATTTAATTATGATGAAGTTTTTCTTTTACATGTATTTAATTATAACAGAACTATGTCATTTTCTATTTGAGAATGAATAACATAAAGATACATGCACAGAAAATCATCCAAAAGCTTGGCATAAACCTGAAGGTTTCTAACCATCCACGTGACACCCATGTGATCTTTAAACTTGTCTTTTGTTTGGTTATGTTTTTCCTTCCAGGTTGAAATTCTTTTTATCTTTGAATATTATTTAAATGATGTGAATGTATTTAACATATCTTTACTTTGCTTTTATCATACATGGGAGGTCTCCGATTCACACACAGCTTTGAGAACAAACAGACTGCACAACAGCAAACCTAGAGGCCATGTGTCTTGCGTACTGTTATTCTGGAAGGAAGCCAATGACTATCCAACTAACCAAGCTGAATCATGGAGCCTGCCATCTTCGAACATCTGATTGCTGAGTTCAAGCAGAACCAGTGCTTCTAATATGAAAGGAGAACTCAAACCCACCCTCTGCACCATCAACGATGACACCAACACAACTCTACCTTCACAAGACTTTACTGTGGGGTTATATCTGTAGCCTTCAGTACATTCACATTCAAAGTCTCCTGGGATATTCTTGCACACAGCTGTGCCACAAATGTCTGGCTTCACAGAGCATTCATCCACATCTATAAATGAAACCAATAGATTAAAAAAAATTTTCCCCCTACCAGAGGATACTAGCAAAGAATGATTGATTTGTGTTTCCTGGATCCAGTTTAATATATGTAATGAGAAAAGAGAGTGGCCTGGGAATAACAAAATTTTAAATCTGTCATCATGTTTTAGTTTACTAAATATGATTTCTTCATAGAGACATACAGGGAATTTGACGGATGTTTGCTATGTTCTTTATAGTTATATAAAAGAAGGAGAGGGCTTTAGTTCTTTTCTTGTCTACCAGGTTACATTACATGAATAAATGGGGGAAACGATTCACCATATTCTTAATATATACCCCTAAATACATGTTTTTGAAATATGTTCTTAAAAGTAGGTTCACTCTGTATTATCACAATTCTAAAAAAATAAAAATGGTGGGGAGGGGCTCACCAGTCACATTTTCCTTTGGAAATGGACACTAGCTAAATCTGCATACTCTTACTGTTGGCTAAAGTATCCAAGAGTGACTCAAATGTAAAATGGGATTGAGTAAGGTCTCAAAGTATTTATAAAATTCCAGTACAAATTTTAGTGCTAAATTAATATACAGAAATTTCAGATGCATTTATTGTATTACATGGTAGAGTAGGAAACAAAGTATTGATTGCAGTTAGTCACTGGATAAAAGCATCTATGAGAAAAACAAAACAAGAGACGGAAATACTTCAATAGAGATGTAATTATTTTAGTGAACTTTTCTCATCTGTACTCTCTGGAGACAGACAGGTTCAGAATAGGAAATATATTTTCTACTCTAAAAAATTGAGAGTTTAATTTTTTCACAGACTAAATAACCAAAATTTCAGAGAATACTCTAGTTAAAAAAAGCAGGCACAGAAATAATTGAGTCAGTTCGTGTGGTAAGGGAATTTTTCTGTATCATGAGTGTATCAATGTCAATATCATAGGTGTGATATTATACTGTAGTTTTGTAGAATGTTACTATTAATGGAAATTCAGCAAAGAGTACATGGGATCTCTTTTTATAATTTCTTACAACTGTATGTGAATCTACGATTACCTCAAATAAAATATTCATTTTTTTAAAAAGAGCTATAAATCCATATTTATAAAAGAAAGTAGGGGTGCCTGGGTGGCTCAGTGGGTTGAGCGACTGACTTTGGCTTAGGTCATGATCTCACGATTTGTGAGTTTGAGCCCTGCATCGGGCTGTGTGCTGACAGCTCAGAGCCTGGAGCCTCCTTCAGATTCTGTCTCTCTCTCTCTCTCTCTCTCTCTGCCTCTCCCCTGCTCGTGCTCTGTCTCTCTCTCTCTCTAAAAATACAATATAATACAATACAATAAAAATGTAAAAACATATGATTTAAATTACTTGGTTTCAGGCATATTGCAGATAATTACTTAAATTATGAGTCCAAGTTATAGTACATTGATTTTATTACTCTACACTGACATCTAATGTCTGATGAAAAATTTCATTCTTGCATTTTTAGACAATTACTGGCAACTTGATCTCAAGCATATCCACATCGTGGCAAAGGCCCTATTTTAATAGTTATATACATATTCTTCTATCACCTAGTTCACGGATAAAGACTGTGTAAATCAGGGCGCCTGGTTGGCTCAGTCAGTTAAGCATCCGACTTCAGCTCAGTTCATGATCTTACGGTGCCCGGGTTTGAGCCCTGCATTGGGCTCTGTGCTTGGAGCTTGCTTTGGATTCTGTGTCTCCCTCTCTCTCTATCCCTACCCCACCTCATGCTCTCTCTCTCTCTCTCAAAAACTAAACATTAAAGAAAAACAGAATAACAAGAAAAAAAAAACCAGTAAGAAAACAATAAAATACTCACTAAATAATAAAATACAATAAGAAAACAATGAAAAATTCTATAAATAACAAAATGAGAGTATAAACATAAACCTAAAAGGCAGTCACCTCAAGGCTCCAAGGTGGATAATAATGCATAGTTAGTAGAAGCACTTATAACCAGAGAGTTCCAGGCATTTTCTGGGGGAAATTCCTGTAGCAGAACTTTGCTCTCACACTTACCTTTACAGTCCTTCTTATTTGAAAGCATAACAAAACCACTTTTACAGGAACAGTGGTAACTTCCAGGTGTATTATCACACATCTGGCTGCAACCTCCATTCACATTTGAGGGATCTTTGCATTCATTTATATCTAAGAAGGGAAAATTAGATTATTTTCAAAGTGGTGAAGCCTTTTGAGAACTTTCTAGAAGGCCAATCCAGATGAGCCAGATGGGTTTACTATACATACCATATTCACACTTGTCTCCTTGCCAACCTGATTTACAAATGCAAGTGAATGTAGCTCGGCCATCTTCGCAGCTCATATATCCATCTTCATTGCATGGTAGAGGACTACACTGGTCTGGAATGGCTGAAGGAGATAGACAACTATTTAATTTTTACCATGTGTCATGGTAAAAAAGAATTATGTGCCCTTTAATAGAAATCCTGTGCACAAAGCCTGTAAGCAATACAAAAAAATTACAACCCCTTCCTTCAAATAATACTTTCTCATAGAAAAGTGAGTCCATATTTTTTTCTATGATTGTTTGCCTTGTTTTCCAAACTCCACATATGAATGAAGTCACATGGTATCTGTCTTTCTCTGACTGATCTATCTCACTCAGCATAATACTCTTTAGCTCCATCCACATTGCTGCAAATGGCAAGATTTCATTCTTTTTTAAAAAGAGAGGCAAACCATGAAGCCGACTTTTGACTATGGAGAAGAGGCTGATGGTTGCCAGAGGGGAGAGGGGTGGGGGGATGGGTTGAATGGGTGATGGGGATTGGAGTTACAATTGTGATGAGCGCCTGGTGTTGTGTGTAGATATTAAGTCACTAGATTGTGCACCTAAAACATTAATTGCCTTTATGTTGGCTAACTGAAATTTAAATAAAACATTAACAGAAAATGGGGGGTAAAAAAGAAAGAAAACACATACCTTTCTAAAAAAAAAAGTAAGTCCACTAAACAAACCTTTATAATTATTTTGCAAAAGGGAACTACTTCTTTATTTGCAAATACATACAGTACTTTACAACTCTAACTTGATATTTTTTCATGTAAATTACTTTATTTGATCCTTAAAACAATTCAGCGAGCTGAGCAGAACAAATAAAACTACTTAGTATTAATAGAAAATGAATTTGGGACTTCCAATTTGGCTAAGAAGAAGTAACATGGACTAGATTTATCTTCCTGCTCAAAATACATAAAACAGTGGTTTCCACACTGAACAACAGATAGCAGAGTATTGGTGATGCCCAGGGGAAGGCCATTTTCTTCATAAAATGTTATAGCGCTTCATCATCATCACCATCTTAAATGATATGCCCATTTGCTTCTTTACTTATTTGTGGTCTCTCTCCCTTCACTTCACTGCAATTGGTTCCTGTACATTTCCACATCTATTTCTCAAGACTTCCTAGTTAATTCTGCAAGTTCCTTCCATCCTCTAACACATTCCCCTTTGCTTAAGTTAGCCTAAGGAATTTTCTGTTACTTGCAAAAAAAAAAAAGTTTTAAATCTAACCAAAACCTAATTATCAAATATTTCAACAAACGTCTTCATAAATTCATCAAGGTTTTTGAAAAGTAGTAATAAAATAGATATTAGTTAAAATGATAGAAAACAAGCTAATCAGCAAATTATAAAATTATTTTCATATATTTTGGTGAATTAAAAATAAATAAAGTAGGGGCACCTAGGTGGTTCAGTTGATTAAGCATCCAACTTAGGCTCAGGTCATAATCTCACAGTACATGAGTTTGAGCCCCACATCAGCCCCACATTATCAGTGTGGAGTCTGATTGGGATTCTCTCTCTCTGCTCCTCCCCCACTAACACTTTCTCTCTCTCTCTCTCTCTCTCTCTCTCCTTTTCCCCATTCACATTTTCTCAAAAAATAAACTTTAAAATAAATAAATAAAGTATGAATTAAATATATATCTTCAGCAAACTGTTTTATCTGTGTAATTAAAACCAACTTAAAATTAGAGAGAAAATGCAGATAAATGAATATTTAGATAATGCCAATGCTGTATGTACAATGTTCACTAGATAAACATCCCAATTTACACCTTGCAATTTCACCTTTGTCTCTTTGCCTCTCGGTTAGGAAAATGGGTAATTAGAGACAAATAATCTACCAGATTTATCACTAGGCCCTATGTGAACTTTAGAGGGAGAAGGCTAATTTGATATTCAAACAGTTTTCACATTTATGTTATTGATGCCAAAAGTGAGAAGAATAAACATGGCTCCACTTTGACCTATCAATCAACTGTAACATTTGGTCATACTACATGATTATGCAACAACATCCAAAATAAAGCTGTCGGGAATAAAATTCTGAAGTCAATGACCTAAAGCTTAGTACACAAGGAACACTGTTCAATTTAAACCTTAGGTGGAATATTTATTTTGAGTAAAAGAGCAGCATTTGCATTTGGAAAAACATTCTTTCAAATGATATTAAGAATATCTCCTTGCTGGGCATACAACTCTCCTAGGGCTCATTTGTTGATTTTAAATATAAGTTATAATCATGTGGTGTCCTTTACTTGCAGATTTTTACTTTTTTTGTCTTGTCACTTAAATGGACAATACAAGTGTTTACCAGTGACACAGCTCCTTAGATCAGGGTAGGCATCGGTTGACTGACGCGCAGCAGTGAACAATCCAGCTCGGAAAGAGCCAAGACAATCTGTAAATACAAATGTAATCTTAGAGTAGATACGTTTACTTCATCTGAAATCACGGTGGAGGTAGAAATTATCCAAAGTGATAAAATATTTACGTTCCTGTGCATTTGCAGGATTCAGCATTCAAAACAACAACCCTAAATGTTTCCATCCACCTTTTTGAAAAATTAAAACTCTATAAGCAAGATGTCAATACAGAATAATGAAAGACAGGTTTAGGGAAGCTTCTTTTTGGAGAAGACCCTTAACGCAAGAAGTGAAAACAATTTTAGGTTAACAGAAAAATTTATTCGCAAATAAATCTATGTTCTTAATTCTGCCGCAGAGACCTAAAGTTACCCTCAAATCTGTAGACCTGATTTAAAAGCGTCTATAATGAAATCAATAGATTAACTTAGTGTTTCCGGTCGCTGTAGGCAACTTCTAATTCTCCCAGTGTTGCAGAGAGATTAATATTATATTTGTATAACACTTCAGTATTACAAAGTAGGTTTACTTCATTCATTTTATTCTTCACTACAACTCTGGGAAGTTAGAGCAATCTGGCAGCAATAACAGCTGAAATAACAGATAAAATATATACTTAAAAAATATTTATATACTTGAAATTAACTAGGAGTCATTTAGTGTCAACAACATAACATTTCTTAATAGTCACTGAAGACAATATGATATATTATACATATATGTGTATACATACATATATCACTTCATTGTACAGCTAATCACAGCTTACTAAAAAAGTGGTATTTTGATTATCTTTTGCTGAGTAACAACCCCCAAAATTAGAAGCTTAAATAATCACTCCATTTTAGATTAAATTTTAGGTCAAATACTTAGAAAGGGTTTGGTTGGGCTGTTTGTCCCTGCTGCACATAGAGTCAGCCAGGGTGGCTGGGATTGGAAGATCCAACTCCCAGATGGTTTTCACTTACATGGCTGACAGCTCAGGTTCCTTGGCATGTCTCTCTATCCACATGTCGTGTTTCAGGGCTTCTCACTGTGGTTGGGTTTCTCTTAGCATGCTGGTCCTAAAGTGGTACTTCTTTCATGCTAACTTCCAAGAGGAAGAAAGCAGAAACTGCCAGGCCAATGAAACATGAGGCATTTTGTCACCTCTGCCACTGTCTACTGATCAAAGCAATCCCAGGGTCCATCCACATTCGGGGGGTAAACGGACACTATATTTTTATGATCACTTCATGCTGCTGCATAGAAGTTATTGGTCTAATTTATTGCTTGTTAAACATTACTCCATGGCAAGCAACCACCATTTGTATAATCCCGTCACCAATAGAAGGTACTCAGATTGCCCCCAACTTCCTACCTCCACAAGGTGCACTGCGATGGACATCTTGTGTGTCTCATTAGTACATGCATAAGAAATAGATACTTGGGGGTTTCCAGAATTGTGGGATCATTAGATAGGCAGGTACCTTGTGACTCTCTAGAGGTGCACTCCCACCAGAGAGCATAAGAATTTCTATATCTTGGCTGTCTAATTTTGCCATAATAGGTAATAAAGTGATATCTCATATTGTTTTTCTAATTTCTAGTGAGATGCAGCATACCTTTATGTCATTTAAAAAATTTCTGAGGGGTGCCTGGGTGGCTCAGTCAGTTAAGCATCCAACTTCAGCTCAGGTCCTGATCTCACAATTTTGGGTTTGAGCCCCACGTCGGGCTCTATGTTGACAGCTCAGAGTCTGGAGCCTGCTTTGGATTCTGTGTCTCCCTCTCTCTCTGCCCCTTCCCCACTAATTCACTCTCTCTCTCTCTCTCCAAAATAAACATTTAAAAATTTAATAAAAAACAATTTTTGAGTTTCCGCCTCTGAAAATTTGCTTTATTACTTATTAACCATTTCTCTACTGGCAGTTATTTATTGTTCATGGAGTTTGCAGAAATTTAAACATTTATAAATATCATCTCTCATTCTGTTTTCTGTCTCTTAAAGTTTTATGTCTCTTTTAAGAGAAGTTCTTAATTTTGTTGTAATCAAATTTACCAAGTATTTTGCTTTATGGTTTGTGCATTTGCAGGTTTTGTTCCATGCTGTTGATTACAAAGATATTACAAAGATATTCTACTCTATTATTTCTTTAATTTCATGGCTTTCCTTTAACATTTTTGTCTTTATTCCATCTAGAATACACCATTACAATTGGTGGTATTTAGGAAATCAGATCTATATTTCTGATTAGAGTTACCCAATCTCCCCCACACCATCTTCTCAACAACCCACAGATTTGTCGTGTCATCTTCATCAGATATTAAGTTGGCATATATACATGGGTCTCTCTCTGAACTCTCTAGGTTCATTAATCCACATGTTCTGACAATATTATATGGTTTTCTTTCTATAACTTTGAATTAACATTTGATGAGATACTTCCTCCTTTAATATTTTTAAACGTTTATTTAGACATAGGTGAACTTTTGTTCCCTGATCTAAATGCTAAAGTGAACTTAACTGAATTCCTTAAAAAAGAAATCCATCTGAAATTCTAAATGGGATTGCTTTGAATATATAGATTAATTTGAAGAGAACTGATCTCCCTATAGCATCACTCAATTCAAGATCATGAAATGTCTTTCCATGATTTCAGTTCATCCTCTATATCCTTAATTTAAGTTTTAAAATTTTTCTATAAAGATCTTATGGAATTTGCAGTCATAGCAAAAGGTATCATCTTTTCATTTTCTACTGGACTACTGTTTGTGTAAGAGCTACTACTGGTTTTTATAGGCTAGTCTTACAGCTATCTAAAACTCTCTTATATGTTCTAATATATTATCTATGGATCCTTTTTATTTCTCGGTATATCATTGTATCAGTTATAATTAATGATAGGCATATATTTTGCCCATGAGCTATATAATTCCTATTTCTTTTTCTTTCCTTATTGCATTGGCTATAACTTCCAGTGCTTCTCTTCTTGTCTTCAATCAGAGACAATATCTAAACTTTATCTAGTAAGTATAATGTTTACTGCAGATTTTGGGTTTTTTCCTTCCTTCCTTTTATCCTCTTTTTCCTTCCTCTTTTTCTTTCTTTCCTTCTTTTTTTCTCTCTTGTTGTGTATATATTATTAAAGTGACCATACATGCCAATTTTCCCAGAACAGTACCAATACTGGATAGTACTGGTCCTGGACAAAAGTATCAAAATGTGTAAATTATATGGTTATTCTGTTTAACCTTTACCAAGTTCAGAAAGTTCCCTTAAAATTATAGTTTGCAGAAAGGTCTTATAATTAAGTGCTGAATTTTATCAACTGCTTTTTCTATATGAACTGAAGTAATAATATACTATCTACATGGATAAGTACATTGATAGATTTTCTGATTTTAAACCACTCTCGAATTTCTGGAATAAACCTAATTTATTATGATATATTCTCTTTAATACATTTTAGATTAGATTTGATATCATTTTATTTATAATTAATTTATAATTGAAGACGAATTTTATTTTTATTTTCTTGTGTTGTTCTTACCTGATTTTCATTTTTTAATATTTTATTTATTTTTGAGAGAGACAGAGCATGAGCAGGGGAAGGGCTGAGAGCGAGAGGGAGACACGGAATCTGAAGCAGGCTCCAAGCTCCCATCTGTCAGCACTGAGCCCAATGTGGGGCTTGAACCCACAAACTGTGAGATCATGACCTGAGCCGAAGTCAGACGCTTAACCAAATGAGCCATCCAGGTGCCCTTTACATGATTTTGGAATCAAGATTACACCAGCCTTTCTGAATAAAGTCACAGCATAGAATCTTTCTCATTCTCTCTTCTAGGACAATTTTATAAGAGAAAATTTAACAGTTTTTTAATTTGGAAGAAGTCATCTCTAAAACATCTAGATCTTGGAGATCTGGAAGAGGGCTTTGGTTGAGGTTTTACTTGTTTACTACTTATTTATAACAAAGTTATCTATTTCTTCATGTAAAATTATAGATGTTTTCTACTTTTCTAGGACTGTATCCATTTTATCAAGTTCTCAAATATATTTTGGTATAGCTGTTTGTATTATTTTGTGATTATATTTTATGATTATTTTTACTTTACCATCATAAATTCAATCTATCTTGGGCTTCTAGTACTTCTTTTTATCCTACACTTTCTGTTTGGTCATTCACTCTTTCCCTCTTTTTCATTTTCCTTAATCATTCTTGCTAAATATCAGGCTAACTTACTAACCTTCTCACAGAATGAGATTTTGCTTTTGTGAATCTTCTCTTTGTTTTGTTTTCCTTTTCACTAATTTCTATGTCTATTTTTCTTATTATTTTTTGCTACACAGGGTCTTTTGTATATTGCTTTTCAGAATTTTTCTTGATTTGTCTGTTTAGGTCATTTTGTATATTCTCCAATGTGTTTTTTCACTGCTGCTTTACAGGTCAGCACCCCAGTCTGCACACACACACTAGGTAAAGCCAGCCTTCAGCTTACCCATGGATTCCTCAAATTTCTTGTTGTTTTTCATTTCGTGTTGTTATCATTAGGACCTGGAATGCCAATGTTTCTCTTGAGATGATTTTGAGAGAAGGAGTCAGCAGTTTGGGCTAGTTCACCAACTTGGCAAGAACTAATAACTAAAACTTATTTCTAATGTTTGTATTTAGGCTCAGAATTAGCATTTTTCCAAACAAGTTTCTCTCCCATTAATAAAATCATCCACTCTATCAGGTGATATTTTAAAGGCTCATATAAATGGTAGGGTTATTTATTCTATTTTCTAAGGAAAGAACACAACTTAAAAACTCATGTTTGTATAATGAAACCCAGAGTACTTTGACCAAATTCCATGTTTCCAATGCAGTTAATAGGATATGTGGATAAACTGAAGTGCTTTCTGAACCTCTGAATCTCTAAGTCTAAGCACTGCCCACTGTGTTACTATTAGTGGTCTAATTTCTTAGGTGTCCTTATCTCGATGCAGGGAGCTTTCTGAATGAACTATGGTAATTAGTAAAGTTATGTTAACTTTACCAAGGACAGGACTATAAAGGGTTTTTTTTGTTTTTGTTTTTGTTTTTTTTTCCAATTAGGGCCATTGGCCTATAGAATACATATATCAAATGGCAGAAAAGTTTAAGTTAGGTGGAGCATTTCTTTTCTGTTTCCAACAGTGGAATTCATTGCATATGCCTATATATATATATGTAAAGACCAAAATATAAACTATGAATCAAAAAGTAAAATATGATAAAAAGTATATCTTTGTTTATATTATGAGTTGGTTAAATAATAATACTTTACATTTGAAGAAAGTTTGATGCAGTAAAAAACCTATCAACATACACATACTTATTTTTTATTCCCAATAGGTCCAAAGTTAGAAAATATAAATATGGTACCCATTAAGGGCAGAACCTGAAAAGCTAAATACTTGCTTAACCTGACACAGAAGAAATTTTTAGCCCTAGGAGTAGAGCCCACATCTTGTGTTTTGTTTTGTTTTTATTTTGTTTGCACTTGGTTTTTCTACCATGCTGCCAAGTAAGATAAGCAAAGAGAAGAAAAAGCTGAGTCGAGCCAGGAAAGAGGAAGTTGAGAAGCATAAAAGGAGAAAAAAAGCAAAGTATTTTGTTAAAGGCACTTCCCCAAAATACATAATATTGTATTAAAATGTTATTTATCTTCATCCAAATATACTCTGTGATCAAAGGTCTGTGCTTCTAGAGTGCTGATGTCTGCAGAAACACAGCTTCATTACATAAACCTAAGAAACAGGAATACTATATTTTTAATTCAAGCTTTAATTTTTAATAGCCAAATATAATCTTCTTTTAAAATAAAATATTTAAATTCCTACCTAAAATTGAGTAGCTGAAACAGCCTTGATATTCTATTTTTTCTCCACTTTCACAGTATAAACACTTAGTTTTTGTTCTAGAAAGTAAGAAGTCATGTGTAACTTCACAAAAGAAGAGAACTTTTTCATGGATGTGTATCTATACCCCATTGCTCTTTTAAAATATGGCAGCTAAAGGTTTTAGAGAATCTTGCTGCATTTTCATATCTATAGACATGAAAAATATTACCACAAAATTTTTAGAGTGTCCCCTTTCCCAATTTGAAGGAAACTCTTTAAATTTGTTATCACAAGCTAGAAACGGGAAGGAAAAAAGAAACTGGGAATAGAGGGGAAGTCAGGGAAGAAAACTAAAGAGGACTAGCATAACATATTCTTCTATGTGCTTTGAAAAGATCGTCTCATGTTATTTCTTGCTAGAAACGTATTGGTAAATTGCTGTTATCCATTTGACAAATGAGAACACTCGGGCTCATAGAGGTTAAATAATTTTAAGATCTTGCAGTAGATAAGTATTGGATTGGAAATTATAAAAAGAAATTGTAATAAGTTAGCTGAGAAACACCCAGCAGCCCACAGAACAGAAATGGGTCATGCCATGAAGTTCTTAAAGAGATACCACTGAAAGGATATCTTCAGACCATGATAGATACAAAACGTGTAAGAGTAACCACTTCAGGAATTATGAAAAAGAGCATGTGGTTCTAAAAGGGTGTTCTACCCAGTAGTCTTGGGCTTTTCTATTGCTAATTGTCCTCAAGGAAAATATAAGACCACACCATCATTTTGGTGTAAAGCTTCCTAGGAAAAGGGGAAAGGTATAAATATTACCCCACCTAAAGATGGTCTCTGAAACTACTGCATGGGTATTCAGAAACAAAACAAAAGAAAACAAAAAGTAAAGCCCTAAACTATAATGAAACCCTCAAATGACAAGAGAAGTGCATTTAATAGAGTTATTTGCAATATTATATTAATAACTTTAAGCTGCATCGTTATTAATGCGTATAAGATCACATTTCTGGTATTCTTTTTCCAAGGAAGATTTACTTTTCATTTCTGCAGTGCCTGAACCCTCAAATTGGCTTGGCTAAGAGCTGGGTAGAAGGAGGCACAAATGATGAATACTCTGAGCCTAAATGAGGAGAGAGAGCATGCCTGTGTAGGATGGACCTACAGAGAATTTCATCAGAAAAAGGGGATTTTTGCAGATTTGCAAATTATAGTCCACTTTTATTGTTTGGAAACAGTAAAAAATTTCCCAAGTAATATTAATATATTTCAACATTTGCTTAAAGCAAACTAGAGCCTTGTTATCTTTCATTTCTATTGAGTTGGAATCATCTAATTTATTTGGGTGTAGAAATGCCACCTCCCTCCTTGAGAATCCAGAATGGTATCGAAAAGCAAAACATGGGTAGGGATATTTCAGGGAATGGTGAAATGGTGTTGCAAAGAGAGACATGGGTAATGATTTTTATAACTATTTAAATTATGATGATATCTGTCATAAGCTCTGGAGAGTACAGAGATCTTTCCTTTCATTAAAAGATAATCGATAAGCTCCAGTTATACAGTAAACAAGTCCTAGGTTATAATGTATAAGATGGTGACTATAGTTAATAATAGTTGCTGAGAAAGTGGTTCATAAAAGTTCTCATCACAAGAAAAAAATGTAATTATATACGGTGATGGATGTTAACTAGACTTAATGGGTGATCATTTTGCAATATGTACATACACGTATTAAATATTATGTTGTGTACCTGAAACTAATCCAGTGTTATATGTTAATTATGTATCAATTTTAAAAAGATGATGCCTGGGTGGCTCAGTTAGTTAAGTGTCGGACTTCAGCTCAGGTCATGATCTCGCGGTTCGTGAGTTCAAGCCCTGCGTCAGGCTCTGTGCTGACAGCTCAGAGTTTGGAGCCTGCTTCAGATTCTGTGTCTCCCTCTCTCTCTGCCCCTCCCCCGCTCACACTCTGTCTCTCTCTCTCTCTAAAAAAATAAATAAACATAAAAAATTTCTTAAAAGATAATTCATGAAAATTCACATGCTTATAAAGAATGTCCTGATATGTAAATATAATTTATCAACAGCCCATAGATCTTTATGAGAAAGACATAAGAATGAAAAAGGCTAAAAGTCAAAATGCCACATGGTAATTAAAGAGCCATTTCAAATTTGTCTACATGTCTTTAAATAAAAGGACAGTAAAACTGCGTATAAAATGAGATCTTACTCCCAAGGCAAATTAAAATATATTGGATGGAATATGTGGATGGAAGATTGGACTTGATCAAATCTAACTTCCCTTCCATTTCTAAGATTATATGATTAAGAGTCTTTGAACTTACCTAAGTATTTTGGATAAAAATAATCCTAGAAAGAAAGAAAAGAGAAAAATATATCTTAGCAAGGCTAAATTTCACTATATAGTTAAAACTCAATTTTATAATGTGTTTTATATTAACGATGAAAATATATTACATTTAACTATCATTTCCATGTTAAATTTTTGCAACAGTAAAATATAACAGGAGTAGATAACAAATAACATTAAGTCAAAAAGATGCTTAGCTTAAAGCAATATTGATCAACAAAATCATGTCACAAAAGTGTCTAATCTGAAAACAGGTTCTATTGAGGATGTTAAATACAATATATGCCCTCTATTTGTAACTCCTTTAATTTTTCCATAATGATCAGATACCTAGTTGACACATTTCATGCTGATGACACACATCAGATTTAATGCTGAATAACAGTGACATAATTTGAAGTGAATGAAAGTAAACACTTATCTTTTAGCATCTTATGTACATGTAATGACTTACTTACAAATTGGTTATGTACCAAAAGTTTGTCTGTAAATCAGTAATTTGGACTAAGTAATGTACTTTACCAAAGGGAGGAAAATGTTAAAAGTGATTTCTGAAGGTAACGTTCCTAGGTTCCCCAAAGTCATCTTAAGCCATAATATATCTAATGTGTAACATTAGTAACACAAGAACAGCTCACAAGAAACCAGTGTTTCAACAGAAAAACATACTCTAGTAAGGAATATAAGTCATCCAGTATGGAGTCAACATCTTCATTCTTGCCTCCTCTCACATGTTAATCTACACAACACTTACCTACTAGTTTATAAGGCTAGGATCTCCCACCAAGTAATTCCAACAGTGGTGTTTTCCTCTACAGAACAAAAGCCAAGAGGACAAGCAACAATGAATGGGTTCGAAGAGAGATGGTGTGAAGGGAAAGGAAAATATTAGCGACAGTGAAGAGGTGAGCAATGGGGTGGATACCGGGAGTGTGGATTAGAATATTATAGCATGGACAGGGAGAGGCTGGGGCAAGATAGAAAATGAGAAACAGTCACAAATGTTTTTGCCTTTCTTTTCATTTCTCCCATTTCTTCTTTACTCTCTCTGTCATCTTTCACTTTCATATATGAGACCAATGTCAGAAAGTGGAGGAGAGGAAGCACATAAATGAGTTTCCCTTCTCCACTAACCTTTCATCCTCTCCACTATGGTCTTCTACCTCACTCTCCATTTGCTATTCAGAGGCTAAGCTACAAGAACATATCTATGGTGTTAGAAATATGTACTCAAGTATTTATGGGCAATGTAATAATATGATATCTCGGGGATGCAGGCTTGCCTTAAGTAACCCAGCAAAACAAAACAAAAATTAGACTGGGTTGGGTAGAGAATAGGCAAAACAAGAATGGCTGATTGTTGATACTTGTTGAAGTCTAGGAAGGTAGAGTATAGTCTAGTATACTATATAAATACATACAATGTTATGTATTTAAATTTCTATAATAAATAATATTATAGTATAGTATATTACAGTATAGTATATAAATACATATTATGGTATTTAAATTTCTATAATAAATAATATATTGCATTATAAATATTATACATATATGTGTGTGTGTGTATATATATACACCCCATACAATAAGAGTACTAGTCTGCTATATTGTGTGAAATAAAATATTTTTGCCCAATCAACTGCTTACCCACAAAAAGCAGCAAAACTGAGAGAAACTTGTTGACTTAATCCTGGAGAATATTAAAAACGATTCTTTGGATATCTTGGAAAAAATTTTCTTTGAACCTATTAGAATATGTGTAGGTAAAAGGATTAAAGAGGAACTCTGGAGAACACAAGCTATTACTATCTTGGACAGGTTCTCTAATATAGATAAATGTTCCTGCTCATTATCTCTCATCTAGTCTCATGGTCCCAGGAGCTACTGCCAAGCTGAAGGAGATACTTTGTATATGTTTTCTCCCTCATTTCCTTTTGGTTACATAGTTCCTCTCAGGAAAAATATCTGAGGTAACCCTGAGAGTTATCAGATTTGAATTCTCACAGTCATCCTCATCCTAATTTTTAGAGGCACTGTGCATAATCCTGTTTTCCACAGGCATATTAGAAAATACCCTTCCCTAGGGAAATTGGGGGACTAAAGATAAGGTCTGGGGTCCCCTATTTCTGTATGATATTTGGTGGTCTTTATGATTAAATCTTCTAGACTACCTTGGAAAAATGTATACACTAAATATATATATTTTAACCCTAGGAATTACGGATCATATTAGTTGGGCTCAGGAAACTTCCCAAGGCTTTATGTTAAAGATTATACTCAGGGAATACAGTACCGTTATGAATTCTCAGTAAGCATTCACTGAGTACCTATTATGTACCAAGCTTTGGATTAGAGGGCCTTGTCTTCTAAAGCCTGGTAAATGCCCACGGAGAGATTTAATGAAGTATAGTGATAATGCAGTCACCCCCCCGACACACACTCACATACACACATATACATCATACCTGAGACACCTTCCTCCCAATCTACCCAATACTACCAATTTCTGGTTGGAAGAAAGTATTTATAAACCATGAGGTCAAAATCATTGCTGATATTGAAGTTTAACTAAATTATAGTTTGGTCAGATCACATTGTTTTGGCTACAGTATCTCCCTAACTAACAAAGCCCACTTTCCTTGGAAAGTACTTCCTTCTGAAATGCTTCAGTGGGTACATGTGGAAGGTGATATACACAATCATTAACTTTAAAAAGGAACACAAGGGAACACGGATTCAAACTGGAAGTGTTCAGTCTTCCACTCTCTAGGTTTGCTAACTTATTGGCTTTCATGAATTCTTACCGTTTCAGGGTTATTTTCAAAGATCTCCCTGGCTTCTTCCTTATTGCACAGTTCTTCAATGCATTCTCTTTCCAGATTACCCTCTTTGGTTTCTTCAAATATAGAATTTGCTCGGCGTTTCCTAACCAGCACTTGTGAAGCATGCTGCTTTGACAAAACTGAAGGAAAAAATATGTTTTTTAAGGTAAGTCTTTCATTTCTCCACTTAAAATGTTAAAATGTTATTTTATTAAACAATGAGAATTAAAATCATTGTCTGTTAATTGCATAACATTTAAAATCAGTATAGGTGAACTGAGAAGAAAAAATGCAGATACATAGCACTTTGGCTAACAATTCAAAGAGCAGGTTTGGTGTGCAAGCTATAGCACTCATAGAATGATCTACACAAATCATTCAAGTTCACACCCAAGGTCAAACATACCAGACAACATTTAATATTTACTTTATTATGACTATACTGGGAAAAGTATCATGCTGAAATGCCTATATCAAAAGTTACAGCCACACATCTTTAAAGCTAGAATAACAAACTTTCTCAATTTTAATGGAAAACCATGTGATCTCTATAAAAGATAGAGAAATGCAGGAGTACAGTCTAATCAGCTATCTGAAAGATACTTGATGGGCTGACACATTTGATTTATTCATACAAAGGAAAATAGAAATCTTTGAAACAAGCAAGACTTTGTACAAAGCACAAATACAGAAGGCAAAGAGAAAAAACTTGGTAATATTGACTACATAACAAACTTTAAACGATTGAACAACAACAACAAAAATAACAAAACAAAGTTCAACATCAAGCGACAAATTGGAGGAAAATATTTCACGATATAGAATGGAAAAAATTGGACCCAGAAGATATAAACAACTTTTGCAAACTAAAACAATAACAACAACAGCAGTAAGACAATGAATAACAAGAACATGTATGCAAGCTTAAATAACAAAATGATATAAAGGAAATATAAAGAAAACACTATAATCAAAATGATATAAACATTACTACAGAGAAAAGAAAAAATGGCCAATAAACATATGAAAAGATGTTTATTTCACATTTTTAAACTAGATTTTGCCCATTAGATTTGCACAAACTTAAAAAAGACTGATAATATCAGGTATTGGTGAGGGTAAGGGGAAATAAGTATTCTTGTACATTGGTGGTGGGAATACACACAGGTAAGCGTTAGTTTAAGGTAATCTGGTAGAAGCTGAAAATTTAAAGCACACATACTCTTCAACTCAACAATTCTGCTTCTAACGATGTCCTATAGATATGCACATGTGCTGGAAAACGTATATATAGAATTTTTATTGAAAATCTGTAACATCAAAAATTAGAAACAATCTAAATAACTCTCATGAAGGGAATGGAAAAATAAACTATAATACATCTGTAATGTGGAATAATATGTAGCTATCACTGATAAGGAAGGCAACCTTACCCTGAAAATCTCCAAGATATGCTATTAAATTAAAAATGAAGGGGCGCCTGGGTAAACTCAGTCAGTTAAGCGTGCGACTTCAGCTCAGGTCATGATCTCACCTTTCATGAGTTTGAGCCCCATGTTGGGCTCTGTGTTGACAGCTTGGAATCTGGAGCCTGCTTCAGATTCTGGGTCTCCCTCTCTCTCTGTCCCTCCCCTGTTTGTGCTTTGTCTCTGACTCTCTGTCTCTCTCTCTCTCTCAAAAATAAATAAACATTAAAAAATGTTTAAAAAAAATGAAAATTGTCTGTGGCGCCTGGGTTGCTCAATTAGTTAAGTGTCCAACTTCAGCTCAGGTCATGATCTCCCGGTTTGTGAGTTGGAGCCCCACGTCAGGCTCTGTGCTGACAGCTCAGAGCCCGGAACCTGTTTCAGATTCTGTGTCTCCCTTTCTCTGCCCCTCCCAATCTCTGTCTCTCTCTCTGTCAATAAGACATTAAAAATAAATAAACATTAAAAAAATTAAAAATGAAAATTGTGGAATGCCACACCTATAGCATAAGCTGATGTATATCAGCCATACTTGTAGATATGTAAGTATCACGTGGACAAATCCATAGAAAAGAGTTTGAGGAGACACTCTAACTACTGATTGCAAATACATTTGAAAAAAAGAATAGATGGTACGGAGCTGTGGTGTCATTGTTTTAGTATGTAAACAGAACATTATTTTATAATAAAAAATTTTTTAACCAAAAATAAAATCTACAAATAATTTTTAATCCTGATTTTAACCACAAATGATTGAGATATTGAGATATTTCATTGAGATAAGCAAGTAATATAAACAGATAATTTTGTTTTTCTCTTTTTTATCTTATTACCTGGTAAATAAGGCACACATAAGAGATGACAATAGAAGGAAGGAAAAGAAAAGCAAAAGGATTAATTAATCAAAAATCTTTCAAGAGGGAAGGAAGTAATGTTACTATTTCTTCTACTTGCCAAAACAGAAGTTTAAATGTGATGATTAGCTAAATAAATAAGGTGTTTAGGTTATATTTTTAACTCTATATTTTACCATCTTTATCATTATCCATCAAGATTAATCAAGGCTGTTTCTAATAGGTGCTTTTCTGTAGCATATTACCTCCCAAGTGTATTACTGGCTGATAAATGGTAGCCCTATCCACAATGAAAGAGTCTGACATGGCCAATTATCTTATTAACTTGAAATAGTCTTAATGATGCTACTTTATAATAAATATAACAAAAACTTGGCCCTTCCGAACTTCAAAGCAAATATGTAGTTTTTCTGGGGAAAACAATAGCATCTTTCTTTGAAAGATAAATAGTAATTAAATAACCAAAAAATCAAGGTCAAATGTAGTTAGGAAACTAACCATAATCATCACTCTTTGGGGTTTCCTCCTTATGGAATATTAAGTTTTGGACTTTTGATCTTAATAGTGATATCTAAGAATATCTCGTTCCCTACAAGGGACCCTGCTGCAGGACACAGAACAGGTTTGATAACACAGACTACATTCACGTTTGTGAAAGGGAAAGTTTTCAAATGTCCAGAGAGAACTAAGGTAGACGTTTAAAGGAATGCTCACATAAGTTTATAAAAGTAGAAGGAAACAAAATAGCCTCCATTATTTCAGAGATGATGAAACTTACATAAAGAGCATGCAAGATAGCTGCCCTAAGTTATAATAGCAAAATTAGGACTTAGATCCCAATGTCCAGACCTATGATTATCCATTACTATTTCCTGCTTCTCAAAAAAAAAAAAAAAAAAAAAAAGGCAGAGGGTTCATTTTCTCCATTGATTAGAGGAATACTAAAAAGGGAAATAGTTAACGAATCCATCCTAAAGGATAATGAAGCTAACAATAAAAATTATTTTGCATAGATTTGAATGCTTATGCTTTATTTCATCTAGGTTCAAACCTATAATGCTTTAAATTGGCATGGTACTTAATAATTTTCAATGTGTATATTATTTCATTTTGATCCTCAAATAAATAATGAACTAGAGGTACAGAATTATCATCCCCACTTTCCTTGAGTTACTTAAAGAAACTTAAGCTGAGAGAGGCTTCATGATGTGGCCCAAGGTCATAGAGTTAGGATGTGGTCTAATGGGACAGGGATTTAAATATACCCATCCTTCTAGTATGGTGCTCTTTCTTCTGTATATTCTGCCACTCAAATGACCATAATGTACTTGATTTAAGAAAAGAAATTATGTGACTGTGGCATGGACAAGTTTGATATCTTCAATAAGACATTTATTGTCCTTTAGAAAATAAACCCATCCATTTAACAAGTGTGCTTTCAAAGGAGTCTACTATTCCTTCTCAAAAAAAAAAATAAACATCACATGACAGATCCAACTTAAGAACTACAGAACTGTAGGATGAGAAAAATAAGTGCATTAGAAGTGCTTTTACCAGCTGCCTCAGTCTCTCCACCTAAAAGCATACACCCTGCTGGACTGGGGGAATGTCTAAAAAATTCCATTATTTATCAGAATAGTCATGGTATATCAGCATACATATGCTGTTTTTACATTATCTCCTTTATTACTAATCACAACTGTTCTACATAGAGGGTCATTGTCCCATTTTATACATGAACAAACTACAACTCAGGGAAGCTGAGTTCATCTCACCAAGTTCACACAGCTGAGCACAGAGCCAAGCCTGCCTCCAAAATGTGTTCTCCTTTTGCATTACTACACTGTGGCTAATCATTTGTTTCACTTCTTTGGATCAAGAAGTTTTCCAAGAAAGCCTTTGTTAAAACCCAACCTTGCTGCTTGAAAAGTGTTACATTCAGATTCAAAATTTCAGGTTATTATATTCAGTTATGAGTCTTTCAGGTTAGAAGAATGATGGAACTATTTACATTTTTAACTTATCTGAATCCTCCCTTCTTCAAAAGAGTGTCCATAGCAGGTTGAACAACTATGTCAATACATAACCACTGTTCAAACATTAACTGGAATTCTTTCTTGATATTGTTTTAACAGCCTTCATATGTTCCTTCAATATTTTCTGTGGGGGCAAATCTTTGTGTTTTGAGCACAAAATTTGATTGTCTTATCTCCAAAAAAGTAATTAATTGTTATTGGTACTTCATCAAAGCACCTGTAATTAGGATAGTGGTATTAACATTGCCTCTGCTCACAAGAGAATTTCCCAGTGTTTAATTGATTTCCACCATGGTCATGAGGAGGTACTTTCCTCAGGCTCTTTCCCACATAAGTGTTCAGACTTGCTACCGTCTGTTCAGGAGGTTAGGACCACAGATCATCTGCAAGTTGCCCAAAACTGATCAGTCAGATGTGAGTGAGGTTTCAGATCAAGGAGATGAAGGAGGTTCATGTTTTAGGACAGCCCATCCTCTGAATCTTCTCCATTCTGTTCTCTTGTCCTTTGCAAAGATGGTTCTCACATCTCCCCCTCCAAAAGCTCATCTCTTTTTTAGTTCTGCTTTCTGTCTCTCCTTTCCCCAGGCTCTACTTATCTGGCATCCCAAGAATGAAAAACTACCCTAAAAAATGTCTGAGAATATCTGGCTATCATTTGGGTTGGCAGACTGTTTGGATCCTTGTTTCTGCTTCAGTGTGGGGTGAAGGAGCAGAAAATTGATCTCAGTGTACAAATAGAACAACTAGACAATACTTTGAGATATAACTGTGTCTCATATGTGTCAACTGTTTCTTTTAAAATATTTTATTTTTGTTTTTATTTTTGAGAGAGAGACAGTGTGAGCAGGGGAGGGTCAGAGAGAGAGGGAGACACAGAATCTGAAGACAGGCTCCAGGCTCTGAGCTAGCCATCAGCACAGAGTCTGATGTGGGGCTCGAACCCACGAACTGCGAGATCGTGACCTGAGCCGAAGCTGGATGTTCAACCGACTGAGCCACCCAAGTGCCCCATGTGTCAACTATAAAAATGGCATGTTTTCATTAATCAAAGCCTGAGAAATATAGAACTGCATATCATATAGAAGAACTGTTAGTTAATAATGATGGGGAAACATATGTCCAGATATTACCAATTTTATTTAAAATAATCACACAATCATCAAACGTAGAATGTTTCATTTTTTTCCATAAATATGGAAAAAATATTCCAGAGAATATTTCTAATTGAGGTGGGATATTTTAAAATATGACGGTTGCAAGGACTATGAGAAACCAAAACATAGATTTTTTTTTTAAGGCAGGCTTCATGCCCAGCACAAAGCCCTATGTAAGGCTCTAACTCATGACCATGAGATCAAGACCTGGGCTGAGATCAAGAGTTGGATGCTCAATCGACTGGTCCACCCAGGCACCCTCTCAATAGATAGATTTTTAATTAGGCATTTGTCAGCCTATATAATTATTACCAATTTTCAGAGAAGCTTTCAGGAAGATATGCTATGTCTATATGCATGCTACACTTCAATCTCTTTTAAGTCAATTTTTTTGAAGAGAGCTATTACACTCTTGCTTTTCTCTACGTTCTTACTTTTGTTTACATTGAGGACTATGTTGCTGAGCAATTGATTCTTCTCATATTTTTATGTTAAAGGTTAGAAAAGTGTTAGAAAAAGTATTCTCTAAAGGTGAACTATCCATTCTTCAAGATGACTAAGCAAAAAATAAGCTAGTAAGAAATACTTTAAAAGAGTCAAGAATTATAAGGAATAGATCTGGAAAGAGTTTAAATCTGGGAAAGAAAAAAGAGGAAATAATTTGTGAGTTATGTGTTGTACATATAAAGGTGAGTCCTAGAAACATTTGGATTAGAAGAAATGAAGGTTGGTTTTCATTTAGAAGTTGAAAAGCCATTGGTGGCATTAAAAAAAATGCCACTATTGACCCCCATTCTGGATGATGAGGGAAACAATGCCTGAACTCTTTAGCCACAACAGGAATGACATGGACCTTTCCTTACTCTAAGATTTAATTATAACTTTAATTTACAGTCCCAATTCTAGGGAAAAAAAGAATAAATCAAACACTCTGCTATTGTTTCCCCATGGTTAAAACCTTTGATTTTAGAAGGTAGCCATAGAAAGAGAAAGTGGTACATTTCAGTTATTCCTTCCAAAACAACAAATAGTTCTACCCAAAAGACAGAACAGGCAGCTTATTACCCAGAAAACAAAACACTACATTAATCATTTTTTTCCATTTGACTTATTTGCTCTTGGTGAGTGATAAATTAAGGTACTTCATTTGAAGGGGCTCAGAGTTCAGATTTTGGCAAGGTATGCAGAGGAATTTTCTATATCTCTCTCTTTTCTTATCCGGACGACCACATTGCAGGCTATACTTCCTGAGGCTACAGTAGGAGGTCTCTTTTATGACGTGCACAAGACATTTCCTGCAGTCAGCTTTCATTGTCTTTTTTGTCTCCTACACACTAGGACATTAAAACACCATCTGATTTTGACGTCATTTACCAAGAGGTTACAGCACAGGAAAAGTTGTGTTTTTGTTCTATTTGACCTATTTGTTAGGATAGCATCAATTAATATTATTAGTTCACTGGCCTGGGTCTGTGTTTATGTTTGGAAAAGCAACAAGCAAACTGTTCCTGGACATTTTTAAAGGCAACAATGAAAGAGTTGGCCTAATTTTTCACTATCTTACTTCCTGCAATATCTCCCAGATAAGAAGCAAGACTCAGAAAGACTCTAGATGCTTCTCTTTTGACTCCTAGGATATATATTTTTTAAGTGCTGCTGTGGAAATGAGATTATTTGGAATATTGGTATAGTATTGAATAAATGCTTAGAATTCAATTTCTAAATTTTTGCTAGCCCCTTATTGACTTTCTAAAAGGCTATAAGACACAGTCTAAATAACAATGGAATAAAATATTTTATTAAAGAAAAGGAAGAAAGTGATTGGGATAAGGAATGGGAGCAAGAAGGATAATAAAACAAGTAATAAGGAAAGGTACATTTAACATACAGAAACTCAGGCTCACTTTAAAAAAATTAGCCACAAAGTTAAAAAACCTACCTCTCTCTTTCCATAGTAACAAAAATAATAAATTAAGCAACTGTGTTCCACTGGACAAGGCCTCATGGACTGAATGTTTGGCATTATGGTCTGAATGTTTATGTTAACCTCCCATATCCTACCCTCTCAATTCATATGTTTAAGTGGAAATCCCCAGTAGAGCTGTATTTGGAAAAGGGGCCTCTATAGAAATTAATTAAGGTTAAATGAGGTCATGAGGGTGGGGCCCTAATACCACAGAATTAGTGTCCTTATAAGAGGAAACGTTAGTGTGGGATCTCTCTCTCTCTCTCTCTCTCTCTCTCTCTCTCTGTCTCTCTTTCTCCCTGCAAGAATATGAGCCCTGAGGAAAGGCCATATGAGAACAACGTGAGAAAGCAAGGTCTGCAAGCCAGGAAGAGAGTTCTTACTAGAAACTGAAGTGGCCAAAACTTTCATCTTGGATTTTCCAGCCTCCAGAACTGTGAGAAAATAAATTTCCTTTGTTTAAACTATGTAATCTATAATATTTTTGTCAGAATAGTCCAGGAAGACTAATATATAAGGCAAGGAGGTTGGTGACTATTTCTAGATCCTTTAAAGACATAACAGTGGTTAGTGATGTTAAGAGAGCATTTCTCTCTTCTCTTCCCAAGACTGGATTAAAATGATTGCAGAAGAATTTTAAAAACAAATAACCCACAACAGTTGAGACAATGGGAAGGGTCTTTGGCAGATAAGAACTTTAACAAATTCTCCAGAAGCTGGAAAGCTAAGGAAAGCCTGTTAATAAATAAGGGAGAGAAAGCCTTGATCCAAAATATACCCATAGAGATATAGCAGAAATGAGAACTCTTGCCTTTGAGAAATGAAGTCTCAGAAAGACTGTAATACAGCATTCGTGGGAGAGTGGGAGAAAGGCAAGTAGAAGCAGAGGATTAATGTGAAAGTCCAGCAATGACACAGCACTGGTTTCCCAGGACATCCCAATATACATGAAGCAGTACACTCAGAGTGGGCTCAATAAGCATTAATTGTATAAATGAATCACACAATGAGTGCATGAAAAGCTACCTGCTCATTCTCCCTTAAAAATAAATAAATAAAGACTAGCAGGAAACTAGATCCATATACACAATAGAAGAAGCCCACACAAGTCACCTAAAGCCTACCCAGTACTGTTGGTTAAATATGAAGAGACAACCAAGAATCCTCAGAAATATGGAGGAAAAACATTAATAGCTACCAATAGCATGAAAAAAAAACTGATATAAAAAACCAGGTAATTCAGAGGAGAGAACTTTAAAAGACTCTTTAAAGTCTAATGAATATCCTCATAGTGACTTAAGAAGAAAATGCATCCATAAAAGGATGAAAGTTAAAATCAAAGAAAAAAAAACATTTCAAGAAATTTACAATACGACTGCCAATATAGAAAGATTGAAAGGCAAAGTTAAAGATATCACCTAGAATATACAGCGAAATTTCAAAGATACAAAAAACATTTGAAATTTATGTCAAAGTCATAAATTCTGAAAGAGTTCTAGAAAGAAAACAGAGGCAATGGAGAAAGAAAATTATTATGTAAGCACAGGTAGAAACTTTTTCAGAGCTGATGAGAAATACTAGTGTTCATATAAAGATGGTCTTAGAGACACAGAAGATAACTTAAAATATACACTAAATATCCTAAAATAAATTGAGAGGATCTGGCATCCGTAAAACAAAAGTAGGCTGAAGGAGAGAATTAAAATACGATTTTGAAGTTAAAAAGTTAATGGATAAACTGAAAAACAGAATGGACTACTTTCCTCTCCCACCCCAAGAATGTCACCTCCATTTTTATTCCTATTGCACTGACAAAGACTTAAAAAGAAGTTCATGCCTAATGTTGGTAAAGATGAGAGGAATTAGGAGCTCTTAAAATCTACTTTTAAAAACAAATTTCCAGGGAGAAATCTAACAATATATACCTGAAGCTTTTAGACATTCAGCTAATGTCTATATATATGATTAACATATATGAAAGAAAATTATAAATCTATTTTAAAGTGTGACAGAACTTATTGACATGAAAACCATCATCATATTTTATTTTTTAATTAATTAATTTTTTAAAATTTACATCCAACTTAGTTAACATATAGGATAATAATGATTTCAAGAATAGAATTTAGTGATTCATCACTTACATATAACACCCAGTGCTCATCCCAACTAGTGTCCTCCTTAATGCCCTTTGCCCAATTAGCCCATCTCCCCACCCCAAATCCCTCCAGCAATCCTCAGTTTGTTCTCTGTATTTAAGAGTCTCTTATGGTTTGTCCCCCTCCCTGTTTTTATATTATTTTTGCTTCCCTTCCCTTATGTTCAACTATTTTGTATCTTAAATTCCTCATATGAGTTAAGTCATATGATATTTGTCTTTCACTGACTAATTTTGCTGAGCATAATATACTCTAGTTCCATCCACATTGTAGCAAATGGCAAGATTTCATTCTTTTTGATTGCTGAGTAATATTCCTGTGTGTGTGTGTGTGTGTGTGTGTGTGTGTGTGTGTGTACCACTTCTTCTTTATCCATTGATCAGTTGATGGACATCTGGGCTCTTTCCATACTTTGGCTATTATCAATAGTGCTGCTATAAACATTGAGGTGCATGTGCCCCTTCAAAACAGCACATCTGTATCCTTTGGATAAATACATGGTAGTGCAATGGCTGAGTCACAGGGTAATTCTATTTTTTAATTTTTTGAGGAATCTCCATACTGTTTTCCAGAGTGGTTTCACTAATTTTCCTTCCCACCAGTAGTGCAAAAGGTTCCTTTTTCTCTACATCCTCACCAACATCTGTCATAGCCAGAATTGTTCATTTTATCCATTTTGACTGTGTGAGATTGTATCTCATTGTGATTTTGTTCTGTATTTCCCTGATGATGAGTGATGTTGAGCATCTTTTCATGTGTCTGTTAGCCATCTGGATGTCTTCTTTGGAAAAGTGTCTCTTCATGTCTTTTGCACATTTCTTCACTGGATTATTTGTTTTTTTGGGTGTTGAGTTTGATAAATTCTTTATTTTGGACAGATTTTGGATACTAACCCTTTATCTGACATGTCATTTGCAAATATCTTCTATTCCGTCAGTTGCCTTTTAGTTTTGCTGACTGTTTCCTTCCCTGTGCAGAAGCTTTTTATCTTGAAGAGGTCCCAACAGTCCAATTTTGCTTTTGTACCCTTGGCTCTGTAGACACGTCAAGTAAGAAGTTGCTGTGGCTGAGGTCAAAGAGGTTGTTGCCTGTTTTCTCCTCTAGGATTTTGATGGCTTTCTGTCTTACGTTTAAGTCTTTCATCCGTTTTGAGTTTATTTTTGTGTATGGTGTAAGAAAGTGGTCCAGGTTCATTCTTTTGCATGTTGCTGTCCAGGTTTCCCAACACCATGTGCTGAAGAGACTCTTTTTTCTGTTAGATGCTCTTTCCTGCTTTGTCCAAGATAAGTTGGTAATATGTTTGTGGGTCCATTTCTGGGTTCTCTATTCTGTTCCATTGATCTATGGGTCTGTTTTTGTGCCAGTACTACAGTGTCTTAATGATTACAACTTTGTATACAGCTTAAAGTCTATAATTGTGGTACTTCCAGTATTGGTTTTCTTCTTCAGGATTGCTCTGGCTATTCAGGATCTTTTCTGGTTCCATACAAATTTTAGGATTGTTTGTTATAGCTCAATGAAGAATGCTGGTATTATTTTGATAGGATTGCATTGAATACGTAGATTGCTTTGGGTAGTATTGACATTGTAACAATATTTGTTCTTCCCATCCATGGGCATGGAATGTTTTTCCATTTATTTGTGTCTTCTTCAATTTCTTTCATAAGCTTTCTATAGTTTTCAGTGTATAGATTTTTCACCTCTTTGGTTAGGTTTATTCCTAGGTATTTTACGGTTTTTGGTGCATCATCATATTTTTAGGTGAAACATTAAGTTAAAAATAATATTAGAAAAAATAAAATAAAATAAAATAAAAAATAAATTTCAAAAGGGTGCCTGGGTGGTTCAGTCAGTTAAGTGTCCGAATTCAGCTCAGGTCATGATCTCAAGGTTCATGGGTTCCAGCCCTGCATCGGGCTAGATGTAGGAGCCTGGAGCCTGCTTCGGATTCTATGTCTCCCTCTCTCTCTGCCCCTTTCCCACTCACACTCTGTCTCTCTCTCTTTCTCTCTCTCAAAAATAAACATTAAAAATTTTTAATAAAAAGAGAAAAAATAGTATTAGAGCACAATTTCATTCTTGTATTTCTGTATTTTAATTTCTAAGAATGTGTATACGCAGACAAAGTTGCTTAGAAGAATATAGAGCAAAACATTACTTTGGTCTCTGGCTAAGGAACTACAGATGCATTTTATTTTATTTTATTTTATTTTATTTTATTTTATTTTATTTTTGTTTAGTGCATGTCTGTAATCCAAAATTAGATTATATTAATCATGGATTACTTGAATGGTTTAAAAATGTTAGGGAGTCAGTAGAATATACCTAGTAGTTTAAGCTGGAAAAAGATGTTCAATGAGGCCAGAGGTCAAAGTGGAACCCAAGGAAACTTCAATATTTAAGGGAAAATAGAGATCAACAAAACAACAGAAATAGAACTAGTAATACATATAGAGAAAAAGAAAAAAGAATTTTTTTAAGTAGGCTTCACAACCAGCATGGTCTCCAAAGCAGGGCTTGAACTCACGACCCTGAGATCAAGACCTGAGCTGAGATCAAGAGCAGATGCTCAACAGACTGATACCCCCAACTGCCCCAGGAGAGAAAGAAAATTTGAAGAAGATAATGTTTATAGACATAAAAGGAGGTCAATTTCAAAAAGATAATTTCAACAGTGTCCAATGTTGCAAAGAAGTTAATAATCATCATTACCATTATTTGAGCTGAGAGTTAAAATGTAGTTGGTTTAACAATTGGATCATCATTAACATTCCCCATCACCAATACTAGTGGGAGGTATACCAGAAGGAAGAAAGGAAATAGAGACTACTAGAATAAACTACTTCCTCAAGAAGTTCAAATGAGAGCAGGAAAAGAAAGAGGGGGTAATAACTTTCTGTAGAAGGAGAGCAAAGGTAACACTTTCCTAAAGATGGGAAGGTGCATCACAGAACAGCTGTGAAACTCAATGAGAAAATGCCAAACGCAGCATTTTGAAAGATGGAAACTATCACAAAAATACAAGAAGTTATAATTTTACCATTTTTATGAAGATTTAAATGCTGTTTTTCTTGAATGTGTCTTTTTAAAGTCCATTCCAAAAAAATGAACAAGAGGACTAATAAGAATTCTACTAACGGCCTAGAACCAGTCTCTATTACTTTACTCACTGTAGAAACACTTAGAATCTATTCAGATAAATTATCCTTATTTCACTTCCCCTCAAGCCTGGAGGATTCAATATTCATATTTAGAATAATATAATATAAACAAAACTCTTATATGAGGTTGTTTCCCACACTAGAGTAATAACACAATTTATTATAGTTATTAAAAACAAAAAGGTAAACAAGGAATAAAAAGCATCATAACTCCCACTGAGTGTTGTATGTAAGTGATGAATCACTGAATTCTACTCCTGAAACCAAGGCTGCACTATATGTTAACAAGTAACTAGAATTTAAATAAAAAGTTGAAAATAAAAAAAAAGCATCATGACTCTACTTTCTAAAGACACTCACTATTAAAATATCATCCATTTTCTTCCAATCTGTTGTGTGCACAGTATTTTCTTGTCTAAAATTACTGAATTCTTGCCCATTCCCCAAATTATTATAATTATTTACTTATATATATTTCCAAAATACATGTAAAGTAAAATAGGAATATTAAGGTAAAAACGGTTTGTTTTACTCAATAGAAAAAAGTGTCAAGACTACGATCTGTTTTTGCATCACCAAAGTGAGTTTTTTTCTTTTAGCATTAACAAAATGTTACCCTCAATCAAAGCTTAACAATTTAAAGATAACTTGAGTTTTGCTAATGTCACATACCATCTTGCCCTTTTTTTAAGTCAATTTATCTATTTTGACAGACAGTGAGAGCGAGAACAAACAGGGAGAGGGCCAGAGAGAGAGGGAGAGAGGGAGAATTGCAAGCAGGCTCCCCAGTGACAGAGCGGAGCCTATTGCAGAACTTGAACTCACCAACTGTGAGATCATGACCTGAGCTGAAACCAAGGGTTGGATACTTAACCAATTGAGCCACCCAGGTGCCTCCATCTTGCCTTTTTTGATTCACTGACTGGTGACCAAAACCCAATCCCATACCTGATAGAATGTCTGTTAAGATTTCCACATTCTTTTGTAGCTGAGGAGCTTACTCACTCAGTGTGTTGGCTTCCACTAAACTCTTCAACTCCGTTGCATCTTATGGAACTCTTCTCTTGGTTCTTTTTAAAAAACTTTTTAACATTTATTCATTTTTTGAGAGACAGGGAGAGACAGAGCATGAGTGGGGGCGGGGCAGAGAGAGAGAGGAAGACACAGAATCCGAAGGAGGATCAGGCTCTGAGCTGTCAGCGCAGAGCCCGATGCGGGGCTCGAACTCACAAAGCGTGAGATCATGACCTGGGCCAAAGTCGGATGCTCAACCAACTGAGCTATCTGGTGCCCGTCTTCTCTTTGTTCCTAACCAACTTGGAGGTGGAAATAATGTTTTCTGAAGAAACACTGGGGGTAGGTGGCAGGGGGAAGGTGTGAAGGGCTATAGTTTACATTAAAGCAATTATTGCAATTTAAAGTTGAGTCTTAAAAATTTTTTAAAAAGTCAGTTCTTAAAGGTCCTCTGTCCATCTCACATCTAATCATTTCTTCCTGGAGTCCTTCCACAAGCTGCATTCTCTTGCCATATGGCTCAGCTTCTTTTCTCCCTTCTCTGATATCCTCTCCCCTTCTGTCTCTTGGTTGCCTCCTACTGCTATTCCCCTACTGCCACCACTGTAAATTTCTGTTCACTTCTTACGCAAAACCTTTTATCAACCTTTTCTGCTATCTCCTTGCAGACCCAAGCATGATTCAAATTTTAAACGTGCATAGGAGTTACCTAGGGTCTGCTTAAAATGCATATTCTGAATTGGTAGGTCTAGGGTGGGGCCAGAGAGGCTTCATTTCCAATAAGCTCACAGGTAATGCTCCCTCTACTGGTTCATGAACTATTCTAGAGTAGCAAAGCTACAAATCATGCTTTCGGGACTTCACTTTCTAAACCTAAAGCAACTTTTCAAGGTAAAATAGTAACAGTTCTCACAAGAGGAATAATTTAAGTATCAACTGTTACCCTATTTTTTTTCACCCTGCTGCATTAACCACCAACTCACTGTCATCATACTATATCCCAGCTTAGGTCTGTTGGGCACAGTTAATTATGCCCTCCCTATTTAACAAGTAGTTAATACAACCTCACACTTTGTAAGTATATCACCAAAGGTTAAAGAAGCAATAAGTGTTTGTGCTTCTCTTAGAGGAAGAAATAGTAATCTTAACCTTAGAGGAAAAAGATTTGTAACAGAAACAATGCAGACCAAACATTCCATGTGCTTCCTTGGGTTGGACCTATTATAACTATAAGCAGAAGCGAGTTTTGTTACTTCCATGCACAAGTCCACCTCTTCCACTGCTGTCCTTTCTCCTTCCTCTCATTGGAGAGATCAGTGCACTTGGAAGAAGATGCTTCAAATGAGACCTCAGCCCTGGTGGACCCCTTGATTTTAGCTTTGTGAGACCCTGAGCAGGTCCCTGGACTTGTGCCTGGACTATGAGATAACAAATTGTGCTGTTTCAAGATGCTAAGTTTGTGGTAATTTGTTACACAATAGAAAACTAATACAAAAAGGCATGTGTAATTTTGCATCAGGCTGAATGTATTAATATCGCCGATTCCATCCCATGTGCTGGCTACGGCCACCAATTTCAGTTCTAACAGTTGGCTTGGTTGGCTAATGCCATCCTAGACAAAACCCTGGCACACCCTAAAATAACTGAAAAGCCAGACATTCCTTGGCATAATATTAAATAAAGAATTCACAAAGACTAGGGGACAGACATTCTGGCTTGAATCTCTCACGTGGTTCCCACCTATTCACTTTCTCACTTATCCATCCCACTCCTCAGTATGAAATAAAAGAACGTATTTTCAAGAGTATCACAGAAAAAAAATTATTAAGGAAACCACTGGGCCTTCTAAAAAGCATTTTACTGGCTGTTCTTCCTGGATCAGAAATGCTGGTGGGAGAGGCTGTAATGGAAGTGGGCTCCCAGATCTCAGGTGGGATGGGAGGAACCTGGAGGGTGGGTGGCTGAGCTTAGGTGGCCACCCATATTCACATGAATCAAAGTCTAGGTGAGTGTAGTGACTGGATGTTGGAGAAAGAATTAACATGTGAAGATCCTCCTCGAATGAGATGGGAAAACAACCCACAAAGTTCTTCATTAGGGTTTTATCCAAAAACTCCCTGGGTTAGCAAAAGAGGCTGTACTTCAGTCACAACACAAAGAAATCACCAAGTCTCCTGAATCACCAATCTTGAATCAGTTGATGAATCCAGAACCTCTTGAATGGAGAAGAGAGATGCCCTTGAAGAAGCATCCTGTTACTGTGAGCTTTTCTCCTTGTTTTCTCCGAAGCAAGTTAACTGCAGTGGGCAACTGCACTAAGGGAAAAGATTCTAAAAAACCTTTAGTGATTATTAGATATTGGCCTTTAGGGAAAAAAAAACATCTAAAATCTAAAGTTTGCTGGTTAGAACTGAGGCTGATGGGGGTCAGTTGATTAAGGGAATTGTGTCCTAAAACTACCTATCTGTAGATCCAATAAAACTCAAACTCCAAACTGTGATCCATTTCCCAGGATGGAGAACATTGAACTGTCTTCAGCAGCAATTTGGTCACGTTAGAATATTCCCGCCCAAGTGAGAGACAAGCTTTTATATACCTAGGTGTTCAACATGAAGGTAGAAAAACACATATTTCTTATTTTTGAGGCATATTCCATTTTTAGGTGTTCTACTCTGATCTATTTACCATAGGAGTTCAAAAAGTGCCAGATGTAGATGGGAACCAGAATAAGAAAATGCTCTCTTCCTAGTTCAAAGTTCAATTCAAGCCGTCTGTCAGTCAGACTAGCCAGTGACCCATCACATCCAATTGTGTCAAACTGTCCACAGGATGGCAGGGTACTTTAGTACTGTACAGGGTACCATAGCAAGTCCCAAAAGAAGAATTTCAGTAGAGGTCCTTATGATTAGAGAGCAAGTCACATTTCCTTCTGCAAGTAATTAGTCTACCCTTGACAAACTGTTGCTGGCATCCTTTTGGGCCTCAATGAAGTCTGCAAATCTGACCATAGGATACCCGATGACCATGGGGTTTAAATAGCTCATCGTGAACTGGATGCTACCTTTTCCATCTAGCCAAAAATGTAGTTGTGATGGTAGTTCAACTGTGACATGTTCAAATGGTATGAAAAGGATGGGACTAAAGACAAAAACAATGTGGCCTGTGTGGGTTGCTCATTCTCCTGACTTGAAGAAGTCCTCCTGGGAGCTCCCTTCACAGCCTCATGAGGAAAAGCCCATGACCAACCTACTAAAGATGCAAATCAACCTACTGAAGACGAAATCTCTAGTTGACAGATACTTCTTTGTAATGAACCAATATGAGCCAGAGGTAGATCTGCTATAAAGCTACAGCCTACAATGAACAAATAAACAAACTATAGCCTCCCTGAGGCTGAAATAGAATCCTAAGGAGAAATAGAATTTTTGGAGAAATAAAAACCTCACGATGGGCAGACATTATAAGCAGTATTTCTCACTGTCCACTTTGCTTGGAATGAGATCAGTATCTATTCTGTTTCCTGAATGGTGGTAAATGGTCTGTTCAGTTGTTCAGAGACCTAAAAAGAGCTAGGTATCAGGACTAGAGACAAAGAAGTTTGGAAAGAATTGCCCAGAGCTGAGAATATCTGTTTTCTCGCTGAATAGTTACAAGATAGCACGACACCAGAGAAGTTCTTAATAATAAGAGGGGATAGAATGATCCACTTAAGGATTGTCAGTTGTGTTCCTCTCCATGGTAATCTAGTAGAAGGGTAACAAACTCAGAAATCCACAAGTTTCAGATAGCTACCATAAACAAGGGAAGAGAATTTGATGAAAGATGACAGGGGATGCTTGGAATTGTCGTTAACTAGAGGGAGTATATTCCATCTTAAGAAGGAAGCTTTGAATGTGTGTCCAGTGTAGCCAGATCTTCCTTTATTTTTCTTTTTAATTTTTTAATATCTATTAAAATGTTAATATTTTTAAATATTTATTTACTATACAGACTTTTCCTCACTAAGGCTCTCACTATTAAAAGACACCACATTTGCCAGCAGAATTGCCATTCCTTCTGCTGTTAGGGATTGGACATACTGCAAAATCCAATCAGGTACCTGGTGGATGGTTGATTAATTAGGGCTCTCTTATCATGCAGGAGCAGCACATTGTTCTCAGACATAGAGATATTTATTCTGTATTTAGATTTATTTTCTTCTATAGGTACCACTGTTGGTAGGCTTATTTAATGCTTTATGCTAACCACACAACTTTACCTCTAACTAAAGAATTAAGGAAGTAAGTTAGTAGAATGCTGATTACGGTTTTCATAGGTCCTACTATGTACCCTAATACCTGAAAGGAGCTAGCTTTATAGGATGATGGACTGACCAATTATTGAAGGTTCTGTTACTGCCTTTTTGGACACAGCACTATCTTCCAAAATGTGGTTAAAGGATGTGGTATGTTATGGGAGCCCCTTGCTGGCTCAGTCAGTAGAGCATGCAACTCTTGATCTCAGGGTTGTGAGTTCGAGCTCCACACTGGGCATAGGGCTTACTTTAAAAAATGTGTACATTTTTTTGTAGCAGACATCATAAAATGTAGTGCTTTTTTCCTCTAAAGCTGAAATACACAGGTTAGGAATAAAGGTAGAAAGGGAAGAAGTAGTTGTCGTGATATAATGCTTACTGACTGTCATGGATTGAATGGTATCCCCTATAAAGATGGTAATGACTTAGTCCCCCACTACTTACAAATATGACCTTATTTGGAAAAAGCAGTTTTGTAGATAATCAAGTTAAGACAAGGTCATAAAGGTGAACTCTAATCCGGTATGACTGATGTCTTTATCAAAAGGGGAAATTTGGAGTAGTAACACTTATGTGCAGGGGAAAAATAATGTGAAGATATAGGGAAAATGCCATCTTTAAACCAAGAAATGTCTGCAGCTACCAGAAGCTAGGAGAGAGGCATGAAACAGATTCTCCCTCACAGCTCCCAGAAGGAATCAATCCTGCTAACACCTTAATCTCAGCCTTCTAGTTTCCAGAACTGTGAGACAATAAATTCTGTTGTTTAAGCCACTCAGTTTGTGGTACTTTGTTACAGCAGCCTAAGAAATTAATTCAATGACCTATTCGCAGTTTTTTTTTTTTTTTTGCATTCTTTCCTTGCTCATCTCGAAATTGGTAAACCAAGAAGAAATGCATTCACTATGGGACCTAATATATTTTCCAGTGAATTAGAAGCTGAGACTGCTTGTGCTGGTATGACAATAATCAAGGCAAAATAGTGATGCTGCCACATATAAATCAAGGCTAGAAGGAGTGCTGCTCCCTCAAGATGAGTATTATGCACAATAGAAATTGTAACAGACATGGATACAACCGACCACAGCTAGGAACAAGGCTTAGGTTTTTCCTGAACAAAGGTGTGGTTCATCTCCAAGAGCAGACAAAAAAAATCAAACCTAAGGGAACTACCTGAAAGCAAGACACATGTCAAATTGGGTAGTGAAGGAGGAGGTCATAAACACCAGGTCCAGCTCAAAAGTAAGAAAGGCAGTCTACCCTAAAGTAAGTACTTGTATTCCCTTGTTTCTAATTATTTTTATTATTATTGGCATATGGGATATGTTAGTACACAACAATGTATCATTTCATCCATAAAGCATAGCACATTGACATGGGATTGTGACAAAACAAGAAGAGGCAGGGGCATCACCCAATGATCACCTCAACTAGGAAATGGAAGCCTTGAGCCTTCCTCTTTGGATGTGATGATGGGAATCTTCTAAGGAGGAGGTCCTTTCTGCTGTACCTTAGTTATTTCTATTATGTTAAAAATATCTGCATTATACTTGAAATATTGTCAGATGGTGTTTATGGAAAGAAGGACATGTGTGTATGTTATACAGCTGATAATCAGAATGTGTAGACCTTTCTTGTTTCTCCTTCCCTTGCAGCATCCATCCCTTCGTGGGAGTTGTCCGGGCACGTCACCTGATTCTAGTGAGCTGTCAGTCACAGGACTCTCCAAAATGATCAAGCTGTCTCTCCTAGGAATTTCCATCATCAGCGGAGACACCCAGGGCTAGAAGGCAATTAGAACCCAGTCATCTGATGGCAGCTCCTAACACAGTGAGTGCTTGAGTTCCCAACTGTATAGATCACGGAAATGCCCAAGTTCCTGGCTTCTTCTGTAGGCCAAGTTCTTCAGCATGCAGTAGCCTTCCAATAAATTCACTCAGCTTGCCCTTTCTTTCTTTCTTTCTTTCCTTTGTCTCTCTCTTTCCTTTCTTTCTGCTTTAATTAGCAAGAGTTCGTTACTGTTGCTTATACCTAAAGAATATTGATATATGTATTATCAAGCTTCTCATTTTTTTCTCATAATATGTTGAAAGTTTAAATACAGATCATTTAGCTGTGAAGAGGATGTTGAATGTGGTGGACAGAAAAGGTCTATTATGAAGCAGTACTTATGTAACCTGGCATAGAACTGATGGTAAGAGAATATGGCAAAGGGTACTGTTGCTGTTGTTGTTGCAACAGAAATTGTCTCTAACTCTTCCTAACCTTAATAAAATTTCTCCATCAATGCAATATTTTGAACTCTGAAATAAAGGGAATTTAAGAAAATACAGATATACAGTGAATGGATAGTTAGGGAAGGAAAGAAGAGAGTGAAAAGGAGAAGAAAAATATGAGTCAGTAATGTCCAGAATACACTCACTATACCCACCTAGAAGTGGAATTCTGGATAGGGCCAAACTAGCACAGTCAAAGAAGATCCCCTTTCTCCTATTTCTCTTCACCACAGTTCTTAGAGGCAAATGATGAAATATGTAGATATGTATATATTTTAAATCTGTCTCTCTCCCACTTTCTATCTCTCTCTCATATTTATTATAAATATAAGAGATATTAAAAAATATCTCTCATATATATAAATGTCTGCAAAGTCAGTTAACACCTCTGATAAATTCTTGTTATAATGAAGACGTTGAACTGGACAATGTCTAATAACTCTCAAAACTAAAACTGTAATTTGTAAACCTTTTCTTTGAATAGCAACTGTATTTCTATCGACTAACCAGTGAATTATAAATCAAATATTTAGAGTTCTAATTCTATCTCAAATGTAAAATCTTAGGAGGTAAAAACATTCCATCTGTATCTCAGTTTCCTCATCAGTTAACCATAGATAATTTTTCATCCAATGAAACTATTCATACTTCTTAAAATAAAGGCAATACAGAGCCAACTAGTCTTTATGTGATGTATTTGCACAATTAATTTCTCTATCAGGGTTTATATATAACAATGCATTTCTTCATATATATGGTATGTATAATACACACATTCAGATCATTTTTAACTGTCTAGATTCAATGAAAATGTAGTAATCCCCACAAAAAGAAAGGGCTTAGCACATTCCTGTGATGACAAGGAGTGAATGTGGAAAGATACTTTTGCCTCTTTCCCGTTCCCAGGCAAATATTTGATTGCGCTACTGAACTATCTAAATAATGAATTCATACACGTGGTCTACGTATAGGCTTAATGACAGTGGTTTGAATAGCAATGCTGCTAATGTAGCTTTTTAATATAAAATCAACAAATGATGTTTCAACCTGTAAATTAGAATTTTAAAATACCTCATTCATCCTGATCAGTAACTGATACAAACTAGTGGAATGTTAGTAAATTCCTACTTAATTCTCCTAAAATTACCATCTTTGAAAAGTTTCCACAGGAGCTTGAGGCAGCCTAAATGTTTTTGCAATTCAAAGTTTATCTCTCTCATGCCATTTCCTGAGAATAAAATGCGGCACAAGTAAGCATTTTTAATCAGTGAGTATGCTGAAACGTTAGAAAACAAATTAATGGGCAATCAAAATGTACTAAATGCCTCAATATTCCTCACATACCTTACGGAGAAAGCTGAATATCCTGCCTTGAATCCACCCATGGGAACATAAAGAACCGAAAATACAAAGATAAAGTACAAAGAATTTATGTCACGACCTCAGATCAGTGACAGTGTCAAAAGTAGTACAAAATGATCCGAGAAACACAACATTTAACAGTCCTTTTGATTTCAAGGTTAGAAAATGACATCTGCCTCCTGCCATGCAAACCAGCAGTGATCCTAAAACAATTGTTGTGTCAATGTTGAGATAAGCAAACCAAGCTCAAAGTCCAGAAATTGCAAAAGGGAGGTAAACTGCACCAAGGGGTGCTGCCTGGGGACAACCACTTGCACACAGAGTATAAAACAGTAGGTCGCCCTTTTCCCCCTATTGTTATACTGGTTAAGTGCTCATCCCTGTCTTCTGAATGGGCACTTCAGCTGTTGAGGGCCAATGGATAGGTGTTATAATTTCTTCATTGCTCATTCGTGGCACCCAGGTCCTTGAATCTGTCCTGTAGGCAGCACTTGACTCCTAGAGCTGGGCATATATTGCCCCTGCCCCACCATTACACTGCCCACTAGATCCACGGCTGCCTCCATCAGCCCGGAGACTGTCGGGACTTACAGGAAACTTTCTAGCAGGCTGCAGCCCCAGACGAGAAAATCCGACCGAGAGGGCTCCCGGTTCAGTTGGCGAGGCTGGGGAGAGAAGACAGGACGCTATTGATTACTCACAGTTTGCCTCGGAGACGGGGAGCACTAGCACGAGGCACGCCAGCAGCGCCCCGCAGCGCCCACCCAGGACCCTCATCGCGGAGCGGGCGGAGGCGCGGGCGGGGACCGGGACCGTGGCGCGGCGCGGCGGGGACCTGCGAGCCGGGGCGCCGCTCTCGGAGGACTGCGGCGCGGCGGCGCCTGCGAGCGAGCGCTCCGGCAGAACAGCGGGAGCCGGGGGCGGGGGGACCGCCCGCTCCCAGCCCCCAGCCCGAGAGGGGCAGTGATAACGAGGGCATTTCCAGGAAGCTTTTCGACGCTGGGGGCAGGGCTCCGGGAGAGTGTTGGAGGCCTAGTAAACACGGTGGAGACACCTTCCTCGCCGGCCCCTGAGCTCCTCCTGCGTTTCGTTCCCAGCCTCCGCAACGAGAACTTTCCCAAGCAGGGACGTACACGCAGTAGAAACCTCCAGCGAACTAGGGTGAGAGGCTAAGTGGCCGGGGAACTTTGAGGACTCAGAGGACAGGGTGTCGGAGCTTAGGTGGAAAAATCATGCTGAGACACTCTGATGTTGGGGATGAAGACGTTCACCAAACCTAGAAGCAAGTACCTCCAGGATGGCGACAGAGAAGAGAGATAATGGAAGCAAATGGAATAGTTTTGATCATCTACATTTTTATTTTGTTCTTGCATTTATGGTGTAAATATATATATATATGTGTGTGTGTGTGTGTGTAGCAAAAATATGTTTTGAGGAAAAAAAATGAGAAATATATCAACTTCCATCATCTTCAGACAGCTCGTTTTGGGTTTTTTTTTTTTTTCTTTCTGCAATATAACCCCTACTTTTTGTGCTTAGGCATACACATTTGAAATGTTATGTAATGTTTAAGGGGGCATCTGGAGCTAAAACGCTTGATTCAAATCTCAATACTTCTATCACTAGTTCTGTAATTTTAAGCAAATTACTTAACCTCTATAAGCCTCAGTTGTAGCACATGTAAAATGGGGATAATAATGGGTTTTCATAATGTTAATGTAAGGATTTTTTAAAGCTTATTTATTTTTTGAGAGACAGAGAGAGTGTGCATGCGCGCACACAAATCGGGGAAGGGCAGAGAGAGGGAGAATCCCAAGTAGGCTCCTCACCATTAGCGTTGAGCCCCACTCCCCACTCCTGGGATCCAACCCACCCAGAAATCAAGATTTGGACACCCAACCGACTGAACCACCCAGCCGCCCCTGAAATCACTATCATGAAGAGATATCTGTATTTCCATGTTCATTCCAGCATTTCTCACCATAGCCAGGATATGGAAACCACAACCTAAATCTAATCAATGGATTAATGGATAAAGAAAACATGTGATATAGAGATAAACATACATAGATATTGATATCTCACATTTATATATGGCAGCTGGGGCATTATGCTAAGTGAAATAAGCCAGACGGAGAAAGACAACTACTGTAGGAATCACATGTAGAATCTTAAAAAAAAGTAAATTCATAGAAACCAAGAAAGGAGCTGAGGAGTAAAGAAATGAAGAGACATTGGTAAAGGGTATATAAACTTTCAGTTACAAGATGATAAGGTCTGAGGATATTATGTACAACATGGTGACTATAGTTAATTATACTATATTATCTACTGAAATTTGCTATGAGAGTAGATCTTAAATGGGTTCTCAAAACAAAAAGTTAACAATGTGAGGTGATGGATGTGTTAATTAACTTGATTGTAGGAATTATTTACCATGTATACACATATTAAATCATCATATTGTACACTTTAAATATATTACAATTTTGTCAATTATCCCTCAATAAAGCTAGAAGAAGAAATCAAGTAACATTTAGGATGCTAAATAATCTCTGGGGGACGATAAGAGTCTTAGCTAGAATCATGACAGCAAGATGGTTTTCATCATTCAGAATGAGCTAGATTACACTATGGTGAAATAGCCAAGAAATTACCGTAGCTTAAGATAAGCAATTAAGTGTTTACTTCTTGCTCATGGGAAGTTCACTGCAGGACTTTCTGGGCAGACATCTTTCAAGTGTTGGCTCAGCATTCCAAGCTATTTGGGTTTCATAGTACTTCAAAGTTAGTGTAGTCTTCCACAGTTACCGTTTCATTCACATTTCACTGGATAAAGCAAGTCCAGTGACTTCTAAAGGGTAGGAATAACTATCTTAAATGCTTGTAAAAGGAAAAGAAAAAGAAAACTGAAACCAGTGTGCAGTGCTTATGTCTACCAAACCACTTAAGGTTTTGAAAAATGAGTAGTCAATTGACTAACTGACCAACTGTATGTGACACAAATGTTTGATAATGTATTATTCTCAAAGAAGACAAGAAGTAGAGCTGAGATTGAGTGTATTTTTTGAGGGGAAAAAAGAGTGTTGAGTATAGTTCCAGAAATGCTGAGGAAACATCTGCATGGTAAGTCCCTTCAGGCACAGAAGTCAGTAATTGGATTTTCCAGGAGAACATGTTTTTATTATTTATTTATTTATGTATTTATTTATTTATTTAGAGAAGGAGCAGGGGAGGGACAGAGAGAATCCCAAGCAGGCTTCTTATGTCAGCACAGAGCCAGACGCGGGGCTAGATCTCAGGAACCATGAGATCATGACCTGAGCTGAGATCAAGAGTCGGACATTTAACCGACTAAGCCACCCAGGCACCCTTAAGAGAACACATGTTTAAAAAGGAAAGTAGAAGGATAAGGTCAGATTTTGGAGAATACATATAGGAAGCCGAAGGAAGAATGACCAGTGAGATCAGAAGAGAACCAGAATAGTACGTAATTGTGAAAAGCCAAGGGAGGAAAGAGTTTTAAAAGAGTTAACTGTATTAAATCTATTAAGTGATGGAAAAGAAAATGTGAACTGACTTGGTAATTAGGAAGATAGAAATTACATTTAAAATGTGCTTTGCATAGTTTGATGGGGCAGAAGCCCAATCACAGTAAATTAATAAAAAAAAGAGGGAACAGAAAAAAAATAGTGCTTTAGGGTTTTAGTGGTAAACTACCAGTTGAAAAAGTTAGGTTGTGAAGGTAAAGAGTCAGCAGAAGAGTACTAACCTGGCACATAGCTAAGGGGAAATTGTGTATCTTTCCTGCCCTGCCTTCTTACTCCCCTTTCCACCCTGGAAATTGTAGCCAAAGGTCTAGAAAAATAAAATGGGGAGGGATGTATTTCACATGTTGGATCAAGAATAAATAATCAAGGGCACCTGGGTGGCTCAGTCTGTTAATCGTCTGACGTCGGCTCCGGGCGTGATCTCGCAGTTTGTGAGTTTGAGCCCCACATCGGGCTCTATGCTGACAGCTCAGAGCCTGGATCCGGCTTCAGATTTTGTGTCTCCCTCTCAGTCTGGACATCCCTCACTCACACTCTCTGTCTCTCTCTCTCCTAAAAATAAACATTAAAAAATTAAAGAAAAAATAACTAATCAGGGGCGCCTGGGGGGTGGCTCAGTGGATTAAGCATTGGACTTTGGCTCAAGTCATGATCTCACAGCTCGTGGGTTTCAGTCCCGAGTGGGGCTCTGTGCTAACAATTCAAAGCCTGGAGCCTGCTTCGGATTGTGTCTCCTTCTCTCTCTATCTGCCCTTCTCTCACTCATGCTCTGTCTCTGTCTCTCAAAAATAATAAATAAAATATATAAAAAAGAATAAATAATCAAAGGAACAGGATTTCAGAAAAATTGAAAAATGATGTTTTCAAAGTTGCAGGAAAATGGTTAACCTTAGAAAAGATAAGGTGGGTATCTTCAGATATTAGACAATTAGAATAGACAGATAATAGTGAGAAAAGAAAATTCATGAAGGTATAATCTAACTTTCCTTATTAGCTCTTTTAAACAGAAGTATTATTGTTTCTGGATAGGACAGTCCAGGCAGAGGAAGCATCTGGCACTGATGAAGGGCAGGTTAGGAAAACTAGTAGAGGTCACGCAGCCTGGAGTGACTGGAAGCAAAATTGGAGTTATCAACTCAGGACAATGAAAATAGTAAACAAGATCCCTAGCAATTTGAAGAAAGAGGTGGGAGGTAATGTGCCATCAATGTTTATTAGACAAGTGACACCAACTTCAGAATCTGCTGTTATTTGTTAGAAACTGCACTGAAGCTTTCTTTCTCTCATTTCATCATCTTAGCAACCACACAGTGTAGGTATTTTCATTGACATTTTGCGGATGGGGTACTTGGGTTCAGAGATAGTAAGCTGTAAGAGATGTATATGAGTTTGAATTAGGGTTACATGAATGAGTGAAGAACAGAGAACAATTTTAAAGCTAACTCTCTTGTAGTCCCATACCATTATTTTTCCCCTGGATACACTGGACATTACAGGGCCCTCTCTCCTTTTACTAAGATTTGAAAAAATATATTTCAGTAGAAATGGAATAGACACACAGGTTTCCACATACCATGCATGCATATTTCCCCCTACAGGAATGTACTTGTCATTTCTTTTGCAAAAAATATAAAAACAAATACAGATATTACATATCTCTGTAAATAAAATAAGACATACTACAAAACAGCAGATCACCATCCCCATCGTGTGGAAACCAAATAGCTAGCAACCTAATATTATATAAAAATCCTAGAAAGAACAAATAAACAAATGTTAATATTGGTTATCTTCGGGTGGTGAATGTGAGATCTTATTTTCTTCATCTTATTCCTTTTTCAGTGTTTTGTACATTTCCTACAATGAACATACTATTTCTTTTGTAATCATAACCCCCCACAGTATCATTTTATATTTTATGTAGCAAACAGAAATACACATTATACAGATTAATCTGTCATCTGAAATATCGGATAGTTAGCAAATGAGTTTTTCCCTTGTCCTTAACTTATAATAACTGCTCCAGTGTATTGTTTCTGTAGTTGTGCAGAGTCTGCCAGAATCCCAAAGGATTCCAGCCCTGCTTGATAAAACAAAACAAAACACGCACAAGACCTAAGCTCCCTGGATCTCAGTTGGGGTTAGAGACACACGAGGAGCAACACCCTCGGCCGGCAACACATTTCGTGTGGGTATACAGAGAGGCCTTGCCCAAGATCTGTCGGGGATTTTTCAACTCATCTGTGGACGCTCCGGTTGCCTAGTTACGAGAACCATCTCCCCGCCCCCGCCGTCCCGGAGGCCTGCCCCTTCTGCCACTCAGCGGCCCCCACCACGAGCCGACGAATGATGATTGGAGAAGTCCATGGGCGGTGCTTGGGGTGGGCCTTCCGCGCCTGGGAGAAACGTCAGCGCGTCGACGCGGGGTTTTCACTGGCGGGGCTCCGCTAACCCTGCTCCGGTCTGTATCTGCGCCTTTGGCCCGGCTGTGTCTGGCGAGGAGGCCGTTTTTCGCTCGAGGGCCGGCGCGGTTATCAGGGCTTTGTGCTGGGACTGACCACCTCGACCTCCCTCCAGACTTCTCCGCCTCAGAGGTTCCTCGGAGCGGCTGCGGCCCCCGGGACTCGGCCCGGGGCAACTAGCGGCCCTTCCTCGCTCGGGGCTCGGATGGGAGGCGTTGGGAGCAGCGGCCTGGGATGTTCAGTCTGATGGCCAATTGCTGCAGTTGGTTCAAGCGGTGGCGGGAGCCCGTCAGGTAGGCTGCAGCCGGCTGGCCCGGTGCCGTCCTAGGGGATTGGGACAGTTGCGCCCTGAGGAGTCTGTAGGGGCGCCACCTTTCCTCTGGGCAGAGTCGCTCCCAGGCCGCGGGGGATGCTTTTGCTCCCAGTTTGACTGGTCTCCGGAGGGAGAGAGAGCAGAATGTAGCTTTTTCGCCTAGTTACATTGAAGTTCTCAGAATGCTTACTGTTACTATTTAAATGGGTTCGAATTTCTTAAAAAGTTGTGGCTTTTGTGTATCTATCCGTTGTGTGTTTTTCCTGACTCTTTTGTAATGGAATTTTTTTTTTTTAACAGAGAAGCATGGGATACAGTTTTCATAACATCCACACATTCTTTTCCAACACACACACACAAACACACACACTCACTTGCTGTTTTAAGGACTTGGGTTTGAAATCTGGCTCCACTGCTTAATAATTACATGACTTCATCACTTTGGCCCCCATCTTTGTCATCTATTATATGGGGGTGATAATATCTATGCCTTAAGAGTGTTGTATTATGGAAAGTGTTTTCCTAACTGTAGTGTAGCTTCAATTTTCATGACATCTAGTTAAGCCTTTAATTGAAAAAGTCCACTTCTTAACCTTTCATTTTGGAATGCTAGATGTATTAATATTTAGCACCTGCTACTTGATATTCATTCATTTGTTGAGAAAATACCATGTGTCAGGCGCTGTGCTAGGAAGGAGTCAGGGAAAATGATACTTTTTAGGCTTAACCTTTAAAGAAGCCTTAAATTTGTTACACCTTATAAATAATGTTGACCTTGGAATTAGGCCAAGAGTAAATTATAACAAAATTTTCTTTTGATTTCCCATTTTCTGGTGAGCTTCAGTTGTTCAGCATTTTGTCAGAGATCACAGAGAAGACTTCTGGGATACAAGAGTAAACCTAAACTTTTACCCCCAAATTTATTGGTGAATTTTATTATCAAAAATACAAAATCTCTTTCTCTTTTGTCTTTCTAGCTTTGCTTCTGTTATTTCTTTATGTATTGCATACAGTTGCACAGTATGCAAACATGTGCAAGCCTCTCTTACCTAAAAAAAAAAACAAAACCAACCAAACAAAAAACAACCCAAACCAAATGTTTCCTATTGCTGCTGTAACATATTACTATTAATTTAGTGACTTAAAACAACACAAACTTCTTATCCTGCATTTCTGAGGTCAGAAGTCTAAAATGGGTCAGCAGCGTTGCATGCCTTCTGGAGTCTCTGTGAGAGAATTTGTTTTTCTTTGCCTTTTCCAGCAAAAGAAAAAAAAAGAGGTTGCCTGCAATCCTTGGCTTGTGGCCTCCTTCCTCCATCTTCAAAGCCAACTGCATAACATCTCTTTTCTCTGATTTTTTACCAGGACTTTGAAGACTCTTTTATAAGGACTCTTGTGTTTACATTGGGCCATCCCAAGATAAACTTCCCATCCAAAATTCTTCACTTAATTATGTTTGCAAAATCCCTTTTGCCATGTAGGGTAACATATTCATGGATTCCAGTGATTAGGATGTGGACATTGTTGGGAAGCCATTATTCTGTGTTTACCATAATAAACAACCCTCTGTCCCTGCAGCTATGTTTCCTCTTTCCCTTCACCCCAGACGGAAGAGTTGGCTATGGATTCCTGATTCTGACACTTTAACTTCCTTTCCTCTCATGCATTCCTCAACTTCCTGCATTAGGAGACTTCTGCCCGAAGTTCTTCCTGCTACATCAGATGCTGCCTGGTTATTAAATCCAATGGATTCTTTTCAGTCTCTTGGCATCATTTGACACTTAAGACCACTCTCTTCTTGAAATTCTCTGATTTATTTTTCCTGAATTAAAAAATTTTTACATTTCTACCTGTTGCTTTTTCTGTCTCTTTTTGCCAGTTAGCCTTTCTTCATCTCACTGTCAAGTCTTCCCCAGGATTCTGTGTTCAACTCTCTCTTTTTTTTCTGTTTCTCCTTTCCTGGGCAATTCCACCACATACAGACTTCAGCAACTACTTAAACATTGACTCTCAAGTTCATGTTTCCAGCAGAAACTCCTCTACCACTTGAAGACTTACCCCATTCCACAAGAATCTTCAATCCCTGCATATCCAAAATTGAGCTTTATATCCTCTCTCATTTCCATGCTGAAATGCTTCTACTTTCCTTTTACCCAAATCAAGCCAAGAGTAATTCTACATACCTCTTTGTGCTTTGTTCTCTCAAATCACCAAGTCCTTTGGTTTCTACCTGTTGAATACCACTTATATGTCTTACACTCTTTCAGCCTTTCCATACCCACTGCTCTGTTTTAGATGAACTTTCCATTATTTCTCCCCCACATTTCTTTGACAGACTTTCCACTCTCCCCTTCTGATTAATTCTCTACACTGTTGCCAGTGGTCTTTTTCTTTTTTCCTCCTGTTGTGCCAAGTTTGGGGTACTTAAGTTCTCTAGTCCCTCCATACCTCACCAAATGCCCTTCTTTTTTTGACTGTTCCTAATCGTTCCTCACTTGTCAGTTGGTCAGTTCTTTCAGGAAACTGTCTTTGCATTCCAGCTAGATTTTCTACCTGGTGTTTCTACAATGCAACACCATTTCATTGTGTTTGCTTAGCACCTGGTATTTGTCTCTACTTATCCATGTATTGTAATGAAATGTTTATTCAGCTCTTCTCACTGGTCCTCTAGGATGGCTTGTGGGCAGGAGCTGTTGTTATTTAAAAAATATTTAAAATCAATGCTTATTTGTTCCTTAAAGGTGATGAAAGTTTATGTAGAACATTGACAGCATGGATGGCTAAGCAAAAAAGCGGCAGAAATTAGTTACCCTCAATCTCACCCCCAAAGATTTCCATTTTAGTATAGTCTCTTACATATCTGTAAATTTTCTTTTTATTGAAGTGTATTTGACATACAATATCTTATTAGTTTTAGGTGTGTATCATAGTTATTCTATATTTTTATACATTATCAAATGATCCCCATGATAAGTCTAATTATGATCTGACATTATACAAAGTTATTACAATATTATTGACTAGCTGTATATAACATCCCCACAAATTATTTATATTATAACTGGAAGTTTGTATCTCTTAATCCCCTTCACCTGTTTCACCTGCACACCATCTCTCCCCACTCCGGTAACCAGGTTTGTTTCCTGTCTCTGTTTCGTTTGTGTGTTTATTTGTTTTTTAGACTCCATGTATAAATGAAATCATATGGTATTTGTCTCTGATTTATTTCACTTAACATAATACCCTGTAGGTCCATCCTTGTTGTGGTAAATGACGATATTTCATTCTTTTTCTTGACCAAGTAATATTCCATTGTGTGTCTATACAGTTCCTCTTCTAAATCTATTCATCTATCAATGGACACTTGGGTTGCTTCCGTATCTTGTCTATTGTAAATAATGCTGCAGTGAACATGGGGGTGCATATATCTCTCAAATTGGTATTTTTGTTTTCTGTGGATAGATACCCAGAAGTGGAATTGCTGGATCATATGGTAGTTCTATTTTTAAGTTTTTGAGGAACTTCCATACTACATGTTTTCCATGGTGGATGTGGCTGCACCAGTTTACATTTATACCAATAGTGTATGAGATTTCCCTTTTCATCACATCCCCACCAGTACTTCTTATTTTTTATCTTTTTGATAATAGTCAATCTGACTAGTGTGAGGTAATATCTTATTATAGTTTTGATTTACATTTCCCTCATGAATAGTGACGTTAAGCATCTTTTCGTCTGCCCATTCGCTATCTTTAGTCTTCTTGGAAAAACATTTGTTCACATCCTCTGTCTGTTTTTTAATTGGGTGCTTTTTTGTTTTTGTTTTTTGAGTTGTGTCAAGTTATATATTCTCCTAAGTTTTATGCATTTGGGATACTAATCCTTTGTTGGATGTATGATTTGCAAATATCTTTTCTCATTCTCTCATTCATTGCCTTTTTGTTTTGTTGATAGTTTCTATACATGTAAATTTTTAAACAATAAAGAGATAATTATGGAGTTGCTATTTCACAGCTTTTTATTTATTTTTCTCTAGTCATAACATCTTTTTGCAACATTACATGTTTCTCATCTTTTTAAGCAGAATAGTGTGCTCTATAGAGTCACCAAAGTATGTTTAATCATTCCTGTTATTAAATATTTAGGATATTTAAAATTTTTCACTATTGTGAGCAATGCTTGGGTGGGTATCCTTATATAAATAGTTTTAGAAATGGAATTTGAGATCAAATGGTAGGAAAAGTGTAAGGTATTTGATATCTATTGCCAATTTGCTCTTCAGCAAGGCTTTAAAGAAAATCAATTGTTACTCCTCCCAGAAGTGTGTAAAAGTGCCTTTTTCTCCTCAAAAAGTGAGAGTCATCACTTGTTTTTCTCCAAGTTGTAGGGGGAAATGCTATCTGTTTTTAGTTTCTATTTTCTAAATTCCTAGTAAAATTGTTTTTCCCCCTTGGACTTTTGTATTTCTTGTTTTGGGAATTTCCCAGTGATTTCCTTTTCTGTTTTTCTGTTGGGGCAAGTGCATTTTCTTACTGAGTTTTATAGAAGAGATTTTAAATGTATATAGTAGTAACCACTTCTCTGTAGTATATATATATTGCAGATATTTTTTTCGATTTGTTATGTTTGTAAATTTTTTGGTGGCATTTGTAGCATAAACATTTAAAAAAAGTTTTTTTAAATACACCACTCTTTCAGTGTAATAATTAGATTATATTCCATTATATGTATCCAAGACTGTGTTCACCTGTATATTCACCTTTTTTTCTAGTATGTTAATATTTTAAATTTTAACACTTAAAACTCTACTGAAATTTATTTTGTGTATGGGGTAGCCTTTATCCTCGGTACAGAACCCAAGCCATAGTGCTCAGTATATTCTGGACCTTGTAAACAGATCCTCACCCTTCATATTATTGTTTATATACTCTGAACACCTATTATTTATATCAAGTAGCATCTAGTTGATGGATTGGTACATATAAAAAATGATAGAATATTCAGGAATTGAAAGATGACTTCCAAGATTTTTAGTGAGAAAAGAAGGCAGGAATTTGGAATTGGTATAATTTTGCCTGGGTCTTGAAGAAATTTGTGCTTCCTAAGCTTTCAGAAATTTGTGCTTCCTAAGCTTTCCATGGGCATGAATTCAGAAGTGGGTCACCCAAAAGAAGCAGAAAATTAATAATTCAAATGAAAAAAATTTGGCAACGAGAGTTATATAATATTACAATTAAAATATAGGGCCACCTGGATGGCTCAGTCGATTGAACATCTGGCTCTTGATTTCAGCTCAGGTCACGGTCTTCCTGTTTATGGGATTGAGCCCTGGGACAGGCTCTGTGCTGACAACCTGGAGTTGCTTGGGGTTCTCTATGCTACCCACCCCCTACCCCCAGCCTCTGCCCCTCCCCGCCCCCGCATGTGCACATATGCACACTCTCTCAAAATAAATAAATAAACATTAAAAATAAATTAAAATATTTTTACTATTGTAAACAAAAAGAAAAATATAGTAGGTACTCATGTGTTTATCACCCAGATTTTACAAGTATTAACTTTTGGTTATCACATTGCAGTTTTTTTCTAAAGAAATAGATAACAATCTTTGAAGCTCCTTATAATCCTATTCATCTCCTACCATCCATCCCCAGAGGTAACCACTAGCTGGAATTAGTTTCTTGTCTACTTGTGTTGTTTGATGTTACAATTCAGCCTTCCTGAACTTTACCCCAAATTTACTAGTAAATTGTCGTTCACTGTGGCCAAGTCTAAAAGAAAAGGCTGAGACGTTACAGTGAGCCCTGTGGATTAATATTTTCTGTACATCACTGTGGTGTTTGGTAAAGCGTACAGATAGCGTATGTCATCTTTGCTATGTTTATTTCGGGGAGGGAAGATTTAGCACCTTAATAGCCATCTTTTTTGGTTTAAATAAATATAACTGTAAATCCTAGGCCATTTATAGAAACTGCTGAATTTTTAATTTGTTAATTAAGCTGTACATACAGATTAGCAAGGATTATCTGATGTGTTGTACACAGAACAGGGATGTTTTTCATTTCTCTTTATACCCCTATGGCTTCTTGTTTATTCTTAGTGAAAAGTTTAGAATTTTAGGATAAAAAGGACTTAGAGACATTCTGATTCTACCCCTTTATATTTTCGGAATGAATAAATTGACACTAAGAATTTGATTTAAGATTTCAGAGTTAGTGTATGATCTCAAGTTTGGTCCTCTTACTATTTATTAATGCTCCATAAATTTAGATAGTGATTTTGATGTAATATTATCCTGAACTCTGTAATTTGAGTTAAAATGTCAGAAAATAATGCACTTGTACAATAAAATCACACCATAATTTTTTTTGGTGGGGGAGTAAATTTTTTTTATTGTATCAATTTGTGTGTGTGTGGGAGGGGGGTAGGTTTTTTTCTTTCTTTTGCACATTTATCATAAAATAATGTTCCCACATCTCTTTTCCTACACGTGTCTATGTTACTTTTAACTTTGGAAGTTGCTTTATGTAGGCCAAATATTTTCAGTAATACTAATTTGATGTGTCCATTTTTTTAGTGTTTTAGTGAAATATTTTATTTTGACTTGAAAAATATTTTTGAAGTTAGAAATAGTTTCTGTGTAATTATCTCAATTGAAGTATTGTCTCCTTAGTTGATAGATCAGGAAGTTTAGAATTGTAGATGTTCAAATGATTGCAATAAAATCACTCAGAGAAGATTAATAATTAAAATATTTTTTGAATCTGAGTTGAGAATTCCAGTATTATGTTGCTTATATTTCTGATATATCAAATTGTGTATCTGTTATATAAAAAGAGACTCTGAGATTAAATATATAAAATAAGCTGTTGACTCTTTTAATCCCTACTTTTCATTTTTTTTACTCAGAATTATTTCAGTTTTAAAAATCATTATCACCGTTAATTATTACCTTGAAAACTTGAGCATGTACACTTTTTTAGAAAACTGCAGCCAGTTTGATGTAAGAAGAAAATAATTTTAATTACATTCTCTAAGATTGAACTATTACTTTTATATGAAGATTTATATAAATTAAATCCATTATAATACTTTCTCAACTGAAAATTATATATTTTAATTTTGCATAATATTTACTCAGGCAAATGGGGGAATCAGAAATATATTATGCTGTGTCATTCAGTAAAGATGCTTAATGTGTTCCCAGCACATTTGATCCTGGGGCTATAGAGTTGATTGACAAGTTCCAGTAGACGAGACTGTATGAGAAGTTACATGAGAAAATTGAGGTCTGTTTGCTATGGTAGCAGGATGGTCAGGAAGGACAGAAAGGACGAGGGGAATAGCTGGACTCATAGGCCTACTGGAGGAGGGTGGCGGCAAAGGAGGCTGCAGAGTTTGGATTTAAGTCTGTTTAAGGATTTTAAGCAGAAAAATGCCATAGTTAGATTTTCATCAACATCATGGTTAGGTTTTATTAATAGCATGCATTTCATGACCAGTAGTGTACCTGTTACTAGGTATTCTACCTTCTTATATTAAGTCCATGAACTAGGTTATGATTGTGGTAGACCTAGGTCTGGAGTGATAATTTCAAGATTCCTTGATGAAAATGAGCCACATGTTTATCTCTGTGCATCTATATAAGTATTTTTAAAAATCTTTTTTAATGTTTATTTTTGAGAAAGAGAGAGACAGAGTGCAAGCCAGGGAGGGGCAGAGAACTAGGGAGACACAGAATCTGAAGCAGCCCCCAGCCTCCGAGCTGTCAGCACAGAGCTCGACGCGGGGCTTTTTTTTTTTTTTAATTTTTAAAAAATATTTATTTATTTTTGCACACAAGGGAGAGAGCAAGTGAGTGGCAGGCAAAGAGACAGGGAGACACAGAATCTGAAGCCGGCCCCAGGCTGACACGAGGCTTGAACCCAGGAACTGTGAGATCATGACCTGAGCCGAAGTTGGATGTTTAATCGACTGATCCACCCAGGCACCTCTGTGTGCATATGTATAATGCGAGTAAATTAGAAGCTGAACAAATGGTTCAAGTTATCCTTTAAAATAATGATAATTATTACTATTTTTACAAACCATTGTATTTAAACTTCCCATGGAAACTGCTGTTGACTAACTTCTTATTAGCGCTTGTAGCCTTGGGTAACTTGTACCTGTTCTACTTGCAGGGACAGTATGAATATAAATGATAGGGTACAATAGCTTTGAACTATTAAGACATACCATATAAATTCAAAGCATTGGTTATTGCAGGTTTTGGGAAAAGATGAGAGCATTTTCTTCTCAGTTACTTAATTTGGGGCAATTATATAAAACATACTTTTATTTTACAAAACTTTGCAGTATTTGATATTGTTTGTCTCTTAACCCTTCTGGACACTATTCCCGGTGCTGCCATTTCTTTGGTCTCATATCTTTCTGACTACAACTTTAAGGGTTTTTCAAAGGTTCTTGGGGTTCCATGTTCCCTTGGCTCTTCTCCCTCCTGTGCTCTCCCTGGGATCTTTCATCTCTTCTCATAGTTTTAATTAACAGGTATGTTTCATAAACCCAGGACAGATCTTGCTTCAGCTTCAGACTTCAGTGTGAGATGAGTGAGCCCTGCTGTCAATGTGTGTAAAACTGAACCTGTTCATTCTCTTCTGTAATCTGGTTCCTGCCTGTTTCTGTGGTCTCATCTCATGGACTCCCTAGCTTGAATTTTGTGGTGTGATAAGAATAGCTATTGATTGAACACTTATTTTGTGCCACAGACATTGAGCACTTCACTTGCATTGTCATACTTCACATTACCACATCCCTATGGGATAGTTGTTGTTATTATCTCATTTTACTGATAAAATTCTAAGAAGTTAAATAACGTGGCCCAGATCATATAGCTTGGAAGTGGCAAATCTCGGACTTGAATACAGGTTTCTCTAATACCAACCTTGTGGGAATATATCAGATTGCACACAATCCCTGTTACTTGTTACTAGTAAAAACATACTGTACATCTTAAAATACCACAAAGTCGTCTCCATCTCAGCCTTTTTAGTTTGATATATAATTAAAAACTTAGGGATAACTGTAATAAGAGTGAAGTGATCACTTTCAACTTCTGGGAAGGTCACATTATTAACTATTTGTTGATACTAGTTCCTAAAGGAGAAGTATATCAAGTCCTTTATGCTCAATGTGTAGTTGTATTGAGTTGTGATTTTGAGCCTCTAGCAAGCATGCTCTCCTTTTGTTTAATGCTGCTCTACTGAGCAGCAACTGAGTTTAGCAATTCATCCTACCAGGTCTCCCGCTCCTTGGTGTGGTATCTTCCCAGGCAGCGTTCTCAGTCTGGAACCTCTTCATTCTTCCTTCTATTTGCACCTTCCTCTTGCTTGGCAAACTTCTCCACTTTAACAACTTAGCTGAGGCATTGCCTTGTGTAAGAAGCTTCCCTGATCTTCTGTATCTGTATCTCTAGACTAAAATCACCTTGCTCTGTATTACTTAAACGTCTTCTATATATAGTTGTGTATATTTGACTGTCATGGTGTCACAATGTATTTATTTATGTTTTAGTCACTCTCATTAGAAGATGAGTACACTGAGATAGAAAACCATGTCTCAGGCATTTTTGTGTCTGTAATGCCTAATGCCTTAATGTACTTTTATTGAATTACTGTCTCACCAAATGACTAAATGATTGTTTTTTTGCTAGTGTCAACTTTTCCAGATGCTATAAACCTAAGAGCACTGTATGCTGTTTTTTTTTCAATTAAAGGGTTAATGTGCTTGATCAGTAATTATAAGATTAAAAGACATAGTACGTCTTCCATCTTTCTTTTGTCATATAGGACCACAGCCAACTGTTTCCAATCAGTGATAATTTACCATATTTTAAGCAGGTGTAATGATATGTACATTTTTACATGTGTTACATTGTGCATCTTCATTTTTTAAAATGTTGCATAGAATTTTAAGTGCTAGGTGAATGTTAACTTTTTAAATCCATTAGATTCTGAAAGTATAAATTCAATGTTTTATCAGAGATTGCAGTAATTCATGCTGTGATTTATATTTGTACTGCTAATGTTATGTTTACTCATTAAAACTTTAATTATCTCAAGTATTTAATTAAAGTCATGTTTTAAAGTCTATAGCATAATAATCTAAAAAATTAACTATTTTCAACAGTAGTCAAAGTAAAAAATCTAGAGAGATTTATTTTGTGCCAGTCTCAACATAATTATAATTTTCCATAGCAATTTTTATGTTTGAAGGACTTTTTTGTTTGAACCTAATATTTTATTAAGAAAGGAAAGCAATTTTTAAAGTTTATTTATTTATTTATTTAGAGAGCACCAGCAGGGAAGGGGCAGAGAGAGAATAAGAGAGAGAGAATTCCAAGCAGACCCTGCACTCTTAGCGCAGAGCCCGATGCAGGGTTTAAACTCACCAACCATGAGATCATGACCTGAGCCGAAACCAAGAGTAAGACACTTTAACCAACTGAGCCACCCAGGTGCTCCTAGAAAGGAAAGCTTTTAAAGTAAACAGCAAATATCCTTGGTAGCTAGCTAGCTTTAAGAGCAGTGTTTCAGAATGTGTAATAGCAATTACTTGGAAAGTTTTTTTAAGCTGAAATCTTGACAAGAATGGAGAGAAAACATAAGATGTAAGCTATGGAATAGAGAAGGACAGCAACCTGTTTCCTGGTGTAAGGTATAGGAGGGCTAGAGATTATGATGTTTGTGTGCTGTTCCATACAGGGTGTATAATTAATATTTATAGAATAAATGATGCACATAAGCATAATGTGGGCATTTGTTCCCCCATGGTAATTGTTTTGGTTCATGGTCAGGTTTGAAGCATGGTAGATCTTGAAATGCATTATATATTTTTCACAGAACAATTGAATTAGTTTTAATATTCTTTTAATCTAATTCATTGTATATCTAGTAACTTGAGTTACCTAAAATATTATATAAATGCTACATTATCCATTTCTTTTGGATAGTCATTTATTATATTTTGTTTAGGAAATTATTATGTATTTAAATCTTATTTGATATTTGGTAGTTTTGAATTCTTCAAACAAAATAATAAAGTTATACTCTTGAAAATCACACACAGCTTCCTTAAGAAGTAAATTCATATTTTTCAAAGTTGATAATGCAGGCAGAATTTCTACGTGCATAGAGGTATCCGGTCCTCACATACAACCTCAGCTCCTTAAAGTTGTAATCTGTCATGGTTCTCTTTGACATTCCCATTGACCCCACCACTGGCCGACAATATGGGGTATGGGGATGCTGCTAATTGTGGCTTACTTTATACTTGCACTTACTCAAGCTTAGACATACTTCCATTTATTCCCCATGGTGGGTAGAGATGGTTGAAACATTTAGAAGACTAAGGCTCTTGGGTAACAAAAGAAATTAATATGGAGTGTAAATTAACTTCATTCACAAAAGCCAAAGCCCTCAACTACAAGGCCTCTGATGTGTTTCTGACTCCCTGTCCTTCCCTGCTCCATTCGCACTGGGTTTTACCACATTGACTTGGATGCTGATACTAGAATATTCTTGCATGCCCCCATGTTAGTGCCTTTACTCTAGGTGTTCTCTCTTGCCCTATACATTTACATGACTAACTCTCTCCTTCAAGGCCTTACTCCTTACTTTCTCAATGAGGCCTGCCCTGATCACCCTACCTAAAGCTGCAGCCCAGCTCCCATCCCCATTCCTGCCTCCCTATAGCCTGCTTTACTCTATGTTCTGGTTTTTTTTTGTAGTATGTAATCACCTTCTAACATACTACATAGCTTATAATATACTTATTTCTTACATTTATTATTATTGTTTCTTGCCAATAACATGTAAATTTAGTAAGGGAAGAGTTTCTGTCTGTTTTTGTTTGTTTTTTGTTGTTATTTTAATTAACAGGTATATCTCAAGTACCTAGAACACTGGTGTCTAGAGTACAGAGGGTGGTCAGTAACTGTTTAATTGGTTTAATAAATGACCAGTTTGGTTTTTGCAAGACCAAGTGTGTTCTTCCTCAATGTCCAACCCATAACTGGACTGCCTCACACCTCAACTCTGTCCTTTCTTTTTGTTATATGGTTTTTTTGAATATATCTAGAATTAAAAAAAAAAACAAAAAACCTAACCACAACAGATCCAGGAGAGTCAGGGCTAGAGAGATGAAAGAACACCCCTTCTTAACATGTAAGTTCTGTTTTTTTAACCCTTCTTGAGATGATAGTCAGTGAAGATGACTTGGCAGAAACCCTGACTGTATCCCATGGGAACGTGGCCCTGTGGTTTTAACATGACAGCCGTGTTATGCTGTGATTTTCTCTCTATATTCTCAAATCCATGGTGTTAATGATTGGTCTTACCTCTTATATTGCGCAGTGGGTCAGCAGTGGGTCAGCCTGAAACAAAAATGAGCTTTAGTGGTAGACTGAATTGCCAAGAAAATAGGACCATTATAATAGGTTTGTTCCTTTATACCTATGCCAGGTTTAAGAAGTCTCTAGGAGTTAAGCGACTTAGGTTCTGGTTTTGACTCTGTAAACAACCTGTTGTCTTACAAGTCTGGGTTTATGTTTCTTCGATTGTAAATTGAACTAGACTTTTTTTTTCTGATTCTGTGAAGTTTAGCTATGTCATCAACAGTATTTTAAGGTTTATAATTTTAGGAACCCCTTTTCAAAATATGTTAGCACTTAAGTTAATTATCTTATTATACTGTATTTAAGATTTATACTTGGAAAGGTGCTGCATATCTAAAAACAGAGTTTGAACACACCACTGGTATGTGTGAATCGTTAGCCATGATAAATATCTCATGTGTTAGAATCCTTTTCCTTCTTTCTCTTATTTCTTCTCTACCTTTTGTACTATCTCTTGTACAGATTTCTTTTATTTTTTCTTTTTTTGCTTACAGAACAAAAGGATGACACTTTAAGGATATTTCTCAAGTATTTTGTTTTTTGAATCTATTTCATTCATTATTGAACTGCCTGGGGTCCAGCAGATTGTCCTGTATATAGTAGATGTTCCTTATATGTTGCTTGGATGAATGAATTTGCTTTTATTTTTCCCCAATATTGAATTAACTCAAAAGTGATTTTTAAAATTTTATTATTTTAAGAAAGGTGACCCTTGTGATGGTGGGACTTGATAATGCTGGTAAAACGGCAACGGCAAAGGGAATCCAAGGAGGTAAGCTGAAAATGTTTCTTATTAAATTACTCTGACTTATTTATTTATGGAAATTGCTTTGTTACATGTCATTTGGTACAGATAGTATACACTCCATTTCTTTATATTCTTAGTATACTTGTGGCTAATATGGTGAATAGATTCCAGCTTAATAGGAGCAGCCTGTTAACATGTCTCAGATGTGAATAAATGCAGAGGTGCAGAGGATCCTTGAGGTCTTTGATCAGATAAAAGGCATCACATCTGTCTTCTCAGCACAGGAGGGAAAAGGTTAAAAAAGGACATGCCCATCTTTAAGGATACCCATCTTCCACTTATATATTCTTGGCCAAAACTTAGTCACAAGACTACACCTAAGTAAAGGGGAGGTAGAAACACAGTTAGCCAGCACATCTTTCTTTGCATGTCTTGATTTTTTTCAATATAATATGTAATTTTTATAGTTATGTTAAAAGTAGGTCCTTTTTTTTATTAAAGAGTTTTACGTCACTTATATTACATCTTACTGAATGTATTTAGTTAGTCTTAATTTAATGCTGTTTACTACAACATGGAAGCAACTGTACTAGTGAGTTTGTTGTATACCCAGAAGATGAAGCATCAGCCAAGCATCTTAGGAGTATGAATTGAGAAAAAAACGTAACATATATTTGTTGCTGAAAAAGAATTTTGCAACAAGCTATGCATACCAAATAGTCAGGGGGCTTTTATTAATGGAAGTTTATGAAAGAAAATTAACACCTTGCAAAACTTGCTTTTGGAGGAAAATGTTTTGCCACCCCACATTCTACCATGTAATATTAGAGGTAAATTGTGTATTATTGTCTGGATTCTTATGGTACCCCTCGTGCTATCTCCTAGCTTATATCCTCACAGAACACTGACTGTCATCATCTAAACCAGGGGCTGGCAAACTTCTTCTGTAAAAGAGCCAGATAGTAAATATTTTAGATTTTGGAGATCATGCAATCTCTTTCCCAACTATACAACCCTGACATAGTAATGCAGAAGCAACCATAGGCAATATATAAACAAATGAGCATGGCCACCTTCCAATGAACTTTGTTATGAACACTGAAATCTGATGTGTTATGAAATATTATCCTTTTGTTAGCAGTATTTTAAAATGTAAAACACATTCTTCGCTTGAGGGCCATATAAAAATAGGTAGTGAGCCAGATTTGGCCTGCAGGCCATGACTGCTCATCTAAACATCTTTACTTCTTCCATTTCTGCAAAGCCTTACATTCAAGGGAGCAGAATCTAAGAATTTGTTGTGTGTACTTAGAACATCCTCTTTCCATTAGGATCTTCCTCTTCTGATTTTCACCTCCATATTTCCATCAGTTTCTTTTTTTGAGTTTAGAAAACACTCAGGGTGTTACATCATGAACAAAAAGTCAGAGCTGCTTTCCATTTTGAGCTCCCCTCTGGTTCTGTGTTCTTTCTTCATCTCATATTTGTTTACTCTTCAGCCTATTTCAGTGACTGATTTCTTACCTTTTTTCTTTTTTTAAAGATTCCAGTTATATAGAGATCCATTAAATTTTTCAGTGGAACCTTTTCATGCTTTTGTGTTTATGCTCTTCCCACTTGTCTTACTAGAGGGAATATCTGCTTGTAAAGCAGAATATCTATGTATCTCTAAAGATGCAGTTTTTTAATATAGTTTCCTTTATGAAGTCTTTTCCAACCTCCTGCTACCTTTACCCATTACCACCACTGTCAGTAGACGTGGCTACTTCCTCTGCTTTGGACTACACTTACTTATACCTGCTTGTATCACTACTTAATTACCCCTTTGTTCCTGTATCTCTCCAGACCATAAATTCCTAAAGGGCAGTTTTACTCATTTTGGTGTCCCAGTGCAGCCATGCCTTAGGTGTAGCAGGCGGTCTTCTTACAACATTTCTGCCATCGCTTCCACTCCTCAGCTTATTTCTGCCTCATTTCCGTTTCTTTTTCCTTTCCTTTCCTTTCCTTTCTTTTCCTTTCCTTTCCTTTCCTTTCCTTTTCTCTTTTTTTCTTTTTTTCCTCATTTCTTTTGAGATATATCTGCTTCTTTTCTAACTGCAGTGTCTAAATCCCCATCCTTAGTGTCTTTCATCTAGAATGTTCTAGCTTCCTTATCAAGGAATACTTTCCATACCTTGACCTTTGCTTCTTTCAATCAACTTCTCTTTTTTATGGCTATCAAAGTGATTGTATTAGTTGCATATAGGTTTAAGTGTCCTAACAGAGGCCTAAAATAACAGTGGCTTAACAAAATAGAATTTTAGTGCGTGTAAAAGTAGTGTAGGGCTGGCATAACACCCACATGGTGTTATGTTCCTTCTCTTTTTTTTTTTTTCCTGCCATTTTTTCCCCCTTGCCTACCTGCTCCAAGGTGGCTCACTACTACTGTGCATTTCAGCTGCGGGAAGAGGTAGAGCGGAAGGGAGGCCATTTTCTTTTCCTTTAAGGGCATGAACTAGAAGCTGCCGCATCACTTCAGTGGTATTTTGGAGCTGGCTCCTACTTGCTCCTATTGGCTCATATCAACTATCTAGATCCAGTTAGGTATATCCCTTCCCAACTGTGTGTTCACGTACCTCACACAGGTAGTTTGAAATTGGCCAAAGTGGGAGTATTTACACCATGGAAAAATGACAAACGCTACCTATCAAAGTCTTGCAAGAGTGGTGAAACGTTTAATGCTACGCCACTAGCTCACTATCTAGAATGTGCTCTAAAAGCCACTCCTAGTTGCCAGAGAGGCTAGGGATTGTAGTCTTTATCCTAAATAGGTATGCGCCTAGCTAAAAACTACTATTCTCTGACTGTCCAGTGCTGTTTCCTAATAATTTCTAAGTAACAATTGTTTTGTGGGTGGCAAAATTCTTCTCTGTGTAAATTGGTCCTTAACATTGTTGGATATTAACATATCTTCATTGTATTATAGTTGTTTATCTGTTTCCCCTTTTCTCCTCTATGTAAGAGCTCTGTAAGATCAGAAGATGTATCTTATTATTGTGTATATAGGACCTTGCACGGTGCTTAGCATACAGTAGATGCTCAATAAATAAGTTATTGATGATATATTTTCACTTTATCTTGGACTTCATAGACATTGTCTCAGCACATGTACTTCACTGAAATCCTCAGGGTTGGGGACTATTTGTCTTTGTACCCCTGGTTCTTATATGATCTCTGATCTATAACAGACCCATAATAAATGGTTTCTAGCATGAATGGATGGATGTAAGAACAGTAGCTTTAGCTGTCATGGCAGTCTGGTATTGTAATTGAGCCACTATATACTTTGTGCTAAGTACTGAGGATACAAAGACAGGTCCCAGCTACTGGGAAGGTACAGGCTATTGTGAGGACCAGCAAGAAGACAAAATATTATGATAGAGAGTGTAGGTGATACTGAAAGTAGGAAGGAATCATCAGAAAGGATTTATAGGGAAGTTATATCTAGAACATTTAGTCCCGAGTCTTGAAACACAGAACCATGAGTAGGAACCAGAGGAAAGGATAGACAAGTCAGGGAGGGAAGACTTTTAAAGTCTTGACCTGGATTTGAGTCTTGGCTCTGCCTACCATATAACCTTAAAAAAATTACCTAATTTGAATTGGTTTCCTGAGAATATTGCCCTCATTGTATCTGTGCTTACATTGCTCTCCTGCCTAGGATGTTCTTCTCCCTTCTTTATTATAATTTTGTGGTTTTTGAGACTTCATTTTTATTTCATGGGCTTTCTGAAGCCTTTGTGTACCATAACTTTCCCCTCCCTCCTCTTTACCCTTTTCCTCTTGAATGCCCTTGGTCTTAGTCTGGGCTGCTATACCAATACCATAGACTGGGGGGGCTTAAACAATGGTTATTTCTCACAGTTCTGGAGTTTGGAAGTGTGAGGTCAGGGTGCCAGCATGGTTAGGTTCTTGATGAGGGGTCCTCTTCCTGATTTACAATTTTCTTCTTGCCCTGTTCTAATATGGTGCAGAGAGACAGAAAACAAACTTTCTTGTGTCTCCTATAAGGGTAGTAATCCTATCATGGGGACTACACCCTCATGACCTCACCCAAACCTAATTACTTCCCAAAAGCTCTACCTCCAAATAGCATCACATTGGGGATTAGGGTTTAAACATAGGAGTTTTGCAGGGTGGTGTGGGGAAAGAGGGCCATGGACACATATAATCTATGACATCCTTATGCTATCCTCTCCAGACTTTTTTCATAGAAACATAAGTTCTTGTGTTAGTTCCATTAATATATATATCTGTTGATATTGTACTGTATATTCTTTGAGGACAATAGCCCAATCTTATTCATCTTTACATCCTAATGCCTAACAAAGTCCTGGTACTGAGTAGGTGTCTGTACATATTAGTTCCCTCATTCCTACTCCAGCATAGTTGACTTATTTGCACTGATAATTTCCTGGGGGTACCTCTAAACTCATACTCAAAGATGGCTGCCTGTTTTAACTGTGGAAACCAATTCTGGCCTGGACTAGATCCATTTTTTTAGATGTCCAGGTTAATCCTGTTTTAGGAATATCAAGCTGCTATATTGCTTCTAAACTTTTCTTTTTCTCCTAGATAAGGAAGGTCTTAGAAAAGTGTGACTTGTAATGTCTCTGCTAACTTTCTAGGGAGTTGTTTAATTTTTTTTTAATGTTTATTTATTTTTGAGAGAGAGAGACAGAGAGACAGAGACAAAGTGCAAACAGGGAAGGGGCACAGTGAGAGGGAGACACAGAATCTGAACCTGTCAGCACAGAGCCCCAATGAGGGGTTCAAACCCATGAGCCATGAGACCATGACCTGAGCTGAAGTCCGATGCTTAACTGACTAAGCAACCCAGGTGCCCTAGGGAGTTGTTTAAACTGCACTAAGGTAAAAAAAAAAAAAAAAAAGCAGGGAGCGCATGGGTGGCTTAGTTGGTTAAGCATCCAACTTTGGCTCGGGTCATGATCTCATGGTTCGTGAGTTTGAGCCCCACATCGGGCTCTGTGCTGACAGCTAGCTCAGAACCTGGAGCCTGTCTTCGGATTCTGTGTCTCCCTCTCTCTGTCCCTCCCCTACTCTCCCTCTCTCTCAAAAATAAATTAAAAAAGCATTAAAAAAATAAAAAATAAACTGCACTAAGGTACTTGCTGAAAGGGAGTAGTATGTTGCCAGTCACACCTAAGCCTGGCAGCAAATGTCTTTCAAATTTATCTTTGTAATAGCAAATGTTCTGTTGAATGTGGGAATGATAACACTAGTATTCAACAGAGCTTTCTGCAATGATAGAAATATTCTATATTGGCTCTGTCTAGTAGTAGGGTGGGCCACTAGCCACATGTAGCTTTGAACACTTTAAATGTAGATAGTTCAACTGAGGAACTGAAATTTTAATTTAATTTTAATTGATTTTATTTTAAAAACCCTACTATAGTTTGTGGCCATTGTATTGCCCATGCAGCTGTAAACAAAGTCTAATGGGTAATATTTGTTGTGGATTTTGGTGATGAAGAGAGAGTGAAAGAGACAAACATGAATTTTGAACTCTTCTTCATAACCATTGAGTCACCAGGTTCTATTAATCTTTCATGAGTTCTCTCTTTCCATTCTTCTCAATTTCATCTTTCTGAAAAGTGGCTATCACTCTCATTTCTAGTCAGTTCTAGAGATTTTGCAAAGATGTACCTTAATAAAGTACTACTTTAGCCATATTAATTATATTATTGGTCTGCTGAAATACCTCCTGTGGCTTCCAGTTCTCTGTCTTCAGAACTCCCTTCAGTCGCATTCCCAATCTTAAGGGTTTGCTCCAACGTTCAGTTTGTACTTTCTTGCCTTTGCTCTGTTAGTTAGCTCACTCTTTTGCCTGTCTACATACTTTCTAGCTTTAAGGCATAAGTCTCAGCTCCTAGTTCAAGTCTTTCATGAACCTTAGTTATCTTTTTAATGTTATCATTATTACTCCCCCCTGGCAGTTATAATCATGCATCCTATGCCTTCTTTGTGTTGTCATATACAGAAGTCCAAAAAAAATCAATTTTAAATTTATGAAAACATCTGAAACATGTTTCTTAGAAATAATGAAATCTACTCTATGTTCTCAAGCTGTCCTGAAAAGTTTCTTTATTTCAATTATAGCTTTAATTCAGTAATTTAAAAAAAGTGGTCCTACTCTTCAGAGCTTTTCCCATTCTTTGGTTCTTCTCAACTATTCTCTAAATATTCAGTTTTTCTTTATAGCTTCACAGAAGGTGTAATGGTTCCTGGGGATGGCTGTGGTGTTGAAGGGTTGAAATTTTTATTGTTTGTAACTCGGAGAGTCAGTAGCCTTAAAGGCAAGAGTTCATTTGTTTATCCATTCTACAGATATTTATTACGTATCTGTTTATGGTAGACATAATTCTAGGAGCTGGGGTCAATAAAAAACAAATAAGCAAAAGACGGAAATTTTTATCTGCATGGAGCATAAATTCTGTTTGGATATTTTATAGTATCTCCCCTTCCTCATATCTACCAGTATGCTTAGGTGTAAAACTTAGTCTGTAAGCAAATAATAAACATTTCATGTAAGACTAAATTATGAAAAATACTTTTTGTATCCTTTAATTTGTGTAGTTAAATTAATGTTATTAATCTAAAGTCTAAGATTGTTTCTTTTGTGTCATTTGAAACAGAGTATCCTGAAGATGTAGCTCCTACTGTTGGATTTTCTAAAATTGACCTTAGACAAGGAAAATTTGAAGTCACCATCTTTGACTTGGGAGGTGGAAAAAGAATTCGGGGAATCTGGAAGAATTACTATGCTGAGTCCTATGGGGTAATATTTGTTGTGGATTCCAGTGATGAAGAGAGAATGGAAGAGACAAAAGAGACCATGTCAGAAGTACTGAGACATCCTAGGATATCAGGAAAGCCTATACTGGTGTAAGTAACCGTTGGTGTTATTGTAAACACAGGAACAGTGGCCTTAGCCAATAAAAAAATTGCCTAAGTTAACAAAATAAGCTAAAATGAGCTGAATAAGCTAAAATCGTCACATTCTAGTATAATAAAATGTATGCAATTTATGGGATTGTATATATAGTGAGGCCTTATTGTGATGTTCTCTGTGGGGATTAAGGGTTAAGGCTAACTATGAAGAAGAGTGATACTTAGATCTTCTGGGTATTCAAATATAAACTCTTTGTTTTATTTGATAATTTACTTTATCAAATTTTGCATTTTGAAGTGACCTATTAATAAGATTCTAGAATGGTTTTCAATTTTTTCCCCTGTTTTAATAACTTATGTTTTGCTTTTGTCCTGTTTTTCTTAAAGAATATTCTTGTTTGGAAGTTATTTAAAAAATTATTCTTCTAATGCCACATTGATTTCTAAATTTTTAATTTCTATGTTTCCAAATATAGATAAGTATTGTTATCAACTTAGTTGTGTGCTTATATCACTTTTTCCGGCTGCCTAAACACTCTAAAAAGTGACCAAGAACTTTTACACCACCTGCCCTCATAGCCTTTCTCATAGTAAACACCAGATGGTGCTGTAACTATAAGACATAGTATAAAGTGAAAGTTCTTTAAATTGCTCTTAAAATCAGAGTGAGCTGAATGTGTGCCCTTGCCTTCTTGTCCCTTTTTTTTTTCTCATGCTTGTTTCATTACTGAGGATTAAAAAAAACAACCTGCTTACCACATGGTTAAGTGAGAAATTGCAAGCAGAGTTTCTCAGTGGTTCTTAGTAGTAAGTGAATATTTTTAAATGAGGCAGTTTGAAAGCCCTCATTACACAAAGTAAGACTTTATGGCATTATTTATTAGTACAGGTTTTATGGCTTAATTTTTACATATTTAACCAATTAGAGAAGTTATTTCATTTGTGTAATAAATTCTCACCTTTATTGAATCTGAAGGAAAGTTTAATAGACACGTATCGAAGAATGAATTTTGTTGAACCACATAGGCTAAATTAGTCTCTACACATGTTTAAGCAAACAACTGGTGTCTTCTAAAGTAAAAACTATTAATGACTGAGAAGACTGATGCTCATGTGTAAAGTAATTGTGTGTGCAGTTTTTAACCTAATAGTCATTTACTGAATTTATTCTTTCATTTATTCATTCATGCATGTGTTAATGAAGCAAATATTTATTGAGCATCTACTATGTGCTAGTCATTGTTCTGGTGATGGGGATACTGTTGGGAACAAAAACATTATAAATCCATGTATGACCTCAGAAGCTTACATTCTAGGGCTGGAGACACATAGTAAATGTAATAAATAAGTTATATCAGACATTAGGTGATAAGTATATTGAAAAAAGTAGGTAAAGATCTGGAATCCTATGGTGGTGGTATGGCAGGGGTGTGCTGCTCTTATAATCAGGATCATCATAGTAGGTCTTACTGAGGAGATGACACTTGAGGGGACAGAGGCAGTCAGGCACATGTATGTGGAAAAGCCCCGAGGCGGGAGCACGCAGTTCGTAAGTGACTGCAGTTATCACTGGGGAATCAAATAACGGTCCACAGGAGACCTGCTTCCAAGTCCTTCACCTCTCTCACCTAGTGGATTATTGGAATAGAGGGGGAAAAAAAACCCAGAAAACCTCCAATTAGGGGATTGCTTCACCATTGTAATTTCGTGGTCAGTGAGATCTCACAAAGACATGAGAATTCATTATGGATACCATAATATGCTTGTGAAATATAGAATGATTTGCTATTTCACCTGTTTTTTTTCTGGGGAATTTTATAATCGAAGGGTTTTTATTAATAAAGGTAAACTGCTTTTTGAAATGAGTGTGCTTTAAAAAGTATACAAAACATACAAAAAGTATACATTCTTAATAAATTTATAACATGTAGGGAAGAGTGAGTTAAAAAACGTTGATCAAGGGGTGCATGGGTGGCTTAGTCAGTTAAGCATCCAATTCTTGATCTTGGCTCAGGTCATGATCTCAGGGTTTCGTGAGTTCAAGCCCTTCATCAGGCTCTGCGGTGACAGAACTTGGGATTCTGTCTCTCCCTCTCTCTGCCCCTCCCCCACTCTCAAAATAAATAAATACATTTAAAAAAAAAAGTTGATTGACCATACAGAGCCAACCATTGCTAACATTTTGATGAACTTCCTATGCATAGTTTTGCAAAATTTGTAATGTATACAGTTGCATATAATATATAAAATTTTGTATCTCACCTTTTTACATTTTTATGTATTTTTTTAAGTTTATTTATTTTGCGAGAGAGAGAGAGCACATGAGCAGCGGAGGGGCAGAGAGAGGGAGACAGAATTCCAAGCAGGCTCTGTGTTGTCAGTGTGGAGCCCCATGTGGGGCTCGATTTCATGAAACGCGAGATTGTAACCTGAGCCAAAATCAAGAGTCTGACACTCAACTGACTGAGCCACTCAGGGTCCCCTAAATTTTTTATTTTTTAAATAAATAAATAAATAAATAAATATATATATATATGTATATAAATTATTTGTTTGTAAGTAAGCTTTCATGACTCTGAGATCAAGAGTCACATGCTCTTCTGACTGAGCCAGCCAGGAGCCCCTGTATCTCACCTTTTTTTATATGTTTCTAAATCCCTCCTAAATATCTACCCCAAACCTGTGTTTGGAAATTCTCCTGTTTACCCTTTTTCTCTCTGACCTACAAGTAATTTCTCTTGTTGATTTTACTGTATTAATATCATTTGAGTCTCCACTTCTCTCTATTCCCCTTGATGTACATCCTTTCATCCCCTCTTCATTCCTCCCCTGTGTTAATGACTGGTCTCCTGACCAGTCTTCTCTGTTGTCTATCCCATCCTCCAAGCTCTCCTCTGCATTGCTAGCAGGAGCCTTTCTCTTTATTTGATGTTTTTCAACTTTAGAAACTTTGCTGTTTTAGTTTTACAAAACCAGTACATGCTTTAACAAGTGAAACAATGCAGGAATATGTAAAGAATGTGAGAGGTCTTTTTAACATACACATTTGATCATTTTACAGTTCCTCTGCTTAAAGTCCTTCGGGTTGTCTTTGCAGGTAATTCTGTGTAACTGATACAACCCTAGCATGTAATAGGTGTGACATTGAATAGTCCACTAGGTAATAAGTGGGAAGGGTTTCCGCAGAACCCTGCTAAGCTCAGTGCTAGGAGCTCTGGTGGGTTGTGGAGAGGTAGGGGGAGAGCACCTAAATTAGGAGGCAGGCTACAGTGTCCCTTGTTGCACTTAGCTGCTTCCTTCCAGTCCACAAACATCTGGACCTATCATGAGCAAAGTTCAGTGACAGCATCTCCTTTCTTCTGTTCCTCCTACGACAGAGCCTAAACTAGCTGATTTAGGACCTACAAAGCCTCTCAGAACTAATTTCAACATCTAGATAAGTTTCTCTTCCCACCCTCGAATGATGAGCAAACAGAGAACAATATCAGACCTCTGAGAAAATTCAGCCATTCAACAGAAGGAAATAAACCTGAAAAATTAGAATATTGTCTATAATCACAAAACTGCAAATTGGTGGAGACAGGATTCATTCATGCTGTGGGAGCAAAGTTAGATGACCACAGCAGCAGGTCCTGGGCAATCTCTGGCTCTGCCCCACTTGCTTTTGCTCACCAGCCTGATAGCATGTGTCATCGTAAATGAAGCCGCAGCCAAATTTCACTTCATGTAACCGCCTTGAGGGCTCTCTTGAAAGGTCAGAATCACATCTTGAGGCTCCTGTGTTTTATTAGCTCAAAGTTCTGTTTTATATTTCTATAGCATTTAGTACTTAATTAGCATAATATTTTCATTAAAATCTCTGAAATCATGGTGAAAAGTTGAAAACCATGGGTTTAGAGAGAAGATAGAGAGTCTGGAACCTGGATTCTAAGAGCTGGTGTGCGTTTGTTTATGAGTCTGGCAAATCACTTCACTTCTTTGGACTTAGTGGATAAATACCTCTTTTATATTAAAAGTAGATTTAAAATATTGTAATTTTGCTTTTGTATTTAGCTGTATATAATCACGTGAACTATTTCAGTAAAAAAGTTAAAGTGATTGAAGATATTACAAATCGATGCTATTTGGGGTGCCTGGGTGGCTCAGTCAGTTAAGCATCCGACTTCAGCTCAGGTCATCATTTCATGGTTCGTGGGTTCAAGCCCTGCTTTGGGTTCTGTGCTTACAGCTCAGAGTCTGGAGCCTGTTTCAGATTCTGTGTCTCCCTCTCTCTCTGCCCCTCTCCTGCTTGTGCTCTGTCTCTCTGTCTCAAAAATAAATAAAAATAAATTTAAAAAATAGATGCTATTTAAACTTTCTGCTCTGTAATCATGCTAACCTGTTTATTTACTTAGAAAGTGTTCTTTTTACTCTCATAGCTACAATAGAGTTTAACCTATACTCCAGTGAGCTAAGGTATGAATTACATTCTCTACCCTCATGTACCCCTCTATACTCTTGCTTTAACAATTTATAACTTAATTAAAAAAAAAACTAAAATTAGATACTCTGAACAGATAAAGACCTTTCCAATAGAAAAAGTAAATAACTCTTGTATGAATAGCACTGGAATCAACATAATCTCCAATTTCTTTTTTAGTTGAAATATAATTGACATATGATATTAGTTTCAGGTGTACAACAGTGATTCAACAATTATATATACATTACAAAATGCTCACCATGATAAGTGTAGTTACATCTGTCACCATACACTTAACTACAACATTATTAACTGTATTGCCATGCTGTACTTTCCCTCCCCACGACTTAACTTATTTTACAGCTGGAAGTTTTAACCTCTTAATCCCTTTCACCCATTTCACCTGTCCCCCACCCCTTCCAGCAGTAATCCCGAAATTTAAGATCAATTAAATTTTTCATTAAATAGAAATTTTTCATTAAAAATACAAGGCACTATTTTTTGATTACTTATGGAAAGAACTGAGCTGAAACTTCCTTTTTTATGGTTGAACCCCTTAATACTTAAAACTGGAATAACACTGGAGATCCAAAGCTAAACTTTTCTCCCAGGATGATAACAATTCTACTTGTGTTAGCACCCTTGAACTCTTGGAAAGATACCTCTTTCTCATTACATACTGTCAGCTTTTCTGTGGAGTTATATGACCTAACTTAACTTTTGGCTAAACCTTGTGAATTAGATGCTGTGCAACAGAAGTGCTAAATATAGAGGAGTTTCACTCAGGGAAGAAGACATAATATCTCTGATATGATCTTACTAGGTGTTATGAACATTTCAATAAAAAAACAATTTTTTGACCCAGGGGCCTTTGCACCAACAATGGCCTCCCAGGACCTTCTGGAATCACATAAACAATTCTGAGAGCATGGACATTTTTTCTTGGGAGCAGATCCTAGCTTTCATCAAATTCCTAAAGGATTTCATGACCAAAAAAGTTAAAAATCATGACACTGAGTTTCCATATTAGGAGAAACAATAACCAGGGCTTTATTATTACTTTTCCAGTAGGTTTTTGTCTCCAACCTTTCTATGCCAACTTGAGTCACATTTTTTTCTAGACAGTATTATAGGAAAACATTAGTTTGCAAATCTCTTTGAGTCATATTCCTTATTATAAGTGCTTACAAATTAACTTAGGTTGTGGGTTATCTAATATTGTCATTAGAATTTGAGCAAAATGCACTTTTGCCAAGTTAGACCTTTACATAATAAATAGGAGAATCTGGGTCCTTTTTAGATTGCTAGAAACTAGTATGGAAGTATGGACTACCTATATCACTTAATTCCCTGAGCCTTAGATATAGTGGTGAGTCCTTTAATTTACTGTTTTTTACCATCTGAAAACCTACCCCCTGTATGTATTGGGCTTAGGATTTCTCCTTTTTCAGTGGAAACTTACCAAGCTGTTACCTTCATCAACCTTATTTAACTGTTGACTCACCCCCATACTTCCTTACCAAAGTCTTCCTTTTGTTACTAAAGCATCCAGCTTCATTCATAGCAGCTGTAGTTTATAGTAAAGCTTCTCAGCTGGTTGACCTCCTAGATTTTTTATGCAAAAGGAGCCTCAGAAGGTCCCATCCTTGCCCTCCCACCAGAACACACTTTATTTAAAAACAATATAACAAAGAGAAACCTGTTGGCAGTGTTGTTAGCAAGATGTTTTCTGGGGACCACCTGCATCAGTACGAGTCCAGGCCTTTTAAATTTTTGAGGGTGGGGCCAAGAAATGCTTCTGGTTTTTTTTCACATGTCCTCCAGATCATTCTGATGCATGGCAAAAGTTGAGAACTACTGGTGTAGGAGAAAGCGTGGGCTTTGAAGTCAGACAGGTCTAGGGTAGGTTACTTCTCTTTCTGAGTTTCCGTGTCTACACTTGTAAATAAGGATTTTAGTGTGTTGTCATGAGAATTTCAAATGATGTATTTAAAGCAACTAGTGCAGTGCTTTACTAGTGCTTTGTAAATGTGATTGATGAAGGAAATGAATAGTTATTGTTGATGATATGCTGTGTCTAGATGGAGATGAATTAGGAGATCTTTTAATCTCAAAAAACCCCGAATAGCCAAAGTAATACTGAAGAAGAAAACCAATACGGGAGGCATCACAATCCCAGACTTTAGACTCTACTACAAAGCTGTCATCACCAAGACAGTATGGTACTGGCACAAAAACAGGCACATAGACCAGTGGAATAGATTAGAGAGCCCAGAACTGGACCCACAAATGTATGGCCAATTAATCTTTGACAAAGGAGGAAAGA